>JBBELK010000171.1:0-1200000 GCA_037783545.1 Henricia sp. BOLD:AAB3569
ATTTTTATCAAAATTGGCCAAAAATTGACGTTTTTGAAAATGTCTGAGAAATTACTCATAATGAAAATTTAGCCTGTCTGGAACCTTATTTCTAAGAAAAATGGACAATTTGGCAAATATTCAACAAATTTTCTCAAAATTCCAATTTTTTCCCCAAATTTTATCTTTTATTTTCTGGATGACCAGTCAATGTTAAATTCAAGGAATATCATCTATGGGTCCTAAGCAACATTTCCTGCAATTTTAAGGCAAATCTAAATCGTAAAATGTTTGGCCAAAAATTGAAAAAATCACAAGGGGTTAGTCCATCGATTTTTATCAAAATTGGCCAAAAATTGACGTTTTTGAAAATGTCTTAGAAATGACTCATAATGAAAATTTAGCCTGTCTGGAACCTTATTTCTAAGAAAAATGGACAATTTGGCAAATATTCAACAAATTTTCTCAAAATTCCATTTTTTTTCTCCAAATTTCATCTTTTATTTTCTGGATGACCAGTCAATGTTAAATTCAAGGAATATCATCTATGGGTCCTAAGCAACATTTCCTGCAATTTTAAGGAAAATCTAAATCATAAAATGTTTGGCCAAAAATTGAAAAAATCACAAGGGGTTAGTCCATCGATTTTTATCAAAATTGGCCAAAAATTGACGTTTTTGAAAATGTCTTAGAAATGACTCATAATGAAAATTTAGCCTGTCTGGAACCTTATTTCTAAGAAAAATGGACAATTTGGCAAATATTCAACAAATTTTCTCAAAATTCCAATTTTTTCTCCAAATTTTATCTTTTATTTTCTGGATGACCAGTCAATGTTAAATTCAAGGAATATCATCTATGGGTCCTAAGCAACATTTCCTGCAATTTTAAGGAAAATCTAAATCATAAAATGTTTGGCCAAAAATTTAAAAAATCACAAGGGGTTAGTCTATCAATTTTTATCAAAATTGGCTAAAAATTGACGTTTTTGAAAATGTCTTAGAAATTACTCATAATGAAAATTTAGCCTGTCTGGAACCTTATTTCTAAGAAAAATGGACAATTTGGCAAATATTCAACAAATTTTCTCAAAATTCCAATTTCTTTTCCAAATTTTATCTTTTATTTTCTGGATGACCAGTCAATGTTAAATTCAAGGAATATCATCTATGGGTCCTAAGCAACATTTCCTGCAATTTTAAGGAAAATCTAAATCATAAAATGTTTGGCCAAAAATTGAAAAAATCACAAGGGTTTAGTCCATCGATTTTTATCAAAATTGGCCAAAAATTGACGTTTTTGAAAATGTCTTAGAAATTACTCATAATGAAAATTTAGCCTGTCTGGAACCTTATTTCTAAGAAAAATGGACAATTTGGCAAATATTCAACAAATTTTCTCAAAATTCCAATTTCTTTTCCAAATTTTATCTTTTATTTTCTGGATGACCAGTCAATGTTAAATTCAAGGAATATCATCTATGGGTCCTAAGCAACATTTCCTGCAATTTTAAGGAAAATCTAAATCATAAAATGTTTGGCCAAAAATTGAAAAAATCACAAGGGGTTAGTCCATCGATTTTTATCAAAATTGGCCAAAAATTGACGTTTTTGAAAATGTCTTAGAAATGACTCATAATGAAAATTTAGCCTGTCTGGAACCTTATTTCTAAGAAAAATGGACAATTTGGCAAATATTCAACAAATTTTCTCAAAATTCCAATTTTTTCCCCAAATTTTATCTTTTATTTTCTGGATGACCAGTCAATGTTAAATTCAAGGAATATCATCTATGGGTCCTAAGCAACATTTCCTGCAATTTTAAGGCAAATCTAAATCGTAAAATTTTGGCCAAAAATTGAAAAAATCACAAGGGGTTAGTCCATCGATTTTTATCAAAATTGGCCAAAAATTGACGTTTTTGAAAATGTCTTAGAAATGACTCATAATAAAAATTTAGCCTGTCTGGAACCTTATTTCTAAGAAAAATGGACAATTTGGCAAATATTCAACAAATTTTCTCAAAATTCCATTTTTTTTCTCCAAATTTCATCTTTTATTTTCTGGATGACCAGTCAATGTTAAATTCAAGGAATATCATCTATGGGTCCTAAGCAACATTTCCTGCAATTTTAAGGAAAATCTAAATCATAAAATGTTTGGCCAAAAATTGAAAAAATCACAAGGGGTTAGTCCATCGATTTTTATCAAAATTGGCCAAAAATTGACGTTTTTGAAAATGTCTTAGAAATGACTCAAAATGAAAATTTAGCCTGTCTGGAACCTTATTTCTAAGAAAAATGGACAATTTGGCAAATATTCAACAAATTTTCTCAAAATTCCAATTTTTTTCCCAAATTTTATCTTTTATTTTCTGGATGACCAGTCAATGTTAAATTCAAGGAATATCATCTTTGGGTCCTAAGCAACATTTCCTGCAATTTTAAGGAAAATCTAAATCATAAAATGTTTGGCCAAAAATTGAAAAAATCACAAGGGGTTAGTCCATCGATTTTTATCAAAATTGGCCAAAAATTGACGTTTTTGAAAATGTCTTAGAAATTACTCATAATGAAAATTTAGCCTGTCTGGAACCTTATTTCTAAGAAAAATGGACAATTTGGCAAATATTCAACAAATTTTCTCAAAATTCCATTTTTTTTCTCCAAATTTCATCTTTTATTTTCTGGATGACCAGTCAATGTTAAATTCAAGGAATATCATCTATGGGTCCTAAGCAACATTTCCTGCAATTTTAAGGAAAATCTAAATCATAAAATGTTTGGCCAAAAATTGAAAAAATCACAAGGGGTTAGTCCATCGATTTTTATCAAAATTGGCCAAAAATTGACGTTTTTGAAAATGTCTTAGAAATGACTCATAATGAAAATTTAGCCTGTCTGGAACCTTATTTCTAAGAAAAATGGACAATTTGGCAAATATTCAACAAATTTTCTCAAAATTCCAATTTTTTCCCCAAATTTTATCTTTTATTTTCTGGATGACCAGTCAATGTTAAATTCAAGGAATATCATCTATGGGTCCTAAGCAACATTTCCTGCAATTTTAAGGAAAATCTAAATCATAAAATGTTTGGCCAAAAATTGAAAAAATCACAAGGGGTTAGTCCATCGATTTTTATCAAAATTGGCCAAAAATTGACGTTTTTGAAAATGTCTTAGAAATGACTCATAATGAAAATTTAGCCTGTCTGGAACCTTATTTCTAAGAAAAATGGACAATTTGGCAAATATTCAACAAATTTTCTCAAAATTCCAATTTCTTTTCCAAATTTTATCTTTTATTTTCTGGATGACCAGTCAATGTTAAATTCAAGGAATATCATCTATGGGTCCTAAGCAACATTTCCTGCAATTTTAAGGAAAATCTAAATCATAAAATGTTTGGCCAAAATTGAAAAAATCACAAGGGGTTAGTCCATCGATTTTTATCAAATTGGCCAAAAATTGACGTTTTTGAAAATGTCTTAGAAATGACTCATAATGAAAATTTAGCCTGTCTGGAACCTTATTTCTAAGAAAAATGGACAATTTGGCAAATATTCAACAAATTTTCTCAAAATTCCAATTTTTTCTCCAAATTTTATCTTTTATTTTCTGGATGACCAGTCAATGTTAAATTCAAGGAATATCATCTATGGGTCCTAAGCAACATTTCCTGCAATTTTAAGGAAAATCTAAATCATAAAATGTTTGGCCAAAAATTGAAAAAATCACAAGGGGTTAGTCCATCGATTTTTATCAAAATTGGCCAAAAATTGACGTTTTTGAAAATGTCTTAGAAATGACTCATAATGAAAATTTAGCCTGTCTGGAACCTTATTTCTAAGAAAAATGGACAATTTGGCAAATATTCAACAAATTTTCTCAAAATTCCAATTTCTTTTCCAAATTTTATCTTTTATTTTCTGGATGACCAGTCAATGTTAAATTCAAGGAATATCATCTATGGGTCCTAAGCAACATTTCCTGCAATTTTAAGGAAAATCTAAATCATAAAATGTTTGGCCAAAAATTGAAAAAATCACAAGGGGTTAGTCCATCGATTTTTATCAAAATTGGCCAAAAATTGACGTTTTTGAAAATGTCTTAGAAATGACTCATAATGAAAATTTAGCCTGTCTGGAACCTTATTTCTAAGAAAAATGGACAATTTGGCAAATATTCAACAAATTTTCTCAAAATTCCAATTTCTTTTCCAAATTTTATCTTTTATTTTCTGGATGACCAGTCAATGTTAAATTCAAGGAATATCATCTTTGGGTCCTAAGCAACATTTCCTGCAATTTTAAGGAAAATCTAAATTATAAAATGTTTGGCCAAAAATTGAAAAAATCACAAGGGGTTAGTCCATCAATTTTTATCAAAATTGGCCAAAAATTGACGTTTTTGAAAATGTCTGAGAAATTACTCATAATGAAAATTTAGCCTGTCTGGAACCTTATTTCTAAGAAAAATGGACAATTTGGCAAATATTCAACAAATTTTCTCAAAATTCCAATTTTTTTCCCCAAATGTTATCTTTTATTTTCTGGATGACCAGTCAATGTTAAATTCAAGGAATATCATCTATGGGTCCTAAGCAACATTTCCTGCAATTTTAATGAAAATTTAGCCTGTCTGGAACCTTATTTCTAAGAAAAATGGACAATTTGGCAAATATTCAACAAATTTTCTCAAAATTCCAATTTTTTCCCCAAATTTTATCTTTTATTTTCTGGATGACCAGTCAATGTTAAATTCAAGGAATATCATCTATGGGTCCTAAGCAACATTTCCTGCAATTTTAAGGAAAATCTAAATCATAAAATGTTTGGCCAAAATTGAAAAAATCACAAGGGGTTAGTCCATCGATTTTTATCAAAATTGGCCAAAAATTGACGTTTTTGAAAATGTCTTAGAAATGACTCATAATGAAAATTTAGCCTGTCTGGAACCTTATTTCTAAGAAAAATTGACAATTTGGCAAATATTCAACAAATTTTCTCAAAATTCCAATTTCTTTTCCCCAAATTTTATCTTTTATTTTCTGGATGACCAGTCAATGTTAAATTAAAGGAATATCATCTATGGGTCCTAAGCAACATTTCCTGCAATTTTAAGGAAAATCTAAATCGTAAAATTTTTGGCCAAAAATTGAAAAAATCACAAGGGGTTAGTCCATCGATTTTTATCAAAATTGGCCAAAAATTGACGTTTTTGAAAATGTCTTAGAAATGACTCATAATGAAAATTTAGCCTGTCTGGAACCTTATTTCTAAGAAAAATGGACAATTTGGCAAATATTCAACAAATTTTCTCAAAATTCCAATTTCTTTTCCAAATTTTATCTTTTATTTTCTGGATGACCAGTCAATGTTAAATTCAAGGAATATCATCTATGGGTCCTAAGCAACATTTCCTGCAATTTTAAGGAAAATCTAAATCATAAAATGTTTGGCCAAAAATTGAAAAAATCACAAGGGGTTAGTCCATTGATTTTTATCAAAATTGGCCAAAAATTGACGTTTTTGAAAATGTCTTAGAAATGACTCATAATGAAAATTTAGCCTGTCTGGAACCTTATTTCTAAGAAAAATGGACAATTTGGCAAATATTCAACAAATTTTCTCAAAATTCCAATTTTTTTCCCAAATTTTATCTTTTATTTTCTGGATGACCAGTCAATGTTAAATTCAAGGAATATCATCTATGGGTCCTAAGCAACATTTCCTGCAATTTTAAGGAAAATCTAAATCATAAAATGTTTGGCCAAAAATTGAAAAAATCACAAGGGGTTAGTCCATCGATTTTTATCAAAATTGGCCAAAAATTGACGTTTTTGAAAATGTCTTAGAAATGACTCATAATGAAAATTTAGCCTGTCTGGAACCTTATTTCTAAGAAAAATGGACAATTTGGCAAATATTCAACAAATTTTCTCAAAATTCCAATTTCTTTTCCAAATTTTATCTTTTATTTTCTGGATGACCAGTCAATGTTAAATTCAAGGAATATCATCTATGGGTCCTAAGCAACATTTCCTGCAATTTTAAGGAAAATCTAAATCGTAAAATTTTGGCCAAAAATTGAAAAAATCACAAGGGGTTAGTCCATCGATTTTTATCAAAATTGGCCAAAAATTGACGTTTTTGAAAATGTCTTAGAAATGACTCATAATGAAAATTTAGCCTGTCTGGAACCTTATTTCTAAGAAAAATGGACAATTTGGCAAATATTCAACAAATTTTCTCAAAATTCCAATTTTTTCCCCAAATTTTATCTTTTATTTTCTGGATGACCAGTCAATGTTAAATTCAAGGAATATCATCTATGGGTCCTAAGCAACATTTCCTGCAATTTTAAGGAAAATCTAAATCATAAAATGTTTGGCCAAAAATTGAAAAAATCACAAGGGGTTAGTCCATCGATTTTTATCAAAATTGGCCAAAAATTGACGTTTTTGAAAATGTCTTAGAAATGACTCATAATGAAAATTTAGCCTGTCTGGAACCTTATTTCTAAGAAAAATTGACAATTTGGCAAATATTCAACAAATTTTCTCAAAATTCCAATTTCTTTTCCAAATTTTATCTTTTATTTTCTGGATGACCAGTCAATGTTAAATTCAAGGAATATCATCTATGGGTCCTAAGCAACATTTCCTGCAATTTTAAGGAAAATCTAAATCATAAAATGTTTGGCCAAAAATTGAAAAAATCACAAGGGGTTAGTCCATTGATTTTTATCAAAATTGGCCAAAAATTGACGTTTTTGAAAATGTCTTAGAAATGACTCATAATGAAAATTTAGCCTGTCTGGAACCTTATTTCTAAGAAAAATGGACAATTTGGCAAATATTCAACAAATTTTCTCAAAATTCCAATTTCTTTTCCAAATTTTATCTTTTATTTTCTGGATGACCAGTCAATGTTAAATTCAAGGAATATCATCTATGGGTCCTAAGCAACATTTCCTGCAATTTTAAGGAAAATCTAAATCATAAAATGTTTGGCCAAAAATTGAAAAAATCACAAGGGGTTAGTCCATTGATTTTTATCAAAATTGGCCAAAAATTGACGTTTTTGAAAATGTCTTAGAAATGACTCATAATGAAAATTTAGCCTGTCTGGAACCTTATTTCTAAGAAAAATGGACAATTTGGCAAATATTCAACAAATTTTCTCAAAATTCCAATTTCTTTTCCAAATTTTATCTTTTATTTTCTGGATGACCAGTCAATGTTAAATTCAAGGAATATCATCTATGGGTCCTAAGCAACATTTCCTGCAATTTTAAGGAAAATCTAAATCGTAAAATTTTGGCCAAAAATTGAAAAAATCACAAGGGGTTAGTCCATTGATTTTTATCAAAATTGGCCAAAAATTGACGTTTTTGAAAATGTCTTAGAAATGACTCATAATGAAAATTTAGCCTGTCTGGAACCTTATTTCTAAGAAAAATGGACAATTTGGCAAATATTCAACAAATTTTCTCAAAATTCCAATTTCTTTTCCAAATTTTATCTTTTATTTTCTGGATGACCAGTCAATGTTAAATTCAAGGAATATCATCTATGGGTCCTAAGCAACATTTCCTGCAATTTTAAGGAAAATCTAAATCATAAAATGTTTGGCCAAAAATTGAAAAAATCACAAGGGGTTAGTCCATTGATTTTTATCAAAATTGGCCAAAAATTGACGTTTTTGAAAATGTCTTAGAAATGACTCATAATGAAAATTTAGCCTGTCTGGAACCTTATTTCTAAGAAAAATGGACAATTTGGCAAATATTCAACAAATTTTCTCAAAATTCCAATTTCTTTTCCAAATTTTATCTTTTATTTTCTGGATGACCAGTCAATGTTAAATTCAAGGAATATCATCTATGGGTCCTAAGCAACATTTCCTGCAATTTTAAGGAAAATCTAAATCGTAAAATTTTTGGCCAAAAATTGAAAAAATCACAAGGGGTTAGTCCATCGATTTTTATCAAAATTGGCCAAAAATTGACGTTTTTGAAAATGTCTTAGAAATGACTCATAATGAAAATTTAGCCTGTCTGGAACCTTATTTCTAAGAAAAATGGACAATTTGGCAAATATTCAACAAATTTTCTCAAAATTCCAATTTCTTTTCCAAATTTTATCTTTTATTTTCTGGATGACCAGTCAATGTTAAATTCAAGGAATATCATCTATGGGTCCTAAGCAACATTTCCTGCAATTTTAAGGAAAATCTAAATCGTAAAATTTTTGGCCAAAAATTGAAAAAATCACAAGGGGTTAGTCCATCGATTTTTATCAAAATTGGCCAAAAATTGACGTTTTTGAAAATGTCTTAGAAATGACTCATAATGAAAATTTAGCCTGTCTGGAACCTTATTTCTAAGAAAAATGGACAATTTGGCAAATATTCAACAAATTTTCTCAAAATTCCAATTTTTTTCCCAAATTTTATCTTTTATTTTCTGGATGACCAGTCAATGTTAAATTCAAGGAATATCATCTTTGGGTCCTAAGCAACATTTCCTGCAATTTTAAGGAAAATCTAAATCATAAAATGTTTGGCCAAAAATTGAAAAAATCACAAGGGGTTAGTCTATCAATTTTTATCAAAATTGGCCAAAAATTGACGTTTTGAAAATGTCTTAGAAATTACTCATAATGAAAATTTAGCCTGTCTGGAACCTTATTTCTAAGAAAAATGGACAATTTGGCAAATATTCAACAAATTTTCTCAAAATTCCAATTTCTTTTCCAAATTTTATCTTTTATTTTCTGGATGACCAGTCAATGTTAAATTCAAGGAATATCATCTATGGGTCCTAAGCAACATTTCCTGCAATTTTAAGGAAAATCTAAATCATAAAATGTTTGGCCAAAAATTGAAAAAATCACAAGGGGTTAGTCCATCGATTTTTATCAAAATTGGCCAAAAATTGACGTTTTTGAAAATGTCTTAGAAATGACTCATAATGAAAATTTAGCCTGTCTGGAACCTTATTTCTAAGAAAAATGGACAATTTGGCAAATATTCAACAAATTTTCTCAAAATTCCAATTTTTTCCCCAAATTTTATCTTTTATTTTCTGGATGACCAGTCAATGTTAAATTCAAGGAATATCATCTATGGGTCCTAAGCAACATTTCCTGCAATTTTAAGGAAAATCTAAATCGTAAAATTTTGGCCAAAAATTGAAAAAATCACAAGGGGTTAGTCCATTGATTTTTATCAAAATTGGCCAAAAATTGACGTTTTTGAAAATGTCTTAGAAATGACTCATAATGAAAATTTAGCCTGTCTGGAACCTTATTTCTAAGAAAAATGGACAATTTGGCAAATATTCAACAAATTTTCTCAAAATTCAAATTTCTTTTCCAAATTTTATCTTTTATTTTCTGGATGACCAGTCAATGTTAAATTCAAGGAATATCATCTATGGGTCCTAAGCAACATTTCCTGCAATTTTAAGGAAAATCTAAATCGTAAAATTTTTGGCCAAAAATTGAAAAAATCACAAGGGGTTAGTCCATCGATTTTTATCAAAATTGGCCAAAAATTGACGTTTTTGAAAATGTCTTAGAAATGACTCATAATGAAAATTTAGCCTGTCTGGAACCTTATTTCTAAGAAAAATGGACAATTTGGCAAATATTCAACAAATTTTCTCAAAATTCCAATTTCTTTTCCAAATTTTATCTTTTATTTTCTGGATGACCAGTCAATGTTAAATTCAAGGAATATCATCTATGGGTCCTAAGCAACATTTCCTGCAATTTTAAGGAAAATCTAAATCATAAAATGTTTGGCCAAAAATTGAAAAAATCACAAGGGGTTAGTCCATTGATTTTTATCAAAATTGGCCAAAAATTGACGTTTTTGAAAATGTCTTAGAAATGACTCATAATGAAAATTTAGCCTGTCTGGAACCTTATTTCTAAGAAAAATGGACAATTTGGCAAATATTCAACAAATTTTCTCAAAATTCCAATTTCTTTTCCAAATTTTATCTTTTATTTTCTGGATGACCAGTCAATGTTAAATTCAAGGAATATCATCTATGGGTCCTAAGCAACATTTCCTGCAATTTTAAGGAAAATCTAAATCGTAAAATTTTTGGCCAAAAATTGAAAAAATCACAAGGGGTTAGTCCATTGATTTTTATCAAAATTGGCCAAAAATTGACGTTTTTGAAAATGTCTTAGAAATGACTCATAATGAAAATTTAGCCTGTCTGGAACCTTATTTCTAAGAAAAATGGACAATTTGGCAAATATTCAACAAATTTTCTCAAAATTCCAATTTCTTTTCCAAATTTTATCTTTTATTTTCTGGATGACCAGTCAATGTTAAATTCAAGGAATATCATCTATGGGTCCTAAGCAACATTTCCTGCAATTTTAAGGAAAATCTAAATCATAAAATGTTTGGCCAAAAATTGAAAAAATCACAAGGGGTTAGTCCATTGATTTTTATCAAAATTGGCCAAAAATTGACGTTTTTGAAAATGTCTTAGAAATGACTCATAATGAAAATTTAGCCTGTCTGGAACCTTATTTCTAAGAAAAATGGACAATTTGGCAAATATTCAACAAATTTTCTCAAAATTCCAATTTCTTTTCCAAATTTTATCTTTTATTTTCTGGATGACCAGTCAATGTTAAATTCAAGGAATATCATCTATGGGTCCTAAGCAACATTTCCTGCAATTTTAAGGAAAATCTAAATCGTAAAATTTTTGGCCAAAAATTGAAAAAATCACAAGGGGTTAGTCCATCGATTTTTATCAAAATTGGCCAAAAATTGACGTTTTTGAAAATGTCTTAGAAATGACTCATAATGAAAATTTAGCCTGTCTGGAACCTTATTTCTAAGAAAAATGGACAATTTGGCAAATATTCAACAAATTTTCTCAAAATTCCAATTTCTTTTCCAAATTTTATCTTTTATTTTCTGGATGACCAGTCAATGTTAAATTCAAGGAATATCATCTATGGGTCCTAAGCAACATTTCCTGCAATTTTAAGGAAAATCTAAATCGTAAAATTTTTGGCCAAAAATTGAAAAAATCACAAGGGGTTAGTCCATCGATTTTTATCAAAATTGGCCAAAAATTGACGTTTTTGAAAATGTCTTAGAAATGACTCATAATGAAAATTTAGCCTGTCTGGAACCTTATTTCTAAGAAAAATGGACAATTTGGCAAATATTCAACAAATTTTCTCAAAATTCCAATTTTTTTCCCAAATTTTATCTTTTATTTTCTGGATGACCAGTCAATGTTAAATTCAAGGAATATCATCTTTGGGTCCTAAGCAACATTTCCTGCAATTTTAAGGAAAATCTAAATCATAAAATGTTTGGCCAAAAATTGAAAAAATCACAAGGGGTTAGTCTATCAATTTTTATCAAAATTGGCCAAAAATTGACGTTTTTGAAAATGTCTTAGAAATTACTCATAATGAAAATTTAGCCTGTCTGGAACCTTATTTCTAAGAAAAATGGACAATTTGGCAAATATTCAACAAATTTTCTCAAAATTCCAATTTCTTTTCCAAATTTTATCTTTTATTTTCTGGATGACCAGTCAATGTTAAATTCAAGGAATATCATCTATGGGTCCTAAGCAACATTTCCTGCAATTTTAAGGAAAATCTAAATCATAAAATGTTTGGCCAAAAATTGAAAAAATCACAAGGGGTTAGTCCATCGATTTTTATCAAAATTGGCCAAAAATTGACGTTTTTGAAAATGTCTTAGAAATGACTCATAATGAAAATTTAGCCTGTCTGGAACCTTATTTCTAAGAAAAATGGACAATTTGGCAAATATTCAACAAATTTTCTCAAAATTCCAATTTTTTCCCCAAATTTTATCTTTTATTTTCTGGATGACCAGTCAATGTTAAATTCAAGGAATATCATCTATGGGTCCTAAGCAACATTTCCTGCAATTTTAAGGAAAATCTAAATCGTAAAATTTTGGCCAAAAATTGAAAAAATCACAAGGGGTTAGTCCATTGATTTTTATCAAAATTGGCCAAAAATTGACGTTTTTGAAAATGTCTTAGAAATGACTCATAATGAAAATTTAGCCTGTCTGGAACCTTATTTCTAAGAAAAATGGACAATTTGGCAAATATTCAACAAATTTTCTCAAAATTCAAATTTTTTCCCCAAATTTTATCTTTTATTTTCTGGATGACCAGTCAATGTTAAATTCAAGGAATATCATCTATGGGTCCTAAGCAACATTTCCTGCAATTTTAAGGAAAATCTAAATCATAAAATGTTTGGCCAAAAATTGAAAAAATCACAAGGGGTTAGTCCATCGATTTTTATCAAAATTGGCCAAAAATTGACGTTTTTGAAAATGTCTTAGAAATGACTCATAATGAAAATTTAGCCTGTCTGGAACCTTATTTCTAAGAAAAATGGACAATTTGGCAAATATTCAACAAATTTTCTCAAAATTCCAATTTCTTTTCCAAATTTTATCTTTTATTTTCTGGATGACCAGTCAATGTTAAATTCAAGGAATATCATCTATGGGTCCTAAGCAACATTTCCTGCAATTTTAAGGAAAATCTAAATCGTAAAATTTTGGCCAAAAATTGAAAAAATCACAAGGGGTTAGTCCATCGATTTTTATCAAAATTGGCCAAAAATTGACGTTTTTGAAAATGTCTTAGAAATGACTCATAATGAAAATTTAGCCTGTCTGGAACCTTATTTCTAAGAAAAATGGACAATTTGGCAAATATTCAACAAATTTTCTCAAAATTCCAATTTCTTTTCCAAATTTTATCTTTTATTTTCTGGATGACCAGTCAATGTTAAATTCAAGGAATATCATCTATGGGTCCTAAGCAACATTTCCTGCAATTTTAAGGAAAATCTAAATCGTAAAATTTTTGGCCAAAAATTGAAAAAATCACAAGGGGTTAGTCCATTGATTTTTATCAAAATTGGCCAAAAATTGACGTTTTTGAAAATGTCTTAGAAATGACTCATAATGAAAATTTAGCCTGTCTGGAACCTTATTTCTAAGAAAAATGGACAATTTGGCAAATATTCAACAAATTTTCTCAAAATTCCAATTTCTTTTCCAAATTTTATCTTTTATTTTCTGGATGACCAGTCAATGTTAAATTCAAGGAATATCATCTATGGGTCCTAAGCAACATTTCCTGCAATTTTAAGGCAAATCTAAATCGTAAAATTTTGGCCAAAAATTGAAAAAATCACAAGGGGTTAGTCCATCGATTTTTATCAAAATTGGCCAAAAATTGACGTTTTTGAAAATGTCTTAGAAATGACTCATAATGAAAATTTAGCCTGTCTGGAACCTTATTTCTAAGAAAAATGGACAATTTGGCAAATATTCAACAAATTTTCTCAAAATTCCAATTTCTTTTCCAAATTTTATCTTTTATTTTCTGGATGACCAGTCAATGTTAAATTCAAGGAATATCATCTATGGGTCCTAAGCAACATTTCCTGCAATTTTAAGGAAAATCTAAATCATAAAATGTTTGGCCAAAAATTGAAAAAATCACAAGGGGTTAGTCCATTGAATTTTATCAAAATTGGCCAAAAATTGACGTTTTTGAAAATGTCTTAGAAATGACTCATAATGAAAATTTAGCCTGTCTGGAACCTTATTTCTAAGAAAAATGGACAATTTGGCAAATATTCAACAAATTTTCTCAAAATTCAAATTTTTTTCCCAAATTTTATCTTTTATTTTCTGGATGACCAGTCAATGTTAAATTCAAGGAATATCATCTATGGGTCCTAAGCAACATTTCCTGCAATTTTAAGGAAAATCTAAATCGTAAAATTTTGGCCAAAAATTGAAAAAATCACAAGGGGTTAGTCCATCGATTTTTATCAAAATTGGCCAAAAATTGACGTTTTTGAAAATGTCTTAGAAATGACTCATAATGAAAATTTAGCCTGTCTGGAACCTTATTTCTAAGAAAAATGGACAATTTGGCAAATATTCAACAAATTTTCTCAAAATTCCAATTTCTTTTCCAAATTTTATCTTTTATTTTCTGGATGACCAGTCAATGTTAAATTCAAGGAATATCATCTATGGGTCCTAAGCAACATTTCCTGCAATTTTAAGGAAAATCTAAATCATAAAATGTTTGGCCAAAAATTGAAAAAATCACAAGGGGTTAGTCCATTGATTTTTATCAAAATTGGCCAAAAATTGACGTTTTTGAAAATGTCTTAGAAATGACTCATAATGAAAATTTAGCCTGTCTGGAACCTTATTTCTAAGAAAAATGGACAATTTGGCAAATATTCAACAAATTTTCTCAAAATTCCAATTTCTTTTCCAAATTTTATCTTTTATTTTCTGGATGACCAGTCAATGTTAAATTCAAGGAATATCATCTATGGGTCCTAAGCAACATTTCCTGCAATTTTAAGGAAAATCTAAATCGTAAAATTTTGGCCAAAAATTGAAAAAATCACAAGGGGTTAGTCCATCGATTTTTATCAAAATTGGCCAAAAATTGACGTTTTTGAAAATGTCTTAGAAATGACTCATAATGAAAATTTAGCCTGTCTGGAACCTTATTTCTAAGAAAAATGGACAATTTGGCAAATATTCAACAAATTTTCTCAAAATTCCAATTTCTTTTCCAAATTTTATCTTTTATTTTCTGGATGACCAGTCAATGTTAAATTCAAGGAATATCATCTATGGGTCCTAAGCAACATTTCCTGCAATTTTAAGGAAAATCTAAATCGTAAAATTTTTGGCCAAAAATTGAAAAAATCACAAGGGGTTAGTCCATCGATTTTTATCAAAATTGGCCAAAAATTGACGTTTTTGAAAATGTCTTAGAAATGACTCATAATGAAAATTTAGCCTGTCTGGAACCTTATTTCTAAGAAAAATGGACAATTTGGCAAATATTCAACAAATTTTCTCAAAATTCTAATTTCTTTTCCAAATTTTATCTTTTATTTTCTGGATGACCAGTCAATGTTAAATTCAAGGAATATCATCTATGGGTCCTAAGCAACATTTCCTGCAATTTTAAGGAAAATCTAAATCATAAAATGTTTGGCCAAAAATTGAAAAAATCACAAGGGGTTAGTCCATTGATTTTTATCAAAATTGGCCAAAAATTGACGTTTTTAAAAATGTCTTAGAAATGACTCATAATGAAAATTTAGCCTGTCTGGAACCTTATTTCTAAGAAAAATTGACAATTTGGCAAATATTCAACAAATTTTCTCAAAATTCCAATTTTTTACCCCAAATTTTATCTTTTATTTTCTGGATGACCAGTCAATGTTAAATTCAAGGAATATCATCTATGGGTCCTAAGCAACATTTCCTGCAATTTTAAGGAAAATCTAAATCGTAAAATTTTGGCCAAAAATTGAAAAAATCACAAGGGGTTAGTCCATCGATTTTTATCAAAATTGGCCAAAAATTGACGTTTTTGAAAATGTCTTAGAAATGACTCATAATGAAAATTTAGCCTGTCTGGAACCTTATTTCTAAGAAAAATGGACAATTTGGCAAATATTCAACAAATTTTCTCAAAATTCCAATTTTTTCCCCCAAATTTTATCTTTTATTTTCTGGATGACCAGTCAATGTTAAATTCAAGGAATATCATCTATGGGTCCTAAGCAACATTTCCTGCAATTTTAAGGCAAATCTAAATCATAAAATGTTTGGCCAAAAATTGAAAAAATCACAAGGGGTTAGTCCATCGATTTTTATCAAAATTGGCCAAAAATTGACGTTTTTGAAAATGTCTTAGAAATGACTCATAATGAAAATTTAGCCTGTCTGGAACCTTATTTCTAAGAAAAATGGACAATTTGGCAAATATTCAACAAATTTTCTCAAAATTCCAATTTCTTTTCCAAATTTTATCTTTTATTTTCTGGATGACCAGTCAATGTTAAATTCAAGGAATATCATCTATGGGTCCTAAGCAACATTTCCTGCAATTTTAAGGAAAATCTAAATCATAAAATGTTTGGCCAAAAATTGAAAAAATCACAAGTGGTTAGTCCATCGATTTTTATCAAAATTGGCCAAAAATTGACGTTTTTGAAAATGTCTTAGAAATGACTCATAATGAAAATTTAGCCTGCCTGGAACCTTATTTCTAAGAAAAATGGACAATTTGGCAAATATTCAACAAATTTTCTCAAAATTCCAATTTATTTTCCAAATTTCATCTTTTATTTTCTGGATGACCAGTCAATGTTAAATTCAAGGAATATCATCTATGGGTCCTAAGCAACATTTCCTGCAATTTTAAGGAAAATCTAAATCATAAAATGTTTGGCCAAAAATTGAAAAAATCACAAGGGGTTAGTCCATCGATTTTTATCAAAATTGGCAAAAAATTGACGTTTTTGAAAATGTCTTAGAAATGACTCATAATGAAACTTTAGCCTGTCTGGAACCTTATTTCTAAGAAAAATTGACAATTTGGCAAATATTCAACAAATTTTCTCAAAATTCCAATTTCTTTCCCAAATTTTATCTTTTATTTTCTGGATGACCAGTCAATGTTAAATTCAAGGAATATCATCTATGGGTCCTAAGCAACATTTCCTGCAATTTTAAGGAAAATCTAAATCATAAAATTTTTGGCCAAAAATTGAAAAAATCACAAGTTAGTCCATCGATTTTTATCAAAATTGGCCAAAAATTGACGTTTTTGAAAATGTCTTAGAAATGACTCAAAATGAAAATTTAGCCTGTCTGGAACCTTATTTCTAAGAAAAATTGACAATTTGGCAAATATTCAACAAATTTTCTCAAAATTCCATTTTTTTTCTTCAAATTTCATCTTTTATTTTCTGGATGACCAGTCAATGTTAAATTCAAGGAATATCATCTATGGGTCCTAAGCAACATTTCCTGCAATTTTAAGGAAAATCTAAATCATAAAATGTTTGGCCAAAAATTGAAAAAATCACAAGTGGTTAGTCCATCGATTTTTATCAAAATTGGCCAAAAATTGACGTTTTTGAAAATGTCTTAGAAATGACTCATAATGAAAATTTAGCCTGTCTGGAACCTTATTTCTAAGAAAAATGGACAATTTGGCAAATATTCGACAAATTTTCTCAAAATTCCAATTTTTTTTTCAAAATTTCATCTTTTATTTTCTGGATGACCAGTCAATGTTAAATTCAAGGAATATCATCTATGGGTCCTAAGCAACATTTCCTGCAATTTTAAATCATAAAATTTTTGGCCAAAAATTGAAAAAATCACAAGGGGTTAGTCCATCAATTTTTATCAAAATTGGCCAAAAATTGACGTTTTTGAAAATGTCTTAGAAATGACTCATAATGAAAATTTAGCCTGTCTGGAACCTTATTTCTAAGAAAAATGGACAATTTGGCAAATATTCAACAAATTTTCTCAAAATTCCAAATTATTTTCAAAATTTCATCTTTTATTTTCTGGATGACCAGTCAAGGTCAAATTCAGGAAATATCATCTATGGGCTCTAAGGAACATTTCCTGCAATTTTTGAATCCTAAAATTTTTGGCCAAAAATTGAAAATATCATAGTCCAGTGATTTTTCTCAAAATTGGCCAAAAACTGCCATTTTTGAAAATGTCTTAGAAATGACTCCTAACGAAAATTCAGCCCGTTTGAAAGCTATTGGGGCAGTTTTCAGAGCTAATTGCCACAAAAAATTGATATTTTTCATTAAAATCTGAAAATTTTAAAATTTCATATTTCATTTTCTGGATGAACAGTCAAGGTCAAATTCAGGAAATATCATCTGTGGGCTCTAAGGAACATTTCCTGCAATTTTTGAATCCTAAAATTTTTGGCCAAAAATTGAAAATATCAGTGATTTTTCTCAAACTTGGCAAAAAATTGCCATTTTTGAAAATGTCTCAGACGAAAATTTAGCCAGTTTTGAAAGCCATTTTGGCAGTTTTCAGAGCTAATTGCCAAGAAAAATTGATTTCATGGCCAAAAATTTAGTATTTTTCATCAAAATATGCAAATTTTAAGATTTCATATTTCATTTTCTGGATGAACAGTCAAGGTCAAATTCAGGAAATATCATCTGTGGGCTCTAAGGAACATTTCCTGCAATTTTTGAATCCTAAAATTTTTGGCAATAATTTGAAAACATCAAAATTGCCTTTTTCGAAAATGTCTGAGAAATTACTCCTAACGAAAATTACTCCATTTGAAACCTATTCGGGCAGGTTTCAGAGCGATAACTTCTAAGAAAAATTAAATAATTTGAGATATGCAGATTTGAAGTTTTGAGGAAAAACTTACATCTTCATAACGGTTCTTTCTGTAGAAATCCGGAGCTCGCATCATAGTTGACGGCTTTTATGACGACCAAGCAATAAAGGTATTCTGCGCAGCTTACCACCAAGGGCTTTTTGGCGCCAAATACGTGTGGATTATACCAGGTATAAATTTTCTATTTTGCCGTTTCCATGGCAACTACGTCACGCTTCCCACAAAACACCTTTCCCGGCATGTAATTTATTAATCTTTGAGATTGGCATTGTATGAGACTCCATTTCTGAACTGTCGAAACTAACTCTGGGAAATCTGGATGCAGTGAAAATCAACCTGGCTTCACCGGGATTCGAACCGCGGACCTTCTGTTTAACGTGCAGGCATCCAGCCAATTGAGCTATAGACACGGTATTGAAGTTGCTCCTCATTGATTGGGATTTTCATTATGATTGGGATTTGTATTATGTTATTCTTGCTTAATAGACGGCTATTTTTTTGTGAGCATTTTAATTCTTTCAATATCCATGGTGTAATTTCTGTTTGTAACAGGATATTTCAACTGGAATAGGTTGCGAGAACAAGATAATTCAATCGACTGTTCCCAGGAGCAAATTCAGACTGCAGTGGTCTATCATGTTGGAGTGCACAGTCTGAGCTTACCGCCGGATGTCAACAGAACAACGGCTCTTGCAGATATGTGAACATTTTGCAAATTTCACTAAACTGTTCAAAAATAGATTGTCGTTCTGTACTAAAATAAATAAATGTTTAATTTTTGACAGCCCGACAGAGGCTAAGAAATGTAACGTATGACCACCTCTTGTGGCAAGGGAAGTCCAAGGGAAGGGAAGTCCACTTGGCAACAAAACGTATCTCGCCAAGTCGACTTAGTATTTCGCCAAGTCGACACAATCCACGTTATAAGTCAACTTGGTGAGATAAATTATCTCGGTATCTAACAAGTAGGATAGCACTCACAGAGCGCCGCAGTACAGCATCTCCAAAATCCAATATCATTATGAAGTCACAGTGACGAGCTTGTGTGTTGTTTTCCATCTAATTACAAACCACGAGCCAATTTATGGAGCGTTTCAAAGCGATTTCTGGTGCAATTTCTGATTGTCTGGATTTCTGGTTTCAAAGCGATTTCTGGTGCGGACGATACGATCTGGGCAGCGGCGTTGGCTCTACATGCGACCGGACAGAGACTCGGGCAGTTCGGTACGCATTGGTTACACTCAAAAGGCTGGGCGTCTGAATATAAAACGTCACACAAAATCACATATTTTGATCCTTGACTTCGCAGTAAACAGCAGCTGGTCGAGATTCCGTTCCCGTCCACATATTCCACACAGGAGAATATAAGGACAGGTAAAGGGCGCTTCATCTTGATCTGTAATTGGTCGTCTTTGCGCGTGAGCATTGTGTTTTTATGTTTAAAAATTGGCCAAGCCCTTTGTTTTAGGCAATGTACTTTATATACATAATTGGATATGTTCGACACGCACGGCCAAGTTACAAATGTCAATGCAAAATCTGTGCACTTACTAAAAAAAAAATAATAATAACCACGTGACGGGCAGAATTCTGCCCGTCATGGCTGCCCTTTACCGATCCCTATATTTTCGCAATAAGCGAACCAATCTATAGGGATCGGGAACCAATCTAATGTTTGGAAAGAACTGGGCCCAATTTTGACCTAGGGCGCCACCAAGAGTTTATTTCAGTAGTGGAGAAGAAACCTCACGCATGTGCAAAGGCTCAACGTGACGTCATGACGTCTGAGCGAGTCCACGGCTGCGTTCCAAACACGCGAACATTTGCATCGTTCGCCAACAACTGGGGCTGCGTTCCAAGCACGTGAACGGTTCGTTAACGTTGGCGCCAACGTTTGCTCAATGTGAATGGATCGTTTGCCAAAATAAATTGTCAAGATGGCGGCGCCCACAGTCACAGCAGTCGTATCGATGTTGTTATGTGGCTCTCTGCTAGGCTGCTTACTAAATGTTTGAGGAAATGGGACACGTTGATATTGATTGTGTATCGCCAGCAATAAGGCAGACAACCACGACAGGTGCAATTTATTTGTTATTTTCCAAACTGCAAACCATTGTCTGTCATATTTCATGTCGCGTTTGCCATTTTTAAATGACTCGCAAACATCGCGAACGAAACAAAAGTTCGTTGGCCAACGTTGACGAACGTTGGTGGCGCACATTATTATACGTTCCACTCAAAATTGTTGGCCAACGTTGCCAACGTTTGCAAACGTTCGCGTATGTGGAACGCAGCCCAGGCTATTTTTGACAACCGTATTCTCGCAATTTTGCGAAGAAATGAACGACTCTATGATCGAAATGGGAACAATCATCCATATAATTTATTATTTTTATAGTTTCTAAAATAAATACAACTGCAATGACCGTAAGCACTGCTAAACGTTTGCTAGCTTCAAAGGCAAATTTGCTAAACACTTTTTTGCCAAGCACGCCGCGGCCGTGAAATAGCCTTAAAGTTAGCACAACATTTCTGCTACAATAAGCACACGTTTTCAGCTAGCGCTTAATAAGCAGCGCCATGAAATTTGCCCCCGGTAGGCCTAACTGAAATCACAGTAAAGACTTCACTAAACGTGACGTCGGTTGTCAGGCTTTTAAAAGAAAAACACGAAATTTTCTCACTGCTAAAATTGTTTCCTCACCGCATTAACACTTTCTAGGGCATTATCATGTCATATTAGGAATAATTGTTGGCGAACGTGTATGGTATTATTTATACCTTAAAATTCTGTACCGTAATTTCTACAACTTGGAAACATTTAACAGGGATAAAACGACACACAACCCTTTATGTTTTATCCCAGTACTGTGTATATAAAATAAATAAAACAAATATCCTCTCATTCTAATTACAAAGTAAAGTACGTAATTACTTTACTGCAATGCAGTATTGCTTAATCAAACTACATGTAGTTTCTCCATATTTCTACTACAAAATATTTCACAGAGCGGCGAGTAGCTGAATTTAAAATGCCAAAAATTAGATAAAACTGCTGGGTACAAATGTCCAATATGTGGGGCATACGATTTAATACAATTCTATAAAAGGTAAAGTCGGGGGCCTGATTTCGACATAATTCTATGCAGACTTTAATAACAAAAGGTTGCTCTTAAAGGAGCATGACCAGAGTTTCTGGAAAATAGTTTTCGATGTAACTTACAAATATTATCAAGTAACTCCCATACACACCTCCCATGTCCCAAAAACCCGAAAACATTCGCGATTTCCAGTAAAAAATTGAACAAAACTATCGAGTCGGCTTTCAGCGGATAAACATTGATACTGGAAAATTAGTTTACAAATAATCGGTGGATTTTCGACGATATCCTCAGAAATATGCGGCCTAGAAGCGCGGGAGTTTCAGTTTCGTAATCAGAAAAATATAACGGATGTTATGATATAAAAATCTCATGACCCATAAGGTAAGTCCCGGGGAGTTATGGGTAAACAAAAGTGATCTGGTCACACTCCTTTAATGACCACAAAGCTTGACCACGGCGCGCATAATTTCTTTTTTTTTACACCACTGGGAGGAGAAAATTAGGGATGTTGTACCTTTGTAGCGTCTTGAGAGGGTTAAGGGTTAATTGGTTATTTTTAAGGAATTTAGGGTTTTGAATGCGGTCGGTTTGCAACCAGTTTCGTGATCTGGTTAGAAGAGAGCTCGACTTGCAATCATAAGGTCCCTGGTTCGAATTTGTTGGAAATTTCTCAGTTGCTTTGTTTCTCCAATAGTGATAGTAAAAGTTGTGACTATTTCCAAGATTGTCACTTGAGAAGTATCAGTCATTGGAAACTTAGTAGACTCTATTTAGGTTGAACAATTGGGGTGTACATGTACCCCACGCTGCGGTGTAAAAAAAACAACACGCGTCCGGGGCTTGTCCTACCAAGCAACAATGTATGCAAAATGAATTCCAACCATAGAAATCAAATTCAAAGTAACAGGTGAATGAAATAGCTCATCACTAGGCAATGTCACAAGAAACATCGATGAATTTGGATACATTACGATTACTTTTGCAATCTACCGCAGACTTAACCAACTGACTCTAATGAACAGCATTATCAGCAAATTACATATACAAAGCTCTTTTCCGGTAAATTGACAACATCGCACTGCAACTTCCAAATGGAAATTTAATCTATGCATCTTTGGCACAATAATTTTGCAAAGTGAAAAACAGTTCACTTAGTAAACACGCTAAGACCTTGTTCATATTACTAGGAAATTGCTTCGTTCTACGAAGATTTACCGATGATTCGACGAAACGATTCAAATAACTTCATGCAAAGAAGAGATCGCTTTATTCAATGAAGCAAAATTGTAATGCTTTCTTCGTTCGACGAAACGATTTGACACAATGAGATGGGGGCGTTGCACAGTACAGCTTTACGTGATCTTCATTAACTAACGATGATTAACTAATCTTCGTCAAACGAAGCAATTTCTTCAATGAGAACGGGGTCAAAGTTCTCAACACACAAGACAACTGCACCCGTACTTATTGCTAAAATGTAAACGGTTGCACAGCAAACTGGCAGCAAGTACAAGTAGCACCAGTGTTACAAAACTAGGGTCATTCTAAAAGCCTGCAAGTCCTAACAAGCCTTTAAGTCTTCAAGCCACAGGATTTTCTGTCCCAAAATAAGGCTGTGCCTAACAAATCAAATATTCAGATATTCGGTCGTCCATCGAATATTCGAATAGCATTTTTACCAAATAGAATATTCGATTTGTGCTTTTACCCCTCCAAACCAAATATGTCTTTCAGCTAGGAAGAAGTAAAAAACCTTTTTCCTTTGCTGAAACAGCCTCTTTGATGTCATATTTGCATCCAACCACAAGTCTAGTGTACAAGGGCTGACAATAATTTCTGCAAAAATCTCTAAAACTGAGCATTTCTTCATTGTCTTCTCTTCACAGGTTTCTTCAGGCTTACGAGCTACAGTGCCTCAGGCACTTCTGAGGAATCCGTGGTTCCAGTACCAGAGATAAATAATAAATATGAGTTGTTTATTTTGTGACTTGCCCCTTTGATGTTTCTGAAGGAGTTTGATGCAAGTGACGTCGTTTAATCCACTAGTTTTTCATCGACCTCCGACTCAACGATGTAAGTGCTGGCATGCTTGGCCAATATTCTCAGAAGCGGTCGTAGTTGCATCCACCACTGTTTTTTCGGAATACGATGCCTAAAGAACAAAAATAAAAATGAGTTATTAGGATAATCTATCAGACTTAAAGTCTTGGAGTAAAAAAATGATTATCTGCACGCTGCCCGGACAAAATGGTGGGGTACCGTGGCCGAGCGGTTTAGGTCATTGACTCGCAATCATAGGTGAAAACGTGGTGTTGCAGGTTCGAACCTCCCCACGGCTACGGTACCTGTGCCCTTGGGCAAGGCACTTATTAACCACACTTGCTCGCTCCATCCTTCGGAAGGGATGTAAAGCCGTTGGTCCAGTGTGTTAGGTAATATGGAAACGCACTCTAAAGATCCCAGAGCATTCATTCGTGAATAGCAAGGGGGATCATCCCCGGTGTCTCTGGCCATTTCTAATTCTTCATGGGTTTCTTCACGCTTGCGAGTGACAGTGCAATGAGCACTATTGAGGAATCCTTGGTATGAATACCAGAAAGAAATAATAATAATAATAATAATAATAAATCATTAGAGGTACCGTTAGTGCCGAGACAAAAATAATACAAGTACGGCCAAGTTATTCCAAAATTAGGTGTAATATAAGGTAAAGCCTGTATCCTACTAGGGTTGCGACTGTTTGGCGACATTTGCGACTGTCATTCTGCAGAATGTCTGCAGAATTTCTATCTGTTTGTGAAGGTCGTCATGATGTCGCGGGAATTTTGAACGTGTTCAAAAATTTGTTTGCGACAGCTGTGGTCACCAAGGTTTTGAAATGTGCACCAAATTGTCTGCAGAATGTCTTCAGATTGTCTTGAGAATAAGGGGGGCAAAAATTCATGAAACAATCGCGAAATAGTCAGCAGAATGTCTAAAAAAATGTCTTCAGAATGTCATCAGACATTTTGAAGACTTTTTGCATAATTCCCGCCCATTCTGTGCATGCGCGCAGTCAGTACTGCCATCTTGACAACATCAGACACGAGAGTACATACCAAGACAAATCTGTTGTATTTGATTCAGTGGGACTGCAACTCTGTTCGCGTACTTTGTCTTGAAACAGTCGCCAATTTCAAGTCTGCAAACAGTCTCAAACTATCGCAGCCCAGTGGGATACAGGCTTTACCACACATGATTCGCTGGCTGCTGGTTTAATTAGAGTCACTTACCACGCATATCTATCGCATCGGCGACCTAATCCATGGCCGATAACGGTCGTGACAGTCGCACGCATCCGTTTTGTACAGCACTTTCACGAATGCATCAAAATGTCACACGTTGGTTCCGGTTTTTTTTTATTAAAGAATCCATAGCTAAAATTATCCAATACTTACTCAAAGTCTGTTATTTCCTTAAGTTTCTGAACTGGACGGAAGGCCAGGCGTCTTTTCTGAATACCTAATAGACACGCTGTATCTGGGCTATCAGTATAGACAGTACCTGTAACGAACAACAAATGTGAAATAGTGAACTTGTATATATAGTGGCCACTCTCGGAACTGTAAAAAACTGGCCACTATAAAGAGGTGGCGTATAAAGACGCGGACAACGGCCAGCATTACCGAGTACATGTATCACATGCATGCACGGTGTTTACAATCTGCGCACGTTACATTTGAATGCCTGCAATCATGCTGCAATGCACTGCCAAGCGTCCTGATTGGTCCAGCAGAGGCGACAAGATTTATGTTGCTTGTTCAACCGCGAAATGGGGCCGGTTTCAACAGGGCCACTGTACTCAAGAGTTAGGGAGTGCGTTAAAAGGCCCTGTAGATGATCTGTTTTTGAGCGATTCTGCGAATAAAACCATTATAAATCAATAGATCCATAAAAATGCATTGCGTTTGAACACGCACACGCAGTACACAGCGCCCATGCATTTTGGACCGCGTAGATGCGAACCAAAAATAAGTAAATCGTTTGCAAACGATCTAAATAATTTCATCTTTACGGATGGTTTCTGGTAAAATGATATAATTTTGAGCGGAAACCTTTCATTGGGTATAGTTGCTATTACTTTTTGGGGTCATTGCAAATGATACACTGGGCCTCTAAAGGGGCACTGTTGCAAGAGAATGTTGCAAATGCTCGCAAGGTTTATCGCAAACTCACCGTCTTTCGTGTTCTTTTCAATAGCCTCTCTAAGAAACTCTGAAGCACGTACAGCGAGTTTGGTTCCCATGTTTCGGTCGAATACTGACGGTGATCCTCCCTGTACAAAGAAAGAAAAAGTTCATAATTTCATATCATTTCAGAAAGTCCATTACCAAAACAAATCTTTCTCCATAATGAGGAAAAACCTGTATTCCCAAGGGTTAGAGTTAACACCGAGCTTTTTGTTTGTTAGTGTGACGCGCATCGCTTTGAGAAAGAGCAATTTCGAGGAATTTTGGAGTAAAATGGAATGGAATGGTTTGAATGGTTTATTATTAAACCTCTGCGACCCCAGCATGGGGTATGAGAGCCAGCTTAAAATACAAAACTGTTTATGCTATAGAATGCTAAGTAACTATAAAACAAAAAGAACAATAATTATCAAAACTAAAAACTAAAATAAAATACAGTTTAAACATGAGACTTTAAATAGTGAAAGTTAAATGCAAACTACATATATAAGAGCAAAAAAAAAAAAAAAAATATGAGTTGGCACTGAAAATCACAAAAATCAACTTGGGTGGAAAACATTTTTGTGATTCTGTGATTTTCGGTCCATCGTTTCACTCCAAATTCCCCCCAAGCCACTTTTTCTCAAAGCAATGCACGTCAAATTTACGAGCGAAATTTACGCGTGAATCCACCATAACAAGTAATGCTTCTTCACCTGTTGCAAGTGGCCGAGTACATTGCCACGAGTGTTGAAGATATCCTTCCCTTCTTCTGAAAACAGTCGCTCGATGAAATCGGTGGTGAAGTTGGCATTGGCCTTTTCATTCCTAGAGATAAATTGCAAGAAATAAACACACACAGTTGAAGTCAGAAGTATAAATACATACAGTAAACTAACTATAGCGCTCTTCAGGGGACCAAAATAATAATAATAATAATAACAGCAGGTTTTTATATAGCGCCATTCCATTTAGATCATGGTGCTGTTGCCATTATTACCGCTGCCGTCAGGAAATCACCAGAATCATTTCACTTCAAATAATTTGAGCTTTATATCCAGAGAGCGCTATGACCATGCATACACAATGCAGAGAATAACAGCCAGGACTTAGAAAAAGAAGGTTCATAACGAGAAGAGCTTTGTATCAGGGGGTGTTATAGCGAGAGTTTACCCAAAATGGTAAACAGGACTACCCGAACCATTGCAAGGTGTGCAAGCTATATTTTAAGTACTGCATGCATGTGAGGAATTCCACAAAATCAAGAATTTAGTAAAGACTGTTCCAAAAATGGTGTAAGCACACCAGTTTTAACACTTGGTTGCATACAGTTGTATTTATACTTCCGACTTCAACTGTACATCATTTTAAAAAAACTTGTAAACATTTATATAATACTGATGAAGCCCGTTCGTACTGCATGTGTAAGCGAACGCGAACCTGAAACTAGTTTAACTTTCTGCGATTTCATGGTGCGAAAACTTCGCTGCGACGTCAAATTCACATTTGCGTTCGCTTTCGCATGAAGTGTGAACAGGGCTTGAGTGAGATAAAAATAGCTTTGTCAGTTTATTTCTGTATTACAACACACGTGCTACATAGCAACAAAAATTTAGTCTCGTCAAGTTATTTAGACTTTTGACACATTTATGCCAAACCTTAAAATCATCCCCCGCTGAACATTGTCGGAAATCTTCGCCTTAAGGTGTTCAACATCTTCCTGAAGCTCCTTAATCCCAAAGTGCTCCTCGAAGATGTAGGCAGCGTCGGCCCCGCCCGCCAGAGCGCTCATTGTCGCGAGATAACCGCAATAGCCACCCATAGTCTCCACGACGAAAACGCGGCGTTTGGAACCGCTTGCAGACTGCTTGATTTTGTCGCATGCCTGGTATATCATATAAGCACAAGAATGAAATCAGTTTCCAACAGCAAAACTTGAAATGAAAGAAAATCATAAGAGGACTCATCGGGATTCTAACCCAACCCCTCTGACACACCGGGCAGATGTTCCACCAGCTGAACTATGAGGCACAGTGGTATACTCCCTCGGGTTTCCCCCAAGACCTCCGACACACTGGAAAAATGCTCCACCAGCTGAGCTATGAGGCACAGTGGTATACTCCCTCAGGTTTTCCCCAAGACTTCTGACACACCAGGCAGATGCTCTACCAGCTGAGCTATGAGGCACAGTGGTATACTCCCTCGGGTTTTCCCCAAGACCTCCGACACATTGGGCAGATGCTCTACCAGCTGAACTATGAGGCAGTGGTAAACTCCTAAGGTTTTCCCCAAGACCTCAGACACACTGGGAAAATGCTCTACCAGCTGAGCTATGAGGCACAGTGGTATACTCCCTTAGGTTTTCCCCAAGACTTCTGACACACCGGGCAGATGCTCTACCAGCTGAGCTATGTGGCACAGTGGTATACTCCCTCAGGTTTTCCCCAAGATTTCCGACACACCAGGCAGACGCTCTACCAGCCGAGCTATGAGGCATAGTGGTATACTCCCTCAAGTTTCCCCCAAGACCTCTGACACGCCGGGCAGATGCTCTACCAACTGAGCTATGAGGCACAGTGGTATACTCCCTCAAGTTTCCCCCAAGACCTCTAACACGCCGGGCAGATGCTCTACGAGCTGAGCTTTTAGGTACAGTGGTATACTCCTCGGGTTTCCCCCAAGACTTCTGACGCACAAGGCATGCAGATGCTCTTCATTCATGCATACCAGGATTCAGTTCACTCGGAAAGACTAGAGGTATTCAATTGGTCATTTAATAGCAATACATACATCGGTGATGGCATTAAGTGCTGTATCGCAGCCCAGACTGAAGTCGGCTCCGGGTACGTTGTTACTGATGGTAGCTGGTAAGGCTACCATTGGTATACAAAATGCAGGGAACCGGTCTCGCGCTTCGGCCATCTGAATGATACTCTGATAACCCTGTGAAATAGCAAACGTGGTCATTCCGTGTTAAATCACTTTTAAAAAAATTGCAATTTACAGACATATTATGACTGGCAATTTTTTGAAAACGGCGTTATCTCCATGTGTGATTGAGGATGTGTATGATAAAAACCAACCTGTGTATAAGTCAGCTCAGTACCTCATCTGTGTCAATTCTTTCAAGAAGATGTGCGAAGCCGTCATCCTATTTAGGCTGGTCCCATGGTTATAGTGCACGTAAATCGGAGCCGGGTTATTTCAAAGAGCATTGAGGCCAAATGAAGGAGCACCATGGCTAATTTGGTTCCAAATGATCCTGGTTATTAGTGTATACAAGCTTCGTGAAATTTAAGAGGATAGGCCATGCTGGCCAAGTTGGCTTCAGAAAGTGTGTATCTTGAAGGGACATCAGGGCCAACTCAGCAGGGCATGAGGCCGGTGGCCTCGGTTAATGTCAAGGCCTGGGATAGGGCAAGCTGGCCAAGTTGGCCTCAGAAATTGTGTATCTTGAAGGGGCAGCAGAGGCCAACTGAGTAGGGCATTGGGGCCAACTCAGCAGGGCATTGGGGCCATTGGCTTGATTACACTCAATTTAGACTAATTTGCACCATTTTACGATTGAACATTTATTACCTCAAAACCTCCGATCACTAGCAGACCATGGACGTTGAATTTCTTAAATTTCTCTGCAACATTCGCCAAAAATTTGGCAGGCATTAACCTGAGACAAACAGAAAAGATACAACACCCAGAGAATCTTATTAAAAAGAGGACAAATATTTGACTTGTTTTTATAAAAGCCGTACAAAATGCAAAAGACAGTCCACGCTGTACCACTCTACCACTGAGCTTGCCAGCACTGAATGGCCAGTTCGAATCCTTCTGGAGCTGGGGTGGATTGCAATATAACCGTCTTAAGTCTGAGACACATCATACGTCCTAACTGAATTTATGACATCTTAGCTACGACACATTGAAAAATGTCTTGCAATATCCATAGGTTGGGACGTCTTAGCTAAGACATAAATGGTTGTATGTCTTTACTGTTGTGAACGGCGTTTCAGTCGCAGCCGGTGTGTTTGCATACCGTCGCGCATGCATTCACCGGTCGTTGCTGCCGTACGTACGCATGATAGTGGCGTGAAATACATTGTGAAAACTTTCATAATTAACATCGGCCCAGCTTGAATTGTAACTACCTTCCAGTGAAAACTCAGTTTAAGAAAGTCCAACTATCAAAAAATAAAGTTTTGATCCTGGTCGGAATTGAGCAGGAAATTCCAAACAAATGTTCTAAAGACGTAAACTTAGGACACATATGTGTCTTAAATTGTAAGGATGCAGAATTTTTTATTGCAAGGCAAAATCATCTATGATTTCTAAGTGATGTCTTAGTGAGGACGTCCTAGGGGTTAGCACGTCCTAACTTTCTTTATTGCAATCCACCCCAGGTCCTGCAATCTCGTCATACTGATTTTAAATTCATACATTTTATAGGCCTATACACCCGAGATATTTCACCAGGGTTATAGTCGAGTCCATCACAAGTCTATCACAAGTCCAGAGCCAATAAAATCACAAGTCTGTCACAAGTCCAGTAACAAGAAGCAAAGGATGAACACGCACAGATGAATGCCTTTGTTGGAGTTCATTTGAATAGCTTGTGACTTGAATTAAGACCCAAGGTCGTGTGGTGGACTTGTGGTGGACTTGTGATGGACTCGACTACAACCCTCTATTTCACTGCCAGTTGTCACATGAAAACCTTCGTGAATTGGCTTATTGTCAATATTCGCAATAATACATTTATATTCATTTCATTTATTTACATGTTTAACCCAAAGCTTTCAAACATGTTACTATAGAATACATATTAGGCATATTAGCATATAATGAAAATCTTCATCTAATACCGAAAGGCCCGTGCAATACATGTAGATTTTGTTCTAAATTTTTATGATTTCAATCAATAAATTGAAAATTGTTGAAATGTACTGCATGGGCCTTTTAGGAAAGCAAATTAATCGTGCTAATGAGAATTTTATGTGGTTAAGTTACAGAAGAATATATGATAGAGGTCAAAGAGATGACAAGGTTAAAATAGCCTATAATTTAATGAGATTAACTGAGTTTGGTATTAAACTAAAATAGATTTTTCACACAAAAAGCAATACTGTATACTAGTCATCACATTCCATGTCAATTTAACAAGCTTTTGGACCTGACCCTCACAGATTGAAATGAAATTTGGTGTGCTGATTGGACTCCTTGAGAAACCCCGAGAACTAAAATTTTATGTAATTTGGTCAATTAATTGTTGAGATACGGGTCAACGAACTTTGACTAATTAGCATGATTTGCTATGTTTGGACAGTTATATCTCTAAAAGTAAAGGACCTAGAGAGATAAACTTTACATCATTTTAAAGCTCTTGAAATGGGCTTCATTTTATAAAATAACATCAAAATTGTATCTCGTACCACAAAAAGGTTATGTAAATTTATAACCTTTGCAAAAATGCGTATTTGTCAAAATGCTTAATTTTTTGTATTTGTTAGCTTAAGATGTAAGGAACATTTCCAGAAAGATTTGGGATGGGCACTCTTACAGTTTTTGAGTTATGATAATTTTAACATTGGCTAACATGTAAATAACATGTAAATACCATGCAACTGTGTATGTACAGGGGTTTCTCAAGGAGTCCAATCAGCACACCAAATTTAATTTCAATATGTGAGGGTCAGGTCAAAAAGCTCGTTGAATTGACATGGAATGACCCTATTTTAATTCAAAACCATCACCAGAGTTGTAAACCCTCAAAACGCATTGGCCAATAGGATGACAGTTGCCATGTTCCTAGGATTTTTTAGTACAAATTTTTTGATTGGCTAGTCTACTCAGCAGAGACAAAAAACTGGCCAATAGACAGCCGAAGTGTAATTGGCTCTAGACATCATGGCCGTCAGAAAAAGTACCATTGCAAAAGCACAGGGACACGGTTCAGTGATTTTTTGTGTAGAGCCATTGCCTAGGCAACTAACAAAATATGACGTATTCACTTCGGCAGTCTATAGACCTTTATCACGGTGCGGCCATCTTCTCTTTTCCCTATTAAAATGAACGTAACGAAAGCGAGGCTTGCCGAAATAAAATAGTTTGGCCCCGTGTTGAAAATGTTCATTGTGTGCATCACAATGACATGCGCGCGGTGCGATCAAGAAAACGCGCAGCGCGGACAGTGATTCTCTCAAAACAACAACGGAAGACTGCACGCGCTATCGCGCAGACACGCACACGCACTGATCACATACACGTACTATGCAGTGGGAACTATAGACAAAGATGGACGCACCGTGATAAAAGTCTATTGGGTCAGTGCTCGTAACTACTGTTGATGCAAAGCTGTAAGTTGGAGAAAGGGTGTATAGTGATGATTGGTTACTGGGCTCATGCATGTAAAGCAGGTAGCCAATAGAATCAGTGCTTTCAAATAGATTCCATATTACATGTAGTGAACTTGGTATTAAAACCGATATGCGATTGGTTATCGGGTTAATCTCACACCCAGCAGCAGCCAATAGAATGAGTTCTTTTAAAAACCGCATGCAGAGTTTGTGATGAGTCCACCCCCTCAAGAACCAGTTTGGGCATGATTGGGCAAAAGAAGTTGAGAATTTTCAGCAATGAAATTTTTTTTTTAAATTTGAAAGTTACAAATTTGCTTTGCCATAATTATACTGATGTGAAATTTTTTAAAGATAGTATACATGATTGGTAAACTGTTACAAATAGTTTTATCCCCCTATGTGATTGAAGATAGGCATGATTAAAACCAACCCGAGCAAAAACCAGCTCCGTACTTAGTCTAACTTTTGAGAAAACAGTCAAACAATTTTTGCAGTCATTTCGTCCCAAAACCTCTTCGCCCTGAACCACGGGCTGTGCACGAAGTGGTTTTAGGGCGAAGTGGCATTTGGGCGATGTAGTGTTTGGACGAAGTAATTTGGGGCGAAATGGCACTCGGGCGAAGTTGTTTGGGGCGAAATGGCACTTGGGCGAAATAGTTTTGGGGCGAATTGAATTTTCATCTCATGAGACGAAAACTGATTGTTTTACTCATTTCTCAAAGACTATAGCACTTCAGACAAAACCATTTCAGGGGAAGTTTTCTACGGTCATCATGTTTATATTGTGTAAGTTAGGCGTAAATCTGTGAACATTTCTGATTTTCGAGATTACCAATGATGTATACTGCCTTTAAAATAGAGGGATAGAAAATGGACGTAGTAGAGAGGGAGCAGAATTTGAAACCGAATCTGATTTAAATATTTGCAGTTCATTATTTTGCTTCATCCAAATTGAGCATTTTTTGTTGGGTTCGTGCTGTTAATCTTTCTCAATAAAGACAGATTGTTAGACACTAGAGTCATGTTTTAGATATTTGGAAACATCTTTGAAATTACTGCAAAAGATTTTGAAATGGCTGACAAATTAGAACAGGCCCATTAGAACAGGAATGGCCCACGATTCCCTGGACATTTTTGTTGTTGTAGGGTTGGCAAAAAAGCGCACCCCCACCCCCCAAAAAAATACCGGTTCAGACGTTGTGCTTTTACTGTCGTGCTTTGCCGATATGCTTTTTATTCAATAGAGTACTACAGTGAAAACACCACCTTTGTGTATTGTTTGCTTTCCGTGATGTAGAACATCCAGGAATGTTTGGGTGACACGCGTGCGCCAATAGACGCACATGAACACACGTACAAAATACTCACCAGCGTATTTTCATTTCGTTCAAATGATTGAGCATGTAGTTGGCTTGTAAAAACGAAAGTGTTTCTACTTGATCGCGATTTTTAGCCTGAAGAAATACATTTTATCTTGATCGATACAACAGCCGTGGCGCAACAACATAAGGCAAGGTTAAGCAACAGAGGTAAGTGCAACCAATGCGCTTTTCTTGCTTTTTGGGCCGGTAATCACTCGAGCCACGTGGGTCATGAAAAATGACACCGAAAATGGTGGATGGAAAGCGTGACATCACCGAAAAGTAATCAATCGCCAAGGTTACTGGGTCTGCACTAAAACCGGTAAACTGTTTCCCTGTGCTTTACCAATGGACGTTTCAGATTACCAGCGAATGTTCGGACCCAACAAAAAAACAACGCACATTTTTGTAACTGCCAATATTTTGCAAATTAGCCACCACGGAGCAGCAAAATTTCACACCATTCATGTGAAGCATTGTAAATTTCATCTGCACCAATTGTCTAGGCTTGTGACTTTGTTTGGTCTACCAGACATGTTTAACTTAACTTTTACGAATATCTCATTAAATTTCAGATGGCAGCAAGTGCGCATTTTTTTTTTTTTTGGGTATACATGCAACAATTTTGACAAAGAGCCAAACTATTTTTGCTTCCACTGATTGTAACAGGGAAAAAGGTGGCTGTATTTTGAAAAAATGTATGTCAATGTTATCATTGACATACATTTTTTCAAAAATCAAAATGGATACATGAGATAGTTCTGTAAAAACTGATAACTGAGCATGCATGCAAGAAAGCATGTTGTATGCGCTATAGTGCTACTTAACACATATTTACATGGCCTAACAAAATGAGAAAAATACATCAATAGGCCGTATTCCTGAACGCGTGAGGGCGCTGTCAAGTTGCCCACGCCCATCGCGCATGATGTTCGAACACAAAATGCACTACGCGTGCACGCCTTCCAAATGTTTACTTTTTATGGAAATCAACATGCCCTCGCCACAGGCCCGCGCTGCCCGTACGCGACTTTTCCCCACGTACGGACATAATGATTCCCCCGATCTTCCACTGTCTGCTATGGCCATTTCCCCCCAAATCACCTAGTTCGAGCGCCCTCACTGTCTAGGGCTGGGCGAATAGCTCGATTAATCGCGAGTAGTAAACGGTACTCGGACTCGCGATTAGCATTCTTAAACTACTTGATTAATCGCGGCGCCGCGAGTATCGTTGATTACGCTATACTGTTACACTGTGACAGTCACCTTTCTTAAAAGACGGCCTGTGTGCAACTGAATTTTATTGTGTAGGCCTATGCTGACAATTTCAACACATAGGCCTACACGTACAATTACGTACATGTACGTTTTTTTTTTTTGCCTGTTGATACGTTGCCAACTACTCGCGATTAATCAACTAGTCGCGAGTAATTGCTGCAACTACTCGCGAGTAGCAAAATCCACTAGTCGCCCAGCACTAGCCCTCACGCATTCAGGAATATAGACCCTATTCACGTGTTTGAACGGTTTAATCGGGCCTCCTGGATCACTTTGATTGAATACAGAAAGGCACCAGACTAATTATGCGTTCACGCATACAACAGAATTTACAAAATCTGACCCTTGAAACAGAATCCTGTATATGACGCGGATTGAGTTACTTTTTCATTTACTGTCTCAAAATAAGAAATAAAAAATTGCCGTTGATTAGCACCAGTGCGACCTGCCAAGTGCAGAAATTTTTACGGGGCACTTTGACTATTTGTTGTTTATAAATAAACTTTTTGCAGCAAAAAAGACAACTTGCAAAAAATCAGGGGGGGAGGGGGTGTACCATTTCACAATTTTTAATTTTCTAGCTGCCTTCCGTGCCAAACTGAAGGCGGCCACAAAGCATAAAAACCCAAGTAAGAAATGCCCAATTTGGAATCTGCGAATCTACGAATGAGAAACAGGTCTGGTAAAATACCCATGATGCATTGGGGTCTCAAATGCCGGATACAGGTTGCCGCTGTGAACGAAAATAAAACACAAACACACTTGTCGTCTAGTAAGCGAGTAAACTAAACATGGAAATTGAAAAGAAAAAAACAGTCTGAAAAGTTGGAAATCCAAAACAAGTGCTACAGCGAAAGATGTCAACTTGTTTTTCAGGGTTCATGGCAAAATTATCAGTGTTGAATTTTTTTCCGCTTTGGCATGCCAAGGTAACACGTGACGTCAACAACTATCATTAGACTGGTTCCCGTCCACATATTCCACACAGGAGAATATAAGGACAGGTAAAGGGTGCTTCATCTTGATCTGTAATTGGTCGTCTTTGCGCGTGCGCATTGTGTTTTTTATATTTAAAAATTGGCCAAGCCCTTTGCTTTAGGCAATGTACTTTATTTACATATTTGGATATGTTCGACACGCACGGCCAAGTTACAAATGTCAATGCAAAATCTGCGCACTTATTAAAAAATTAAAAAATAATAGTAACCACGTGACGGGCAGAATTCTGCCCGTCATGGCTGCCCTTTGCCGATCTCTATATTTTTGCAATAAGTGAACCAATCTATAGGGATCGGGAACCAATCTACAACTATCATATCCGCCATTACTGTATCCATACTATGGCACGCCAAAGCGGAAATAATTCAACAGTGATAATTCTGCCATCAACCCTGAAAAAGCAAGTCTCAACATGTTTAAAAACTTGCCAACTAAAGCACGGTATGCCAGTTTCAAACAGTCTATCAACATTTAGAAGTCATGCCAACTTTTTTTTTCTTGCGCATCATTTGCGAAAATAAGGATAACTTCATTTCAAGTTTTTTATTTTACCTGTTGGTTCCAAGCGCGGAACCTCCGGTACTAACCCATCTATCGACATCCATCCAGCCGAGATAGTCAACCTGGGGTCAAAGGTCATAAGTTAATAGAAAGAGGTCAAGTTTTATAAAGGATGTGTTATAAAGGATGAGTTTTGCTGTAACTGGCGCCGAAATTTGGAACAGCCTTAGTGCACACCTTAGAACTATGTCTTCTTTGAGCTCATTCAAATCGGCACTTCACCAAACATACACATAATATTCCACATGATCAACTTCAAGTGAGAAATGCTAATTTACGGAGTCGTATGACTTGGTTGCCATAAAATCAAACTTTAATTTGAGCCGGAGGGGAATTTTCCCATTTTTATTTTTTTTTGTTCCTCTTAAAGAGTTTTTGCAGGTTTTTCGCCCTTCCCGTAATTAGCGTAAATTTTAGTGTCACGTGCATGTAAAATAATTACTTGTGATGTTGTTCTTCTGTAACCATTAGTTTTTTGATGTTGTAGTTGTTGTACAAATGTATCTTATTCCAGTTTGTTAGTAAATATGAAGTTGTTCAATTTAGTATGTTTGCAGGGCCCCAATGGAAACCAGTTTTTGTAAACTGTTTGGGCACACCCTGGGTAAATAAATGGAATAAATAAATAAATAAATAAATAAAATGGCAAACTTTCTTGTGTCTCCAGTCTGGGCTCAGGGCCTGTGGAATTCATTTCCAATTTCACCTTTAAAGAAAATACTTCTTCTCTACTGAAAACTTCCAAATCTTTTCATTTTTGTCAGTGCCATGTCATTTTACAGCTGTCCTTATTCGAGACCCGCTCTGGAAAAAGGTAGCATAAGTCGCGCAGGCTAGGTCGAGTTTTTGCGACCATAAGAAGAAATCTGCATTAATGTTAATTAAAATACAAAAACACAAAGGAAATATACCCACTTTGTCATCCAAAAGACCTTCAAATCCGTCGTGAATTCCGAGCACGCTGTACCCACTGAAGAGCGAAGTCCTAACGAACGCCCTGACAGCGGCATTCATTCCTGCAGCTGGGGCTCCGATGTTTAACACGGCCAGGTTCATGTTGGACTGTCGACAATCAAATGAAAACATTACAAATTCAGGAAAATTGCAGTAAAAATTCAGTAAAATTCAAGGAGCTTGTTTAGATTTTTCCAGAAAATTAATTAATTTTTTTTTTCTGACAAAAAAATCACACAAAATACATTCCCAAAAACATTCCATGAGGAGAAAACATGAATTTTGCAATCTCCAATCTGGATGTGGAAGCAAAAAGGTTGGTGTAATCACTGCACTGCTTTACGGAACCTGATAAATTAGTTTACAAAACAGCGGTGGTTTTTTTTACGATATGCTTAAAAACATACAGATTTAGAAGACAAAATTTCAGAATTGTAATGAGAAAAATATGACAAATGATATGGGGGAAAAAAATGGGGGAATCAAAAACGTGATCTGGACACGCTCCATTAAATAAGAACTTACAGCACAATTCTTTCCATCCAGACTGCAAACTTTGTCCGGTGGTTTCAGTCTTGTTAGAGTAAGGTATGTCCTTAAGTTGTTGACAAAACTCCTGTTAAAACGATCAACAAGGCCATCGCCTTATGGGTTATTAGTGAAAATCCTTCAAATGTGCAGGATATCAACTGCAAATGTTTTGAGACATAAATCTTTTGGGATAAAACAATGGGAGAATTTTAAGATTTGTACCAACCGTCCTCTGAGTTCTGCTGCCTTTTCAAACTGCCCTTCACCTAACGCCTTGGCAACTGCTTGAGTCTAAAAGGAGAAAAAAATTATAGAATAAAAGCATGCAACTTGTTAACCATATTTTAAATCACACATACAGAATTTGCACTGTCCAAAAATTAACCATTTGAATACCAAATATTCTTAAAGGTAGTATACATGATTGGTAAACCATTACAAATACACTCGACCAAAAAGGTTCCGTCACCAGTAAGACATTTATATAAATTGGATTTAATGTAGGAAAAAAATATATCAAATTTTAGCTGAACATATCCCTCAAAGGAATAGAGCTCAAGAGAGATCATGATGGCAAGCTTCACTGAACAGGAATGCAACAAAGGAACGTGGGGTCAGAATTAAAAACACCAAAGAACAATGCAACTTGTGATTTGGGCAATTTGTGTGCAGACAATTAGGAAATTTTAAGTAAGATTGGATTTATCAATGTCTTGTCAAAAACATCCAAATCAAAATGGTTAAATTGTCCAATCTGAATCGTGCCATTGCATTAGGTATGGTGGAAGCAAAATAATGAACTGTAACTCCCCTTGCTTGAGTGCAATAAAGTTGACATCGTTGTCTTTTTGGTATTTTTCATTCTGACCCCACACTACTTTGTTGCATTCCTGTTCCGTGAAGCTTGCCATCATGGACTCCGTTAAGCTCTATTCCTTTGAGTGATATGTTCAGCTAAAATTTGATATATTATTTTCCTACATTAAATCCAATTTCATAATAAATATCTACAAATGTGACAGAACTTTTTTGGTCGAGTGTAGTTTCATCCCCCTGTGTGATTGAAGATATGCATGATTAAAACCAACCTGAGCAAAAATCAGCTCCGTAACCTTTGAGAAAACAGTCAAAAATGGTTTACAGTCACTTCGCCCCAAAACCACTTCGCCCTGACCCACTTCGCCCTGGCCTACGGCCTGTGCACGAAGTTGTTTTGGGGCGAAATGGCATTTGGGCGAAGTAGTGTTTGGACGAAGTGGTTCGGGGCGAAATGGCCTTTGGGTGAAGTGCTTCAGGGCGAAGTGGTCCAGGGCGAGGTGGTTTTGGGGCGAAATAAATTTACGTCTCGCGAGACAAAAAATAATTGTTTTGCTCATTTCTCAAAGACTGTAGCACTTCAGACAAAATCGTTCCAGGGGAAGATTTCTACAGTCATCGTGTTTATATCGTGTAAGTAATGTGTAAATCTGTGAACATTTTTGATTCCTCAAGATACCAATCATGTGTTCTACCTTTAAGTTTTTACTGAAGCAGTAAAAACTTAGTCAATTACGAATTTAATACTGATGTTGGCTAACAATTTTGCTTCAGTTTAATTTTGGCTTAAATATTGAATGAATACCGGCCCTGATGAATAGTCATAATTACCCTAATCACGCAGTCCATGAGAGGCATTCGCACAGCCTTATTGCCATCGAGGGTGACGACATACGCGGGTGTCGTCTCAGTTGATTCGACCAATGACAAGACAGCTTCTGCCCCCATGCGGCATCCCTATCGGGAAAAAAATAATGTCTACAGCTGTTTTTTAACCTTGTACATATTAAACTTTCAACAATATTTTGGAAAGAAACAATTTGTCTACAGTCGAATCTGTCTTAGCAACCACTTTCACAGAAAGTTTATAAATATGTAAAATCGCAACCTACCAGAATTCGGTCGAAAGCCGAAGGATTACCGCCTCGTTGCACGTGGCCGAGAACTGTCACCCTTGTATCGTACCCAAGACGATCTACAATAAGCTGTTAGAGAAAGTGATAGGAATTAATAACACAAAGGGGATATAAATGTTAGAGCTGATCACATGAGGTGCAGAATTTATTTGCTTCAATAGATAACTGAGTTTTGTTATGAGAGGTTATCTGTTAACCCTCCGACTTGCACCACAAATAATATTACACGGGCACTCAAAGGGGAGACTCCGGAAGCGCTGTACCCTGGGGCTATTTCTCTGTCAGGCCATTGGTTGCAAACAGCTGTTGTTTACATTGTGTCACTGGGCCAGAAGTAGGATGATTGATAGCCGAGTCTTTCCACGGTAAAGGGGGAATTTTGGTAACACAGACCATATTTTCCAGAAAATATCTTTGTCTGCTCTCAAAGAAATTAGTTTCAGTTGTTCTGAAGAGATAACTTAGGCCCAAAAATGGGTTACAAATAGTGTGACAACATGCCTTTATAAAAACCCTGTGTACAAATTTCCAATATACGCTCGTAACCGGGACGGTCTAAAATGAAACACAAGTGTCCGTCCTGGTTACGAGCGTATATTGGAAAATTGTACACAGGGTTTTTAGAAAGGCATGTTGTCACACTATTTGTAACCCTTTTTGGGCCTAAGTTATCTCTTCAGAACAACTGAAACTTATTTCTTTTATTTTGAGACCAGACAAAGGTATTTCCTCGTAAATATGGTCTGTGTTGCCAAAATGCCCCCTTTACTGTGGAAAGACCCAGCTTCTATTATGCAGGATGGCAGGTTATATACTCAGAGTGTTAATATACAGTATCGAATAGCTGCCATCTTGGAGGGCAACTTTTGACATTTAAATTGGTCAACAATGTAAGCACAGAATGTGCAACCATGCATGTCCTCAAGGAACAAAGAAACTGGCAGCAATTCGATACGGTCTATACATGTAGGTTTATACACAAATGAACGAGGCTTGGCTAGAGGCCCAGGGGCCAATTTCATAAAACATGTTAGCACCGGATTTTTGATTAAGCAGCGCTCTCTCAATTTCATAAAACTATTTAAGCATCAGCAAACCAAACCGCATGCTAAACTACAGATTTTTTGCTAACGCGACGCCATCTTTTTTCTTCGCCATACTCAGCAAAATTTGCGACACTTATTCCAACAGATACACAACTTTCAGCTGTTGTTGTAATATTCCAGTCAGCGACAGGCAAGGGTCTTCTGTGGTAGTGATAATCATCCAAAAAGCACCCTAGCTTCCGAAAACATCCCATGTTATGTCAGAGGGTCAACAATTAAAAAACACTGAAAATTGTCCTTAGTGAAGTGCTTGCGTTAATGCTAAAACTATTTTTTTTTAGGCCAGAAAAATTCAGTAATTTTTTACTTTTAAAAAGCGAAGCAAGCTGATTGGATACTCACATCCTTGACTTGTTGCGTTGTAATTGGGGTGCCTTGACGATCTTTGGCGCCCTCGGCTACGATGATAATGTGCAGACGCTTTCCAAACTCTCTCGTCTGTTACAAAACAAATAAAATGGTTATCATCCATAAAAGTGTTTTTTTATTGCAGTCGTTCGTTATAGTGAACAAACTGATACATTACATTGAGTGATGTCACTATAGAACATTTGCATGGGCGGCCATGACAGGGGCAGTCACATTGTCACTTGATTCCCACAACAGCATCTCAAAATGTGAAAACAAATACCTCAACATTAAACATGTTCTTATGATAGTTTTTGGTTTCTGACCTGCGATAATTTCTTGCATATTTTATCCTGCCAGTTGACTTCTGGTGGCCATTCTGGTATGAATATCCAATCCGCTCCGCTGGCTAACCCCGCTACCAGCGCTAGGTATCCGCAGTGACGACCCATGACCTCAAGGACGAACGTTCTCTGGTGACTGGGCAAGACAAAATTATACTACAGTAATAAAAGAAAGTTCTTTAAGTTCAGGTCCTCACCCCTTCCAAGACCTCTGACACACCATCTACCAGCTGAGCTATATTGTAAAGAAAATAATTTTACCTCTGTGCTGTGGTGCTGATAGCATCAATGCATTCAATGATACGGTGTAGTGCTGTGTCAGTCCCGATTGTCATATCGGTGCCACAGAAGTCATTATCGATTGAACCAACCTAAGGATAAAAAACATATTGCATGATTGGAAAACTAGCGTTATGTGGATGTACAGTATATGATAAAAACCAACCTGTGTATAAGTCAGCTCAGTACCTCATCTACGTTCCGAGAAAACAATGAAAAACTGTGTCTACGCTTTCAAGAAATTGTGCGAAGGCACTGTACTATTTAGACTGGTTCCTTAGCTAGACTGCATGGGAAACAGAACCGTGATACCACGGTAGTCAAGAGTCTAGTTTCGCTCACATGAAGGTGCCATTAATATAAGATGCAGGGGGACATATTTTATATGATTACATCTTCAAGTATTGTGCTCATGTTGAAAAGGTATTGTCAATTAACATTTTTGTAAATTGAAAATCCTGTGGCTTAAAGGTACGAAAAATTGCAGTGATATCTGAACATAATGTAGATTTTAATTGCGTTTCCTTACCATGCAGGGGGACATATTTTATATAAATACATCTTCAAGTATTGTGTTCATGTAAAAAAGATATTGTCAATTAAAATGTTTGTAAATTGAAAATCCTGTGGCTTAACCCTTTCAATACCGCATTGTTTTATGGGGTCACACTGCCCTGTACCGCATTCTTTCTCACAACGCACTGTTTTATGCAACTTGCAATGTTTACTATTTGTAAACCTCAATTATCCATTTGAAGACTTCGTTTTACAGAAATTCATTGTGTATATTATTTGTAGGCAATGAAATAGTCTTTTATATGATACCAAATTCAACAACATATGAATTTCAACAACAGAGGGCAGCAAACGCAAATAATGCAGCTTCTTGAATACAGCGGCCTTCTGTTGTCGAGTTTACTCGACATTGGTACGGAAGCACACTGCGTTGCGGTATTGAAAGGGTTAAAGGTACGAAAAATTGCAGTGATATCTGAACATAATGTAGATTATAATTGCATTTCCTTACCATTCCTACGATATTCAAGTGACTGCAATGCCTCTGTTCAGCTTCTGTGATTAGCTCTGTAAAGCAATTATAAAAGATTAATTTGGGGCTCTTTGTTATCAGGGCACTTTTGACACACTTTTGAATGTTGACACAGTTTGCAAGCAATTACACCACTAGAAACTAACCTGTATTTACTCTGTACATACTGTATGCCAAGTCAATCTACACTTCACTCACTGCAAATTGGCACCCAGCCAGCTCAAGGGAGTAAAATGTTCTCAATGGGGTAAAATTTGTACAGAAACCTATGGGAGCAGACATTTTTCCAGCCAATTGTGAAAATGCCAAAAGGACCCAGTGAATGAAACCCACTCCAAAATGCCGTGAAGTATGAAACATTTTCTGTTACCTGACTCACGCCCTCTCGAGTCCGAGCGCCAAATATGGCGACTTACTTTAAAGGCACAGGCTCGTCAGCAATGCGCGCCCGCCAAATTCGTGCTCGAAACACGCAGCCCCATGCCTTTGCTATGGAGCTGCGTATTGCGTGGCACACATTTGGCGGGCGCGCATTGCTGACGAGCCTGTGCCTTTAAGTCACCTGGCGTCATTTTATTTTCCCTCTAACCTTCTTCGAGTAGCTCAGTAAGGTGTTCCGTCCACTCCTGTCTGAATAGGTTGGCACCCGTCAAACTTCCGTCCCCACCAATTACGACCAAGTTGTTGATCCCGCGTGTTATCAAGTTTAAGGCCGCTTTTCTCCGACCGCTTCGCTCCCTAAAATCTTTGCACCTTGCACTGCCAATAACCGTTCCTCCCTATAATAGAATAGACGTATATACGTATGTGACCTGTCACGACGAAATGAGCGTAAAGTCACACTCCGCTATTTGCTATAACGACGGTTCAAAGTCAAAAATTGAAGGGGAGGTCAATTTTAGGGTTTTGTAATATTTGATTCCAAATTTTTAGCATCCAGCAATTAAAAACAATTTTCAGACCAATTTTGACGATAGCTTTCTTCGTGCTTCATAAGAAACCGCAAGATCAATCGGTGAAAGAGTACATGAGCACGTAAAGGGAACATCAGCAGCACTACATGAACACATGTAAAAGAAACACGATGGGGAATTTCAAGACTATAACATTGGCATTTTGTGTAAATGCCCGAATGAAGATTTTTAAAGATTTGTTTGAACACTACCACTTCTCCAAGCTGTGTTGCGTTAGGGAAATAGTTTTACCTTATGTTATACCATTGGAAAGCTCTTTTTCTGCTCAATTCAAAAATACCAATATCCAATTTTTGAAAATTCCGACTTTTAGCTAATTTTGTGGCGACAGGTCACATATACTCAACCAAAAAAGGAATATACGTCATCTACATGTACTATCATCTGCCAATTTCAATTCAAGTTCGTAAAAGTGACCTAACGCATGTCTGGCAGACCCAACAAGGTCACAAGCCTAGACAATTGGTGCAGATGAAATTTACAATGTTTCACATGAATGCTGCTCTGTGGTGGCTAATTTGCAAAATATTGGTAGCTGCAAAAATGTGCATTTCTAAGAGTGCAGGATTCTCCTGAATACAGAAAATGTCACATTTTAGCATTTTTCAGACCATTTTCAGATAAAAAACTTAAACAAATCTTACCCTTTGAATAATACCCGAGACATCTGACCACTTCATTTCGATAAAGCAGTCTCCACCATCAACCATGCCTTGGTATCCCTGAAAAAAAAGATACAACCATGAACATGGGATGAGAAAAACAAATCATGTCGGGCCTAAACCTATCACATGCACAATGGATAAGTTTGAATGGATAAAGCAGAACTGTACATGTATGTATTGTGGGCAGGTTGTTGGGGTAGATTTTGCCCAATTTCCCTTCCCATAATACAGTTCTGAATTCTTGCAAACTCACCCAAGTGGTAATTGCGATATGGTCTCATTGGGATTCTAACACGAGACCTTCGACTCTCCGGACAGATTTTCCCCAAGACCTCTGGCACACCAGGCAGATGCTCTACCAGCTTAGCTATGAGGCACAGTAGTATACTCCCGCAGGTTCTCCCTAAGACCTCGGACAACCACGCAGATGCTCTACCAGCTGAGCTATGTATGAGGCACAGTTGTATACTCCCTCAGGTTTTCCCTCAAGACCTCTGACACACCAGGCAGATGCTCTACCAGCTGAGCTATGATACACAGTGGTATACTCCCTCAGGATTTCCCAACGAACCAAATTTCTCTCTGAGCTACATGGATGCACAACTGAGCAAAGTAATGAACTCAATATTTGGCATATTGCCCGATCACCATTGAAATAAAAACAACCAAACTTGGGATGAGAGAAAAATCATAGTCTTTCTTGGGATTCGAACCCGATACCTCTCTGACCCATCAGGCGACTGCACAAATTACTGCACGTACCTCATGAATAGCATAAACTTTAAATCCAACATAGATTCCCATTCTCACAACAGCACGCACTGCAGCGTTCATTCCTGCAAAATAATGCACAAAGCCTGCCACATTAAAAAAAAATTGTATTTTTAACAGAAAATCATTTCTCATTAGATTTCACTTTTTGAGTGTAAATATTTAAGCTGTAAAAAGGGAAAAATAAAGTGCAAGTAGGCCTATTGGAGTAAAATTTCATTCTAACGAAAGCCATATGTATGAGGTATTTTCGACAGTTCACACCGACCGTACTCCGGCAGCGTACCTTGGGAGTCGCCTCCGCTAGTGAACACGGCGATGCATTTGCCGGTGCCCACCATCCCAAAACCCTGGCCGGCTTTGGTGAATTTCGACACAGCGTCGCTGCTGTCTTCGCCCAAAATTGACGCCGAACGGCCAGACCTTCTCCATTCTGACTCCAGTTTGCGAATGTTCTCCTCACTGGCGCTAGCGTGCTCCATTTTGAATGTTGTTTAGTTGTGGAAAAGAAGATTTTTGGGAAATTTTACCGCTTCGATTGACACATGATCCGCATTTTGTGCACGCCCTGGCCGAGCACGTAGGCCTTGTAGGCTGGCTCCCGGCTACCCTTTGGCAGAAATACCAACTAAGGATACTGGACGCCAGACGTAGGACCTTGCTAATTATGCATACACGCATGCGCACAATAACATATTTTCCAAAACATTTAAACTTTGTAAACTGACACCATTTCGCAAAATAAATACCCTTTTTACTTCTAAGAGATTTAAATGCACACAAACAATTTAAATTGATGACATGGTCCAGATTTTGAGCTTATATTCCCCTTGACGTTTCACAAAACGAATTTTTTTTTCAATAAAGGGGAAGATTTTCCCAAAGATCTCAAACACGTACTGACAGGCCAGGCAGCTCTAGATGCTCTACCGGCTGAGCATGATGCACGGTGATATATTTAATTCTCAGGTTCCCCACCCCTCCAAGAGCTGTCACACTGGGCAGATGCTCTACCAGCAGCTGAGCTATGAGGCGCAGTGGTATACTCCCTCACCCCAAGACCTCTGTCACACTGCATGGGCAGATGCTACCAGCTGATGAGCTATGAGGCACAGTGGTATACTCCCTCAGGTTTTCTACAAGACCTCCGACACACCGGGCAGATGCTCTACCAGCTGAGTTATGAGGCACAGTTGTACACTCCCTCAGGTATTTCCCAAGACCTCCGACACCGGGCAGATGCTCTACCAGCTGAGCTACGACATACGTATGTATGAGGCACAGTCCCTCAGGTTCCCCCACCCCCAAGACCTCTGACACACCGGGCAGATGCTCTACCTGACGAGTTACATTTACAAGGGCAAGCACACATACTTTAATTTAAATAAACGTGTACGCAGTAAAGTTTCTTTTAATTAACATATTTATTATCAGCATTCGCGAAACCATGCCTTCGTCGACATTTTGGGTGACATTATTATATTTTACACTTGATTTTTCAGAGTATGAAAGTATCCCGAGTATTTGGGACAAAATCTATTTGACCATTTTTTCAAAATCGTGTACAGTTTTGGTGCGCTTTTTATTACACAAAACGTCCGATTTCGGTCAGAATATGTTACTGTATTAAAAGCTATAAACCCTTTTCTGAACCACGTCTTGCATAAAGCGAGTAATACAAACGATACAAAAACTATTTTTCTTGCAAACTGATGTACCATGCATAATTAGTCAATACAAGGCCTCATGCTGTTCTTTGCCATTTCAAAATTGGCCAATCGATTTTCTACAATTTACGAGCCGACACCGATAAATTCTTGTTTACTGCTTAAATCCCTATTATTACATCATTTGCTTTGACCTAAAATTTAAATGTATGGGTTGACATAAAATAAGCCTTTAAACCTAAAACAGCAAACCGTATATAAGAGAAATTTAGTGGTTTAAACTGACCTACACACACCACAATTTGGCTTGAAACTAATGAACACAACATCTGGTATGGTGCCTGATCACCACTGAACTGAAACAACCAAACTAGGATGAGACAAAAATCGTAAGGGTCGTATGGGGATTCGAACCCGAGACCTCTGACTCACCAGGCAGATGCTCTACCAGTTGAGCTATGAGGCACAGTTGGTATACTCACTCAGGTTTTCGGTACGGACCCAATTCTTTCATTGTTTTATTTTAATGGTGATCAGGCACCAAACCATATGTTGTGTTCGTTACTTTGCCCAGTTGCGCTACCATGCAACACCGAGAGAAGAATTGGGTCCATTGGGAAAGCTTTAAACTAGAGTTCGTTTAAACGTTTAAACGAATAGTAAACATAACAAAAATTTAAACTTATTACCGCGCTCGCAATAAAACGTTCTTTGACCTGGTATCATGTGCGTTCGCGCGGCACCACTGACACTTCATTGAATTTTAGCATACACGATGCAGGCCACGAAAGTTCAGCTATATAGTAAAGAGTGTTTACCGCCTTGCTTTGAATTCAACAAGATTAAACCGTAAACCAGTAAAATCGCTTCCGCCCGCAAACGCAAATGTACATCTTCGGCTTGAAACCACAAAGGTTACCGACGTACCGTTGGGCTCATCACAGCGGTATGCTGCCTGATTCTTACGAACAAAATTGCCGCTTTAGAAATTTCTGGCAGCGCAAAACGGCCATTAGATCTTTGAAAAAGGGAGGATCGTTTTTTCACAAGTTGGTTTCGGATATCCGTTTAGCATTTTTCTAAACGGATAGTTAAATTTCGGTCGTTTAAACGTTTTGGCGGCACTCGGAGAGTCCGAGTAACATTTAGACATGACCTACCAAAGTCGGGTAAAAGCATCATGGCTGTCAAATGCATTTAAAACATCAAAAATGTCTACAGGGATATAACAGGGGCCTAGTTTAGCAACCATAACTAAGAAACATGTTTTTGATGCAACTTTATATTCGACCGTTGATCAACGAAAACCTAAGAACAAGTTTGATTCACAACTGAGATGACCACTGGTCAAACGTCGTCTTGGCAACACACATGCGCACTAACGTCCAGGCGTGAACGCCTGTGGTTAGTCAACTGGTTCCGCGCAAAATGCTGCATTACCTCAATGCCTGATGGGTACCAGTGACCATGCCCTGTGGGCTGGTTTCAAATGGTCTACCAGACATGACTACGTTATTAGATGATACTGGGTACTCTATGTTATGGAATAGTACTAATATTAATGCGAGTCATAGAAGTAGACTTTCTAAATGCTTAGAGCGTAGGCTGAAGGATGTTGCAAACCAGAAATGGGAAAGTGATTTATCAAGTAACAGACTTTCCTCGTTTTATAGAAATACTAAAACTGATTTATGCCTTGAAAATTATCTTATCAAATCAAATAACTCTTGTAAAACAGTGCTTGCCCGTTTTCGAACAGGCAACCATCATCTCCCGTATACTGAGACTCGTTATGTAACTAATTCTTCAGTAGTCAACATTTGCCCATTATGTAATAGCCACGTTAACCGTGATGAATTTCATTATGTTCTTGTTTGTCCGTCTCTCACTCACGAAATATCCACCCTTATCAAGAGATTTTATTGGACTAGACCAAATCCTGGCAAACTGGGACTTCTGTTCAATGTACGCAGCTCAAATCAACTATAGAACTTAGCTAAATTTATTAAGATGATTATGTCAAAATTCAATTAATTAACTGTTTATTTGTATAGTTGAACTATCGTCAATCAGCCGTTCATTGGTCGAACCAGAAATTAATTACGTTAATTGTTAAATTTTTATCAACTGCTCAGAATTATACCCACATTTGTAAAAATTAATCATTTTGCGACAACAGTTTAAAACAGCAAAAAACCCGTCACTTTACTTTTAAGATTACTCTATAAATCAGTTAATTGGCAATTTTTTTAGTTAGTTTATTGCAAATTAATTTTCTGCAATTAACCCGTTAACTAACACGCAGAATATAGGCTATAAAACAAAAGATAACTATTTATTTTAACACAAAATCATTAATATAAGGAAGCTGGCCTTTGTAATATTTGCTAGGTTTCGTTTCGGAAGCTCTCAGGCACGTTGTTGAAACGGAAGCTAACCCAGAGATTCGCTACACTCCGTTACAAAAGTCTTTCCGTTGTAAGTGCTTTTATATTGCTCTGGAAGCGCAAACTCCGTCTGAGGGAGAAAAAAATGCCAAATCAGTAAAAATGTAAAACTTGATTTTTTTTTTATGATATCTTTGAAAATATACGAATTGAGAGCGTGAAATTTCAGAATGGTAATAACAAAAATATGACAAATGATTTGGTAACAAAATCTCAACACCCATGGGAAAAATCTAGACGGGCTCCTTTAAAGATAGTATACATGATTTGTAAACTGTTACAAATAGTTTTATCCCCCTGTGTGATTGAAGATATGCAGGATTAAAACCAACCTGAGCAAAAACCAGCTCCGTACTTCGTCTAACTTTTGAGAAAACGGTCAAAAAGTAGCATTTGGGCGATGTAGTTTTTGGACGAAGTGATTTAGGGCGAAATGGCACTCGGGCGAAGTGGTTTGGGGGGCGAAATGGCACTTGGGCGAAATTGTTTTGGGGCGATTTGAATTTTCGTCTCATGAGACGAAAACTAATTGTTTTACTCATTTCGGAAAGACTATAGCACTTTAGACAAAACCATTTGAGGGGACGTTGTCTACGGTCATCATGTTAATATTGTGTAAGTTAGGCGTAAATATGTGAACATTTCTGATTTTCGAGATACCAATCATGTATGCTGCCTTTAAGGACTATAAGGCTAACAAACTTACATATTCGCCATCTCCTTTTGGGACCAAAACGTTCATTTCTGATGACTTTGCAGCCACGATGACGGTTTTTAAGGACTCAGGGCTAAGGTACAGCATCGCACCGTCAGTTTTGTCAATATTGACGATCGGGACTGACCCAGTTACCTGTGAAATATCAAAGTATCAACAAACATTTTTTTTAAAGTTGACAACATTTTTACATAGCGTAGGAAGGGGGTGGGGGGGAAGGTGGTCAATGGCCGCGTAGGAGTTTACATGCACTGTAAAATATTGACATTTCACGGTTGTGACAAAAAACGTAGACAAGTAATATTTTGGGGGAGGGAGGGGTCTTGAAAAATACTACGAAAGTCACATTTGTGGATTTTTCTTTTCGTTTGTTCTACTAAGTAAAGCATGTTGCATCTGTCTTTTTTTTAATGTCCTGTCCGCAGGGAACCATTTAAATTTACCTGCATTTGTACACTCTGACAGTTGACGGTATCCACAGAGCCAAGGCATTGGTCAAATACCAGGGCCGTCTTCTTGCAGCCGTCTATATGATGGACAATATTTTAAAAAACAAATGTGCGTTTTATTCAGCTCGAATGCAGTTTGACTGGACTTGGGACTCGAATGCAGTTTGACTTGACTTGGGACTCGAAGGCAGTTTGACTGGACTTGGGACTCGAAGGCAGTTTGACTGGACTTGGGACTCGAAGGCTGTTTGACTGGACTTGGGACTCCAAGGCAGTTTGACTCAACTTGGGACTCGGAGGCAGTTTGACGTGACTTGGGACTAGGGCAGTTTGACGTGACTTGGGACTCGAGGGCAGTTTGACTTGACTTGGGACTCGAGGGCAGTTTGACTTGACTTGGGACTTAAAGGCAGTTTGACTTGACTTGGGACTTAAAGGCAGTTTGACTTGACTTGGGACTCAAAGGCAGTTTGACTTGACTTGGGACTCAAAGGCAGTCTGACTTGACTTGGGACTCGAAGGCAGTTTGACTCGACTTGGGGACTCAAAGGCAGTTTGATTTGACTTGGGACTCGAAGGCAGTTTGACTCGACTTGGGGACTCAAAGGCAGTTTGATTTGACTTGGGACTCGAAGGCAGTTTGACTTGACTTGGGACACGAAGGCAGTTTGACTTGACTTGGGACTCAAAGGCAGTTTGACTTGACTTGGGACTCGAAGGCAGTTTGACTTGACTTGGGACTCGAAGGCAGTTTGACTGGACTTGGGACTTAAAGGCAGTTTGACTTGACTTGGGACTTAAAGGCAGTTTGACTTGGGACACGAAGGCAGTTTGACTTGACTTGGGACTCGAAGGCAGTTTGACTTGACTTGGGACTCGAAGGCAGTTTAACTTGACTTGAGACTCAAAGGCAGTTTGACTTGACTTGGGACTTAAAGGCAGTTTGACTTGGGACTCGAAGGTAGTTTGACTTGACTTGGGACTCAAAGGCAGTTTGACTTGACTTGGGACTTAAAGGCAGTTTGACTTGGGACTCGAAGGCAGTTTGACTTGACTTGGGATTCAAAGGCAGTTTGACTTGACTTGGGACTCGAAGGCAGTTTGACTTGACTTGGGACTCGAAGGCAGTTTGACTTGACTTGGGACTCGAAGGCAGTTTGACTTGACTTGGGACTTAAAGGCAGTTTGACTTGACTTGGGACTTAAAGGCAGTTTGACTTGACTTGGGACTCGAAGGCAGTTTGACTCGACTTAGGACTCGAAGGCAGTTTGACTTGACTTGGGACTCGAGGGCAGTTTGACTTGACTTGGGACTCGAGGGCAGTTTGACTTGACTTGGGACTCGGAGGCAGTTTGACTTGACTTGGGACTCGGAGGCAGTTTGACTTGACTTGGGACTCGAAGGCAGTTTGACTCGACTTGGGACTCGAAGGCAGTTTGTCTTCCAAGAGTAAATGCAGTGCTTGTTTTTGACAATCAATCTTACCCAAGGTAATTGAGTTGACTTTATTCTTCACTTGGATGACTGAGCCCTCACATTTAAAGATGTACACCGCTTGTTTCATGTTGCCCTCGATCACAATATTCTTATTATCCTTTTGATATTCCTAAAATGACACAATTATCGACAATATTTCAGTACCAAATAAACATCTACGATATTAATGTCCATGAGTTTGGGAGATCTAGATGCAGTGAAAAATAATATTCATATTATTAATACAGCGTTCTCCACTACCGGTTTTGTCCGAGAGTACCGCCCAGACAAAATCATCAGAAGTACCATTAGTGCCCGGACACAAATCTGCCGCCCAGACAAAAATAATAAATTTTCCCCTCTAGAACACAGCCAAGTCATTCCAAAATTAGGTGTAAAGTCACCAAACATGATTCGCTAGCCACTGGTGTCATTATCGTTCACTTACCATGCATATCTATCGCATCGGCGACCCAATCCATGGTCGATAACGGCCATGGCAGTTGCGTGCATTCGTTTTGAACAGCGCCCTCATGCGGCGAACACTAATCCACCGCATGAGGGCGCTGCTCAGCGCACCCGGACAGAATATTTAGCAGTGGAGAACACTAATAATATTACAGTCATTTATATTACACATATATCCATCCCACGGATGTTAAAGTTGCTGTCAAACTATTACCCCTGGTCATAGGGGTCAATAATACCATTCCCTTAAGCCTAGCGTACATCGACATTGCAACTGGAAGCACATCAACTGATCAGTTGCTGTCAATGTGTGCGTAGCACGCACATCGACAGAAACTGATTAGTTCTGCAACTAGCGGCAACTGGGAGCATCCAGCTATATCTACACTTCTAGAGCGCGCACTACATCGACACAGCAACTCGGTAAAGCGCAGAGTGCATTGCCCTTGCAACTGGAAGCAACTGTGCTTGCAGTTGCTGTCGATGTGCGCGCACGTGATCAGATGCACGCGAGCAACTGGCAGCAACTAGTTGCAAGTACGCATACATCGACGCAACTGACCGCAACTGGGTACAACTAGTTGCCAGAAAGTAGAACATGAGCAACTCGCGGCAACTGGGATATTTTCAATTGCCGGTAGTTGCAAGTGCGCGTACATCGACCTTTTTCAGCAACTGATCAGTTGCTCCCAGTTGCCGGAAACACCAGTTGCCTCCAGTTGCAAGGTCGATGTACGCTAGGCTTTATACTTCCCAATTCCCTGGGGAGCATGTACTTCCGCGCAGCTTACACGCACAGGGACTAATCAAACACGTCACCCTTCACGACACCTGCAGGAATCCATTTTATCCTGGGTAGAGAGAGGTAATTTATGGTCAAGTGCCTTGCCCAAGGACACATGCATAATTGACCTACCACTTCCCATTTCTTGTCGACCAGTTCAAGTCGTGGCGGTTTAACCACGGCCTTAGCAGGCCCCTTCGGGGCAGAGACCGACTTTGGCTGTCCCTTTGGTTGTCCGGGAAAAGGCTGAGCCGACTGGCGAAGTGTCGGGTTTTTGTGGGTCTGCATGTCGGCGGTAACTTTCTTCAGGCCTGTTGGGTTTAATAATATACAGATATGCATACTGTTTATGCGTGAAATAGCCTGCAATTGAAATGACGTAACAATATCTCTCCGTACAAAGCATGATGGGCTTAAATGGAGTACTCGTCGAACCGCCGCTCATTGTAGTTGTGTTGAGTACGTCGAACGCACTGTAGTTTTTATCACGCTCTTCAACTGATTGGGATGGAGTTAGCCCCCGGCACTAGAGCCACCTCCGAAGAGTCTCTGGAGTAGTTTTGGTAACAGAATGTTACTTTAAAGCGAAGCGCTTACGACGTTGAATTCACGGACCAATGCTATACTCCAAACATAAATGTAATAATAATTTTGTTTACCTGATGTAACGTCCGCCCCCTTGTTAATTTCAGCAAACAGAGCTGCGGCGGAGTCCGTTGCCTCACTACCAGCGCCCCCAGGGGCAGACGCCGCTTCAACGGGCGGTGGGGGAGGGGGTGCTGGGGCACTTCCTGGGGGTGGTGGGGGTGGCGCGGCACTACCACCTGGGCTTACTGCTACCTTACCCTGTGGTTTGTGAATCATTAAAAGAAAAGTGAATCAGTTTTTTGTGCCGATAGACGATACCATCGTCTATCGCGATGATTTTTCCCACTGCGAACTTATCGTCTGTAATTTTGAACAATCGTCACATCGCGGTACCACGATGGCATGGCATGGAAATAATCGTAACTTGTCTTCAGAGCCAAATTTTATTTTTTGAAATGGAGTTTGAGACGCCGTAACTCACAATGTTGTCTTACCTCACTAAAAAAAGATTCCCCCTTAATATGTCAAATAGAAATTGGGAGGAGAATTTAAAACCAGTTTTTTAAAATAATAGACAAGTGCACCTTTTGTTTGCAGTTTTAAAAGTGTCAAGCATTTTGAAATAAAACACTATGCATGTCAGATAAACAGCGGCGTAACTATAGGGCGAGACGTCTGAGGGGGCACCTGGGGGTGCACAAATGTAACACATTTTACAAAGCGAAGAAATTCTGCTCTAAGCAAACTTTCTGTGCTAAACAGCGCCATGAAAATGGCCCCAGGGCTACTAACTTTGGTCCAATAGATGAAAAGCCACAAAATTTTAATACCTGCGGGTTCCACGTCAGGCCAGTAGGCAAGTAATTATCGACGTATTCCTTCAGTTTCATGATTGTGTTGATAAACGATCTCATCCACTCAACTTGCTTGTCATCCCTGCAAAGATTAACCAATCATAATTGAGCATTTGTAAATTACGACAGTTTATGCACTCCTATTGGTCGAGACGGTTGTTATAAACGGACAATTGTTAGGTTAGAACAAAATCCATCACAGATGCCAGTGGCTCTTACCTTCAGGGCCGGAAAAAAAATCCACTATCATAACTGCATGTATGTGTGCACATGGACTCACCAGCACAGTATACTGTACAGTATGTACATTGACAGTATGAGTGCAATGCAATGGATATGTCAGTATGTATGTGATCTAACCACTGCTGTATGGATACAGCGCCCTCTATGTACTTCTGATCGATAGTCTGGTTTCGCGATACTTTAGCCGTGAATGATTATGGCCAGGATGCAGACATTGTGCACAACAGCCGCATAACTTGACAGATTTGCGTGGATTAACTCAGGGGATTGTAACAGCGCTTAGCAGAGTGGAAATACCCTGAGATCTCAGGATGTGTTTAAACAGAGTTAAAACTAGCGCTGGGAGTTACCGTTTATTTTTCTAAACGTTTAAACGTCAATTTAACGTTCGTTTAAACGTTTAAACGAATAGTAAACATAACAAAAAGTAAAACTTATTACCGCGCTCGCAATAACAAGTTCTTTGACCTGGTATCATGTGCGTTCGCGCGGCACCACTGACACTTTATTGAATTGGAGCATACATGATGCAGGCCACGAAAGTTCAGCTATATAGTAAACAGTGTTTACCGCCTTGCTTTGAATTCAACAAGATTAAACCGTAAACAAGTAAAATCGCTTCCGCTCGCGAACGCAACTGTACATCTTCGGCTTGAAACCACAAAGGTTACCGACGTACCGTTGGGCTCATCACAGCGGTATGCTGCCCGATTCTTAAGAAAAAAATTGCCGCTTTAGAAATTTCTGGCGGCGCGAAACAGCCATTAGATCTTTGAAAAAGGGAGGATCGTTTTTTCACAAGTTGGTTTCGGATATCCCGCATTTTTCTAAACGGATAGTTAAATTTCGGTCGTTTAAACGTTTAAACGTCGCAGCTCGAGTTAAAACCTGCAAAAAATATTTCATATCCAGACAGACTTACTTTCCTTTGTACTCTTTGACAACACGATTGCCGTAGAACAACGCCTGGTCGTACATTTCTTTCAAGTAGACGCCTGGTTTGGGCTCCTAAATAAGTGAATTTCCAGAAAATTTGAAAGTGTTACTTCGGACTAATTTTTCAGACAAACCCTAGCCTAGGCTGAATATGACGCACGTTTCTTTGAGAAAAAGCGGTGTGGATGGAATTTCAATTTCATGGAAAATCATTTTTTTTAAAACCACCTGCTTTTAAAGTTGAGTCTGTGGTTTTCATTTTATGTGGATTGTACAAACAACTTTATCTTGATCAAGTTTTAGTGACTTTCACCATTTTATCATTAAATATCGTTTTTCATAGTGCTTAAAGGCAGCACACATGATTGGTAAACCGTTACAAATGGTTTTAAATGTATCTCCCTGTGTGATTGAAGATTAAAACCAACCTGAGCAAAAATCAGCTTCGTACTTCGTCTAACTTTTGAGAAAAACAGTTTAAAAAGGCTTTACGGTCACTTCGCCCCAAAACCATTTCGCCCTGAACTACTTCGCCCTGAACCATGGCCTGTGCACGAAATGTTTTGGGGCGAACTGGCATTCGGACGAAGTGGTGTAAGGATGAAGTGGTTTGGGGGCAAGGTGGCTTTTGGGGCGAAGTGATTTAGGGCTAAGTGGTGCAGGGCTAAGTGGTGCAGGGCGAAATGGTTTTGAGGCGAAGTTAATTTTCGTCTCACGAGACGAAATATAATTGTTTTACTCATATTTTAAAAACTATAGCACTTTAGACAAAACCATTTTAGGGTAAGTTTACTACCGTCATCATGTTTATATCGTGTAAGTTATGTGTAAATCTGTGAACATTTCTGATTTTTGAAATTACGAATGATATGTTCTAACTTTAATTTTTGTATGTGTATCAATTTTAGGTGTTTTTATCCGGGGAGTGTTTTTGATGGATTGTGTAGAAATATAATAATTACGAATAATTAACTTCAGTCTCAAATTTCAAGTCCCAACTTACCACAGTGACCCAGCCAATACACCCAATCCCTTCTTTGACCGTCATGAAGTGATTCTGGAACTCTTTGTTCAAGCGATTCTGGTCTGCGAAATTGACGACGTCCTCCACCAACTTTGTCAGTGGCGCAAAAAATCGTGCGTACTCGCTCTGCGAAAAATAACATCACAGCACGTTGAAAAAGTGTTGTATTTTAAAGGAGCGTGTCCAGATCACATTTTTTGACCCCATTTTTCCCACGGATGTTGAGATTTTGATGCCATATTACTTGTCATTTTTTTCTCATTACCATTCTGAAATTTCACGCTCCCAATCCACATATTTTCAAGGATATCGTCAAAATCCACCGATATTTTGTAGACTAATTTATCCGGTTACTTAACAATGTAGTGATTACACCAACCTTTTTGCTTCCACATCCAAATTGGAGATTGCAAATTTCCTGTTTTCTTAGGTTAGAACAAAATCCATTTTATGGAAAAATCTGAATAAGCTCTTTTAACTTGCGTTATTAAACATTAATTTATGCAATATGAAAATTGAGAATATTTACCATTGGTGGCCGTTTACTGGTTGCAGCAATTTGCAGAAGCTCTTTCTGCAAATTGTAGCATTTCTCAACAAGTTTTGACTGTTGAAAGAAAGAAAAATGTGTTGGAACGAGTCAAGTCGGGCATGTTGGTCGAGTCAAGTCGGGCATGTTGGTCGAGTCAAGTCGGGCAAGGTTGGTCGAGTCAAGTCGGGCAAGGTTGGTCGGGTCAAGTCGGGCAAGGTTGGTCGGGTCAAGTCGGGCAAGGTTGGTCGAGTCAAGTCGGGCAAGTTGGTCGAGTCAAGTCGGGCATGTTGGTCGAGTCAAGTCGGGCATGTTGGTCGAGTCAAGTCGGACATGTTGGTCGAGTCAAGTCGGGCATGTTGGTCGAGTCAAGTCGGGCACGTTGGTCGAGTCAAGTCGGGCACGTTGGTCGAGTCAAGTCGGGCACGTTGGTCGAGTCAAGTCGGGCACGATGGTCGAGTCAAGTCAGGCACGTTGGTCGAGTCAAGCCGGGCACGTTGGTCGAGTCAAGCCGGGCACGTTGGTCGAGTCAAGCCGGGCACGTTGGTCGAGTCAAGCCGGGCACGTTGGTCGAGTCAAGCCGGGCACGTTGGTCGAGTCAAGCCGGGCACGATGGTCGAGTCAAGCCGGGCACGATGGTCGAGTCAAGTCGGGCACGTTGGTCGAGTCAAGCCGGGCACTTTGGTCGAGTCAAGCCGGGCACGTTGGTCGAGTCAAGCCGGGCACGTTGGTCGAGTCAAGCCGGGCACGATGGTCGAGTCAAGCCGGGCACGATGGTCGAGTCAAGTCGGGCACGTTGGTCGAGTCAAGCCGGGCACTTTGGTCGAGTCAAGCCGGGCACGTTGGTCGAGTCAAGCCGGGCACGTTGGTCGAGTCAAGCCGGGCACGTTGGTCGAGTCAAGCCGGGCACGTTGGTCGAGTCAAGCCGGGCATGTTGGTCGAGTCAAGTCGGGCATGTTGGCCGAGTCAAGTCGGGCATGTTGGTCGAGTCAAGTCGGGCATGTTGGTCAAGTCAAGTCGGGCATGTTGGTCGAGTCAAGTCGGGCATGTTGGCCAAGTCAAGTCGGGCATGTTGGTCGAGTCAAGCCGGGCATGTTCGTCAATTCAAAAAGCAATCACATGACTTACATGTTCGCCGACTTTACCACCAATTTCTCCAGACAACCTCAAATACTTGGCGAGGTGCTCAGCGAGAAAATCATCATAGGCAGTCACGAAAGGTGGACAATCTGTGAATTCAATTCAAATTTCAAACACTTTCGTCTCAAAAATCGTACAGAAAAAAAACCGCAATACAGTAGTCCCGTGCAGCTGTACATGTACAACAACACTGTCCCCCAATAACTCACCTCCGCTGGCTTTCCTCGCTACATTCTGCAACACAATGAGTGCATCATTGAGTTTCTTAGCCGTTGGCTCATCAATCTTGTCCGCCTCCGCCTTGAGACTGTTACTCAGAGTGGTCAGTTTAGACACTAAATCAGCCGCCATTGTTTTACAGGGTTAGACTCTAAATGGGGTAAGGTAAGAAGTTGATTGATGATATTTTTCTTTAAAATGGCTTAATTATCAGTAAGTGCAGATTTGATTAAAAAACACAAATTTACAATTGGGAAAAATCAAACATTCTCTTAGAAATTTTTCGGCCAGTCTCATGCGTTCTGTACACAACACAAGATTTGGTATAAATACCGTACACATTCGCCACTAATTCTTCCTAATTTGACATGATAATGCCCCAGAAAGTGTAAATTTGGTTAGGAAACATGATTTTAGCAATGACAAGATATCAAGTTTTTCTTTGAAAACACTTTCTGGGGACATGATGACAACGTTCATCGATTTCATTCTCACTTCTGTGAAGTGATTAACCATGTTAACATGTGATCTTCTCACAAACTTTTGATCAAGGAAAGATGCAATTTTTGACAAATATAATTTTTATTTTAATTGAGCTTAGATGAAATAAACCAAGAAATAAACGTCAATCAGGTGCGTTCTTTTGTAAAGTACAAACTGGTGCTGTGCATTATTTTAAATTGTATTTAATTTTACTAGGCTACAGTAGAATAAAAATGATATTTGTCAAAAATTGTATTTTTCCTTAATGAAGAACGTGTGGGAAGATCACATGCCAATCGCTTCACAGAAACGAGAATAAAATCGATGAACATTGTCATGTCCCCAGCCCGGGCCTATGTTTGTGTGAAAATTGCCAGCTTCACTTGTCATCAGGTCATCCAATCCCATGAGAACGTCGATAAGGTTTATTCTTTCCGGTTTTTTAAAACTTGTTTAACGGCAAGGAAAGACCCCCAAAAAATCCCGCAATTTGTAAACAATGAATTATGTTTTATGTTATCGTTAAACATAGAATGCCGAGAATAAACGAAACCCAAAAAGAAATATTTAGAGTCTTACCGCAGCCTGAAAAGTTGAACAAAAATCACACTCGATCTCCAAAATGGGAGTGGTGCGAAACCCGGAAGAGAACGAGGAAAATGTGATCACAACCTCGTCCCCAGAGCCAACATTCTTTGGGAGTTTCGAATCAACCTGAAAATTGTTACCACCTCGTGCCCGTCCAGACCAAGAATGTACATTAGACTTGCACCAAGTCGTTTGTGATAAAAAAAAGGACGTCTCAAATGGTGGCGCATGTTTTTTTAAAACAAAAATGCTACATAATAAAGACAGAACATTACTAAAATAAAAAACTTTTGTTAGGCCGAGATTTAAATCCAATTATTTAATTAATGGGGAAAATAACGAATATTTTTTTCACAGAAATTGTGCAAAATCATTTGTTGCAACGAAAACTTGTAGACGAGTTTAGGGAAAGTGAATAGCCGTCTGGCAGTACAATCGGCTGTCATTGACTCGTGTGCAATCCCAAGCCACAGTCAATGGATTCAGACCATCGATATATATATACACTGGATAAAGCAACGACGTCTAAAATTTAAGCCACCGTCCGCTATTGTAAACCACCGAATACAATGCCTTGCCTGTCTTCATTTAGTCTACATCATTGTCTACATGTGTTAAGTGGGATGCCACGAACGATGCTTGGCCTAGACTGCTCCCGGGACATGCGATTGCTTGCATTCCACTTAACACATGTAGACTATAATGAAGACAGTCTAGGCAAGGCATGCTTCGATCACCGTAACAGTGCATCGATATATATACACTAGATGAAGCAAAGACGTCTAAAATTGAAGCCACCGTCCGCCATTATACCCCACCTAATACAATGCATTGCCTAGACTGGTCATACTGTCTTCACCAGTCTACGTAATTGTCTACATGTGTTAAGTGGCATGCAAGCGATCGCATGGACCGGGGAGCAGTCTAGGCCAAGTATTGTTCGTGGGGTACAATGGCGGCCGGCGCGTGGCTTCAATTCTCGTATAGCCAACTGCTGTTGCATACTTCATCCAGTGTATAGGTCTATATCGATGTAACAGTGCCCGTCAGACTGGTTCTCGTCCACATAATTCACATAGGATTATAAGGATTAGAATGGTTCCCGTCCACATATTCCACACAGGAGAATATAAGGACAGGTAAAGGGGCTTCATCTTGATCTGTAATTGGTCGTCTTTGCGCGTGCGCATTGTGTTTTTTATATTTAAAAATTGGCCAAGCCCTTTGCTTTAGGAAATGTACTTTGGGGTGTTATGGCCGAGCGGTCTAGTGCGTCGAACTTAAGTTCCTGTGCTAGTACTAGAATGTAGGTTCGATTCCGGGCCGCGACGGGTTGTGGCACCTGTGCCCTTGAGCAAGGCACTCAACCACACTTGCTCCCATTCCTGTAATTGGCGGTCTCTCCGCTGTTGGATGTGGTAAATAAATAAATACATAATTGGATATGTTCGACACGCACGGCCAAGTTACAAATGTCAATGCAAAATCTGCGCACTTAATACAAAAATAAAAATAATAATAACCACGTGACGGGCAGAATTCTGCCCGTCATGGCTGCCCTTTACCGATCCCTATATTTTCGCAATAAGCGAACCAATCTATAGGGATCGGGAACCAATCTATATAAGGACAGGTAAAGGGCGCTTCATCTTGATCTGTGATTGGTCGTCTTTGCGCGTGCGCATTGTGTGTTTTATACATGTATTAAAAAATTGGCGAAGCCCTTTAATTGCTTTGGGCAATGTACTTTAATTATATGTTCGACACGCACGGCCGGGTTACAAATGTTAATGCAAAATATACGCACTTATTAGTATTTTTTAAAAATAATAATAACCACGTGACCACGGGCAGAATTCTGCCCTAGACTGGTTCCCGTCCACATATTTCACATAGGAGAATATAGGCGCTTGATCTGTGATTGGTCGTCTTTGCGCGTGCGCATTGTGTATTATATATTTAAAACTTGGCGAAGCCCCTTGCTTTAGACAATGTACTTTATTTACATTTGGCCTTGGATATATATGATCGACACGCACGGCCGGGTTACAAATGTCAATGCAAAATATACGCACAAAACTAAAAAAATATTAATAATAACCACGTGACCACGGGCAGAATTCTGCCCTAGATTGGTTCCCGATCCTATCGCTTATTGCGAAAATATAAGGATCAGTAAAGGGCGCGGCCGGCAGCCATGACATTTTCACTCTTTACCGTGCTGCCAAGCTAGCTAGCTCACTGAGATTTCATGTAAACAAACACACGTGCTCAAAATGGAGACCTTTTTCGTAAAATACAATGCCGAATAACAAGGATGACAAGCAATGAACAGCAAAGACACGTTTTGGGGATCCTGTGGCCTGCCTTTTGGAAGAAGAGATGTTCGTCTACCTATCGGTAAGAGTTGAGAAGCTGACCATCATGACCATGTTGTGGTTAACATGTGCAGATTTGATGAAAAAATATTTTGTGATGAAACACTTTTCCAGCCTGTTTGTACACAAGTTCTGAAGCCATGATATATATAGTCCCCCAGGGTGGGGATTTTGACCCATTGAAATAAACATTTCTGTGCATCTGTATACAAGACGTGCATTTTTTGCTCCAATGGGTGAGGAATCTGGTCACCAAAATTTTGCCCCAGGGCTTGCCAGTGGGATTTTGTCACGCAAAAAGTGACACCCCCACCTTTTAGTTTGGGTAAGCGGGGAGGGGGGTGGGGGTGTGATAGGTGCATTCAATAGTACACTCCATATCAATATGTTTTTTGCCTTTTTTGCACCACAAAACGTATAATTATGAAGACTAGAAGTAGGCCTACTGAGCCAAGAGTTGGCCCTTATAGAGCCCCTTCAAGATATACACTGTAATTTTTGGCCCTTTCCAACATATATATCCAAATTTCTATTCTCTTAAATTTCATGAGGCTTCTAGCTATATATACATAGTAAAAGTAGACCTTTGGAGGTATTTTTTTCGTATACATTGAACAAAGATTTTAAGGAAATTACCTCCTGGAATCAACACATAATGTAATTTTAAGATATACTTCCCACTTGCACTTTTGTCGCAAATGTTGCTTTTCTGTAGAAAAATCACGTTTTCTTCCTCAAAAATTGCCTTCAGTTAGTGCACAAGACAACCATTCACGCGCGCGCGCAGCGCCCTCTGTTGTCGCGCTTACGCACAGACCGCTCGCCACGTCATTTTGTGCATTACTTTATGCAGTAATTTTATCATTTATTTATCTCAGAAATGCAACATTTGCGACGGAAGTGTCAGTGGGAAGTATATCTTAGAATTGAATAAGCTATCGATTCCAACATATAAATTTACCCAAATCCGTGTTCAATGTATATGAAAAAAATACCCATTTGGAACAAAATTGGTCAGCATGCCCCTCCAGTTTGCCTAAATTCAGTCCTTTAAAGTTCAGACAAAATCAAGGCTGGCTGGAGTGACTCTAAAGATGAGCACAAATAAATTCCTTGTTTAACCTTGTTTAACTCCTACACATCCTGGGTCAGCTTGTTTCAACTCAGTTGTTTTTTGGAAACAAAGTGATTATGAAAAACAACAATAAAACTACAAATTTGTTTGTTCCATAACAATAACAGTTATCTGTTTCTTTATTTGACAGGTCAAATGCACCTCCAAGATTTGTGCCATGCATGACCAAGATAAAGAAGGGACAGAATATAATGGGAGGGAGGTATGAGCAACAGTTTTATTTTTGTAGACCAATGTTTTAGTCAGAAGTGTGTCTGGGTGTTTTTGTGTTTCGACACATATTAACTAAGAAGGCATTCAAAGTAACTCAAGTGGTGTTCAAAGTAGCCCAATGGGTGTTTAAAGTAACCCAAGGATTGTTCAAAGTGGTTTTCCAAGTACCCAAATTCAAGAAGAATTCAAGGTGATGTGCAAACTAGCCCAAAAGGGTTTCTAAAGTAGCTCAGGGGCATTTATAATATCCCAATACTCAACTGGCTAAAACCATTGGTTGTACTTGTCATGTTAGGCCATCCAAAGTTGTCAACATTTTCACGGTTCTACAAAGGTAGGAAGGGGGAGTGGGGTCAAGGGCCGCGTAGGACTTTACATGCACTGTAAAATGTTGACATTTCATGGTAGTGTCGAAATTTTTTTTAAAGTAATATTTCAGGGGAAGGGGGTGGGTGGGTTTGAAAAATAAGTACTCTAGAACTGTGAAAATGTTGACAACTTTGGACAGCCCCTTAAAGGAGCGTGTTCAGATTTTTCCAGAAAATGGATTTTGTTGTAGCATAGCAATCATATAAAATACCTACCCAAAATACTATCAGTGTAAAGAAAAAAAATTGCTATCTCCAATTTGGACGTGGAGGAAAAAAGATTTGTGTGATCACTGCACTGCTTTATGGAACCAGGGGTCGATTTAACAAAGATTTGCGACGCGTCGCAAGTACCAAATCCATCGCAACTCGCCGAGCCCTTGGGAAACTTACAAAGGGTTGCGAGTTACGATGGATTTGGTACTTGCGACGCGTCGCACGTCTTTGTGAAATCGACCCCTGATAGATTACTTACATTGATGATTTGTTATGATATCTTTGAAAATATATAGATTGAGAGTGCAAAATTTAAGATTGGTAATGAGAAAAATATGACAAATTATATGGTATCAAATTCTCAACACACATGGGGAAAATGGGGGGTCACAAATGTGATCTGATCACGCTCTTTTAAAGTTAAATTACACTAACATCAAAAACCTCTGACTGATAATAAGAATGTCTTATTAATTTTGTATGTTACATCAGTCACTGGTTTTCTTTAAAGGTAGAACACATGATTGGTAAACTGTTAAAAGGGGTGTTACTCCACCAGTGAGTAGACGCTCATGTTGATAAAACTGCCCTGTAGAAATGTCAGCCACATAGGTGCAGTAATACTCCTGAAAACTTGAAAATTCATCCAAGGTTTTTGCGTTGAGTTGAATAGTAAAAAAAGTCTTTTGCAAAAGTTTTTTTAGAAAACCACCTTTAGGTGGTAATTTCTCACACACAAAATACCATTTTGGACTGAAAAAAAAATTATGTGGTGTGTTTGGTAACATTGTTATTAACACTCTTAGTGAAGTTTTTCTTGTCAAGTTGCCATGGTAATTGGGTCTAAACATTTGCTGGTAATGTGAAATGTCCATTGGAATAGCGCAGGGAAACAGTTCACTGGTTTTAGTGTAGACTCAAAAACCATGGCAACACACAAAGGGTGACGTTTTCACTTTAGTAGTCTAATGGGGTCACTGCTGGAAATTATGTGTTCTACCTTTAAGAAGTTGGCAGCATTACAGTGGAAAGTTGCCAAAATGAACATGCGTGGGATCCATAACAAGTTATTGTGGTTGTTATTTGGTACATTTGGGAACCTGATGAGTGATGTTCACTAGAAAGTTTGCATGATAAGAAGTGAAGTTTGCTATATGGTGTTCATTATAAACTCTTCAAAAAAAGTTCGGAGAGTCAAGTTTGACTGACGATTTCTCTCTTGTTGCAAAATAATTTTCCTTAAATTTTATATCATTGGAAAGCCCTGTTATTCCTCTTTACGATGATGTGTCATTTGTTATGATTAAGTAATTGGGGGATGCGCAGCACAGCTGAATACGAGGGCGGGTGTAAAGTGAAATGTCACAAGATGCATTGCTATTGTCAAAAAGTGTATTAAAAGGGAATGCACTGCATGCATGACAATAGCAGTGAATTTTGTGACATTTCACTTTCCACCCACCCCTGTATTCCGCTATACTGCACATCCCCCAATTGATTAATCATAACAAATGACACATCACTGTAAAGAGGAATAACAGGGCTTTCCAATGATACAAAATTTATGGGAAATGATTTAGTAACAAGAGAAAAATCGTCAGTCAAACTTGACTTTCCGAACTTTTTTGGAGGAGTTTAGAAACTTTCCACTGTATAATGTCTTTAGATAAAAATGTTATTTGTAAAGTAAATATTCACTTAAAGATGCATTCTGCCCCAATATCCATGGCATTTATGTACCATAAATGAACTCAAACTGCAAATGCATGTTAATCCTTTTGTCACCCTGAAGACATTTTGGAACTTCGGTGTTAGAGATACAAAAAGTATTTTACGGCAAATATTATGCGTATCGTTGTCACAAATGCACCGATATTTTGAAGGGAATAAGCTACTTTTGTGAATCCTGCTTAAATTTGAACCATCATTTTTACATCTTGAATCAAACTTGGGGATTTATTATGGCCTAACCTGTGGTAGAATGCACTTTTATTTTGTCATTATTTGATTTTGTCATTTTTAACCTTTTAATCTCATTTTATTGCTCATGGTGTCTTTTATATCATTCCCTTTTAGCCCATTTCTATCGTAATTTCGCTATTTATTTAGTTTTTCTTAGCCCATTTTATCGTACTTTATTTGTTATTTTGTCAGGTTTTACTTTTTAGCTCTTTTTATTGTACATTACTAACCCCTTTGGCCCTGTTTTATAGTATTTTTGTAAGTTCACCCATTTAAAAAACTTTCTGAGCCATTCGTAACTATTTTACAGTGTTTTAATATAGTAATTTTGACATTTTAAGCCCGTTTAATGTAACTTTGTAATTGTGATATTTTTGCGCTCCATAGTTTATCTATTGTTAATTTCGTAATTTTTAGCCATTTGTGTAATTTTGTCATTTTGGCGCGCCATATTATGCTAATGTATTGTCATTTTTCATTTTTAGCCTTTTTAACCGATATTTTGAAATTTTGTGTCTTTGGCGCTCCATACCTGTATTTCCCGATGTACATGTAGTTGAGTGCACGCGGTGCATGTGAGACTGTTAAGTTGGTCCACCACATGCACCAAAAAAAAGAAGTATGGTGCACAAAAAATGCAAAATTATGCACCCCCTAAAATTTGTCTTGCCCCGCCCCCTTCTTCTCTCCTCTTGACGTCTCCTCTCGGTGTCGTCTCCTCTGCGTTGTCCACTGTCTTTATTCATGGGGTTAGTGGTTAGTACATATTATACACATCAATCATGGGGTTAGTATATCATTATCAATCATTGGGTTAGTATATCAATCATGGGGTTAGTACATGCTCGCCGCGGGATTTGAACCTGGAGTCCTCTGATCTCGAGTCCTCTGCTCTCTCCACTAGACCACCGCGGTGACCACACCAGGTTAGGAAACCTGGACTTGATGAATATTAGAACGAGAATATAGCATTACCTACACCGTGTATATAACTGGCAATAAAGGGCGCCCTCTCGTGACGTGAAGGGCGCCCTCTCGTGACTTGAAAAGCGCCCTCTGATGAATAAAATGGTCAACAAGAATTTTAATTGGTCATGGACAACCACTCGATGTTTCCATTTAAAAAAAAAACGAAATACACAAATGTATATCAATAAAACAAGAACCCAACAGAACTAACAAAGGAAATAAAGATAAATAAAAAGTACCAAGATATTAAAAGCAATAACAAAAAATAAAGCACAAACTTTATTAAGACAAGAGAAAATGACATTTTATCAATTTTATTTCTTTGTTTAAATTGGTAACAATTTAAAACAAGGTAATAGTACAGTCTGGATAATTTCTTATTTTAAAGAAAAAGGAATGTGTTTTACAGAGATATGCAAATAAGCAATCGAAAAATAAACTAAATATCACTTGAAAGTTAAGTCAATGTCTCAAAGTAATTAGATTTTAACAGTTTCTTTAATGTGATACTAAAACTGCTCCATCTAATTACATTTGCGTGTAAAGTTTGTTAACAATACACTGCTAATAAAAGTGATTTGCTGTTACATTCATGGCACTGAAATTCCTTCCATAATATGATCTGAGCTACAATATCACTCATATATATGTGTACGTACAAGAAAGACAATCATATGGTTTTCATTTAAAGTTACAGTACTTTTTCTTAGCAAAGTTACAGATTGTGCTAAGTTACATTTACTGTAAGAAATTACAAGTCGGCCATACTGTCGTTCCATTCAAATGACTTATCAATCAGGTGCAGATCTGATGGAAAAGCAAAACATTAGTAGGAAAATAAACAAAAACTTCACTTGGAAAAACAACTTGGTGATTTGTTAACTTCTGCCATAGGTTTTGTACACGAGGCCTTAGGTGATGGCGGACTTACAAATTCTATGTTGGTATATTTTTAAGTGGATTATATACGTGTGCCCAGCACGATGTGGGGCAAAGGGACTCCCGGGCCCCTGAAGCAGGCCTCCCATTGTGCGATTTTTGCAACGAATTTCTAACGATTATGTACGATTTAGTGAGATTACCAGACATTGTCTATAGACTCTATACACAATCGTATCAAATCGTACCTAACCGTTGGAAATTCGTGGCAAAAATCGCACAGTGGGAGGCCCGCTTACCGCACCAACGCGGTCCTACTATTTGCGACCTCACCATAGGCTTGTCGCTTCATCCGCTCCGCAGCTGGAGCTGATGCCGAGTGCATGCACTCGAGCGTGAAACAGGCAATCTCTCCTCAAGAGTATATCTGAGATTCAACCTAGGACCCGAAAGCCACTTCTAGGGATTCAGAAACATACTCGAGAAAAACACTACCAAATTTTCGCGTGGCCCGAATAGGGCCAAATCTAATCAACGTAACAGTGATGGTTAGCATGCAGTTCATTTGTTGCAATGAAAACTTGTATAGACGAGTTTATGGAAAGTGACAAGCGGCTGCCATTGACTCATGTGTAATTTCAAGCACAGATAATTAATTCAGATACAGCTATGTTACTTAAAGGAGTGTGACCAGACCCCCTTTTTTTTACCCATAACTCCCCGGGACTTACCTTATGGGTCATGATATTTTTATATCATAACATCCGTTATATTTTTCTGATTACGAAACTGAAACTCCCGCGCTTCTAGGCCGCATATTTCCGAGGATATCGTCGAAAATCCACCGATTATTTGTAAACTAATTTTCCAGTATCAACGTTTATCCACTGAAAGCCGACTCGATAGTTTTGTTCAATTTTTTACTGGAAATCGCGAATGTTTTCGGGTTTTTGGGACATGGGAGGTGTGTATGGGAGTTACTTGATAATATTGGTAAGTTACATCGAAAACTATTTTCCAGAAACTCTGGTCATGCTCCTTTAAGGGCGTATATTTTGGTGTAAAAGCGGGTGTAGTTTTTCTTTCTCAAAGTCATTCAACCGAAAGTACTCCCAACTTCAAAGATAGAAGCGCTTCTAACTTCCAATGCAGCAACTATTCCGCCCAGGATGACATAATATTTATAAGAAACAATAATTAAAGGCAGTATACATGATTGGTAATCTCGAAAATCAGAAATGTTCACAGATTTACGCCTCACTTACACAATATAAACATGATGACCGTAGAAAACTTCCCCTGAAATGGTTTTGTCTGAAGTGCTATAGTGTTTCAGAAATGAGCAAAATAAATAGTTTACGTCTCATGAAACAAAAGTTTAATTCGCTTCAAAACCATTTCGCCCGAGTGCTATTTCGCCCCCAAACCACTTCGCCCGAGTGCCATTTTGCCCCAAATCACTTAGACTTGATGTCAAGTCTGTAACTAGACCGGTTGGTTCGTAAACCGCAGCAGCATAGTCGCGAATGGACTGGGAACAAGTCTAATCGACCTCTAGTTACAGACTTGAGAAACCCGTTTCCGTTTTGTACACGGTCTATGGAGATTGCTCCCAGAATTGGACGTAGAGAGCTGATTGGTTGAAACGCAGGACTACATTAATATTCATGTTACTCCTCTGACTTGTTCTATATAGCAACTGCGTGATTATATATTACGCGCCATGAATGCATTAATATTGGCGCGAATACAGGTTTCTCAAGTCTCTAGACAGGTACTATTCATAACAACGACTGTTTCGTGTGGGGATTATAGGCGTCAGACGGACCAAATACGACTGGAGACTTGATTTCAAGTCTACAAATCACTTCGTGCACAGGCCGTGGTTCAGGGCGAAATGACTGCAAACCCTATTGTGACCGTTTTCTCAAAAGTTAGACGAAGTACGGAGCTGGTATTTGCTCAGGTTGGTTTTAATCATGCATATCTTCAATCACACAGTTTACCAATCATGTATACTATATTTAAAGATATATTAAATGTATATTAAAGGGCGCCCTCAAGTGAACGAAACTAGGTCCCTGACTAGGTATTATGACTGTGCAGTATAACCCGAGAACCAGCCTAAATAGGACAATGGCTTCACATAATTTCTTGAAAGCATGGACACAGTTTTTCAATGTTTTCTCTGAACGTAAATGAGGTGCTGAGCTGACTTATACACAGGTCGGTTTTTATCACACACATCCTCAATCATAACGCCGTTTGCAACAGTTTTCAAATCTTGTAATATATCTTAAAGACTCTCTCGAAGTCACATGAACTCCAGTTGTGTGTACTTTTTCAAGAGTGCAATATGTTTGAAAATTGACAACCATTTTTACGACTTGTGAAAAATCCCTGGGAGACTGCAATGCACTGTTACTTTCGTGCTAACGTTTGGCCGTTGGAATTGCGTTCAGCACGCAAATCCCACTGAGACCATGTTTAACAATGGCGGACTAGGTCTCGGGGCGAGCTTTGCTGCACCTCTCGTGTGACCTGCCAGTAGCAAAAGCTTCGATAGACAAGGTCGCTCAACCGAATATCAAAAATATGGACCAAGGCTATATCGCATAATTCCCAAGGACAAAATATTAATGCATGTATTACATTTGTCCCAGTGGCGAGTATAGAGTTTTTAAAAAATATTAAAAATATTGGCTGACCGACAAATTTAGGAGACTTGGAGACGCAACGTATTTTATTAGTCATTAACGTGTATGAACAACTCTTGTGGCAAGGCTGACTGCACCAGCCTCTGTAAGAGCCGCTGGGGCAGGGTGCGCCACTCTGCCTGAAGTGCCTTCCTGATCTCCTGCACTTTTTATCTTATCGGCCAGTCACGTCTATGAACACCTCTTGTGGTAAGGCTGACTGCACCAGCCTCTGTAAGAGCCACTGGGACAGGGTGCGCCACTCTGCCTGAAGTGCCTTTCTGAGCTCCTGCATCTTTTATCTTATCGACCAGTCATGTCTATGAACACCTCTTGTGGCAAGGCTGACTGCACCAGCCTCAGTAAGAGCCGCTGAGGCAGAGTGCGCCACTCGGCCTGAAGTGCCCCCATGAGCTCCTTCACTTCTATGGCTGTCTTTGAGACACACATATGCACAAGTTCACTGCCGTATTCAACAAACTTCTGCTTTGATCAAGAACCGATATTTTAAGAAAATTACGTTTCATTTATGAGAGAGTATACGGTTGTGTGTTTATCTATCTGAAGAGGTGAGTATGTCACTTTCAGGAAGGTGATGGATCCAAAATCACCCAAAACGTTTCACTCAAACGCAGTGGACCGTGCGAGAATTGAAGCCACGCGCCGGCCATCTTAGTTCTCCCAAGACAATGCATTGCCTAGACTGCTCCCCGGTCCAAACGATCACTTGCATTCCACTTAACACATTTGGACTAGTGAAGACAGTATAACCAGTTCAGGCAAGGCAATGTATTGCGAGTGTTAAGATGGCGGACGGTGGCTTCAAATTTAGAGGCGTTGCGCATCCAGTGGTTACATATCGATAGTTACATATCCCCTCCATGAGAGCAGTATGGCGCCCTCTCGCGATAGTTTTTGACACAAATTCGCCCTGGTGCACAGTTGGATTTAATAAGAGGCTCTTTATGCAGACAACATTTGAAGATACATTTGTATAAATGAGTGTTCACACGCATGTTTTTACAAGGGCGTCCTTATTGTGAACGATACTATCCCCTGACTACCGTGGTATTATGACTGTTTTCAGTGCAGTATATCAAGGGAACCAGCCTAATAGGACGATGGCTTTACACAATTTCTTGAAAGCATGTTACATGTACACGGTTTTCTCGGGACGTAGATGAGGTACTGAGCTGACTTATACACAGGCTAGTTTTTATCATACACATCCTCAATCACACGTACTAGTACATGGAGATAACGCCGTTTGTAACAGTTTTCCAATCATGTAATCTGCTGGGGGAGCGAAAAATGTCGAGTCAGTCATAAGGGTGATCAGGCGAAAATTTACGGCGAGTCTTTTCGTGCAGGCAGTGGTCAGGCCGCGGAGTTGAGGTGCTCGTAAATTAACGCCTTCCTCAAAAAGTTAAGTTTAATGTTCTCTGTCCAAAAAGCGAGAGAATGGTCGCAAATTATATAAATGAGTCCACTTTCCGAACACCTGTTGGATTTTTACACATTCGCGACTTCAGCAAAAATGCAAGTTGATTCCACGTGTCCAAATTGTTTAGATTAAGACCATGTACATGTACTGTACTTTTGCTGTACGTGTTTATACGCACGTTTTTGCTTGTGGGTTGTGCTTAGAACTCTGATTTGGAAATGGCTTCCACATCCAAATTGGAGATTGCAATTTTCCTGTTTTCTCCCCATGGATAGAATTTTGGGGAAGTATTTTTATAGAATAATTATTATATTTTCTGGAAAAATCTGAACACGTGTCTTTAATCAATTTGACAACCGGTTGTACTTACACAGTACACCTTTAAAAGTCGTGCAGTTGTTGATCGAAGTCACCCGGGTTTGCTTGAGCAACTTTTACTCCAAAAGCACATGAAACGGGGGCAAATCTATACCTGGCTGGGCTAAGAGTTCACTGTCACACACCTCCCGCGGCGTCGAAAGAAAAATCATTTCAAGTTTGTTTTTCTTTTTTACGGAACGGCTATACAAAGACCTGCAACAATGGGGTCCTGCTGCGCGGCGAGCGTGAACCAGCCAACCGCCTCGGCCAGACATTTTCCAACGGTTGATAAACAAAATATATTCTTTATGTTGTTTTTGCTTGCGTGGATTTCTTAAACTGTTTGTTCTGTGATATGGCTGCTTAGACAAAATATGTATTTTTTGGTATCCTTACGATTATATATCTTTTTGAAATGAGTGCATCTGCGAGCTAATTTAAATCGGGTAGTATCGATTCGACTAAAGTTTCATGCCCATAAATACCTGGGGACAAACCAGAACAATTTCGGTGTTCGTTTTTCCAAAAAGCATTTACAGTTATGTCGGCATTTTTTTCTAATGATATGATTTAAAGTCAATTTACCAATATATGAATTCTCAAAACCTTGACCGTATGAAAAAAGGCCCCAAAAGATCAAATTCTGTGTAGAAATTGGAATTATTTAAATGTTCAATTGAAAAATACGACAGACATATATTAAACCTTTCCGTCCAACGTTTGGCACGAAAGTGCCGAAATCCCTCGTAAAACGGGGCAGCTTTAAGAAATGTCGTTTAATTTATGGTGAATTCAGGACTTTTAGATATACCTTGAAAATGGCAATAAAATGAATGTATTTACTGATTTGTTCTATAGCGTTCAAGCGATGCGACCCAAAAATAACTACGCACGCAACATTTTTACACACGGGACAAAACTGCAAACATGACGCGCTCAAGCGCAGCCCCCATTGGCTAATTTTGACAACACGTGATCACAAAACAATTTCTGTCAAGTAGGATCGATTACTAGTTCGCCGAAATTGTTCACCTGCAATTAACTTTTTTATTTAAAGAGTTTTTCATGTTATTATTTTTAAATAAGGCGACATGTTCCAACCTGGCTCATAAACAGCTCACTGATGTTGCCGAGTTCTCGAGACCAAGCTTAATTTATGGACTTAGGGTCGTTCCTGGAATTTTTGTTAATCTTACAGGTCCTTAGACGACAATTTACACCACGCACCATCAAAATGTGTGAACTTTTGATTGGCTGACACGCTCAATTAGCAGCCAATGAGAAGAAACTAAATACATGACGATAAAGTTCATTCAACGTTCGGGGTCAATTCAACTTGGCAAGTTGCCAGAATGTGCGACATAATGTTCCTTGGCGGGCGTGATGTGATTGTTATTGCTTCGACTGGTATTAACGTTTGAAAAGACAAAAGGTCTTATTTTTCCAAATTAAAAACTAATTAGATAAATCGAATGTTCATCATTGAAATCAACACCACGTACTTTTGATTCTAGACTGTAGCTTTGGAGACAACTGATTACATGGGAGTCCTCTTCCCATTCCCACCAAGTGCATATATGCATGTATAATCAGGGCATACAGCACTCTCAGCAGACATTAAGTCAGTTTCAGGTATAGGTATATATCGTTTTTAAATTTGTGGGTTGCAGTTTCGATACCCGGCCGTGGTACCTGTGCCCGTGAGCAAGGCACTTAAACACTTGCTCCATCCTTCGGAAGGGATCTCAAGCCGTTTGATCCAGTGTGTCGTGTAACGCACTTAAACGACCCCAGGCGCACTCTTTCGTGAAGAGTAAGGGGATTTTCCGGTGTCTCTGGCCGTCGGCTGCCAATGGCGCCACTCACATATGTATCTCGATGTTTAGGTGGAGTATTATCTTGAAGTTCGTAAAAACCCATAATGTGAAGGGCATGTGAACATATCCATGTGGAATATGCGCTATATAAAATGTAATAAAAATAATATTAATTTTGTTTCACGTTTAAAAAAATGCAATGCAAACACTTTAAGATTTTTTTTGACCAATTAGTTTAATTCTCCTGCGTCAACGCCCTCTATTTCGTAAATATTCTCGTATTACAACATTATAATTTAATTAAAATATTCAATATTATTGTTGCTTTTCCCCTATGTATACTAAAAGTCCGAGTGTTAATTTATACACTGGACTCACCTCACAAAAATTTGAATCTTTGGCAGGTTATTTTTCTACATCCTGTAGCGGCCATCTTTGTTCCACCATCTTGCATTTGGTATCTTTTCCTGCGGCAAGGGCTAATTACAATGACCTATCAGTGGCAACGTGCAAAGTCGTAGCCACAATAAATTAAAATGTTGACTGGTACCCGGCGTGCATCATTCAACGCACGATTGGCAACATTATCGCCGTTGACCAGGGAGGAACAAAGATGGCGACAATATGCAACAATACCTCATCTACTCGAAATAGTTACATGTAATTACAAGTGTATTCCCTACCTACGGTTTTCTGTACTTTTTCTAATTTAATAAACTATTAAACCACTGGGCTGGAACAAATATATCAATATTCATTCATTTCATACATACACCAAAAGTGTTTCGTGGTCATAAACAAACAGTTGGCCGCCATTAAAAGTGTATACCGCAAGAAACCCGTGTATAAGACGCACTTTTTTTCCCACTGCGGTAAAACAAATCGAAAGTTGCGGTGCGCCTTATACACAATATTTTACTCGTGTATAAGACGCACTTTTTCTTCGCTACTCCCACTTGCTCCATCTGCGGTGTGCGTTCAACTTCCACGATAAAAACGAACCTCTGTGTTTCCACTAAATAAGGCACTCACGGTGTTGCACCAATGGAAAAACACAAATTTCCTTTTTTCATATTCTTATCTCCCGTTCTAAAAAAAACCTACAACTTTCTTTGCTACAATATCTAACTGGAAGAACGGTATATATACTTATTATATAAACTGTACAGTCTTCTAAAATACAAAATAATCGCGTAGCTGAAAGCTCTATTCTACAAGTCTAGTACTGAACGGAAGTGTTGATAGTTGGCTAAGTACATAAGTCGAGAATTTATGGGAGCCCTGGAGGGACATTGCAACTCGCAAAACAGATGCGATTTGTGATGTCCTTTCATGGCTTCCATAGTACAATGGATGCCTACACGTAGTTGGAACCATCACTATTAAATTTGGAAAAATTAAGATAGATAAAATGTACATGTTTGGCGAAAAACGGACAACTAGAACTTATGTATTTTTGAACCTATATTTTCGAATATCTATATTTTTTACTTATATTTTCTGCTAAATAAAGCATTTTGTGCGCAACAAGTACGTAGTTTTGCCAGTTGCCAACGTTTTGGCCGAATGTTTAGAGCCACATTCATGCATGACAATACGTCACACTCACTGGTTCTCTATACCCATAAACAGTGTACCATGAGTACATGGTGTAAGCTAGGTCCTAAATTTATCATAAGATTAAAAAAAAATCACTAATGTTTTTTAATGGTAATGCTGCTTGGTTTGCAATTTATTGGCGCGCGGTTCGAACCCATTTATATGGAGCTATGTTAAAGTGAACATTACATTCTACATGTTGCATTCGGTGGGGGCGTGTATAGGATTTAAGGACGACCCGCGTGACGCCAACTACAGAAACAAAAAAGGGCTGACAAAAATGTATAGCCAAATTAAATTTAAAAATGAAATATGTACAATTTTTTTCTAAAAAGAAAAGCAACGGATAAAAAGCGAAAAAGACACTATGAACAACTAACAATGGAAATTGAGCACACACCATTGTTAATAACAATGGTTTGTGCCCAACTTCCATTGTTAGTTGCTCATAGTGAGAGCGCGATTCTAAATCTACATTGTGACCGCTATGGCCAACTTTTTAATATAAATATCAGTTTATGCTATAAATTATTACAGCTAAATTAAAAATCTACGATTAAAAAATGGACGGATTGTATTTCATGGGCTTAAAACAAAGTATACTAAATTAAAACGGAACGGTTCAAATTAATACATTTGGATTAAGCTTCATAATCATTTTATACACATTTAAACATTACTTTTAAAAGAATCGTAATATGTAACAACGGTACGAACAATAATATTAATACAAGATAAACTTTACCCTCGATATTTTTACCTCTAGGAAATATATTATTTATAACCCATCGCTAAGCTATCCAATATATCTACCTATACTAGCTAAACATGAGTCTACGTCTACGCAGTACGTGAATATAGCCCTATTTTTTTGTGTAGTTGATTATTTGCATCCGACGACTGTTTCCTGGAGTAATAAAATACTGTGCTACTGAATTAAAATATTCATTACAAAATCATTATAATTAGTATGATAATTCATGTTACGTGGCTCGGATTTCTTTTAAGTACACTTCGGCAGAGAATACATATTTTAAAAAAGGAGACGTGGTCACGTGACTTGCAGATGTTATATTACAAAAGGATTGGCTTGCAATGCACACAGATTTCAGACAACGGCTGTTTTATGAACGGATATCAAAATACAATGTTGATTCAAGTCATTATCCCCCAAAAAGACATCTTTATTGCCACTGATTAGTTTTATTTTCGTACAAATTGATATTCTTGCATAAAGTATTTTCAAGTCTTTAATGCGACAAAAAAGCGGATTAAATTTGCATTGCGTTCTCGTAAGTAATGCATGAATATTCACAGTTAATTGTCATCACTTGAAAGACAATTTGCATACGGTTCTTGATTGAAGGCACAATGTATCATTTGCAAGACGAAACGTTTTACAGGTTCCTGGAATAAGGGCATACAATATCTAAAGAAGAATGTTGGTAAACTAGCCTGCAGAAATTTCAGCTACGTAGATGCATCAATGCTTCATATAACCTTTAAAATCCATGTATGGTTTCTGTGTGAAGTGAATTGTAAAAAACGTATGTGCATGCAGTGCACGTACTTAAAAAAAAACAAAAAACCAGTTCATCCATAGTTAAAAGTAGAGTACATGATTAGTTCGAAACCTGGCCATTGCACAGCGTTGTGTCCTTGGACAAGACACTTCACTCCACGTTGTCTCTCTCCACCCAGGTGTATAAATTGGTACATGTATCAGCAAATACAACCGGGGAAACCCAACTAAACTCCTCAAAAAAGTTCGGAAACTCAATTTTGACTGACAATGTCTCTCTTGTTACTAAGTTATTTTCCTCGAATTTGGTATCATTGGAAAGCCCTGTTATTCCTCTTTACAATGATGTGTCATTTGTTATGATTAAGCAATTAGGAGATGTGCAGCACAGCGGAAAATAGGGGTGGATGTAAATTGAAATGTCACAAAATTCACTGCTATTGTCATGCATTCCCTTTTGCTTGGGGTATGGCATGCGCAATGTGTCAATACACTTTTTTGACAATATTAATGCATTTTGTGACATTTCACTTTACACCCGCCCCCGTATTCAGCTGTGCTGCACATACCCCAATTGCTTAATCATAATAAATGACACATCATCGTAAAGAGGAATAACAGGGCTTTCCAATGATATAAAATTCAAGGAAAATTATTTTGCAACAAGAGAGAAATCGTCAGTCAAACTCGACTTTCCGAACTTTTGTTAGGAGTTTAGTTGCTGGGGGTAGACCTGCGATGGACTGGTATCCCATCCAGCAGGAGTACATGTAGCATTGCACCTAGTCACTCCATGCCACGAAAACCGGGGATGAGTACCAGCCGTATGAGCCAATATTGTCTCGTACCTACATGATTGGTAAATTGTTACAAAGGGCGTGATTTCCACTCGTGATTAGAAGCCCATGTTGATAAAACTGCCGTGCAGAAATTTCAGCTACATAGAGCATATAGATCCTTGCTCTATGCATAGAGGAAGTAATACTTCAGAAAACTTGAAAAATCCATATATGGCGTTTATGTTGAGTTGAATGGTAAAAAACTACCTTCAGTAGTTTTGGACAGAAATATATTTATGTGGTGTTTGTTACCATTACTATCAACACTTTGAGTAATTTTTTTTCTTCTAGTCAACTCACGTTAAGTAACATTTCGGATCAGTGCAAATGATACAATATGCCTTTGATTCTGTATTAAACAAACCGTGTGAACGCAAGTCAAACTTACATCTTGATCAGACCCAAAAATCGGGAAAAGCGACCCTCGTTTTTCTAATCCACGAATACAAAAATTTAATTACTACATAATTGTGTTGATAATATTTGTTTTCTTCCAATTCCAGTACTACGAAGTAGAACATGTCGTTTTTTCCCCATGATATACGATTGTTTAAGTGATATATAAAAGTGAATATTACGGTGCTTTTAGGTACAATATCGGTGAAAAACACCTAGTTTGAAAATAAACTGTGCGGTGGATATATAAAAACCTAAACGTTCTGACATAAATAACGCCATTGTTCTGGTCAACTTAAAGGCAAGGCTTCGTCAGCATTGCGCGCGCCAATTTCTTGCCACGAAATTTATCACGTTCACAGACGCCATCTTCGTAGGAAGAAATGCTACTGCGTATTAAATAAACGCTATCAAGTACGCGCACGCACAAGCTGGAACATATTCCAAACACGGGCGCGTGTTGCTCGAAATTTGCTCGAAATACGGCGCAGCCGATGCGCGTCACAAACAAATACGCTCAAAATTCTGATGCACGTGGCGATTTGTAAGAAGTGACGTCATTTGAACGTGATCAATACGCAGCTCAATGTAGCAAAAGCATTGAGCTGTGTATTTCGTGGCACGAATTTGGCGCGCGCGCATTGCTGACGAGCCTGTGTCTTTAACCCTAAATTAAGTTCTAGTCCGAACAGTTTTACCTTCTAAAATATATTTACAAGGATTTTAAATTAAATCTCAATGCGACAGATTGTTTTAAGACCTTTTTATACAGCTGAATCATGACAATTGCATCTCATAAAGGCCACGCCATGTAATCGTTGGGTCTGTCTACGTCTACGTCCTATCCACATCGATTTGGGGTTCAGTTCATTGGTTCCCAGCTCATTTAAAAATTTGATAACGGAGACACGACTAGCGGTAACCAGTGGCAATTCCACTGACCTCTAAACATACCATGTGTAATAGCTACGTTTGTGTGGCAGTTGAGGGTTTCAAAATGGCAGACTAAAGCTCCGACTTCAGTGTGGTGGGGTGACGTGGTAAAAGAGTAGTTGAACGTGGACGTTTTCCAAACGATTGTCTTCGTCTTCGGTATGGCTTTACTTATTCCACGATTGTTAATCTGCTTGCATTAAGTATGGCTCCAACTGCAGCGCATTAAAGCAAAGCAGTCATTGGCGGAGAAAATTAAAGTCGAAGTCCGAACGCAGCCGAAGCCCGTCATTTGACAAACGCCCACTGGACGGTAGACTAGCCCCGAGTCACTTGACTATACTACATCCTCTCGCAGACTGGTTGCGCAGCTTGGGCCGTAGGAAACTGTGCCTGGTAGATACTCGCCGTGCTGGCGGGCAGGGCAGCGGGTTGGACGGCCGGTTGACCAGTCTGCGGCACCTGGTACTGGAAGGCAGTCGGACTCGTGGGGGACGGAGGCACGAAGGCCCCTTGAGTGGCGGCGTACGTGTACGGGTCCACGCTGGCCGTGTTTAGGTGCTGGTGGTAGGCGTAGGCCGTTGAGTAATCGAGATAAGCTTGGTTTTGTTGTTGTTGGTGTTGGTAAGCGATCGGCTGGTGGGCGACGTAGTACTGCGGGTAGATGTACTGTGCAGCTAACCTGTGCATTGGGTGAAATAAACCAATCGCGTTTAAGCATTTTGCTTAATAAGCAGCACATGGGCAGATCCCGTTGTCACTATGGTTATGGAGATAAACACAGCAAATAAACGCACACGAATTAAAGGCACATTATATCACTTGCAATGACCACAAATTTTACTTCACGAGGACGCGCAACACCAAAATCAACTATAGGGTCGTTCGAGATGCTTATACACCGTGTAACACCAACTTACACCGGAGCGTTGTTTTAGCCATCACGTGATACACAAGTATGCCCCGGTGGCAGCCACCACTGCCCGAGCTCGCGAGCGGGTCTGTGGCGTTAACTCGGTGTAGTGACGTCACCTAGTAACCGTGAGCAGTAAAACATGCGGATAGTTTGGAATCGCGACGCGAGTACGAAAAAAAACCACAGATTTATGACACAGAACAGGGCTGTAAATACATTTTGCTTAATCAGTAGATATCTGTGGGCGTTGACAATGTTTTGCGTGGCGCCGGCTTCATTTTTCATCGCGAGTCAAACGATAACAGCGGTTATAAAGCCCCGCCCGCCAACAACCTTTGACCCGTGTTCCCAGAATTCAAAGCAAACCCTTTGTCGTTCGTTTGCAATCTTCTGGACGCTTCGTCCGGTGTAAACCCCATGTTATACACGGTGTCAGCATCTCGAACCCCTCTAACAATGCATAGTGCTACTGACACGCGGTCTTTAATTTCTTGACAAAGCTTCGGCTAAAAAAAACAATCCCCCAAGAGTCACTTTAGTTTCAAGATTTAGAGCACCATTTTGGTCCACGAGGCCCCGGAGGTGATTTAGGAATGCGGCTGCGAAATTTGATGATAATTGTTCGATTCGATGATACAGTGCCAACAGATGTTGGCTCGGTACAACCTCTGCCCCACCCCAAGCAATTGTTTTAGCGTTAATCGTTAATCCCCTGGAAAGAGTGGCTCTTTGACTTCGTGACCGGCACACCATGGGGTTTAGTGGTTCAAAAAATATCCTCTGTCACACCTGAAAACCAGAAGTTTGTTTGCTAATCTTTTTTACTTGGACATTTCTACTTCTTGTCTCACAGAAAACGCCAACATTATCAATTTCGCCATAATTACATGTCAAAAATGATTTTACAACTTGGATGCTTAATGTGCCGTTTTCATAATGTATCAATTTATAGATGTTTCTTGTGACATTGCCTAATAATGAGCCGTTTCATTTACTGTGATGGAGTGCATGAAACATGAAAACCCTTTTGGGTCGTATAAAGTACCCTGTGGCGCCTTGAGGCACCTTGTGGCGCCTTATGGTACCTTGATGTACCTTATGGTGCCTTGAGGTACCTTATGGTGCCTTTAGGTACCTTATGGTGCCTTATGGTGCCTTGAGGTACCTTATGGTGCCTTGAGGTGCCTTATGGTGCCTTGAGGTACCTTATGTTGCCTTGAGGTACCTTATGGTGCCTTGAGGTACCTTGAGGTACATTATGGTGCCTTGGGTACCTGTTGCTCCACCCCTCGGAAGTGTGTTGTGAAACGCACTTAAATAAAATACCCCAGAGCACTCTTTCGTGAAGAGTAAGGGGATTACCCTTCGTCTCTGCCCGTCGACTGCCAATGGCGCCAACCACCTATGTATGTTGATGTTTAGGTGGAAGACACTTGTGAGCTTAATGCAATTCGGGGCTGCGAATTGACGTTCTCTTTAAGGCACCCGGGCAATTTTACAAGGGAGCAACGGTTCATCTTACGAGAATGTTGAAGTTAATACAAATACAAGTGGTGGTCGTCGATGATATTACGGACAGATGAAAGATACGATGTAGTTTTCAGACTCGAACCTAACCGCCCACGGGACCTTCTGGCATGCCCCGTCAACCATGTACCCCTAAAGACCCTCAAGGGCCCGGCAAATCACTCCAGACAGGCACAACAAATGATCGTTCAGAGACCCCCGCGGCTACCGTAGCAGTGTTTCTGGGCCAGGGCGGGCCGACTCGGCCGGCCCAGGGTTGCTGCTTACTGCTAGCCGCTCGATCGATTTGCCTTGACGCCAGAGGGAGTTTTGGAGGTGCGGTCAACCACCCTCTCCCCCTGTGCTCTGACTAAACAAACAATAATAAAATGCATTTTCTGTGTATTTGCCTATCCGCAACCAGCAGATATAAGAATGACTGGCACCCTCGTCCCCAACCCCCACCCCACTGAACGACTTTTGCAGAACTCGCACTGGCAAAACCCTTCCCAGGAAAATTTCCATAGATCCGCCACTGCATGATCAAACGCGTCCGGCGAGACATTTTAATAACATCTCAGGTGCAAAATAATGCAAATAAGAAAACAAAAATTAAAAGCACCTGTTAGAGCAGACATTAATACTACGCCCCAAGGTGGTCTTATAACAATCGAAAAAATGTGCTCCACGCCAAAACTTGGGGATTAAAAACTGGATTTTATCGATCCGACCCAAACGATTTAAGCACATTTGTCGTGACAACAGTTTTCGTGACTTGGATTTTCCAATGTGTAGACAAGCCTCTGGGCTGCTTAGCCCAGATTATGTTGGTACACGAACATGATAAATAGCGGCATTTAAAGGGCCTGTGACATGCTAAACAACTTTGTGCCTAAGCTTTGCTTCATATGATGGATTGCTTGTTCAGCAAGACATGCTATTGTTCGTTTGGATGTAAAATCAAAAAAAGGTGGCCTTTTTCAACTTTGAAGATTTCGTTGCAATAAATCACAAACAGAGAGCGCTGTTCGGAGTGCATCACGTAAGGAAGACAGAAGGGAAAAGTTAAGAAAAAACATAAGACTTCAAGTTGGACTTGTGGCAAATTGCTGCAGGTTTCTACCCCCAGTTTTGTCATGGCTTACAGCAGGCAACATGTAAAACAAACTCAAACAGCCACGGATTACAAAAGTTTCAGGAAAATTGAGAAAAAATTGGAATCTTTTGTGCACAGTTGAATGTGATTTTCCTGTGTTTGCCTCTTGTGACATCGTGACCTTGGTCATGAATATGCATATTTAAATTAGCATAAAAACTAAAAACCTTTGTTTTAACCCCCAAAGCAAGCTCCAAATAGGATTTTTATGACTTTAACTGAGTAGAGTGGTTTTAAAGCATAGATTTCTTTGATAAAAAATAAGGGGCCTTTAAGACCAGTCAAAACTCACAAACTTGGTCTCAAAACATGATATGTCAATCTTAAAAATCCGATTTATTTTGTTTTAAAGTAAATTTACGGTTCACACAACAAATTACGGAAAAGAGGTTTAACGCTTCGATGAGTCATGTTTTAAAGGAAGGGTTGCCAACTGTGTACGCTTCATGTAAGTCGCCATCTTTTGCAGTTCGGCGCTACGTGAGAGGGCGTGAGACAGGACACAACATATTTTTACGTAGTTCACGGCGTATGGGAGTCGGGAAACAAGGCATCAATCTTGACGTCATCCATGCAATCGTTGCATGGTTGACGTCATCATCCCTTTCACAATTTTAAATATAGCGCAGCACATAGTTGCATTAGTTCCAGGCTCCAGAGTTTATCATCAAAATTAACTGTGTTGCCGACGTTGAAAACAAGATTCTCTGATTCTCATGAAGATTTATGCACCGGGCAATACATCGGTAATATTTTTGATTAAATTCGTCGATAACTTCAAACAAGTGTTGCCCCTTCATTTAAGGGCTGGGTGGAAAGTGAAATGTCACAAAATACACTGCTAGTGTCATGCAGTGCACTCCCCTTTTGCTTGGAGGATGGGAATGTGTCAATACACTTTTTGACAATAGCAATGCATTTTTGTGACATTTCACTTGATACTGACCCCCATATTCAGCTGTGATGCACGTCCCCGAATTGCTTAATCATAACAAATGATACATCATTGTAAAGAAGAATAACATGGCTTTCCAATGATATCAAATTCAAGGAAACTGATTTTTCAACAAGAGAGAAATCGTCAGTCAAATAGCTAAATCTACGTCACGCGTACACTAAGGAGTCACGTGATAAACTGCTGCAGATTTTCTGACGTCAGCAATACAATATATCAATCTGGCACACGGTGTTTAAACGAAAGAAATATCCAAATGTATTCCATGATTGACCGTTGGAGGTCCCTGGAACTTACAACCAAAATTCCGGTAACAAAATCCCATGTTCGGGACAAGCAATGACCGGAATGTGACCGATTGACGAACAAAAGTTGCGAAATTGCGAAGGCGCGGGGACCACACTCCCTAACCATTCTTCGCTTGTTGCCAGAGAAAACATACTTTTTGTCCAATTTTGTGGAAGCCCGGGGTTAACGGCCTTACAGTTCTTGTTTTCGTCTTCAATTATAGAGTGATTGTGTACTGTATAGTTGCCTAGAAAACGGGATGTGAACGTGCCCGAGACGCACCAACAATTGTGACCGATGTAGGTTCGCGCGGAGACCTCATCGCACAGGGATATGGGTTAATATGCGGAAATACGTGAATAGGTTTCGCGGGCATGGTGCTTAAAGGTATACTATTGCCCAAAATCGAACGCGTCGAACTTAAGTTTCTGTGCTAGTACTAGAAAGTAGTTTCGATTCCGGGCCGCGACGGGTTGTGGCACCTGTGCCCTTGAGCAAGGCACTCAACCACACTTGCTCCCATTCCTGTAATTGGCGGTCTCTCCGCTTTGGATGTGGTAAATAAAAAAATAAAAAAATAAAAGTTACTCTATAGAGGAATTTCAAATTGTCATCGAAAACGAGGTTCTAGGTGCATTCTTTTGTGATAATATTTGCAAAATGATAAGACACGTAACGTAATACAATGGCTCAGCATCTGAAACGAGGCTGCCACTGCTAATTAATATACAGTTACCTTATACTTTTAAAGTGTTGATATCACACCACACGATTTTGTTTATGTTCAAAATGGTAGGCTTACCTTTCTAAAATTAATTTACAAATGAAGGTGCTTCTTTAAAGTTTAAACACTCGCTTTTTAAAGGAAGGGACAACACTTGTTTGAAGTTATCGACGAATTTAATCAAAAATAGGCCTATTACCGATGTATTGCCTGGTGCATAAACCTTCATGAGAATCAGAGAATCATGTTTTCAACGTCGGCAACCCAATTAATTTTGATGATAAACTATGCAACTAATGCAACTATGTGCTGCGCCATATTTGAAATTTTGAAAGGGATGATGACGTCAACCATGCAACGATTGCATGGATGACGTCAGGATTGATGCCTTGTTTCCCGACTCCCATACGCCGATCTTTAACTTTGTCATTTCCCAACGGATTTTAACCAAAATTTCACATCATGCAAACAGGGCACGACAATATTTTTTTAGTGAGTTTCATCAGCTTTGACCAAGGGGGTGAGATTTTATAGCCATACGAAAAAATTGTCATTTTCAGAATTCGCCACTTTCGACTTGGCCTCCTCCAATGTCGATACACCGCTGGAGACTGGTGGAATGTGCATGCTGGAGCCAAAAGCTTCTTAAGAAATGCAGGATCACCGTATAATTCCAAACCATCTTGATCGTGTTGCGCAACTCAACAAGAGTGCAAAGGGACCTCAGACATAGACAATTGCCTTGACAATGGAGGATGCAAAGTCGAAAGTGGCAAATTCTGAAATTGACGTTTTTTTCGGATGTCTTTTAAATCTCACCTCTCGTCTAAAACTGATGAAACTCGCTCAGTAAAATTTGTCAGGCCTTGTTTACATGATCTGAAATGTTGGTTTGAATCCGTTGGAAAATGAAACAGTTATTTAAGATCAAAAGTAGGACATGTAGTATACAAAGTATCGCCAATTTTCGCCGATATTGTAGCTTGCAAAAACTAATAATTTCGATACACCGATATATTATCATTTTTTATATATAAATTTAGTACCCGATAATAGACTATGTGGCTGCGTTCGGGCGTGCAGTTCTCGTTACTCGGGAGTAATGCGTGCGCATTGCACTCGGGTCACATCACGCGAACGGCAAGTCCACAGTCCGCGTGCGCGAATGGCAATCAGTGAAGATGGACGTCTCTTGCCGTCACTGCACAAAAAATGCCGTTTCATTGCTCACAAGAAACTGAGGAAATACAGGCCGTAAGTCGTGAGAACCTTTGATGCCGTCTAAAACAAACCTTAGTGAGTTATTGTTTCAGTTATTGAGTTGACACGTTGAGCAAATTCACCAAAAATCCCACCCATATTCCACCATCTTCGTACAAATCACATGACACTTGACAGGAGTACGAGCACACTCCCCATTTGTTGGGGAGTAGTGAGAGCATACTCTCACTGACCCGAGTGTCGTTATTCTTGCCGTTCACGCGCGCAGGAGTATAACTCGTGTTAACACGAGTACACGCCCGAACGCAGCCTGTAAGTCTCGCGGCAAAGGTCAAATCTGAGCTTCCGGACACAACACGACTAAAACGCCTATTCCTATAACACGGGCGAGATTGTGTTTTGTATATAAATGTTTCTGTCCAATCTTAAGTATACAACCGACCCGAAAGTGATTCGGGTAACTAAAATGTTTTTTTACAATATATAATACATGCATAATTATCTCTAAAAACGATAAAAATTTAGTAAAATTTCGTGACCTTAATCAATTTCTCTGCTATAGCATATTCTTCATCCAATTTAGAATGGATGACCCAAGTGTGGATTCATGTGAAAATGAATGCTTCGAACTTGGGCACTCTAAAAAAAAGTCTGCAAGCTCTACTTTTGGTAGATGGCGTTTCGCCTATCGCTAGCGAGGTCTGTATGTACACTGTAGGCCTGTATACGTACGTCGGCTGCTGTGCGTGTTGCATATCTTTTGCTGCATGTAGTTTACCATCTTCAAAGATTGACTTGTCAGCTCAGAAAAGATCGTGAATTTTTACATTTCGATTGCTTATTTTTGATTATATACCCCACTTCATCAATTGGAATGCAAGATTTTATTTAGAGATACGCGTTTTGGGCCGTCTGAGTTTACCAAAACCTGCGTAAACAAAATAATCCAATAATTTCGCTCGCGACGTGCCTTTGAAGAGATAGGGTCTTGTGCCCGGAAATAACAGTGGTCTCGTACGTTCGCGAGGTCAACTTACATAGTCTATACAGAATAATATGCCTTTAAGTCACGGCAACACTGAAATATGTCCACTTATTTTGCCTTTTACCTCCGAGATATAACCTCTATCCTGTAAGGGTTAAACAAACATCACATAGGGTGAAAAGACTCCGCACTGCCATAGAATCCAATTGTTGAGTTACTGCACGACAACCTTAGGGGGAATCCGGGAGGGAATTGAAATGGGGATATTGGGGCAAATCTGTGCTCGATAATTCTTCCTTTAAACGGTCGATTTTCCTGGTGTCTGGCCGCGATTTTATAGACAAAGGGCAGTGCCAAATTGCGAACGTCTCCCGCGAATTTCACATGGGTACATGTAATTTGGTGGGGTTAGCATAACACTTAAAGGCGGAAAGCCTGCGGGCCAAGTCTATCGACAATTTTGAAAGAAAACGGGGCAGTTTCAGCGAGAGAGCTTCTCCATGAAATCCAGGCCAGTGCTTAAAGGCCCTGTGTATCATTTGCAAGATAAAAGTTTTACAGATTCGTGGAATAAGAGTGTAAGATATCTGTAAGGAAGAATGTTGGTAAACTAGCCTGAAGAAATGTTAGCTACTTAGATGCATCAATGCTTCAGAAACCCACCTTCGGTTGTCAATTTCCAGCATGAAATACCATTTGAGGGAAATAAATTCATGTGGTGTTTGTTACCATTGCTATCAACACTTTGAGTAAGGTTTTTCTTGTCAACTCATGAAAAACAAAATTGGGTCATTTCAAATGATACAATGGGCCTTTAAGGTCTTCTGTGTTAGCGAAAAGGTATACTCTCCCCCCAAACGAAACGCAATGTTCTTGAAAATTCAATTCTTGATCTGAACAGAAGTTTATACAGTGAACTTGTGGATAACAAGGCACTGATCGACCAATCACTTTGGAATCGCTTTCAAGACTGTTCCACTTAAGTGATTTCCTCCAGGTCCAAGTGGACCCAAGTGAATCTTACAGCAAACTGAGCAAGGGAATGTGAAATTGCTGGGTGAATCCTGTATGCAAGGGCCCTTACAAAACCCGTGTGTTGGGTTTTCAACCTGATTAAACCCGCTTGGGATGAGCTGACCTCAGGATCTGCGCGTCTTCCAAACAGCCCTAGAAGTGCAGGAGCTCAGGGAGCCACTTCAGGCAGAGTGGCGCACACTGCCTCAGCGGCTCATACTAAGACTGGTGCAATTATGACCGATAAAATATGTTACACCTTTTAGCCTCCTTGATCTTTCAGTAGAGTATAATTTGGGTTTTTAACCATATTTCCAAATCAAGTGATGTGGTTTCAATATGGATATCCTACGGACAAAGGTACATGTACGTGTGAATTCCGCAACGTTTATAAATGCTGGGAGGTGAATACACATTTGGGACAAAGTATATTGTGCACACACAGAATACCATGGCGACAGACTGAACCGATGGTATGAAATATGGACTTCAGTTGCCTCGGAAACGAGTTGGGTGCATGGAGCGGATCCGATGCGGAACGAATTTCGACAAAAGAATGACCCGATGTAAAAGTTGGAGGGATCAATCGGAATTTTAATTAACAAATAATTGTAGAACTCTATGAATTCAATTCTCCATCCCCTCCCCCTTCTATCTTTTCACACGCATTCACGCACCATCGTCCATACAACAAATAGCCAACAGGGTTTACAAGAAAAAAAGTGTGGGCATGGGGCGCCGATTGGGACCCCCACTCACCATCGTCCACTGTATAATAAATAGCGAACTGGGTTTTCAAAAGTGTGGACTAGGGGTGTCGGACTTAAAAACTCATTTTAAAAAGAGTGCATGCATTTAAACAGTGCCAAAACATTATATTTGGCTGGTATGCAAACCCAACACAATAGACACGAGATAGGCCTATCTGGTTAATGATATATTACAGGTTTTTATAACTGTTGCAAACGGATTTATATCCATGTGTGATTGAGGATGTGTATGATAAAAACCAACCTGTGTATAAGTCAGCTGAGTACCTCATCTACGTTCTGAGAAAACAATAAAAAACTGTGTTCATGCTTTCAAGAAATTGTGCAAAACCACGGTCCTATTCAGTGTAGTTTCTTATCAAAATATATCATCTCGGGTGGATTTATTACATTGGGCAGTTGGAACCACTTCTCTCTTCCATTTAAGTAATGTTTTCTGGTCAAATCTTCGTTTAAAATTTTGGAAAACAGTTTTATAAAATGAAAAATGAAATAATTGTCCTCTGGACTTGTTATGGACTTTCTGCACTGCTAACATCGGCCCAGTATAGGGCGCTTTCACAGGAGGTCAAAAGGTCACGGGTCACTATTGCTTGTCCTCCAGATCGGGAGAGAACAATAGAGCCACGTGGGGAAACGCGCGTGGCAGCTAAAGATTTTATTCTTTCCCGATCTGGAGGACAAGCAATAGTGACCCCGTAACCTTTTGACCGCCTGTGAGACCGTACTAGATATGTGACCCTTCGGCCACCCATTTTGCAAAAAAAAGGAAAAGGATGGTTGACCGCTCAATTGGTACTAAACGTCCCTACCATGCATTTGAAACTGTTGAAGAAGAAAGTACTATAATTCAGATAATTTTGACGAACTGTGGGGGATTTTTTGTTCAGGTCCGTTTTGCACGGTCGACTACTATATCGCCCCAAGCAGAGTACAAAAAGAATTCAGTCCAAAAAGTAGAATGGCATGACCGGTGCATATACAGTCAGAAATCGCTGAACCAGTACGTGCCATGACTAAGAGTAAGAGGAGGCCAGAAAATTTAGGCGAGTCTTTCCACGGTAAAGGTGGGATTTTAGCAACACAGACCTGCATATTTGCCAGAAAATACCTTTGTCTGGTCTCAAAATGAAAGAAATAAGTTTCAGTTGTTCTGAAGAGATAACTTAGGCCAAAAAAGGGTTACAATGTGACAACATGCCTTTCTAAAAACCCTGTGTACAAATTTCCAATATACGCTCGTAACTGGGAAGACCTAAATTATTGTAACACAAGTGTCCGTCCCGGTTACGAGCGTATATTGGAAATTTGTACACAAGCATGTTGTGTCACTATTTGTAACCCTTTTTGGGCCTAAGTTATCTCTTCAGAACAACTGAAACCTATTTCTTTTATTTTGAGACCAGACAAAGATATTTCCTTGAAAATATGGTCTGTGTGGCCAAAATGCCCCCTTTACTGTGGAAAGACTGTACAGATTGCAAAACGTGGACTTGAACTACCATGCACTATGCGAAAGTATAGCAACAGACGATCATTTGAGGATATGCATGATACAAAAAAACTAACCTGTGCATAAAGCGGGCCTCCCACTGTGCGATTTTTGCCACGAACTTCCAACGATTAGGTACGATTGTGTATATATCTATATAGACAGTCTCTGGTAATCTCACCAAATCGTACCTAATCGTTAAAAATTCGTGGCAAAAATCGCACAGTTGGAAACCCGCTTAAGTCACATCAGTACAGCATGTAAGTTCTGATAAAACAATGAAAAACCGCGTCTATGCATTCAAGAAATTGTGCGAAGCCTCCGTCCTATTAGGCTGGTTCCCTGGCTATACCGCACGGAAGCCATACTACCAGTTTCGTTCACATGAGGGCGCTCTTATAAAAATGCGTGTGTACAAGCATTTAAATAAGTTCATCATCGTTTTCAAATATAAAGATATCATCTTAGGCGGAACCATTGCACTGGACAGCTTAAACCACTTTTAAGTTTTTTTTCTGTCAAACGGTTTACTACAAATGTTGGGACACTTTTCATGGTGATGTATCACTATGAACAACTAACAATGGAAATTGGGCACACACCATTGTTAATAACAATAGTTTGTGCCCAATTTCCATTGTTAGTTGCTCATAGTGTATGTTGTCCGAGTGCATGATCATTTCTAAATACTGCTCCCGTAAAATTGTCTGAAGCTGTTTTAATTTGTTTTGAGAAAAAAGTTTATGCGAAAGCCAATTGTGTAAATAGTAAATATTTCTATTCAAATTCAATTTTTTTTTAATGCGAAAATACCCCGTATTATAGGCCTAGATGATAGGCTTATCTTGAGGTTTTCATTGCTCGCGGACAAATGGACAAAAAATTGAAATAAATTCCCGACAAAATGATTCCTAGACATAAACCGTCCATGCATATCAAAACATGGCCTACGTGCAATCGTCGGACAATCTGTCAAGGTCCATTGAAAAAAATCGTTCACCTGTTAACATTCAACTGTTAAAGGGACCTCATGGAACGTTCTATTGAGTAGATGAACTGGGTCGATTTGATGACTGGGTGGAAGGTTAAAGGAAGGGAAACACCTATCGGGATTCGAACCCGAGACCTCCGACTCACCGGGTAGATGCTCTTCCAATTGAGCTACGAGGCACAGTGCAGTATACTCCCTTAGGTTTTCCCTATGAACCACATTTTTCTTTCTGTGTTCGTTAAAAGCATAGACAATTTTTCATTGAACGTAGATGAGGTATACTGAGCCGACTTATACACAGGTTCGTTTTTATCACACATTTCCTTAAAGTTGTACTGTCCGGTTTTAGGCCGATTTGAGCGCCAATTTTTTTTTAAAGCTAAATTGCTATTTTTCTAGAATAGAAAAAGTCATCAGCTTTCATTTGGTACCAAGAATGTAAAATTCCGTCAAGGATTAATGCCAGTCGATTTAAAACAAGAAAAAATAAAAGACAGGCCCCGTCTTTTATTCGACAAGGTTATGACGTAAATGTAGATGTGCGCGTACATGTGTACATTGTACACATACGTGAACGTGAACGTGAAATACTTTAAGCACTTTGGTCATTCTCAGGAAATCTTAGAACATAGATGGAAACGAAAACCCACATCTGTGACTTTCGTGGCGAGATAACCTTTTTGCTGTGACCAAGATTCGAACCCGAGTTCTTAGACTTGTGACAGGACCAGTGTTGAAAGCATTAAATTCGCGTTCGCGTTCTACGTGCATCTACATATGACCGTACGCGCAAATCGTCGCTGTCACCACGAAGTGACACCCAAGTGCTGACAAAATGCACGTAATTTTGTTTTCACGAACTGACACCCATCGTAAATTAACTAATTAGGGATTGTTGCGGTAAATCTTTTTACTATTATTCTACAAGTATTCAGATGATATCATTCGTATCAAGCATTTTCAAGGCTTTTTTCGGATAAATTTAACGTTTTCTTGGGTGTCAGTTCGTGGAAACAAAAATTCATGGTTTTTGGTGCAGTGAAAACCTGTGTCCCCCACACTGTGCGGTTTTCACGAACTGTAACTGAAGTTCACTTGGGTGTCACTTCGTGGTGACAGCGACGAAATGTACAACATGTGAAGCCCGTTTTAAGAAAAAAGCTTGTATCTCCAATTCCAGACGTCTGAAAATTAAGTTTATTTATATTTTTCGTAACAGAGACACGTAAGCTTTCTAAATTCGTTCGCTCGTGTGAATTAATTATTTTAATCCTTTCACCCAAACACGGACAGTGCAACTTTAAACACACACGGAAATAACGCTGTTTACAACCGTTTTTCAATCCTGAAATCTGTAATTCGGAATCCCTGGGGCAACCGGACGTTTTTGGAAGAACTGAAAACGCCGATATTGAATTTCTTTTAAACTCCAATATTAATAGAAACCAAAAACCAGACAGTGATTTTGATGTGGGAAGGGAAAAACGTACAATACTCCGAATCTGCGCTGATCTAGATCTGCCAAAACATATTACGCTCATTCCACACTTTTTGTCACATAAACCTCACAAACCCGCGCGCCAAAATACTCTTTCATTACGTAGCACGTTTTTATTCATTATCGCGATAAAACCCACAAAGCCTTTAAAAAATTGTATTCATGGATAGAACTGACTGGGCATTCTATTTTTCAAATATTCCTCTTCAATCAAACCCCATCAGTGTGGGGTAAAAATTTTTAAAATGAATTATTTGGAATAAAAAAAGAATAAATCCGCACATTCATTTTTGTTGAAAGAGTCAACTTAGCATGAACTCCAAACCTAATGCAGCGACAATACCACACCAGAACGTCAGAACTACTTGCCTAATATACTTCGTATAAACTAAGATTTAAATCTCTCCATAACAAATATTTATTCAGCTTTTGAAGAGACGATATAATTTATGCTTTTGGTGTCAAATATTATTTGGAAATTGCAAGGTACAGGCGTGAAGGAATGGACTTTTAGCGGAGACTTAATTGTGTAGGCGTATGACAAATTTCCCAGCAAAATTTTAGGCGGGATTGGTCAAAATTCGCTTTTAGAAAGGCAAGAAAAAAACGTCGTTAATTGGATTTTGTGAATTAAAATAATTTTTGGAGCAGGGTTATTTCTGAAATGTAGGCTGCGTTCGGGCGTGCAGTTCTCGTTACTCGGGAGTAATGCGTGCGCATTGCACTCGGGTCACATCACGCGAACGGCAAGTCCGCAGTCCGCGTGCGCGAATGGCAATCAGTGAAGATGGCCGTCTCTTGCCATCACTGCACAAAAAGTGCCGTTTCATTGCTCACAAGAAACTGAGGAAATACAGGCCGTAAGTCGTGAGAACCTTTGATGCCGTCTAAAACAAACCTTAGTGAGTTATTGTTTCAGTTATTGAGTTGACACGTTGAGCAAATTCACCAAAAATCCCACCCATATTCCACCATCTTCGTACAAATCACATGACACTTGACAGGAGTACGAGCACACTCCCCATTTGTTGGGGAGTAGTGAGAGCATACTCTCACTGACCCGAGTGTCGTTATTCTTGCCGTTCACGCGCGCAGGAGTATAACTCGTGTTAACACGAGTACACGCCCGAACGCAGCCTAAGAGTCCAAAGAGTGACTATAATTGGATTTTTAATGACTTATTTATGAGATACAAATTTAAAGGCACATTATATAATTTGGAGTTGAATGAACTTTTGTTCAGCATTATTGCAATGCAATTACATAACTAAAGAATAATGTTGATAAACTGCCCGTTGTAGAGAAATTTCAGCCACATAGGCCTACATGCAGCAATACTTCAGAAAATTAATGTTTCTTTAAAAGAGAGAGTTGAGAGCTGAACGAGTGTAGAAATTGCCCATCATCACGATGTGGGGTATTTTTTTCCAACTGGAAGTAATTTTGACAATCAGTAGCTCGTAAAAGTGGCCCTATTTTGCCCAGCAGGGTATGGGACTTTTCCCAAAATGGACGCTGGTCTGTTTGGCAACTTTCACTCTTGCAGGGGTGGTTTTATTTCAAGTGGAAATTAGTGAATAAAGGTACTAAATTAAACAGAATTGAAAAGATATTTATACAGTTTGTCCCGAGGCGCTGTGACAGTTCTAAGTATTTTAAAATTATTCTTGAATATATTGGGCATTTAGCGTTAATATTGGGCCTGATAGTGGTGTGCACTCCGACAAACTGAAAGCGCGCCCTCTGTAGCACATTATTTCAACCGTCAGCACACAAGGAGTGGTTGTTCCGAGAATCGACGAACTCTGAACAGCTCGTAGAGATAACACCGTAAAAACGTCAGAAACAGGGGACAAAAAACAATTACACAATTACCAAAATAGAAGTGTTTGGTGTTGGCGTTGCAACCTGCCTAGCAACGCACAATTCGACAACAACAACCGTGGTAAACAACATCGAGTGCACGGCACTTGAACCGCCGTGTGTCGGGCAATTTTTGCCATTTCAACTTTGTCCACGTGGCGGTTCAAAGGCCAATTCTAACAAAAATGTTGCATGCTTGTTTAACCATATTCTTCCAACATTTTTCCTTTAAAGATAGATAGATTACATGATTGGAAAACTGTTCCAAACGGCGTTTATCTCCATGTATGATTGAGGATGTGTATGATAAAAACCAACCTGTGTATTAGTAAGCTCAGTACCTCATCTACGTTCCGAGAAAACAATATAAAAAAACCGAGTCCATGCTTTCAAGAAATGGTGCGAAGCCTATGTCCTATTTAGGCTGGTACCCCGGCTATACTGCACTGAAAACCAAGACATGATACCACAGTAGTCAGGAGCCTAGTCTCGTCTTCATGAGGGCGCCCTTGCATATAAATTCATCTTAACAACTTAAAACAATTTATCAGAAGTAACAAAAACAACGTCTGAACAACGACACCAAATTTATATTTTTCGTGCTCATTTGTCAAAAAGACGGCTACATGTTTGATTTACACGTACACGCGCGCGTGAACAACAGTGGGGTAAAATTATGTTTTTTTTATTGTCTGGCAGAGAACAATGACTTGTCTAGACAGACTGTCAGACACGCCCCCTTTTTGGAGTTACGGCTGCGCATGCGTCAGACGTGTGCGTATTCATGGTTTACCCTAAATTTGTACCAAATAATCTGACGGTCCTTAGTGAAGCCTTGTTTTTACGCATGCGCAAATATGTTTTTAACTTCAAAATTGTAAAATGTCACCCTTTGTGAGTTGCCATGGTTACTTGGTCTACACTAAAACCAGTGGACTCTTTCCCTGCGCTTTAACAATGGACGTTTTAGATTACCAGCGAATGTTTAGACCCAGTTACACTTTAGTAGTCTATTGAGCAGACATTTTAACATGCACTGTGACATTTTCAACAAATTGTAAGGGGCCTTCGAGATGCTTACACCATGTAACACCAACTTACACCGGAGCATTCTCGCGGCTGGGTCTCTGGTGTAAGGCTCGTTGTAATGACGTCACCTAGTAACCGCGAGTAGTAAAACATGGCGGACAGTTTGGAATCGAGACGAGAGTACGAAGAAAAACAGATTTATGACAGAAAATAGGAGGGAATAGGGCTGTAAATACATTTTGCTTAATCAGTAGATGTCTGTGGGCATTGACAAAGTTTATTGCGGTACTTTAGGGCAACTAATTTTTCGAAGAACCGATTTCATTTTTCATCGTGAGTCGAACGATAACGGCGTTTATAAAGCCCCACCCGGCAACAACCTTTGACCTGTGCTCCCAGAATTCAAAGCGAAACCCCGTGTCGTTCGTTTTGCATCTTCTTAGGGCTTCCCCCGGTGTAAACCCCCACGGTGTAAGCATCTCGAACGCCCCTATTAATTTGCACGTCACGACATGGATGTGCTCGATTAGATTCTTCGAGTCTCCTAACTCTGACCCGGGGATGATCAAGCAACGTATAGTAAGATCACTCAGGAATAGACCATGTCAAACCGATGTCAGTCTGTGGAAACGAATTGAACGCAGCCCAATGATCACTTATGGCGCGCAAACAGAGGCAAAATGAGACAAACAAGTTCTACATGTTGGTACACGCAAAAACTGCCAAGTAACAATTACTATTGGTTGTTAACACATGCGTAACAAACACGTCGTTTCGGTTAAAACAGTGGTGAACAGTTGGGGGTCGTGGGAGGAAAAACATATCGCAAACACCGACAAGAGTTTAAGATACCAAAACAAAAGCAACACAAAAAGAACTCCATAATCTCGATTCCGCAACACTGATGCTTTTCTTGTACGTGTTTGCAGTGCCACGACCTTTGACACGCGGGTCAATTTATCAATGTCCGCGCGCGCAATTTACAAATCGCGACAAAATGGGAAAATGATGGGCCAAGATAAGTCTTGAGATAAGGGCCCATTTATCCAGCACACCCTCATTTATATATCTCGTGCAAACACGACTACTCCGCGACACGCTATGTGTTGTTATGGGCTGTTAAATGGAGACACTTGACTTAGGCTCGTTATTAAGATGAATAAAACAATGGGTTTTCTGGGACGGGTAGGATGAATAATGACATATCAAAATTGTACAGAGTTGGGAGTTGGCAGCGACGCCAGTAGGTCTGCGGGCGGGAGTTTTTGGACTTTTAAACGGCCAAGGTGTTGAAGTGACGCCCGGTCGGGGTAAGTTGCACTTCGCTAGGATTATTTGGGTGTTCTAATTATTAAAAATAGAAAATTGACGAATAAATGGGTTGAACTATTACTGAACCTATTGTGTGTTTAGCGTCTGGTGTACTTGGTATACACTTGACCAGACTAATCTTTGTTGCTATGTGGTGCACGCGGCAGGTGTGAAGTACAGAATCAATACCATGTTCATCAAGGCTGACTGCACCATCATCTGTAAGAGCCACCGAGGCAGGGTGCGCCACTCTGCCAGAAGTGCTTCGCCGGTCATCCCACGAAGTTCAATAACGTTGATGTAACCGAACAAAACTGGTTTTTCGAGAGCTATTAACTGCGGTATTCTACCCAAAACAGAAAATTTCACGTTACTTTGGGAATCACTTTGTTCAAACAGGTCCGCTTGGACCTAGAAGAAATCACTGAAGCGGAACAGTCTTAAAAGCGATTCCAAAGTGACTGATCGATCAATGCCTTGTTATCCACAAGTTCACTGTATATTCAACAAACTTATGTTCTGATCAAGAATCGATATGCGTGCAGCATATGCACTGGAAACCGCCTCTATTTGGTTGTTGGTTATCAAAAATATAAATATGGGGAAACGTGGGGATTTTGTCAACTCCCAGAGCTCGCCCAGGCAATCAAAAACATCATAAAATTTACGACTTTGTCGAAGAGAGGGGATTTAGTGGGGTTGCGAGTCCTTCATGAATTCCAAGCACCCGTGTCCCGAAAGAAAAAGTTGAAAAGTGCACTGACAACCATGCATGACCTGTACGCAAACTCCCCGAGGTCACGTGAGTGACATGCATTTGACGAGAACAAAAAATGTGGCACAATGTGTTACATTTTTAATGAAATGTTGCGGCCGGCACGGAATTACATTGTCACGCAATACTATGAGGAGTATTCGTGGAAACGATGTAAAATTTAACGACCTGCAAGAACTTTCGAAACATTTCGCAGAATCGAACATTTTCGTGTTTGGGGGAAAACAAACAAGAAGGGAAAGTTTGGTTCTTGGGGGAAATCTGAGAGAGTAGGCCTACACCACTGTGCCTCATAGCGCAGTTGGTAGAGCATCTGCCCGAAGGGCCAGAGGTCTTGCAATGGGGAAACATGAGGGAGTGTACTGTGCCTCATAGCTCAGCTAGTAGAGCATCTGCCCGGTGTGCCAGATGTCTTGGGGAAAACCTGAGGGAGTGTACCACTGCGCCTCATAGCTCAGCTGGTAGAGCATCTGCCCAGGTTGTCGGAGGTCTTCGGAAAGAACCACCCCACCCCAACTAACTGCTGGGGTAAACCTGCATGCGATGGGCCGACATCCCATCCAGGGGGAGTAGCAATGCTCCTAGTCAGTCCATGCCATGGAAACTAACAACCTGTTGGGGAAACCCAACTAACTGCTGGGGGTAAACCTGCGATGGGCTGACAATCCAGGGGGAGTAGCAATGCTCCTAGTCAGTCCATGCCATGGAAACTAACAACCTGTTGGGGAAACCCAACTAACTGCTTGGGGTAAAACTGCGATGGACTGACATCCCATCCAGTGGGAGTAGCCATGTTCCTCGTCACTCCATGCCATGGTAACTAACAACCTGTCAGGGGAACGCAACTGACTGCTGGGGGTAAACATGCGATGGACTGACATCCCATCCGGGGGGAGTAGCCATGTTCGGGAACCCCTTTAATTTCCAAACAGAACCGCACGTAAATACGAGGCTCATTAACACAAGTCGGGTGGAATTTAAGGCTTAACGACACATAATGGTACCCAAAGTCACCCTCATCAAAGGACTTTTCACCGAAGCCACCATTTTTTTTTACGACAGGTAATCGGTATTTTGCAAGTTTTATCGCCATTTTTAAGGACTAATATTCCAAAGTCTAGCTGTCGGCATCGAACGTAACCTAGAACCGCAACGGCGCGCATTAAGATAGCATTGTGTGCATAATTATATACACTGCGCAGTTATAGCTCTGTCAATATTTTGTAGAAATATTTCATGTATAACTTTTATTTCAAATGTGCTGTGTAAAGATGTAATATTTGCGAGTGCCATGCACGTGTATAACTATAACTAGCTTAAAGGCTCAATTTATTATTTGCAAGATGAAACCTTTTACACATTCAGTAATTGGTTTAGCTTGCGTCGGGAAGAATGAATGTTGATTAGGGTTTGTTTTGCCCTTACCCGACGTAATTATTAACACTGTATACTCAGTGCTTTCCTGAGACACTATGAAAAACTTCATAGCGTGCTCGGGTGGGATTCGAACCCACGACCTCCTGAAAACAACGCAGACGTCTTAACCACATTCCTAAAATAAAGGCATAACAACATCTAAAGAAGAATGTTGGTAAACTAGCCTGGAGAAATTTCAGCTACATAGATGCAGCAATGTTAAGTTAATGGTAAAAATGTGTGTGCAGATCGACGCATTTTAAAAAAACCACCTTATAAAAAAGGACCAAGGTGTTAATTACTTAGAGAAAGTACCGTCTTGGGCAGAAATTATTATATCATAGTGCCTTTTACCAATTATAATAGCGAGTAATTTTGTTTTTTGTTAGGTCATTGCAAATGTTGCAATGAACCGGCTTAAAGGCACAGGCTCGTCAGCATGGCGCGCGCCAAATTCGTGCCACGAAATATACGCAGCTCCATGCCTTCGCTACATGGAGCTGCGTATTTCGTGGCACGAATTTGGCGCGCATCTAAAGCGGGCCTCCCACTGTACGATTTTTGCCACGAATTTCTAACGATTAGGTACGATTGTGTATAGAGTCTATATAGACGGTCTCTGATAATCTCAACAAATCGTACCCAATCGTTGAAAATTCATGGCAAAATTCGCACAGTGGGAGGCCCGCTTTAAACTTGGCCCATGTGATCGTGTAGCTACATTGCATTACACAATGGATCAACGTCTTTACGTCCCTTCCGAAAGACGAGGCAACATTTGTAAAACATCATACTCGGGGGCAAATGTATACCACGGTCAGACTTGAACCAAACAACATGGCAGATTTCCTTTAAAACACCCGTATCCCACGCTTCCGCGCGATGACAACCCTAAACCAGAAATTTCCTTCGGAAAATTAGAACGAAAATTTAATACTACAAGTCGCAGACGTGAATTTTGTCTTGAGGGAGGTAAAGAAGGGGGGTATTTTGCATGTATACCTTGACAATTTTGGTCATTACTTTTTCAACGAGATTGACTTTTTGAGAATGTGACCTTGAGCGCTAAAAATGGACAATAAATTTATTAAACTCCAAGTATTTAGTAAGCCACTTGAGAATGCTTGTTACTCAATCTAACCACCTGTTGACTCAGATTTGTCAAGAAATAAAAAATACAACTTAAATTCCCGTCATGTTTCATTCCAAATTTTGGGTCGGGGACCGAAGGTACTCCCAACTTAATTTTTATTTTTTACGAGGTCAAATTTTAAATAAAAATACGTGCTCTGCCGTAAAAACGTCAATGTTACATACAATCATGTACCATAAAACGTGATAGATACGAAGTTGTCATGCAACGTTGAAGTTGCACAATTTTTGTTACCCTTTCGGTCAGAAAAGCACATGTAATCAGTTCTTGGCATTGGTCCAAAAATGACGGCATAGTGGTCCGGATAAAGGTTAAACTGAAATATGTGCTCAATTTTAGAATTATATTAAAGGCACAGGCTCGTCAGCAATGCGCGCGCGCCAATTTCGCGCCACGAAATACGCAGCTCCATAGCAAAGGCATGGAGCTGCGTATTTCGTGGGACGAATTTGGCGCGCGCGCATTGCTGACGAGCCTGTGCCTTTAAGCGAATTCCTATTTGATCTGTATCAATTGAGTTGAAGGATCCAGTTTGAATCGTGTAACAGGCAGTTCCGTCGTCAATGAGAATATTGCTGTAAAATCGATTTTAAAATAAAAAGGTTTATGAAAAAAAGGAGGAACAAAAAAACAATCGAGGATGCGCGTACGCATACGTTCAGCAATTATCCATGGCGTTTCTGTGGTTTTACAACGGACGCTACATCATGTTAGCCAAAAGGAGTCTATTTTCGACACAACGAACACGATTAATCTTATTTTCATACGGAATTTTGAAACGCACAAAACATTTGTACTTATTTTATGATTCATACCTATAAACTAAAACTGGCGGAATTAAAAGAAATTCGTCTTCGGGTCTAATGGACATTAAATATACATAGAACCGTCCATGAACTATGCCGAGGAAAACCAACGTAATCATGTTGGTATTTCAAAAAGAAAAACCACGAATTTTTTTAAAAAACTAACATAACAATTTTAGGAATTTTAGGAAAGAAAAATACATACCTTCCTTGGCCTTGTGTCTTTACGGCAATATCGTCAAAGTACAGGGCGCCATTCCTGCAAAAGACACAAGAATGTTCTGAGTGAGGGTGGATCGGTAGAGGGCCGAATAAAATCGAGGGGATGCACGGCCTAACATCTCTTTCTACAATGCAAGAATTACATAGGAGTTGAGGAAAGAATCGTGCAGCCCTCGACAGGATTTGAACCCATGACCTTAGATATGCAAGGAAGACAATCTACCAATTGAGCGACCAAATAATTCCCTCAGGTTTCTATAAGATTAGCCTATGATTTGTATATCAAAATTTATAAGGGCGCAGTGGCAAGGGCGCAGTACAGCCTCGCTTATATTATCATAAGTATAGAACTACAATTCCCTGGGTCTTAATTCAAGTCATAAGCTTTTTAAATGAACTCCAACATTTGTGCATGTTCATCCTTTGCTTCTTGTTACTGGACTTGTGCGGGACTTGTCACAGACTTGTGTATTTATTGGCTCTGGACCTGTGTTAAGGGTACATACGGAAGACATACGGAAGACAGTGCGGACAGAAGTAGGCCTAAGCACTCAACAGTTTATAAATAAACTTCGCTTGCCTCTCCACCGCACGAAAATATATAACGATGGTCGTGTGTGTGTATATGATTAGCACCGAAGATACATAATGCACATCACACGTTATGAATTTTCAACCTCGTCCGTGAACTCGGAAATGCTTGGTCGTAAAATATGAACGTTTGCATGTCTGAAAAGTGGCCCGACCGCCCGAGGTCTCTATAGCTTTTTCGCTAGCCAATATACCAAAACTTTTTGAGAGGTTGTCGTGAATTTTTATCAATTAACTTTAGTCGCTGAGCAAGAATGTTGGCAAAGTTTATCCTGCTTTCAGCTAAACTGCAGTAGTATTTCAGAAAACTTTTTTTTAATCATGCGTGTTTTGCGTTAAGCGAATGCTAACAAAATGTGTGTGAACGGTTATCTTTTTACATCTTTCTTCAGTTGTTAATTTCCTGCAGAAATTTTGGACAGAAAAATAAATGCGTTTTTCTGTCCAAGTTTTTTCCCCCTCTGATCTTTTGAACTCATGAAGTAAAATTATGGTAATTACAAAAGATTTGGCCCTTTAAACTATAACACAATGCGGTGTTTGTTACCATTGCTATCAATACGGTTTTTGTTATTGTTAACTCGAACAAAAATATTGGTAATTGCAACTAACAGAGGCCTTTAAGGAAAGTCAACGGTCAGTCAGAAATTCATGTCACTAAATTTCACACAATCATGTCTGTGCCTTGTTTTAACATCACAACAAAATTCTAACAAAAACAATTAAACAAATTGCTAAATTGACAAAATAAATGTTGCTGTTTTTAAGGTCGACAGTCACATTTTTTGTTGCTTTTTCAGCATCAACGAACCTAAAGCTTCGAGCATGCATGTCCATATTTTGCCTTTTATGCATGCGCGTATCTGGCCCTATAGCATTTGCTATTGGCAGCTGCGAAGTGTATCAACTAGCGAGGCGTCGTGCATGTTACTAAAAACAAAACATTGTATAACAGATCTCAGCTGTTCAAGTGATCATATAACTTTTGGTATTAAGGAATTCTGACGTGGTTTGCGTAAATGTGATTTAATAACTGAATTCCTTACGTCCGTAGAATTTTAATAAACAGTCAGCTAAGTCACTGCGATTATGCATGAAGCCTTTTGGAATTTTTAGAAATTAAATTGAAATTTAATAAAAAAGGAGGAAATTTGTATTTCACACGAAAAATTTCGTTAAAGACAAATTATATCACTATAAAAATAGTTAGTCAAAATAACTGCCTTGTGGAAATTTTAGAGTAATACTTCAGAAAACCTGAAAAATCCATGCACGGTTTTTGTTCTGAATTAATGGTGAACAAAAAGATCGTTTGCAAACAATTAAAAAAACACATTTAGTTGGCAATTTCTTCCACAAAGGTACCATTTTACACGAAAAACAAATCATTTGGCTTTTGTTGCCATTGCTATCAACACGTTTATTTGGATTTTCTTGTCAACTCGTGAAGTAACATTTTGGGTAACTGTAAATTATGTATTGGGGCTTTAAGCCTGCAGCTACAGCCCAAATTTGTTTTCCCACCACGAAAAATTAAGTTGTTGACAGAAGTCGAGATGTTAATTTGCCAGTTGTCAGTTCGATGAGCGTTCAGAAGCAGCCAAGGCCGCGGGTAAGCCTGGTGAGGCATGCCCGGACGACAGGGGGTTGCCGTGCAATCCGGGGAGTTTGTGTCAGCCCTACCATTTATGGTCGACGGTATACACGAAAATACTGAACCTGGCATGATGGTCCAAGATTGAACCGACTAGTTTCTTTGCTTTGTATTGCAAAAATGGGTTGACTGTCAAAATAGTATGTGATGCGTATTTGTAATATTTTGCTACGGTTTGGCTTACCCAGTAAAAGCAAGTAGGCTTTGTGCTAAGCAGATGTTTGTGCTAAACAGCGCCATGAAATTGGCCCCGGCAGCTTAGCAAGGCTAAGTGTAGTAGGCCTATATATGGAAGTACACACGCATCAACTTTCAGTAAACCACCAAGTGATTAAAATTTGCAAAATCTGCATGGAGCCGAACATTTGTCTCGAATTAGTTTACAGAATCACGAAAGTTATATTCTGAGCTAAACAAAATTAACACATCCACTTCGTATAGCCTAGATTTAGTTAACAAATTAGTTACACCAACGTGAGCTGCAACGGGAATAGTTGAACTAACATGAGATGTAACACTAACATCCTATAAGCATCGGTGTTAACATCGAGTTTGTTCCGAGGTCACAATTCTGATTCAGTTAACATTTCTGTTACACTAACACGCAACACAGGATTTTGATCTCGCATTCTGGTGGACAAAACTGCAAAATCGTGACACAGTCCCTGGGCAAGCTTTAGCGGACAGACATCGTCAAAATTTCTTCCTCCATGCTTGAAGGGACAGGTCAAACTACAAGACGCATTCTGTCAATTACTGGGCCTGGCACATCGCAGCAACGATTTTTACACCTCTTTAAAACCCCTTCAAGACAGGGTCAACATGAAAGTTTACACGCCCGAAGGGAAATTCCGAGTAAAAAAAATAAAATCAAGCTCGCGATTAGGAGGAGGGCTACACCGGTCGTGTGCCGCGACTCGTGTGATACATCAAGTCTTAAGTCTTAAAAAAGCACCCGAGGCGAGCTCTGTTGAGTTGCTTAAAATGGATTGCGGTCATTACGTATAGACATTTGCTCAAACGACTGAGCGAACGTGCGGTCGAATTGTGCGTGCGAGGGCGTGCTTTCTCACAACAAACGAAATCAAGTGCAATTAGCCTTTTGTACGTACTTTTACATGTACACATGGTATCCACCCAATACCAGACTAATTTTGTGTTGCTATGTGGTGCTCGCGGCAGGCGTGAAAGTCCATTCTTCACCGTAGTAAAGAATGACAAGGCAGCCAAACTGTTGGTTGCTATAGCAATGGCGTCCACCACGTAGCAACAACAGCGAACTTGTATCTGACTTTGTAAACTGCACCTCCATTTGAAAGCCGCCGCGAATTCTTCACAAGTTCCAAATAGAGGTGCAGTGCGCATACTATGCTGCTGTTGCTACGTGGTGCACGTCACTGCCTAGCAACCAACAGTCTGGTTGCTTTATGCCGTTCTCTCCCAAGTTGAGCACAGTATTGATCCTGTATTTCACATATGCAGCGTGCACCACATAGCAATACAAATTTAGTCTGATCATGTGGACACTAAGTGTATGCATACGAAAGAAAGGAAGTAATGTATCTCCACAGATTTTAAATTATATTATACATTGTATCTTTTGATAAGTGCACGACAGTGTTATATAAAGTACTTTTCAGCAGGGTCGTTCATTGTTTTAGTTAATAGATAAAGTGACAAATCAGCAAAATTGGTGTTACGCATGGGACACTTCAGTTGACACAAAAAGCATTATAGACCGTACATCGAATAGCGGCCATTTCGTGGGGCAGTTTCTTTGTTCCTTGAAGACATACATGGTTGCACATATTGTGCTTCCATTGTTGAACGGTTTAAGTAACAAAAGGTGCCCCACGAAATGGCGGCTATTCGATACGGTCTATACGCGCGGGACGCGATATTTTTTTCCGTACCGCTGTTTAGCGAACATTGCTTCTGATTGGTTTAACCCCTATGCATATGTTGCATACTGATGTGTTTTGTCGATAACTACCTCAACATAACCCAACACCATACCACACTCTTTCCTCAATTAATAGTAAAACAATTAATACGAGATTCGATAGGAGATTCGAACCTGCAATCTCTCGATTGATAGTACTACGTCTTAACCACTAGACTACTAGTATTTAATAACTCTTGAAGGCGCTATATAGAAAATATGAATATTCATTTACAATGCACCAATCGATGAAGCCCCATAGCGAATATGTGGTACGGAAAAAAATATCGCGCGCGGGACACGTTATGTAGGCCCCTATTATATTTCTAAAAACAACCATTCCAGTACGAAATCTGTGGGTGCACATATAGGCTAAGCTTGGTAATGCATGCCTAACGAACAAAATATTTCATGAACCATGTGATATAAATTATATTTATTACCGAGCAGCATGTTACCAGGCATGAATTTAAAATTTCATGTTATTTTGGAAGACCGAAATTATACTCCACATTACCCACAACATGACACAGAAAACATTTCCAAATATGGCAAAGAAAATATCGCCAAAAAAATGTCTAAAAGTTGAAGGACACGCTTCGTTCTTGAGCCACGCGCTGCGCTGCAGCATTCGACCGCGTCGACCTTTACAAAACCCGGGTGAGCCAAATCGTTTCGGACGCGTGGAAAACATCTTTTGATGAATTTAATTGGCAGCTTGATTCGACCAATCATTGGGCGAGGTGAAAACAGACACACCACCGTCCGTGATGAGATAAAAATCTTCCTAGTTCCCGGGCTATAGGGCTAGACCTATCGCCCTCGGCTGGAAATTCTTGTACATGTATGGGTATCTAACGGTTGTCACTTTCGAGGTTATAGGGAGAATTCGCGCAGAAATTCGGACGCGCGTCGTTTCGAGAAAAAGCGATGTGGAGAGAATTCGCCGCTTTTGTTCAAAGCGACGCGCGGCAAAATTTACGCGCAAAACGGCCCAATGTGAATCCACCGTTTCGGGGTTCTCCCCAAAAAGTGTTAAAGGGTGCGTGAAATATGATTTTTATTAGATGATATATTTTGCTGTTCCAATCAATTTCAGAGAATTTAATAGTTGTTTTTAGTTATAGGCCTACTTGCACGTTTTCTGTTTGTACGCCGATGAGAAATTTCCATATTCATGAGCAAAGCTGTGACGTCATCTCACCAACAACAGAGGAATTATCCATATTCTTGGGTTTCACTTGGCTTGACAACGGTTGCTATCCGCCATTACGGTGTCCATACTATGGCACGCCAAAGCGGAAATAACTCAACACTTATAATTTTGCCATCAGCCCTGAAAAACAAGTCACAACATTTCTAAAAACTTGCCAACAAAAGCACGGTATGCCAGTTTCAAACAGTCTATCAACATTTAAAAGTCATGCCAACTTTTTTTTTTCTTGCGCAACATTTGCGAAAAAATGCGTCAACATTAAATGATCAGTGTTGAATTAGTGTTCGCTTTGGCGTGCCATAGTATGCACACAGTAATGGCGGATAGCAACCGTTGTCAAGAAAGTGAAACTCAAGAATACAGTTTAGTATGACATTTGCAACAATCCCCATAAATTTGAGTATAAAATTTGATCTTTTGCCCCACACGTCAAGAAAATGTTGAAGAGCAAAACAAAGGCATTCCTTTGCGGAATAAAAGCAAATTTGAGTTTACCCTAATTTTGTCTGCAGTAATATCAACCCTTGATTTATGTATAAAAACGAATTTAGTGTTAATTTCACTTCACAAAACATTTAAGTTGTTTTTTTTAGCGGTGCTCTAAATGTCAATTTATATTGAAGTATGTTAACCCTGTGCTTTCAGCACGAATGATTCATCACACACGTGTGAGACATGTAGACCGCGGGGTGAATGTTTGACTTTTAGTTCTCACGGCAACTAAACCTGGTTATCGGCCAAGAAATCTATACATTAACAATCCATGTACATGAACAATTTGAAAAGGTATATTGTATATTTGCCACGCATTTCGAGTGGTTGATGTTTAGAACAGTGCAAAGATCGTTTGGAAAAAATGAAACCACAAAACATGTATATTTTTCTATAAGAGTGCATGACATTGCGCTTCTGTTGCATTTTCGAACATGCCCAAATCCTATTTTCTTTTTTGAAATAAAATTATAAATTCCGTACCAATTTTGCTGATTTGTCAATTTGATATCTAATATCTGAAACAATTTACCTTGTACATGTTTCACTGACGTACACGTACTTCCTTTTACATGCGCACTTAGTATCCACTTGACCAGACTAAAGTTTTGTTGCTATACGTAGTGCACGCGGCAGGTGTGAAGTACAGAATCAATACCGTGTTCACCGTAGGAGATATTGGCGTCAACACTGAAAACCTTATTTCGTCAATTGACACAAAAAAATTAGTCATACTTTGGGTCTTATATGACTAATTTCCAATTAGTCATACGTGGTTTGAATTGACTAATTTTAATTAGTCGTGAAAAAGGGTCTTATTTGCCTAATTTAAAAAATGATTAGTCTTGCAGGAAAATTAATTAGTCCTGCAGTAAAATTAATTAGTAATGTCAGTTAGTCAGCATGACAAACTTACTTTGTCACGTGCAATATACGGTGTGTTTCGTATAACGTACTGAAATATGCCTACGCAGAATACGTGCAATGACTGCACGGTGTGTTGTGTTAATGCAACAAAGATATCCGCAGTTTGATGACGATAATGGGGACAACAAAAATGGAAGAGGCAACGATGTACCCAGGAAAACATCCAGTTACTATTCGTAGCTCATTTTATAAACTTACTTCTAACTGCAGCGAGAAAAGGAGTCTAACCTGGGCTGACCTAACATTACGAATACGTACCGAGTTGTCCTTATAGATCATGACTATTTGTGTCAATACACGGATGTTGAGACCCGAAGCACGGCCTCAACCATGTCTTTACTCCGACACACGACATAGTTTGAAACATGCAAACCAATTACTGCCTTAGAAATCTCAGAGTCCCGCACAATTCTTTGGTGTCACACAAAACCCGTCACACGCTTACCTTTCCAGAGTAACGTCACAGAATGTTCAGTCCAGTCAAACACGACTTCATTTTACGGTGCGGTTCGCATGTAATGGCGTCGCACAGCTGCACGAAAACAAGAACTGAAGATTTATTTTCCCACGACTGATTTCATGACTAACCTTTTATTACATTATCAATGTAAAGAATAATCCCGCCAAAACTCATGACTAATTAAATTAGTCATGAGTTTCGGCTGCATTATTCTTGCCATTAGTAATGCAATCAAAAGTTAGTCATGCAATTAGTCATGGGAAAATAAATCGTCAGTTCTTGTTTTACGTGACAATACAAATTAGTCAAAAGACGATCATCACATTTGTCAGTCGTTCAGATTAGTCTTCCGCTAATATTAATTTGTCCTGCAACAGTTTTAATTTGTCATGCACCAACAAAGATTTGTCATGCACCAACAAAAAGTTGTCAACTGACAAATTGTATACATGACTAATCATTTTGCCCTTGTTTGACTAATTTTCCACTGTGATTGACTAGATAAAGTTTTCAGTGAAGCAGCCAGACTGTTGGTTGCAGGGCATTGTCGTGCACCACGTAGCAACAACAACATAGTATGTAACTTTGTAAACTACACCTCCTTGTGAAAGTAAAGAATTCGGGGCACCAGCCTTCATGTAAATGTTACCCGCGCAAAAGCAAATTAATTACCCTGCTGAAAGGTGTATATAGATTGCTAATTCCAAATTTCTCAAAATGTACGGTATACAAAAGCATAGTTCAAAAATCTGTAGAGATGTGCTTATTTCACATCACTTGAAATTCTGACACTCTGGTTGACAGACATTTCATATTTGTTGAAACACCCCATAAGTTCTCTCCAAAACGGACAGATGGTAAAATCGGACGTTTACCCAGCTTCCACGGTGAAAATAAGCCAAGGACCCTTGAAATGCCAAGTTCAACATCTTAGAGTAGGCACGACGTGGAAGACATTTGTAAAATGTCATCCAAGGAGGATGACATAAAATCTCTTCGAGGTTAGGGCATTTCGCGATTGCAGGTGTTGGCTTATAAAAGGTACGGCAGATAGAATATCCTGAAGATGGGCTAAGTGATATGACAGGGACACGTTTATATGGATGTTTATGAGTCTTTCCACAGTAATGGGGTACTTTTCTGTAACATTCAAGATCTTAGGTCCCAGTTCACTTCAAATGTCTTAATTTTATCTTTAAATTATCAAGCTAAACTGAGGAAAAAACATTTTCACCAAGGAGTAAGAAAGATAGTCCTATACAACATACATTTGTGAAAACCTCGTGCACAAATTGTCCTATTACGCATGTAACAAAGACGGGAAAAAATGTCACAAAAATGGTCCGTCCACGTTACATACGTAATAAGAAAATGTGTACATAAGCTTTTCAAACATGTATGCTGTGGCAGCAATTTCTTACCTTTTTGGGCAAAAGTCTCCCGAGAACAAAACAAGGACATTTCTTTAATTCTGAGATAAACTAAAGACATCTGAAAGGAATTATTTTTAAAATGTACCCTATTACTGTGGACAGACCCATATACAGTTGAAGTATGAAGTATAAATACATGTACACCATCATCACCCAAAATGGTAAACGGAACTACCAGAACCATTGCAAGGTGTACAAGCTATGTTTTTAAGTACTGCATGCACGTGAGGAATTCCACAAAATCAAGACTTTAGTAAAGACTATTACAAAAATAATGTAAGCACACCAGTCTGAACACTTGGTTGCACATACAGTTGCATTTATACTTCAGACTTCAACTGTATGTTTCAACACCTTTACATGTCTTATACAGGGTGAAAAAAAACCTAAAATATATAATTTCTGTTCGACTATACGCAGTCATGTTGGTTATACTGAGCATGTCTGGTGAATAAATCATTGATTTATGGCACTGCATGACAAAGACAATTCTTCCATGGGTTCTGAAATAAATGTAACTACCAACACAATATTTTGTCTCAAATGTGGTCCTCCAACTCAAACGTAAAGCCCCATTACATCATCTGCAGTTACCTACAATTTTACTTCATAAGTTGACAAGAAAAATCTGACTAAAAATGTTGACAGCAATGGTAAAATAACACTCAAAGGCACACTGCAGGTACACAGCCGGGGCGAGTTTCGAACCCGCCACCCCAAGTTTTCACCTGTGATTGCGAGTCGGTGACCCAAAACCATGCAGCCACGGTACCTCACATGTACCTTAATGAGTACTAAGTAAAACATTTTGTAATACCGAATTAATTTTGATATAGGCTATGCTTGATATTTACTGTATTATATAGAGGCTATTTTTTTTAAAGCAGGTTAAAGCACAAAACATGAGCATTAACTTTATATGCAGAAAAGACTTCATTTCCCGCCAACCGAAAAACAAACTAACAGAAATATACTTTAAATTGTTGACGTGTGACACCAAGGCAATAAATAACGTTGTTGACATCACATCAGTCGCTTTTACATGTATCATCGCTCGGGTACCACTCGTCAAATCTTGAAAATAACTTTAGAAAAAACACAGTTTGGCAACAAAGAAAAGAGTCCCACAAAAGTGGGGTTCTCCGGACCTCAAGTGGTTTCAGGAGAGGGAGTTAAGGATGCTCAATAAACAAAACTGTGCTCGTGACCCCGCCGTTGTACAATTCACGAAGAACGCGCACAGCAAAATGTAGGTTATCAACGAACCGACAAAAAGACGGTAAATATAGCTAATCGGCGTTTGCTGATAAAAACGGACGGGAAAATAAAAACCGCTTGCTATACGGAACTGACAAGGCAACAAATCTGTGCAAATATTGGACTTACGGTCTAAAATTTGGGTTAAAATTGAGGTCGCGGGGATGACCAGTCTAATAAATTACGTGGGTTTAAGACACGAACTGTCACTAAGTTTAATAGTTCATTTGACTGTATCATGCGTGAGAAAAGAGACCATTACCATTGCAATCGCCAATTTGGATGTGGAAGCAAAACGGTTGGTGTAATCACTATACTGCTTTTGTGAAACGGATAAATTGGTTTACAAAACATCGGTGGTTTTTTGACGATATCTTTAAAAAATATACGGATTGAGAGCGCGAGATTTCAGAATGGTAATGAGAAAAATATGACATGATATGGTATCAAAATCTCAACAGCCACGGGAAAAAATGGGGACGGGGGAAGGGTACAAAAATGTGATCTGGACAGACTCCTTTAAAGATAGTATACATGATTGGTAAATAGTTTTATCCCGTGTGATTGAAGATATGCATGATTAAAACCAACCCGAGCAAAAACCAGCTCCGTACTTCGTCTAACTTTTGAGAAAACAGTAAAAAAAGAGTTTGCAGTCATTTCGCCCCAAAACCACTTCTCCCTGAACCACGGTCTGTGCACTAAGTGGTTTTGGGGCGAAGTGGCATTTGGGCGATGTAGTGTTTGGACGAAGTGATTTGGGGCGAAATGGCACTCGGGCGAAGTGGTTTGGGGGCGAAATGAATTTTCGTCTCATGAGACGAAAAATAATTGTTTTACTCATTTCTCAAAGACTATATAGCACTTCAGACAAAACCATTTCGGGGGAAGTTTTCTACGGTCATTTTGTTTATATTGTGTAAGTCGGGCGTAAATCTGTGAACATTTCTGATTTTCGAGATACCAATCATGTATACTGCCTTTAAAAAAAGACATGCAATTTTCTAAAAAATATCAATTGATCAGAACAGACGTTTGTTGAATACAGTAAACTTGTGGATTGCAAGGCACTGTTGTAAACCGATGGCCCATAGCACCCCACAATATCAATTATAAAATGCATTTTATTTTTTTCCAGAAAAATATAAAATGCCCAAACATGTTTACAACATACGGCGCCACGAAACCACATAATCACCAAAATGTCCGGGCGCTGCACTCCAACACAAACAAAAACTCTATAGTCGACCAAATCTTGGTGATTGATTTTCTTCCAAAAAGTTGAAGTGTTTCTTAACATGAAAGGAACATTCCCAATTATTTACCGATGAATCATGAACGAAATAATGGAAAACCAGTAACCTTTTGATAGATCATTTTTACAGACGGATTTTTGTGAAGGACAAAATCGAGGCGTTTTCGAATCACGCGTGTTGTCAGAGCGCGTTAACGGGTTTTGAATGTCGCGAAATGACACGCGAACCTTGAGCGTGAACCCTTGAACGCGAACCTTGAGCGTGAACCCTTGAACGCGAACCTTTAAACGCGAACCTTTGACCGCAACGTTTGAACGCATTTTAAAAGCGAACGATTGAGCGCCAATTCTTGAACGCAACGTTTGAACGCTTGTAAATCAAGTGAATACAAATTTCATTCACGCTCTGTGAGTGCCATCCTACTCTTTATAGATACCGAGATAATTTATCTAACCAAGTTGACTTGTAACGTGATTATGTCGACTTGGCGAGATGCTATGTCGACTCGGCAAGATACGTTGGAAAGTCGACGTCCTATAGATTTAATAATTCGCCTTCCTGAATGCAATAAGTCGACTTGGTGAGATATTTTATGTCGCCAAGGTGCCTTCCTGAATTCAATAAGTCGACTTGGCGAGATATTTTGTTGCCAAGTCGACCTTATAAATCTACTATGTCGACTTCGTGAGATAATTTGTTGTCAAGTCGACTTAGTAAATTTCGAAAGGCGACTGGGCAACAAAAATATCTCATGCACCAAGTCGACTTATTGATTTCAGGAAGTCGATTTGGCATATAGTTGGCAACAACTTATCTCGCAAAGTCGACTTATTTAATCTACCAAGTCGACCTAGCACCACAAATTATCTTGCCAAGTCGACATAATCCACGTTATAAGTAAACTTAGTGAGATAAATTATCTTGGTATCTAAACAAGTAGCATGGCACTCACACAGAGCGCCGTAGTTAACAGAATACATATTTGTAAAAACAAAACTTCTCAAAACATTTACGAAATGGCGGACAGCCAAGCTTTACATAAGAATGGAACGATTTGCTGAAAGAACACCGTACGTGAACAGTTCAACGCCGGACACCATATATGGACATGCGATATATGGCACTAAAAAGGTAATGTACGGACAAAATGAATTCTATACTTTCACTTATATACGATGTACGCATAAAGTTCTCGTTATGGGTAGTTAAACCCCAGTGTTGATAGCAATGCTGAATCTGTTTCAGGTTTTCTGAAGTATTACTGCAATGTGGCTGAAATTTCTACAAGGCAGTTTATCAACATTATATTTTAGTTATGTAATACTCTTGTTCCTGGAATTCGTAAAAACGTTTTTTATCTGCAAATAATATAGGCCTAATGGCCTTTAAAAATCTTTAAGCCAAATATGTTTATTTTATGTAAGAAAACGGATTAAAAACATTAATATCTGGCGTAATTTCCAGCAGCATTAAAACAAAAATTAGTTGGCGATACTTTACAAATTTTGAGTATAATTCTTCGGATATGTCTACATATACTGTATTAAAGGCAGAGGCTCGTCAATGCGCGCGTGAGGTCAAATTCGTGCCACGAAATACGCAGCTCCATGCCTTTGCTATGGAGCTGCGTATTTCGTGGCACGAATTTGACCTCACGCGCGCATTGACAATTCTGTGTCTTTAACACCGAAATGCATCAGATCCGAAAAGAAAATCTCCCACCACTTGAAAATTCACCTCATTATCATACGAAAATGCCATACTACAAACGCGTGTGTATTAAACGGACATATACCAGGCATGCCACAATAAACGTGTCGGTAGAAAATGACAAATACATTTAGACTACTATAAATAAACCGTACAATGTCCAGAAAAATCACAGGGTTGAGTTTAAATGCCAAAGGTGGCACACTCGTCCGTGTGTAGGCTACAAGTATCCGATTACGCAGTTTCCACGATTTGACCCGGAATGTCCCCTTTTAATTGGCGTACTTAAAATCATTTTTTGTTTTGAAGAACTGACAATATTTTTATTAATGGGCACCGCCGGATTTATTATAAACAGAACAGTCGTTAGTCATTTGCTGTATGGTTATCGTTAATACATGTAACAGTAGTCTGGCATGGCACGTTGTCCACACATACGGTTCACATTACCAAAGTCTACACAAAACATGGTTGGAATTGTATATATTTTTAAAGACGGGTTACATGATCGGAAAACTGTTACAAATAGCATTATCTCCATATGTGATTGAGGATGTGTATGATAAAAACCAACCTGTGTATAGGTCAGCTCAGTACATCATCTACGTTACTTACGAGAAAACAGTAAAAAACTGCGTCCATGCTTTCAAGAAATTGTGCGAAGCCATCGTCCTAGTAGGCTGGTTCCGTTGATATACTCCACGGAAATGAAGTCACGGTAGTCAGGGATCCTATTTTGTTCACCGTTTGCCCTTGTTTGTCCCAATACATCGTTTCAAGAGTTGACAAGAAAAACCCCGACTTAAAAGTGTTGATAGCAATGCCAACAAACGCCACATATTTTCCCAGTGTAAAATGGTACCTTTGTGGGAGAAATTTCCAACTAAAAGGTGTTTTTTTTTTAATGTGGCTAAAATTTCTACAAGGCAGTTTATCAACATTATTCATGTTTTTAAAAGTTTTTCAATCATGTAATATGTCTTTAAGCCAAGATGCATTTTGTGTAAGCCAAAGAGCGAAAGTCAGTTTGAAAGGATGGTTTCTAAAATCCCGTGCCCTTATTTCGACTTGAGAGCAAATCGCAATTACCCCGCGCATGCTTGCGAGTTTATCTCCCAAATCGCTGCCAATGAAAAGTGACTGATGATGACCCCGGGAAAAGGGCCCAAAGTCATCATGTTTCATTTTCGGTTTGTCTAGTACGGCTGGCCTTTTTTACCGCACCGTTTCCCCCGCGGAGATAGGTATCATCCACGTGGCTATCTGCTTGTCCTCGCAGCTAGGCGCGCGCCAGAATTACTCCCCACACGGTCGGGGCTGACATTCTTAATCCACGACCCCAAACTGTGCTCAACCTTTCCCCTTAATGGTCTCCTGTATTCGTACACCATCACTGCTTTTGATCAAACCAACCAACACACTGTCAACCCAATCGCACTCCACGCTGCAGGCATACTCTACACTCACTCCCATCCCTCTTTCTAACCAAATATGGCAATTGGACCGCCACGTGCCTAGATTTTCCAAGTCCAGTTTCAGAAAGAAATTCCTCGGGGAAGCGGGTCAAAAATCCCCCCGCTGATTGATAAAAATCTCGGTCGATGTCTCTCCCCTCGCAAAATCGACACAAACTTAGCTGTAATTCTGCGGATTACATGTAATTATTTATGGTGTTAAATTAAATCGTCCTATACGAAGAGTAGACACCATCAACTTCGCCCCAAAGCCTTCACCAAGCAGTTGTTTCGATGAGTGAAATTTTTATCTGGTGAGCTTTCGTTGCGCGTGCAGAAGGTGCGAGTAGACATCAATGTTAAGACATAAATGCCACACATACGGTGCCCCCATAAATGTATTTTCCCCCCAAAGAAACTCATGTCGTATTATTAGCGCTTGGAAGATAGGAATTTGACCTTTGACCTTTCACTACCATCGGCAGAAGCACGAGTGTGTTATGTCAAGTGCAGTGTGCTATGTAGTAGGGCAATATAGGCTACACGTTCAAAATGATTTACCAAGTAAATTCTGAACGAAAAAAATGTTTTTAATGCTCTTGTTTTGAGGGTTGTGTGGTTAAGCGTGTCCAGATCACATTTTTGAACAACTCCCCTCCCCATTTTTCCCATGGGTGTTTAAATTTTGATACCATATCATTTGTCATATTTTTCTCATTACCATTCTGAAATTTCGCGCTCTCAATCCGTATATTTTCAAGGATATCGTCAACAAACCACCGATATTTTGTAAACTAATTTATCCGGTTACATGAAGAAGTGCAGTGATTACACCAACCTTTTTGTTTCCACATCCAAATTAGAGATTGCAAATTTCCTTACAGATAGTATTTTAGAGGTGGTTTTTTTTTTATTGTAAAAGGTTAGAGCGAAATCCATTTTTGGAAAAAAAATCAACAAGCTCCTTTTAACTGTATAGGTCAATTATTATACCTGTTTTATATGTCAAAAAAAATAAATAAAGGTCGAATAAGGGGAATATTTGAGTATTTTCTGTGAGCAGTGTGTTTATTATTCACAAAAATCCCTGAGTCGAAGTGCGTGTGAACCAAATTATCGGCCTAATTACCACGGTCCGCGCAACCGTGACACGTCCCGTGTTATCGCGCCAAAAGCCCCATTAAAATACTGACGGAGATCGAATTCCGGTCTCGCTCACAAATTGAGATTTATCGCGAGACTCGATTGCAACTTCTTCAACATACATTCAACTGCACCAGGTCCGACTGCGAAGAAGTTAGTAGGGGTAAAATTTCATGGCGGTATTTAGGATTTAGGAGTTCGAACTCAACGCGCCCTGATTAAAAACCTGCGTAGGATGAGCTGAGCTCTGGGGCGCGCGTCTCAAAAACAGCCCTAGAAGTGCAAGTTCTCAGGGAGCACTTCCGGCAGAGTGGCGCCACCTGCCTCAGCGGCTCTTAAAGAGGCGGTGCAATCAGCCTTGCCACAAGAGGTACCCGTACACGTTACTAACCGATAAAATAAGCTACATCCATCAGCCTTCTTGATCTTTTGGTCGGAATATAATTTGCATTTTTTTTTTAATTATTATAATTTGTTGAACTGTGTAAGCTATGTACTGTCTGCACTTTTATGTTTTTCTTTCTAAGAACGTACATTCCTGCCGCTTTAAAAGTAAAATAATGAGCACGTCGCTGAACCGTTCATGGATTGTGCTCATGGATAAATTCCCTACAAAAATACACTGACATTACATATAGTTTACACAGATTCGTTCAATCGAAGTTGATTTTAAAGTCTCCCAACACAAAAAAAGTTATACCGTTTTACAACAAAATAATCGCGTACGGTTGGGCGGTGTGCAATATTACGGTTTGTTGATAACACCCATTGTGTGTCGAAAAGTAAACTTTGTTTACTTTTTTATGCTGGGATGGTTATAAGGTGTCGATGTCCTCGAGTCTTTTCATTTGGTTTTTGCTTCGAATTCCGTGGCTTGTCATTATTATCAACTCAGTACCAATGTAATCGATCAGAATAGTGATTTAATAGAGATCAAACGAAAGGTCCGAGTGTCAGTTCAGTTCGGCAGACTGACTAATCTCTCTTTGATCGATTTTGTGTGTAGTCTCCTGCAGCGTCTAGCTTCGAAGGCCATACAACCCTAGTGATCAATACTATTCGGTATATAGTTGTGTTTTTACTAGTGATTATCGATTAGATATAGATTGAGAATCAATGGGGTGGGAACAGTACTGTGACCGATCAGTACTTAATACCTGTTTAATTGTACAAGTTGTGGGTTTGGAATCCACCCGTAGATATGGTGCGTGTCCTTGGGCAAGGCACTTTCCCATAAATTAGCCTCGTTGTGCGTAACATTTTCACCATGGCTGGCGCCCTGAATTCCCCACCTTCAAATGGAGGTGCGGTTTAGAAAGTCCACATACTATGATGTTGTTGCTACGTGGTGCACACCAATGCCTAGCAACCTACAGTTTCATGCATGCCATTTTCTCCTGCAGCGTTTACCCGACCACGATTTTTTTTAATTTTCAAACGAGATAGCACCTCTTGTTTTCTGATTGGTGGATCACATGCAATCTAATGCATGTTCTTCAAACCCAACTGCAGTACGGAAATGTTTCAAAGTATTTCCTCAGTTAGTGAAAAAGATAATGGTATAACCACAGTGAGAACTGAACTCGGGTCCTTCTAATTGATAGTCCTATGCTTTACCACTAGACCACCAAGCAACTCGCCAAAACCTCAAATGTTCGTTCCTTTATTACACAATTTAAACAACTCTTTGAGGGCGCTATAAAGAGAGTATACATATTCATTTACAATGCACCAATCAGAAGGCACAGAATTCTCTGCCTATATGCTATGTCGTTTGGAAACAAATTTCGCCACAAGGCCACATTATACATAGCAACAAAAATTTAGTCTGGTCATCTAGATACTAAGTGTATATGTGAAAGGAAGTACGTCAGACCATGTTCATGTGTGATTGTGAAACGCGCAAAAGGTATTGTAAGAAGCTTGATAATAAGTTGTCAAAACTAAAACATCAGGACAAATATTATGGCAAAAGAAACCGTATACGTGTATTTATCTTAAATGTGACGAAAATTTGGGATTCTGAGGCAAAATCACTAATTCCTGCAAAATTTAAAAAAATACATACCTAAAAATGTTTTCAAGGTATGATATCCAATTCTGTTAAAGAGACCGTGCTTAATTTCACATTAATAAGTGGGATTAATCATTGAACATCAATCAAATCCGATTCACACACTGCAAAACAAGTCGACTCTGGTGCACCGCATTAAAAAAAAGGATAATATTCGTTAAAGTAAACTCCACCAAAAACAAAACAAAATCCAAAATGAATTAATAATTGTTCAGATCGATAAAACATGCTTTCCCTATAAGGTGTGACAATGACCATTCAATTTACTATACACACTGCATCTATTAAGAGAAAACAAGAAAAGAAAGTGTCTAAAACGTAAGAAGATTCCCCGAAAATTGAAAGAGTATAGTTTCACAAACTTGCAACAAAGCTGAAAACTCGCCAGCTGATGCAAATGTCCATTCTCACTTCACGCGGTGAAAAAACAAAACAAAAACAAACTCAGGCGATGAACCGTCAACACAAACTATCACACCATCTCACTTTTTGCCAACCTTAAACAAAAATCCCGCTCGGGCGCCATCTTGGATCGTGCCCTTTGAACTTTCGCCAACACCACGGGGAGAATAATTGTCCCGACGTGTCCGTTGTCAAATTTTAAGTAACAAGCCTACGGAATAAAAGGTTACAAAGCATAATAGGTTACATTTTGTGTGTACTCTGTTTATCGGGCACGTTTTAGATACGATAGTTTAGCAGATCATTGTGCAATCTAAAGTAGATGGCAGACTGCATACGCGCGGAAACACACAAAAAAATTTTTTTGGGTGAACTCATGAAGTAAAATAAAGTAATTGTCGAATACATAAAAACTAGCAAGTGAATGCAACATTTTGCTTTGGCCGACAGCTTTTTCTTAAGCTTCCCTGGCAATTGCTTGAGGTTCTGAACAATAGCGCCACATTCATCAAGGGGCGTGCGTATTAACGGCTTTGTATAGACGGACGCATGGGTTGGCTTCATCCTCGTCCAGGGCGAGGGGAACCCTACCATTTTCAGGCATAAATTGTTGCGCCATGCAGCCATTCGACATGCATGTCGTTTGTCGAAAGAAAACGGCTTCGTGCGAGATTTCTTTTTGATGAATTCTGCTTCTGTTCACTGTAGACCTGTACTGACCGTCTCTAAAGGAAGATATCGGTTGGTAAGGGTTGGTAAGGGTTGGTAAGGGTTGGTAAGGGTTGGTAAGGGTTGGTAAGGGCTGGTAAGGGCTGGTAAGGGCTGGTAAGGGCTGGTAAGGGCTGGTAAGGGCTGGTAAGGGCTGGTAAGGGCTGGTAAGGGCTGGTAAGGGCTGGTAAGGGTTGGTAAGGGTGAATCTTGTGTGATAAGCAAGCGCTGAAGCTCCTACTTGAGGAGCTTGAAACACTACAACCAAATGCTTAGTGGCAAAAACAAAAGCTTGTTTTTGTGTACGTTTTTAAGCAACTGCTGGGTTTTTAAGCAACTGCTGGGAAGCTTGGACGAAATAAGCGGGTTTTTTTGACGAAATAAGCGAATATGTTTTCAAGCAATTGCTTCTGCGTCTGCTTCCGTTTGATGAGCTTATGCTTTTGCTTTGTGCTTCTTCTCAAAAGTAATTGCTAGTCTTTATGTATTCGGTCAACTAGCCTTAAACGAATGGTGTTTAAAATACTATGTTTTTGAGGAGGAAAAACGCATTTTGAAAGGCTGAAATATCGGCTGTTTTATTTTTTGGATGATTGAGGTAGTGGGTACTCTTTATTTGAAGATAACAATTTTTTTAAAATTATTCTTAGAGTGAACCTACGAAATCAGAAACTATGCAATGACGTACAATACACGTAACGATCCTAACTATAGCTACAGAGCTTTACCATGAAGCGTACTTCATAAATTCTATTACTTGAAGATCGTGAAATTAAAAATAATAATAAAACGTTATATAGGACGCAACTCCCCGTTAAAACCAATTAACGACCGGTCGAAATCTTGCTACCAGCTGACATAACGGCCTAAATGAGTTAATTACGACAACGATTGCTTCCCAAAGTATGTATGCTATTGACATAAAGATTTAACTCAGCTTTCAGAACGTGATTATGATTCAGTTGGGTTCTGAATAAACCGGTCTAAAAGACATTAATGGCGCAACGGTTTCAAATATCTGATGAATTGTTTACTGTAAATAACTCGACGCTATAAAATCGCATATCTGATTTTGTGGGAACGGTTTTTCCGATCTTCACATGCACGAAATGATTTAAATTATATATACAAAGCTTTTCACCAAAGTTAATGACAACTAATTTATCGCAAATCTTAAACCTTTTCCAACAGAAGTTGTTGCGGCCACCAAAATAAAAGGACTAGTGATATAGCATTTACTGATTGGCCCAATGGAATTTACAGGTCAAATACTGCAATCTGATTGGTCAAAAGTTTCAACATGGCAACCTTATACCTTTCTTTTCTAAATTTGTGCCATTTACTGATTCGCCAAAAAGGAATTTACAGGTCAAATACTGCAATTTGCTTGGTCAAAAATTTCAACATGAAGATCTGATACATTTCTTTTCCAAATTGGAGGCATTTCCTGATTGGCCAACGAGGATTCAAAGGTAAAATACTGTAATCTGATTGGTCAAATTTCAACATGGCGACCTGGGAGCCAGGGAAACAATTAGATACACGGGTGCTGTGTACGACTTACGCGAACACCAACATTTGCAACGGATCACAAGAAATCATGTGATCCGGATAACAAGAAATTGTTATGCAGATCATAAGGGACCACATGATCTGGATCACAAGATGTCGTGTTATCTGGACCAGAAGGGACGAAATCCTGATCCCAAGATGTCCCGTTATCCGGATTAGAAGCGACCACATGATCCGGATCACAATAGGTCATGTTATATAGATTAGAAAGGATATGATCCAGATCACAAGATGTCATGTTTTCAGGATCAAAAGGGATTGCGTAATCTGGATCAGAAGGGATCATATGTTCTAGATCAGGAGAAATCATGTCATTCGGATCATAAGGGATTACAAAATCCGGATTAGAAGAGATTTCAAGACACTGATAAAAAAAAATATTAGGAGAGTTGAATCAGAATGGATCACATATTTCAAATCTGAAGAGATTTCATGATCCGGATCACAAGATGTCATGTGATCCGGATCAGAAGGTCTCCGCAAAATGTGGACCAGAAGAGACCACGAGGTCGTAGATCGAAGATAATTATAACATATGGATCTAGAAATCTAGATCCAAACCAGACGATTTGGATCAAGAGGTCTGGATTCAGACCATGAGTAGGACACATATAGGCTTTCGGGATTCCTGTGATGTTAGTGAGATTATTCTTGGAATATTTGACTTACCCAAATGGCGTGGATGCAATGGCCGGTATTGCGTGTCCGCCAGCGTGGTGATGCGCAAGTTGGCCGACTTGGTGTTGTCTTGCAATGGCAAATTGTATCTGTTCAGCTGCTAGGAATGTTGAGAACAAAAGGGAAAAACACTGTCAGTCTTCGGTAACTTTTAAAGGGCCATTACAGAGTGTTTTAGGAAACCGAGATTAATTTGTTAATTTCGTGGAGATGGCTAATTATTTTGGAAACTGGCAACCACCATCTATTAGCTAATGATGTCCTCTTTCTTATGACACCACGAAATACAATTTACGGTCACACATGACTGAGCACGGAGCAGTGTAATCAACCATGTCAGAACTGGTCTTGCACCAGATTCACCGCAGCCTAACTCCAATAATTTTCATACCTAAAAAGAAGAAGACAGACCAGTGTTTCCTCAACAATTTTATTCTCAATGATTACACATTTTGGGTGCCTTTCCCTGTCTCGACCTAACCCCAGTGTCCTTCGACTTTTAAGGAGAGTGCAATGAAATAACAGGCTGAGGATTGCATAATTTGGAGGCCCAACAAAAGCCCTGCACTGGGCAGACATGGTTCATTATGAAAACATCTTTTTGGTGCAAGACCAGTTATGACATGGTTGATTACACTGCTCCGTGCTCAGTCATGTGTGACCGTAAATTGGATTGTGTGGTGTCATAAGAAAGAGGACATCATTAGCTAATAGATGGTGGTTGCTAATTTCCAAACTATTTAGCCATCTCCACGCAATGAACAAATTAATCTCGGTTTCCTTTCTTTTTTAAAACACCATGTATATCATTTGGCGTCTAGCAGATCAAACTAATTGACGAAATCCAGTAACAACAGCATTACATAACTACAGAATAATGTTGATAAACTGCTTTGTGGAAATTTCAGCCACGCAGATGCAGTAATTTAAATCCATGCATGGTTTTTGTGTTGAATGAATGGAAAAATGTCGTTAGCAAACGTTTTTGTTAAAGGCGCTGAGTTGCTTTTTAAAATGTCTGCAGGCATTTTATTAACATTCATTCAACACAAAAAGCATGCATGGATATTTAAGGTTTTCTGAAGTATTACAAAATCCCTCAAAATCTGTGAACATAAGCCCATCGCGTGCAATTTAGTAGTTGGGAAGGTATGGCGAAACTAGGTAAATAATTTACTTTTTCACCTATACAGACCAAACCTATATGTACCGCAGAAAATGAGTTTATTTACTTTTAAATTTAAGAGTGCTCCCAATTGGTGTGAAATCATATTTGTGGACGTCTGGTATGCTGGGATATAGTAAAATAGTTATTATTTACAGAAACTCGCGGTTATTGGCGCGCAAAAATGGTGGTGCACGCACGTATGAATATGTCAGTAAAATTGACCGACGTTTTCGTAAGCTTTCCTAGAGCACCCATATTTTCTACAAAGTTCAAAGCAGTGCAAATCGTTTTAAGACCACTGCGTTGTTATTAATTACAAACGTATGTCATCTCGTGTATTTGTACAGTCGTTTGGGAAGCAGGTAAAATTTAATTAAGCAAAATGCTAATGATTAGGAGTAATTTTGAGCATGTCAGTCAACACTGAAAGAACATGCACAAAAATGTAATGTCTAGGTTCCTACATTTTTGTCGCAAATGGCCTATAGTGAACTGTGACGTCACACTGCCCAACTGCGAACTCACTCATTTGTTGTGTATATGGGTCTGTCCACAGTAATGGGGTACATTTGAAAAATAAGTCAATAATTCCTTTCAGATGTCTTTAGTTTATCTCAGAATTAAAGAAATGTCCTTGTTTTGTTCTCAGGAGATAACTTTTTCCCAAAAAGGTAAGAAATTGCTGCCACAACATACATTTTTGAAAAGCAAGGGTACAAATTTTCCTATTACGCATGTAACGTGGACAGACAATTTTGTGACATTTGTTTCCGTGTTTGTTACATGCGTAATAGGACGAGGTTTTCACAAATGTATGTTGTAGGACTATTTTTCTTACTCCTTGGTGAAAAAGTTATTTCCTCAGTTTAGCTTGATAATTTAAAGATAAAATTAAGACATTTGAAGTGAACTGGGACCTATAAGATCTTGAATGTTACAGAAATGTACCCCATTACTGTGGACAGACCCATATACAAGTGTTGAAAAAATATCGCACTTTGCACGGTTGATGATTCGTGTTCAGAAATTCGACAGCCTCGTGCACGCATTATAAACGTAAAATTATTCCTCAACGTCTAGACAACATGCACTAAAATGCGTCCACGTATTCGCATTTGTTAGACAGCATTTCTAGTTTACACTCGGATCAAAAATGTCAAACACAAATCACGTTAAATAATGATGCACCGAAACTCCCCAGTGGGACATTTTACGCAAAGCACTTCATCATTTTCGCGCCTATGGGGTGTTTTGGTAACACTCCTATACATTAAACAGTCAAACAAACTTCCAGGAAAATATCACGCCGGGTTCAAATCTTTCGAAAGGGAAAAGCAACAGCGTTCAATAAAAAACCCTGCTAAATTTATTACCGCTAATCGCAAAAGACACAATCATGTATAGTGCATTATACATGCATTTGGTGTAAACAATGGGCGCTGTTTATTTTGTTTATTAGTGCGACTGGGGACGTGATAATATTTTGGAAACGGACGAGGCTGTACTGGGTTTTCGTTTTCACATGAGTTGTGATTTATGCAAGTTGTTGAACGAGGATGTGATTTCAGTTCATAAATCTGACGTCTTCGCTCTGGTGGTTTGAAATGGGATCGATTCGAAACGGCCGCCATTTTGAATTCCTCAGGTGGCTGTATACTGAGGCCCGTTTTCGCGACTATAAAAAAAGGTAATCCAAATTCACGAGGTTATTATGCCAAGGTTGTTTAATTTGATAATTAATAGGTGGTTCACCGATAAAGAGGAAATTCTCAGCTTTCCAATGATACCTTAAACATCCCATTGCGCTCACACATGACTAAGCACATTGCTATTGAAAAAAGCAAGTTGAAATCACAGCCAAGTTAGGACAAAAAGGATAGGCCTAATCAGTTAAAGCCATGCATGGTAATCCAGATTTTCTTCTAGAATGATTGCTACTATGCACCCATCTGGCGAACCCCAGCCTCCGAGCAAAATCTCCAGGCATAAGTTGTTGTCGGATGTGAATCCGATATGGATGTTGGTGGAGGTCTTGTGATTCTGTTGAATGTCGCAGAAGGTAATCCCACCCCATTTCGCCTTGCGCTGGTATCCTTAGGATGCTCCAAGAGTTGCTGCCTTACTGCTGCAATGTTCTCCCCTGAAAGCCCAGTGCGCCTCCTGCCAGAATTCCCCTTGTTACGGTTGATATGAAGCTAGTACCATGCTCTTGGTACTTTCTAACATTCGCCCAGACCGTTTTGGCTGCTGGTGGCTCTCGTTCTGAGAAAACGTTCCCTGAAAGCATCGCGAGTTTGCTGCAAACTCCGAGTTTGATGACATGTTGTAACCACAAAAGTTCGCTGTTCAGTTGTTGGATGTACCATCTTTCCAACTACCTGACACTAAACCTAGGTCCTTCTTAAATACTCAACTTGAAGAAAAGGCATTCGTAACTGACAATTACCCCACCAGCAGTCTTACATAATCAACATTGCAAGGATTGCATAATCAAAATCTTTCAATGATTACCCAAACTTGGAAAAATGTGATTTCAACTTGCTTTTTTCAATAGCAATGTGCTCAGTCATGTGTGTGACCGCAATGGGATGTTTAAGATAATTTCCTCTTTATCGGTGAACCACCTATAAATTGTCAAATTAAACAACCTTGGCATAATAATCCCTTGAAGTTGGATTACCTCCTTTTTTTATACACCCTGTACAACTATAAAAGCATGTTTCTTATATGATGACCGTTTCAACAAAGCAACAGGTTCGGTTGCCAGCGACGAAAGCGAACCATTGGTTGGATCAGGCCGGGTACCAGTAAGGAAATTTGCAGTAATCCACTACAGGGGGTAGGTCCTGTCGTTTTTAGACTTATGTCAAGTCTGACATCGTGTATAATGTACCAGTGATGCATAGGGTACTTCCCGAAATTTGTACAGTATACGCGATCTCAGACTTGAAATAAGTCTGAAAACGACATGACCTATACTCCCCGTAGTGGATGTCTACAAATGTTCATATCGGTGCCCCCTGAATCCGGGAGTACGTCAAAATCATGATTTATGGAATGCAAACTGTTGATTTCAAAGTTACCATGCAGCTATAACTAATATGGAACGCATAATAAGTCTGGCACCCTTACAATCAGCAATGTGTTGTTTATAGGAGTGATTCAGGGGACACGATTAAAATAGGGTATACAAAGGGCTGAAAACAAACGAAATAAAGTTAACTTAAATTTTGGAAAAATCGGGGAAACTAAAGAAACAAATAACATAGAAACATCCATGAATACCATTTTGTGTCAAGACACAAACAGTTGAAAGACTTCCATTTAAAATTGTCAGAAATCCGGGTCTCTTAATCTAGTTCACGTATTCCTCCTCAATAACTATTTGTCAATGAAAATAATTTTTATTAAAGTGAAACCGGATCTTTAGAGGGTGTTTACGTAATACGTTCCTCTTCCAATTCTGATCAATGTATCTTCACAAAAACACACTTTTATAAACAGAAGTTGATCGATTATACCACTTAGCGTAGCCTTCTAAAACATTCTGTCATTTTTAACAAAACCATGACTTTGCTTTTTAACTAAATCCAAACAAAAGTGTTGATTTTTATCGCGTGTCCCATGTCCTTTTGCATCATACCTCCCGGGGACTTTTCACGGGTCAAAGGTCAATCAAATAATGGCGTGGCGTCGGGTGCCGTGGTAACGCACGTACACCGAACTAGCCGGATACGGTTGATCACAATTGAAAAATTGACAAAAAACTGGTACAGTTTGTTGTTTTGTTGCTTAGTGATTGAATGTTGCGGTAATGACGAAGTGTTTCCCGGAATTAGAAGTTGGCTCACCAGTGATTTTAACGACAGATTAGGCATACAAGATTGGTAAACTTTTTCTAAAACAGTTACAGCATTACATAACTAAAGAATAATGTTGATAAACTGCCTTGTAGAAATTTTAGCCACATAAATGCAGTAATACTTCAGAAAACTTGAAAAATCCATGCATGTTCGTTTGTGTTTAATGAATAAGTTTAAAAAAAAACAAATGTGGTGTTTGAAGTAAAATTATGGGTAACTGCAAATGATGTATTGGGGTTTTACTGTATGAATACCACTGCACACATAATGGACAATAATATCTATCGATCGAAAATGTCAATTTTGAAAACACCGGTAACTCCAGACGCGCCGCCAATTATTGTACTCAAAAACAGATCATTTGACAACCCCAGTAAACATGTTCGATTCAATGGCGATTTGCCCAGAAAATTACCCACTGGTATAGACATTTTCACCGATGCGGAAAATTGGTTGAAAACCTCACAAAAAAACGGCCGTGAAAATTGGTTTAATTGGTCTGTTTACGCCGTTTCTCTACACACGTACAATATAATTGCAATGCCTCCCTCGTGCATAACGCACAAAAACACGGCCTTGCAAAAAATCCGTAGTTGAATTGCGCATTGTAAGTTACCAGACCACTTAAATCCCACAATTGTTTGTTGTGCTTTCATTACTCAAAAGCAAAGTACCAGTGACGACACTTGGCATTAATCCCAATGTTATATAAGTACCACCTGAAGTGGGTATCAGTTTAAGGATTTACATAGAACTATAGCCTACATTCAGTAGCATACCTGCCAACATTGCTGAGTAAAAAAATCGTACTGTAGTGAAACTTGCAACGGTCGAGTTGGTACAACGGTCAAGTTGACCTGTTACTGCACCGTTTTCATGTACACAACACATGCGGCGCGCGCGGAGAGTCAGGTCAAGTCGACCGTTACGATTGTTACGATTTTCAACACTTTTAACACTTAAAAAATCGTAACAAATACGATAAAATTGGCAGGTATGCAGTAGGCCTACTACCATTATGTACTACTGACAAAAATAGCCACATAGTTCTCAAGCTAAACAGGGCATATAACCATGCAAGAAAAAAAACTTTCGTGGTTGAACTGTAACCATTGCACAATAAAACACACCAACAAAAAATGTGTACGTTTTATAACCGTTATTTCAATTCAAAAGGTTTGCTACAATAGGAATTAGGTCTTACATTTGTTATGCCCCAGTTCCGTTTTGCTAAGAGCTGACAGCATTTCTTTGATGATTAAAAAATACAATTGGGCCAGACAAAAGTTGCATAAGAACCTGACCGCCATATTGAATGACGCCATCTTGTTTCCATTACTACGTACATACATGAGGTCCTATGTCATAACATTTTTACGATGATGTGAAGTTGTATGAATGTATCATTTGCAATGGCCCAACGTTTTACCTCACAAGTTGAAAAGAAAATAAGGAACTAAAAATGTTGACAGCAATGGTAACAAACGCCACATGAATTTATTTCTGTCAAAACGGTACTCTCTGTAAGAAATTAACAAATAAAGTGGTTTTTTTTAATGTGCGCGTGTGCACACATTTTTAAACACGATGCGGTATCTATTGCGTATAAGAAATGAAAACTTACTGTTTTGCGTAGCGTTATTTCTTGGCTTGGCGCCAATAATTGCCAGATTAACGTTGGCCTTGCGCCCATCAATGATTGGGTTCGCGTCTGCGCATGCCAACTTCGCCGAATCCTTCGACGCCATTGTTACCTGGATAAAAGAGAAATGCAAATCGAGGTCATTTTTCACCAAAAGTAATAAACTGCCTTGTGTAAAAGGCTGTAAAATTTACATAACCGTTAAAAGACCTTGTTCTGATTTTTCCGAAAAATGGATTTCGTTCTAACCTAACAACCACACCAAATACCTACCCAAAATACAAATGTACTATCCACGGAAAGAGAACAGGAAATTTGCAATCTCCAATTTGAATATGGAAGCAAAAGGGTTGGTGTGCTCACTGCACTGCTAAATTAGTTCACAAAACATTTTTTTTTGAAGCGGTGATTCAAAATATATTTCAAATCCATGTCCTGTAACATGCTGTTCAGCAATAACTATCAGTTATTTCACATGTTTCATGAAATGTCGTGTGTGTTAGGCATTCCCAAACTTATGTGCACCCCGGAATGGTTATTTTAGGCCCTACACGTGTGTCCTACGCACCGTGATTTTCGCGCCAACCAATGAATGTCATTCCCATGATACACAACACAAATTTTGCTGATTTGTCACTTTGATATATTAAAGGCACAGGCTCGTCAGCAATGCGCGCGCGCCAAAGTTGTGCCAGGGAATACGTAGATTGGTTCCCGATCCCTATAGATTGGTTCGCTTATTGCGAAAATATAGGGATAGGTAAAGGGTAGATTGGTTCCCGATCCCTATAGATTGGTTCGCTTATTGCGAAAATATAGGGATCGATAAAGGGCAGCCATGACGGGCAGAATTCTGCCCGTCACGTGGTTATTATTATTTATTTTTTTTAGTAAGTGCGCAGATTTTGCATTGACATTTGTAACTTGGCCGTGCGTGTCGAACATATTCAATTATGTAAATAAAGTACATTGCCTAAAGCAAAGGACTTGGCCAATTTTTAAATATAAAAACACAATGCGCATGCGCAAAGACGACCAATTACAGATCAAGATGAGCGCCCTTTACCTGTCCTTATATTCTCCTGTGTGGAATATGTGGACGGGAACCAGTCTAAGGTAAAGGGCAGCCATGACGGGCAGAATTCTGCCCATCACGTGGTTATTATAAAAAAACAATTTAGTAAGTGCGCAGATTTTGCATTGACATTTGTAACTTGGCCGTGCGTGTCGAACATATACAAATTATGTAAATAAAGTACATTGCCTAAAGCAAAGGGCTTGGCCAATTATTAAATATAAAAAACGCACTATGCGCACGCGCAAAGACGACCAATTACAGATCAAGATGAAGCGCCCTTTACCTGTCCTTATATTCTCCTGTGTGGAATATGTGGACGGGAACCAGTCTAGGAAATACGCAGCTCCACGGCAAAGGCATGGAGCTGCGTATTTCGTGGCACGAATTTGGCGCGCGCGCGCATTGCTGACGAGCCTGTGCCTGAAACAATGTCCACGCTGAAAAGGTACTACACAACATTTCCACTTTTCAGAAGGTATGGTGTACACTGGTTCAAAATCTGTATAGAGACTTAGTTATTTCAGGTCGCCTGACATTTTTGTTGACCTAATTTGAACCGAACTTTTCCAAAGAGGAGGAAATATGACAAATGTGTTTTCAACACTTGTTTTGCGAAAAAAGCGTTTTTTTGTAAATTGCCACTGGCGTTCAACGATTTCGACCTTTTGGTAGCTGCTTCAATTGGGTTATTCACAAAAAAAGTATGACTTTGAGCGAGAAAAAAAAAATGCATCACAAACACGTCTCGTCTGTAGAAAAATTATGAATAAAGTTTTGAAAAGTGTTTTTTAAACTTCCACGGAGTAGAATGAAAATAATTTTGTCTCCCACGGTCATTTTACGCAATTGCACTTTTTCAATCCCCGTACCAGGCTTGCTTCTGTACAAATATGAACTTTTGTTGAGGTGTGAATAAAATATGGATTATACACGATTGGAAAGCTGCTACAAATGGCGTTATCTTCATGTGTAATTGAGGAAAAACTCATATGGTCAAACGGGAGCTGAACCCGAGACATCCGACTTTCCGGGCAGATGCCGGCTGCTGAGCTATAAGGCACAACGCACATTGGTATACTCACTCGGGTTTCCTAAAAGAACCCAACTCTCGGTGTTGCATGGACACGCAACCGAGCAAAGTAACGAACGTATTATGTTTGGTTGTTTCATTATTTTCAACGGTGATTAGGCACCATATCAAATATTAGCCTACATTCGCTATTTATTACAGTTGCAACACCGAGCGAAAATATGGGAGTATACCCGAGGGAGTATGCCACTGTACCTGATAGCTCAGCTGGTAGAGCATCTACCCGGTGTATCTAAGGTCTTGGAGAAAACCTGAGGGACTATACCACTGTGCCTCATAGCTCAGCTGGTAGAGCATCTGCCTGGTGTGTCAGAGGTCTTGGGGAAAACCTGAGGGAGTATACCACTGTGCCCCATAGCTCAGCTGGTAGAGAATCTACCTGGTGTGTCAGAGGTCTTGGGGGAACCTGAGGGAGTACACCACTGTGCATCATAGCTCAGATGGTAGAGTATCTGCCTGGTAGGTCGGAGGTATTGGGGAAAACCCGAGTATACCACTGTGCACCATAGCTCAGCTGGTAGAGCATCTGCTCGGTATGTCAGAGGTCTTGGGGGAAACCTGAGGGAGTACACCACTGTGCCTCATAGCTCAGCTGGTAGAGCATCTGCCTCGTGGGTCGGAGGTATTAGGGAAACCTGAGGGAGTACACCACTGTGCCTCATAGCTCAGCTGGTAGAGCATCTGCTCGGTATGTCAGAGGTCTTGGGAGAAACCTGATGACCACTGTGTTCATAGCTCAGCTGGTAGAGCATCTGCCTGGTGGGTCGGAGGTATTGGGGAAAACCTGAGGGAGAATACCACCCGCCGTACCTCACAGCTCAGCTGGTGTCGGCTATATTGGATGAAAACGTGAGGAAATATACCACTGTGCCTTATAGCTCAGCAGGTAGAGCATCTTCCCGGTGTGTCAGAGATCTTGGTGAAAACCCGAGGGAGTATACCACTGTACCTAATACTAATAGCTCAGCTGATGGAGCATCTGCCCAGTATACCGGGGATCTTGAGGGAAAACCTGAATGAGCATACAACAGTGCCTCATAGCTCAGCTGGTAGAGCATCTGCGCGGAGTATCAGATGTCTCGGGTTCGAATCCTGATGAGGACTATAATCATTTTTTTTTCTCACCCCGTTTCTAATGTGCTCAGTTGCGCTCCCATGCAACACCAAGGAAAACGTTCGGTCTTTTGGGAAAACCTGAGGGAGTATACCACTGTGTCTTATAGCTCAGTTGGTAGAACATCCGCCCGAAGTATCGGGTTCGAATCCCTATGAGAACCATATGATTTTTCTCTCACCCTCCGTTTCCGAAATTGACTGACAACATGTTGATTTTTGTTTCCTTTAAACGGTTGTCCCAAAACCTCGAGAGGCGCGACCCCGGTTTTTCAACCCAAATCGTTCCAGGGCACTGGGCGGGATTGTCACAACAATGGGCCAGCCATTGTCGCGTTAGCTGCACAGCCATTTGTAAAGAATCTGCCCGGGGGAACTTTTTATGTACGCCCCGCTGAACACGACATGTAGTGCCTTTTTGACACGTAACCACGGACGCCGGAGTTTGTCACACCTTAAATTTTGACATTTAGCACATGCCTGCATTGGCATGTTGTGTTGTGTTGTGTTGTGTTGTGTACATGTACCATCGCACAACGGTTCACCCCACACGTACGAATGTAGTGAACTAAACGAATGTTACGTATCCAATTATTCATGAATTTTTCTTGTGACATTGCCTAGTGATGAGCTATTTCATTCACCTGTTACTTTAAATTCGATGTCTGTGGTTAGAATTCATTTTGCATACATTAGTTGTTGCAAGGTAGGACAAGCCCCAGACAAGCTTTAGAGCATTTATGCGGAATTTGCATACATTACGAAAATCGTCTTTTGTGCGTTGAAAATAGTGGTCATTGGACGAAAAGATTAGAGATTTTCCAAACTATGTCAGGATTTAAGCCTGTGTGGGAAACTGTTATTTTTTCGTTTTTTTAAAACTGCACAAGGCAATCGATGATTTTTTTTTGGAAATACATGTATTTGTCTACTGACCTATGCTTAAAATAAGCGCTCTTTTGCACAAACCAAACAGCCAGGCCTTAAAACTCCCCGTTACAATTCAGCCCCAAAAGGTGACTTTCTAAAATTTATTTTACCCCTAATTCTTAAAAATGCAATCCCAGGGACCTGGTTTTAGGTCGACACATTTTCTTTAACACAATTGCAATTTTAGACAATTATTTTTTCCGAATTATTTGAGGGTTACAAAAATGTAGTCAGTTTTACGGCGCGAGATCTGCTCGCTATATGTGTGTGGTGCATCCGGCAAACGATGCAGCAACATCGCCATTTTCACTTATGGGCCAGTCACAAATCAGTTGCGATGCGTCGGCGATGGGTAAAACCGGGAAATTTGAACAAAATCTTGAGACAGATCTCACGATTTTGCACCCGTCGGAGGCGCTCTCCGGACGCCTGCGGCTTGTCGCAGATTTGTTTGGCATCGCCACACCCGTCGCGGTCCCCAACTTTGAACTTAAAATTTTAAGATTGCTCGCAAGATTTTTCACCCATTTTGGGCATCCCAGACACAATCTCTGATGACCTACGATGCCCTCCGATTAATCGGAGGCGTCCTCCGAATAATCTGAGACTAGTCGCAAGATTCTGTGTGGGATTGGAAATTCAGGTTGAGATTCAATGTCTGCGAGTGGTCTCCGGCGCCCTCCGACTGAATCGGAGGCGCCCTGCGACGATTCGTACGCTTTCTGTGATCGTCTCCGACGAATCGTACGGTGGAATCGTAGTAAATCGCCGTGTATATAAGGGCGCCTCCGATCGGATCGCTAAAAGTTTGAGACGCTCTTGCTGCAGTGTACAGGGAGAAATACAGATGACCGAGGTCAGAAAACCCTCCTTTTCCCCCACATATACCCGGGGGGGGGGGGGGGGGGAAATTAAAAGAAAAGATGCTCGCAGATATCGTCTCCGATGCAATCGGAGGCGATCGGAGGCTAATCCCACGATTTTTCGACAAAACCGGGTCAAAATCCTTGAAAAAATCTCAGACAATGTAACTGCTCCACTTTTATTAGGATTATTGCTAGGATTGTTCAAGGCTTCTTTATTTTCTACGACGACCCCCCGCCAAAACTAATCCCCGACAGATCGCCGACATTGTGACTGGGCCATTACAATGTTTTTTCCCAGACAAGTTCCAACAAATAGGCCTATTCTCACGAGAGTTATACAACAGATGAAATTGTCAAAAAGGTGAAAAACAATAAATTACTAAACCTTACTAATTCTTTTTCGTGAGAAAGTATTTCTGTGGTTTTAGGGCCCTTCGCTAAGCCTTCACCCATTGAAGTATTTTTGGTTCAGCCTTATACATCTGTGCAATTTTATCAACTTTAGAAGAGAACAAAATAACAAACGACTTAAAATGTCAGCGCCAAAAAATGGTGGCGACCAAATCGTTGGCCTTACCACATATTACAAATAGTTCCATAGGCCTATACGGTATACCCAGCCATTGCCTGGAATCCCATGCACAAAACTTATGAGCCAAGTGAGACAAGTTTTTCGTTGGTAAAATTTTCGCCTGCCCAATTTTGTGTTTGTATCATCAAACTTGCGATTTTACATAGTTTCTTGGGGGCGGGCAACTCATAAATTAGGGGGGCTGGGAACTAATAAATTAGGTTTTTCTATCGAATATGGACATTTTAACGATGCTTGCTTATATAACTTCTCAAAATTGTGGAAGGAATTTGCAAGTCGGCCACTACCTAAAACATCATGTACAAAACTTATGAGTGGCTGAAAAAAATTATAGTTTTTTCCCAAGTAAAATTTTCATACTTTTTCTTGGCAAATGTTAGTTTTTTTTAAAGCATCTGCAATTGCTGATGGCTAATGAGACATTTTAGGAAAAATGGTGATGGCCGACTTGTAAATTCTTACCAAAATGTTTTTAAACAAAATTTAAAAAAAGATAACTGTACTATACTTACAAATCCGTATCCTTTACTTTTTCCAGAATTCCTGTCCGTTATAACCACGGCCTCTTCAATTTCGCCGAACGGCTCGAAGTATTCCCGTAGTTTTTCATTGTTCGTGTGAAAAGGTAGTCCACCCACGAAGATTTTCGTCAATGTGGTGTCTTTTTTGCCTTCCATTTTTGTTTGAGTCAAGTTTTTCTCTTCAAATTTCAGCGAATACGACGTCCTTCCAAGGAGCTGCTTTCACAAGCGCAGTACAGACTACAGTCCGCGAACCATACACGGGCTAAAAATGTGCGTCAGTGTCGCGCACGAACCACGGACCATGTAGATTTCCAGGTTACGAGCACAGGAGTGTCAAAATTTGAGGCGAGACTAGACCTCGATAATTATCCTGATGTCGTGATGAATTATCCACTGGTTTAAAAGCTGTCCAAGTTTGGCTCGTCAGGTCCAAAGTGTGTACGCCTGTTAGTTTTTTTAATCAAGTTTAATAAAACATGTGTGCGTAGCTTTTTGGCTACACGAGCCGTCTTCGTTCAGTGTTAACCGTAGAATGAACTGCACTAACCGGCCGTGTACATGTCTTGTATACTGTACATGTACATGTGTATAGCGCGCGTGCATGGTATGTGTGTCATTCTATGCACTGTGTGCACTTTGACAAAATAGTCTCCACCCCAAAATGAATAATTCATATTACGGACCTGTACGGACTACGCTAGTGGTGGACGGTGACTCTAGCATCGTGTTTATGCATGATACCGGGCACACAGGGGCGTGGCTTTGGGCTGACAGTTTCGTGTGTCACACACGAGTGCGCCCTGGGGGGTTTAGTCTGAGCCTGTTTTTGGTGAAAGGTGACGGCCGCTAGACTCCCGGGGCAGGTAAAATTTTGACAATTTGGACAGCACAATAATAGCTACTTTCAAGTTAGTTTTGATGTAGATGCTTATAAATTTCTTTTGATAAAATGCTTATCGGGTCGGTTTCTTTGACCGTCGGTTGTTAAACGTTTGACACGATATTTGACACGTTGATTTTCAAGTATTTTGGAGTTTTTTAAAATTTAAAACTAATATACCAAAGAAAACGTTGCGCTCTTATTAGAAGCACGAGAGTGTATGATTGAATAAACGATTTTAATTGGTCTTTTTACCTTATTAAACATATGATTGAACATATGATTGGTAAACCGTTACACTTAGTTTTATCCCCCTGTGTGATTGAAGATATGCATTATTAAAAGCAACCCGAGTAAAAGTCAGCTCCGTACTTCGTCTAACTTTTGAGAAAACAGTGGCCCTGAACCACTTCGCCCTAAACCACTTCGCCCTGAACCACGGCCCGTGTACGAAGTGGTTTTGGGGCGAAGTGGCTTTTGGGCGAAGTGGCGTTTGGGCGAAGTGACTTTTGGGCAAAGTGGTTCAGGGCGAAGTGGTCCCGGGCGAAGTGGTCCAGGGAGAAGTGGTTTTGGGGCGAAGTGAATTTTCGTCTCATGAGACTGACAACAATTTATTGTTTTACTCATTTCCCAAAGACTACCTATAGCACTTTATACAAAACCCTTTTAGGGGACGTTTTCAACCGTCATCATGTTTATATTGTGTAATTATAAATCATTGGATATAGTTGCTATTAATTCAATCTTTACTTTCAGAACTTTTCCCCTGTAAACTCGTCGATTACTTTTTGGGGTCGTTGCAAATGATATACACTGGGCCTTTAAGGCGCACAATATGTATTGGAACAGGGAAATAAATATGATGTCTGGAAGTTTTGTTGTCCAAATTACAAAGAAGGGTTAAAAAAAAAACTTCCCAGACGGCACCAAAAATTCCTAAATGATCGAAGAGTTGTCAGAATGTTAGAAAAATGTTTGTCCCTACAAGCTCAGTGCCACACACGATCAGTCGGCAACAAAACCGAAAGATGTTATCTCGACATTACTGAAGCCTAACCTTGTCCGACTTTTTGTGGGACCGTTTTCTTTCTATAAAATTGACATTGGGAGAGTGAGGTTATGAATAGTGTATTTTTTTTCTAAATTTCTTGATGAACTTACGAGTAATAATACCTTACTCAAAATGTTGATTGCACCAATAGAAATAAACACCACGGGGTTTAAAAAAATGATCGAACACGCTCACCTTTTTAAGAATTCGCCTGATACAAAACATGCATGGATTATATATTTGTTTTCCCTCAAATACTACTGCATCTATAGCTGAAATTTCTGCCTACTATAGTTTAGCAAGATCCTTCTTTTACGTATGCGTTTGGTAATCTCAAAAATCAGAAATGTTCACAGATTTACGCCTAACTTACACAATATAAACATGATGACCGTAGAAAAATTCCCCTGGAATGGTTTTGTCTGAAGTGCTATAGTCTTTGAGAAATGAGTAAAACAATTAGTTTTCGTCTCATGAGACGAAAATTCAATTCGCCCCAAAACCATTTCGCCCAAGTGCCATTTCGCCCCAAACTACTTCGTCCAAACACTACATCGCCCAAATGCTACTTCGCCCCAAAACCACTTCGTGCACAGGCCTTGGTTTAGGGCGAAATGGTTCAGGGCGAAGTGGTTTTGGGGCGAAATGACTGTTTTCTCAAAAGTTAGACGAAGTACGGAGCTGGTTTTTGCTCAGGTTGGTTTTAATCATGCATATCTTCAATCACCAGGGGGATAAAACTATTTGTATCAGTTTACCAATCATGTATACTATCTTTAAAGGACAGTGGGGTGATGAATAGTGTATTTTTTTCTAAATTTCTTCGCTATATTGCTGCATATGGCTGTGAGGCTTGAGCCATGACAAAAACTGACCAGCGTATAGGATTGATACCTTCGAGATGTGGGCATACTGAAGAGTGCTACGGGTCTCTGACTGCAAGGAAGACCAACCGCTGGGTGCTAGACATTCTACAGACGGAGATGATGCTGCGACAGCAGATGGCAGTCAGGAAAATGCGCTACTTCGGTCATGCCATATACAGGGGTCAGTCGAAGGAAACCGACGACGGGGCCGGCCGGCAACATCTTGGGCGAGTGATATAAAGGAATGGGCTGGGCAGGGACTGGCAGCATCGCAGCATCATCATTTGCTGCTGATCGAGAACGTTGGCCTTTGTGTTGAGTTGAATGGTGAAAAAGTCTTTTGCAAAATACTTTTTCAGAAAACCAACTTCAGTTGTTAATTTCTCACACATACCATTTTGGACAGAAATAAAATCATGTGGTGTTTGGTACCATTGTTATTAACACTTTTAGTATAGGTTTTTCTTGTCAACTCATACAAAAATTGGGGTCACTGCAAATGATGTATACTCTACCTTTAACTTCGAGAAGGTTTGAAAAGACTCGTTTATGAAGAGTTACACAAAGTAATCGTGTCCAAATCACATGCGTATATCTTGGGAGAAATCCCTTGGACTACAGTTGTGTATAGCAACCTGTGGCAGTTTACATGCTCATAACACACAACCGCGGTCATGGTTTTTGAAGACAGGTATTCGACACTTCAATAAAGTCTTCGGTGTGTCTTTCATCAAAATCTTAGAAACACCCCCCAAAACCTAAAGGTTCGTCACGTAAGCACTGTTTCCCAGAGAGTCTGTACTCCGACCCGCGGTTTATTTGTGTTGAGAAATCGCGCCCTTTTTGCTCCATAAATCAACCCGCTTGGTGCGGGGACAGCTATACCGCTGATGACAAAATTGCTGGGTGACAAGTACGCCCTATGAGACAGCCTAATGTTGTCAATCCCCACCCCCCTCCCCCCATCCCAACCCAAAATAAAGCTTTAAAGGGCCCCTTATTTGGGATTTTTATCAATAAAATCTATGCTATCAAACCAATATACTCAGTTACATTCATAAAAATCCTATTTGGAGCTTGTTTTGGGGGTTAAAACAAAGGTTTTTAGTTTTTATGCTAATGAAAATATGCATATTCATGACCAGGGTCACGATGTCACAAGAGGCAAACACAGGAAAATCATATTCAACTGTGCACAAAAGATTCCACTTTTTTCTCAAACGTCCTGGAATTTTTGTAATCAATGACTGTTTGAGTTTGTTCTACATGTTTCCTGTTGTAAGCCATGACGAAACTGGGGGAGAAAACTGCAGCAATTTGCCACAAGTCCAACTTGAAGTCTTATGTTTTTTCTTACCTTTTCCCTTCTGTCTTCCTTACGTGATGCACTCCAAACAGCGCCCTCTGTCTGTGGTTTATTGCAATAAAATCTTCAAAGTTTAAAAAGGCTACCCTTTATTGATTTTTACATCCAAACGAACAATAGCATGTCTTGCTGAACAAGTAATTCATCATATGAAGCAAAGATTAGGCAAAAAGTTGTTTAGCATGTCATGGCCCTTTAAGTCGACATCGAGAAAGGCTTTTAAACAAACTGTGCAAACAAATTAACAAAAAACCTTTGGCTTGGTTTCAAACAAAGCACGTGTAAATATTTAAAGACCCAATGTATCTTTTTCAAGAAACTTTATACGGATTCCTGGAATACGAACATAACACATCGAAAGAAGAATGTTGGAAAATTAGCCTGCATAAATGGATGCAAGCAATGCTTTAGAAGAGCTTTAAAATCTATGCAATGGTTTCTGTGTTAAAGCTCTATACATCATTTGCAGTGACCCAAAATTTAACTTCACGAGTTGACAAGAAAAACCCGACTAAAAGGTTGATATAGGAATGGAACAAACACCACATGATTTTCTTCCGATTCCCCGTATGTATAGGAAAACCTGCCAACTGAAGATTTGTTTTTCTTTAAAAACGATTTGTTTCCCTTTTTTTACCATTTATTCAAAACAAAAACTATGCTTTTTAAAAGTTTTCTGAAGAATTACCGCATCTATGTGGCTGAAATTTCTACAAGGCAGTTTACCGACATTATTCTTTATATGAAATGCTGTTGTTCCTGGAATTCGTAAAAACAAATTCTGCAAATCATATAATCGTCCTTTCAGTGAATTTTTAAGTAATTTTTTTAAACCACCAGATGTAATTTCTTACAGTAAATACCATCTCGGACAGAAATAAATTATTGTGGCGTTAGCCATAGGCCTATATAGGCCTACCATTGTTATCAACACTTCGAGTATAGTAAGTTTTTTGGGTTTTTGTGTGTGTGTGTGTGTGTGTGGTTTTTTTTTCTCTAGTTTTTTTTCTCGTTTTTCTTTCTCTTAGTCTACACAACCACCTCTGGCATGTAAATAATAACTTTCGGTGTTATATTTATTTTACGATTACCTCATTTTCGTTTTCTTTAACAAAACACGAGATCAGTTCCCAAAGGAAACTATCAAATATCAGGAAACACAAATTTCATTAATGGAATCTACCCCACACAAACCGGTTCTGGATTATGTCAAAATTATTGATTTTCAGTCGGGTAACTCAATTCAACAGCAGTCGTTATTAAAAATATTTTTTTCCCTGTGGAACCGGTTATTTGTAATTTGTTGGCACGCTACTCAACTAATCACGTGGGATATTCTTCAATTATTTGCGAACGACCAAGGCATGCTAATTAGCTTTTGCATGTAACATTTTTCTTAAAGGAGCGTGACCAGATTTTTCTAAAAATTGATTTCGTTCTAAACCTAACATTTATATATATATTACCTTCCCAAAATACTATCCATAGGAAAAAAACAGGGAATTTAGTTTAAACTAAACTTCGGTGGATTTTTGACGATATCCCTGCAAATATACAGATTGAGAGCGCGACATTTTAGAATGGTAATGAGAAAAATATGATCAAAATCTCAATACCCATGGGAAAACTGGGGGGTGGTCAAAAATGTGATCAGAGTCCTATTTCATAAAGCCTGCACTTAAAAACATTCCTAAGTAAACATTCTTAACTCGTGTTTTTAAAGATACGAAAACATTAATTGTATTGTTACTAAATCCACTTAAGAATGTTTTTAACTTTTATGAAAAAGGATCCTGGTCACGCTCCTTTACTGGCTGGCGCCCCGACGTCTCCACTTTCAAATGGAGGTGCAGTTTAGAAAGTCACATACTATGCTGTTGTACGTAGTGCACGCCAATGCCTAGCAACCAGCAGCCTGGTTGCTTCATGCCATTCTCCCATATACAGTGAACACGGTATTGATTCTCTTCTGTACTTCACACCTGGCGCGTGCACCACATAGTAACAGCTATTTAGTCTGGTCAAGTGGATAGGCCTACTAAGTGTGCATGTGAAAAGAAGTAGTCAGTACACTAGACGCTAGGCCTATTCATGCGAAACAGGCAAATTTGCTTAATTAAGACTTTTCGAATTGCAGTCATCATGCCGATTTCATGGCGCCACTAAGCACAAAAAAATGCTTTGCACAGAATTTATTTGCTTTACTTTGCAAATTCAGGTTGCCAGCTATTTTATGTGAACCCAAAGTTCAGAAGATATTCGAGGACAGCCGAGTGGTTACGGAAGTTCACGAGTGCCGCCCATTCACACGCAACAGTCCCCTGAAGCGCCATTTCATGCATTTCTGGTGTTTGCCCCCGAGAACTCCAAGTCTGAACTTTCAAAAGTGCATTTCAGAAATCGCATCGACAGCAGCAGAAAAAACAGTAAATGGGATTAGACGAAATAAAAACAGATAAGTGACAAGCAGTTTCGCAAATCGCCAACGGCAATTAAGCAAACTCAACAAAACCATTTCTGTATACCGCCACTGCAGCGTTTATGCTGTCAATTCGCATAGCCCGGAACAAGGTTTAGGCCTATAGTTGGTCAGAAATCGGCATGCGCGCTTGGCGGGGTTTTCTCAATGGGATTGCGGATAATCCGCGCCAGTTTGGGGATTAAACCAACTTGGAAAAAGAGGGGGAAAAGTTGTTTTGATTCAAAATATTTCTAACAATGAGACCGACATGAGTTGGGTTAATGTTTGGTTTGTATGCTAAGTTAATACTCACAAGCATTTTGCTAACTTTTGATTAATAATGTCACGTAGCCCGTGCACATATCAGACTTGACATTTATCGGACAAATACTTTGACGTCAGAAAGTGCAGGTTGTATCGAGACTGCAGTTTGACCAACATACCAAAAATAAAATGGACAAAGCTGCTCAAATGAAATGGTATTACGGTTAGTTGAAGAGTATATGTGTAAATAATTGACGCGAAACGGAAATGGCGTGAAGTTACAAGCAATTTACAGGAAATTTTCAATTTGAATTTCACTTAAAGCCCTGCTTACTATTGGGAATCTCGAAAATCAGAAATGTCCACAGATTTAGCATAACTTACACAATATAAACATGATGACGGTAGTAAACTTCCCCTGAAATGGTTTTGTCTGAAGTGTTGTAGTCTTTGAGATATGAGTAAGAAAATTTTCGTCCCATGAGCCCAAAAGTCACTTCGCCCAAAAGCCACTTCGCCCCCAAATGCCACCTCGCCCCCACAACACTTTGTGCATAGGCCGTGTTCCAGGGCAATGTGGTTCAGGGCGAAGTGGTTTTTGGGCGAAGTTATTTTAAGCTTTTCTTGACTGTTTTCTCAAAAGTTAGGCGAAGTACGCAGCTGACTTTTACTCAAGTTGGTTTTAATCATGCATATCTACAATCACACAGGGGGATAAAACTATTTGTAACCGTTACCAATCATTTGTTCTGCCTTTAAAAACAGAGTTAAAATTACCATTTTTATAAAACTTCTTTGTCACTTTACGGCGATGTTGATGACGTCACTCGTTATGAGTATGACGTCATCTGTTATAGTGCCACAATTAGCATTTTGCATGTTACATTTACATAATGGGTGGCGCCCCGAATTTTAGAATGGAGGTGCATTTTAAAATGTCCACACACTATGCTGTTGTTGCTACGTGGTGCACGCTAATGCCTATTGACCCTTTTCCAATGACGTCATTTCAATCAGCTATTGATTGAAAGGGGTCAATAGCAACAGTGTTTTTGCTTTTTGGTATTGATTCTCTACTTGACACGTGCCGAGTGCACCACATAGCAACAACATTTTTGTCTCGTCAAGTGGATACTAACTGTGCATGTGAATGGAATACGTCAGTACAGTTTGAAACACGTAAACAGCTAATTGCGAGACAGAGACGTGCACCACGTATAAATCAACACCAAATGCAATAAATTCCGTCTCAACACCTCCAAGTTGAACCCCAAACGACCGTGACGTCACACAGGGTGACCGCCGTGACCCGACACATCGTGATATATGTTACGTCTGAAGCGTGACTGAATTCAAGTTTTCAATTTTTCATTGTCTCATCCTGGCGTCGCGATTTTTCGGCGCAAGATTGATTGTTTTTGAACTTTTTACATGCACACAGTTGGCATACAACATATATGATAATTCTATGACAGGTGATCAAGTTTGAGATATCAATGTACGCTCACAAAAGACAGGGCCCATGATTAGGGATTTGTATATCAATATAATCTATGCTATGAAACTAGTCATAAAAATCCTATCTGGAGCTTGTTTTGGGGGTTAAAACAAAGGTTTTTAGCTTTTGTAATACGCATACTCATAACCAAGGCTGTGATGTCACAAGAGGCAAACACATTTAACTGTACACAAAAGATTCCACTTTTTTTCTCAAACTTGCTGAAACGTAAATTGTAATACGGCAGTTCTAGTTTGTTTTACATGTTGCCTGCTGTAAGCCATGACAAAACTTGGGGTGGAAACTGCAGCAATTTGTCATAACTCCAACTTTAAATCTTATGTTTTTTTCTTTATTTTTCCCTTTTGTCTCCCTGAAGTGATGCACTCCGAACGGCGTCCTCTTTCTGCAATTTACTGCAATGAAATCTTCAAAATTGAAAAGGCTACCTTTTATTTATTTTACATCAGAATGAACATTAGTATAACACTAGTAGTCTTGCTAAACAAGTAATCCATCATATTCGGGCGAAGTGGTGTTTGGGCTAAGATGTTTGGGGGCGAAGTATAGCTTTTGTGCGCAGTGGTTCAGGGCGAAGTGGTGCAGGGCGAGGTCGGTTTTAGAGCGAAGTGAATTTTTGTCTTTTGGGGCGAAGTGAATTTTCGTCTCATGAAACGAAAATTAATTGTCTTACTCATTTCTCAAAAACTATAGCCCTTTAGACAAAACCATTTCAGGGGAAGTTTTCTACCGTCATCGTGTTTATATTGTGCAAGTTATGTGTACATTTGTGAACATTTCTGATTTTCGAGATACAAATAGGGCCTAGTGAAAATAAGAATAAGTTTACTTCTTTCTGTAATGAAAAAAGCATATTAGCCTTTGGTGTGTTTCACATGGATAGCCAGGAATAGCGTCTGGTGTACTGACGTACTTCCTTTCACATGCATACTTAATATCAACGTAACCAGACTAATTTGTTGCTGTGTGGTGCACGCGTTCACCGTAGGAGAGAATGACATAAAGCAACCAGACTGTTGGCTGCTAAGCATTGGCGTGCACCACGTATCAACAACAGCATGGTATGTGACTTTCTAAACTGCACCTCCATTTGAAAGTCAAGAATCCGTTTCATTGCCTCTTAAACCTAGTTTCACTTGCACCAATATCACGTCGACTGAGGCAGTAACATTCGGGGAAAGATACGATTACAAGTCCGGTTCGCCAGTTAACCCATTTTCTGAAATGTCTGCAAGTTACACAGTCGATGACCGCGAGACGGTATAGTCATGGTACACGGGCAATGTTAGTGTTTTCGCCTCATAAATAACGACTGGACGGTCATATTTTTTAGCCATTGAAGATGGAGGGTTGGAAATTAAATGTGCGACATAAATTGTACGATTTGACAGATTTCTAGAAATCGGGGAACACAGTTCAGCGCTGCCCCAAGGTACCGTTTTCAACAGTACATGGAGATTGGGCGTAATAGTCATGTCGGGTGAGCATAATCCTTTAGCGAAGTCTTTTACCTTGAAAAATGACACGATGATTGATTTCCTGCGGTAAAAGGCCCTGGAATGAATGGCATTTGTTTCACTGTACAAACATATAGGGGCCTGCCAGACAGTCTGAGTTTGCCTTGGAAAATCGGAGTCAAGCTTTCTCAATTTGTTCAGTATATACCACTGTGCCTTATAGCTTAACTGGTAGAGCGTCTGCCCGGTGAGTCGGATGTCTCGGGTTCAGTCCCGATTAGGCCCTTTTGATTTTTCTCTCGTACCAGGTTTGGTTCAATTTGTTCTGTACACAAACATATATGAGGGCCTGCCGGGAAGTCTGGGTTTGCCCTGGGAAATCTGAGTCAAGCTTTTACGATTTGTTCTGTACACAAGCATAGGGGGCCTGCCGGGCAGTCTGAATTTGCCCTGGAAAATCTGAGTCAAGCTTTCACAATTTGTTATGTACACAAACATATGAGGGCCTGCCGGGCAGTCTGGGTTTGCCCTGGAAAATCTGAGTTAAGCTTTCACAATTTGTTATGTACACAACTAGGCTATATAAGGGCCTGCCAGACACTTTGGGTTTGCCCTGGGTTTGTACACAAACATATGAGGGCCTGCCGGGCAGTCTGAGTTTGCCCTGGAAAATTTGAGTCGAGCTTTCACAATTTGTTATGTACACAAACATATGGGGGCCTGCTGGACAGTCTGGGTTTGCCCTGGAATATCTGAGTCGAGCTTTCACAATTTGTTCTGTACACAACTATACAAGGACCTGCCGGACACTCTGGGTTTGCCCTGGAAAATCTGAGTCAAGCTTATCCACTTTGCGTACATTTGACGTCCAAATTCAAAACGACGCAAACAAAAATTCCGATTTAAATTAAAGTAAAACCAAAAAGAAATTCACTAAGCGCCCGTCGGAGTCTAATTTGGATACAAAATAATAGATAACAAACTTATGTCAGGAATGATAGCAGATGTCCACTTGAGATGAAAGTTTCAAGTAAAAACTGACACAAAAAAAGAAAGAATTACGGTTCAGCAGTGGCCAGCAAGTCGACAACGTACTCAAACTTCAGCGTTCAATGTTTAGATATCGTCCGCTTTCAAAAAATCCCAACAAAAACAAATTCTCGCCAAGTTTAAAAACCGTTGTTTGTAGCTACCTATTCGGTTTCTATTCACGTCGTTTGAAGCCCTTTAAAGCTGAGGGATTTCCCATTGTTAGACCACGGGTCTGATGACCTATCAAGGCTCGGGGCCCGTCTAAAGTTTCAACCAATGAGCGAGTCTTTATTCATGATTGTTGATACGAACTGGGGTCGTGTTTACCGCGGCTGAAACATAGATGCTGACCGCAATCTCTGATTTCGGGTTAAGGTCGCTGAAAGGTCAGATCGAAATTCTGGTTTTAGAAACTATAAATTTAAGATGAGTTGTGCTCAAACCTCGATTTTGTTTACCTTTCACTTAATACACAAAAACAATGCATGACTTTTAAAGGTTTTCTGAAGCATTGCTGTATCTATGTAGCTGAAATTTCTGCAGGCTAGTTTACCAACATTCTTCTTTAGATAGGCCTATGTTATGCCCTTATTACAGGTATCCCCAAAACGTGTTATCTTACAAATGATATATAAGTTTTCAAAACTGGAGAGACTTTTTCACCAGGATCATAACTCTATGTAATGCCAGTTATATTCTCTCAAAACAAAAGAAATATCTTAAGACAGATCTAAGAATATAACTTAAGCAACAAATAGTGCAACAACATACCTTTCTGAAAACCATGTGTACAAATTTCCTATTTAACGTATGTAACATAGGACACGTATACATTTTTGACATTTTTTTGTGTCCTTGTTACATACGGTATATTGGAAATTTGCACACAGGGCTTTCAGGAAGGTATGTTGTGGCACTATTCGTTTCAGTTCTTTAGCTGAAGTTATCTCCTTAGATCTATCTTAAGATATTTCTTTTGTTTTGAGATCAGATAAATGACATTGTACAGAGATATAATCCTGGAGGAAAAGGTCTCTCCAGTATTGAAAACAGACACATAATTTATGTGACCCGCTCTGGAAAAAAAGGTAGCATATCCATGCACATTAAAATACAAAAACACAAAGAAAATTCCAGGCGGTATCTGGGCACCACCAAGAATTTCCATTGTGTTTTTGTATTTTAATGAGCGTGGGTTTGCCACAGATTTCTTCTTATTGTCACAAAATCTCGACCTAGCCTGTGCGACGTATGCTATATCTTTTTCCAGAGCGGGTCACATATTGGGCTTTTAAAGACATAGGCCTACATGATTTGAAAACTTTTCAAAACCGGAACTACAATTTTACATATTAGTAAAGAGTAATGTTAATAAACGAAGAACCAGTAATACTTCAGAAAACCTTACAAGTCCATGCATGTTTTTTTCATTTTTTGAATGAATAGCAATCGTCTGCAGACAATTTTTAAAAAGCACATTCAGTTGGCAATTTCTCCCACAAAGGTACCATTTTACGCGGGAAAAACATGATGTGGTGTTTGTTGCCATTGCTATCAATATTATTATTATTTTTATTATTTCTTTCTGGTATTCATACCAAGGATTCCTCAATAGTGCTCATTGCACTGTCACTCGTAAGCGTGAGGAAACCCATGAAGAATTAGAATTAGAAATGGCCAGAGACACCGGGGAATCCCCTTGCTCTTCACGAAAGAATGCTCTGGGATCTTTAGAGTGCGTTACCATTATCTAACACACTGGACCAACGGCTTTACATCCCTTCCGAAGGATGGAGCAAGTGTGGTTGAGTGCCTTGCCCAAGGGCACAGGTACCGCAGCCGGATTCGAACCCGCAACCCCAAGTTTTCACCCATGATTGCGAGTCAATGGCCCTAACCACTCGGCCACGGTACCCCACAATATCAACACTTTTATAGTCAGGTTTTTCTTGTCAACTCTTGAAGTAACATTTCAGGTAACTGCGAATGTTGTACTGGGGTTTTAAGTAAAACGCCATAGGCCCCTATTCGCTACAGAAACCACACAGCCTTGGAAACAGCTGGCTTTCCGCCATGTTGGAAGAAAAACAACAGACTAGACAGGTTTTAAAACCGCCCTGTGGCGTCAGCTGACACCTCATCTGACTACTTCGCAGGGGTTCAATTGCACAAGTGACACCGGGCAACAAATGTTCTTCTCGCCTGAATTACGGTCCCCGAAGAGGCTCTTTGTTTTAAGCCAATCTTATCGAAAGGAATAGCATTCGTATGAAGTCAAGTGGAGAAGGTCACATTATATTTACATGATTTGGTCTAAGTACAGTGTTGAGTGCTTATTCGTGCAAGAACTTGTGCAACAAACTTATAGGAACAAAAGAAAGCATTATTAATAAGATTTCGATGGGCGTATAGGCTATACTTGATTCTGTGAAATAGAAATTACTTCCCAACCGGTTTTATACACAAATCAAGGGATGATACTACTGCAGACAAAAGGGGCAAACTCAATTGCTTTAATTAGATTTTTCAAAGAAATGGCTTTTTTTGCCCTTCAAAATTATGTTCACATATTTGGGAGTATTTGAACGCGAAGTTAAAGTTAGAACACATGATTGGTATCTCGAAAATCAGAAATGTTCACAGATTTACACATAACTTATACACAATATAAACATGATGACGGTATAGTAAACTTCCACCGAAATGGTTTTGTCTAAAGTGCTATAGTTTTTGAGAAATGAGTAAAACAATTATTTTTCGTCTCATGAGACGAAAATTCACTTTGCCCCAAAACCATTTCGCCCTGCACCACTTCGCCCCAAAAGCCACATTGCCTCGAAACCATGACTTCGTCCTTACACCACTTCGTCCGAATGGCACTTCGCCCCAAAATACTTCGTGCACAGGCCGTGGTTCAGGGCGAAGTGGTTTGGGGCGAAATGGTTTTGGGGCGAAGTGACTGTAAAGCCTTTTTTGACTGTTTTCTCAAACGTTAGACGAAGTACGGAGCTGGTTTTTGCTCAGGTTGGTTTTAATCATGCATATCTTCAATCACACAAGGAGATAAAACCATTTGCAACGGTTTACCAATCATGTGTTCTGCCTTTAACGCGAGGTTCGACGCACTTGGCGCGTTGATGCAAATGGCTTGAGGAATGGTGATTAAGAATTCTTAATTGATCTTATGAATTGATTAGCGATGATCAAGATTGCTCCACCTGCTGTATAATCACTCAGCGACATTGAGCACGTTTTCCCCATACACAATGCAGAACCAGATATTGACTAGACTATACGGATCGAGGGTGCGAAATTTTAGAATGGTGACGAGAAAAATATGACACATGATATGGTATCAAAATATCAAAACCGATGGGGAAAATGTGGGGGTCAAAAATGTGATCTGGTCACGCTTTTTTAACAGTGGCCTTGAAAACATTTAAAAGTGCAAATGGTCTGCGAACATTTTCCGTCAGCGAGTAGGCTTATATTGTATTGGCTCGGGCAAATTCTCTCCAGAATCGATTAGAATGGATTCTGATTTTGGGAATCGGAATGGCGTTTCTGCCTTTTTGAGGAATCGATTCTCATTATCTCGTCGATTCCACAAAGTACCCCTTGATTCTTAACGTTAGTTGATGCAAAAATTACAAAATTAAATGATTTTGTCAGCGTTATGTATCAGATTGTTTGTACATGTAGTATACCAACGTTTGTTTTAAAAATGGGGGGGGGGGGTGGGAACGGAGAAAAAGATGGTGCCATGACTTTTCCCACATAATTTGTATTTATTTAAATTAGTTTAATTGCATTTTTTTCAAGAAACCTGTACCACCCCCACCAAACCCCCCCCCCCTCCCCCGAGAGAAACCTGGCTACGCTGCTGCAACCAGACTGTTGGTTGCTAGGTATTGGCGTGCACCACGTAGCAATAACAGCATAGTATGTGACTTTCCAAACTGCACCTCCATTTAAGTGTGAAGAATCCGGGTCGCCAGCCATTATGCAATGTTACACGTGTTTCTATTTTTGGAGAGCGAATACATAACATTAAAAACATGCTCGTCTGCAATGCGCGCGCGCCAAATTCGTGCCACGAAATACGCAGCTCCATAGCAAAGGCACGGGGCAGCGTATTTCGTGGCACGAATTTGGCGCGCGCGCATTGCTGACGAGCCTGTGCCTTTAACACTAATGTCCTTATGATAATACATACCACAAAATGTCATTAATTTGCCAAGAACAACAGTTACTATTACGACCCTGACCGTGAATTTCCATTAAACCGGACCTGGGTATACCCAATCGCCCCACTACCTTTTATAGCCGCGGTCTGGTCGACCAAGCACGCGCGTACTGCGGAGTGGGCCGGGCCACAGCACATACCCACCGTGTCGCGCGCCCAGAGCCCAGCGGGTGAATAGCGGCCGTGGCACGGTGCGTTAATTGGTGTCGCGAGCCGGTGCGTGTCAGCTTACATTTCGACTCGGCCCCGGGAATTTTGAGGGCCTTATCTGGCATTTTGATCTGCTTTTACGTTTAACCTCAAAAATATGGTCAGCTCTTTCGCAGATTAAGGAGAATTCGTGCTCGGTCCGCAGTCCACGGGATTTCTAACTGAGCTTTAATATATCGCCGTAATAAAATAGGGCATATTTACATTTTACGCTACTTTACTGCGGAGTTAAACCCCATTATACCATTTGCGGTGACCCAAAATTTTACTTCAAGCGTTGACGAGAAAAATCTGACTTAAATTGTTGATAGTAATGGTAAAAACACCACATGATTTTCCCGTGTAAAATGATGCATTTGTGGGGGAAATTGCCAACTGAAGGTGCTTTAAAGGCACAGGCTCGCCAGCAATGCCCGCGTGCCAATTTCGTGCCACGAATTACGCAGCTCCACAGCAAAAACATGGAGCTGCGTATTTCGTGGCACGCATTTGGCACGCGGGCATTGCTGACGAGCCTCTGCCTTTAAAGGAGCGTGACCAGATTTTTCTAAAAATGGATTTCGTTCAATCGTATAAAATACCTCTCCAAAATAAAAAAAAATATACTAACTATCCATGAGAAGAAAACAGGAAATTTGCAATTGATAGGTGCATTACTAAGCCTATGTGACTTTTTTCCAAAATGGACGCTGGAAGCCTGGTAGTTTGTTTCAAGTGCAGGGGAATAAAAGTGACGGATAACCCCTATAAAATTAAGCACAATTGAAAAGATGAGACTTCAGTGAGTATTTTGGTTGTTGTCCCGAGACGTTGAGAGAGTTGAGTATTTTTAAATGATTTGGGAAAATTCGGCATTTAGCATTGGTTCTTATGGGGTCCTGATTGCACCCAAGCACAAAATGTGCAACCATGCATGTCCCCATGCACGGAACAGAGAAACTGCCCTACAAGATGGCAGCTATTCGATACGGTCTATAGCTTCTTCCTTCCATTCCCACTCCAAATCTCAAACTATGTCAAGGACGCTCGGATGAATTAACGTCTGACAAACAAGTTAATCTGCACACCACGCGGGCAGCGGAAAGGTTTTCGGTTGCACGTGTGAGTAAAAGGTCACGAAGGCGTTTGATAAACTGAATTACGTCTAGAATGAATTCAGATGCGACACCCTGCAGTTGAGTCGGAAATGTAACAGCTGAAATTCCGTGGATTACACTCTTAACATGAAATAGGCCACGAGACCGTTCTTACATATTCATAAAAAATTCCTCAAAATTAAAAAAAGAACAGATTACAGGATTGGAAAACTGTTGCAAACGATGATATCTCCATGTGTGATTGAGGATGTGTATGATAAAAACCAACCTCTGTATAGCCTAAGTCAGCTCAGTGCCTCATCTACGGTCCGCGAAAACAATGAAAAACTGTGTCCTTGCTTTCGAGAAATTGTGCGAAGCCACCGTCCTATTTAGACTGGTTCCTTGGCTGTAATGCACAAAAAGCGGAGCCATAATACTTCGGTAGTCAGGGGCCTAGCTTCGTTCATACGAGGGCGCCCTTGTAAAAAAATAATAATACGTGTGCACACGTATTTATATAAATGCATCTGGGCGGAATCATTGCATTGGACAGTTGGAACCACTTCTATCTTCGATTGTAGTTTACGAGGCACAATTTGCAAGCACAAAGCCTTGCGTTCTTCACTATAGCAAATGAAGGAGCATGCAGTTTAGAAAGTCTACATACTATGCTATTGTTGCTACGTGGTGCACGCCATTGCATAGCAACCAACAGTCTGGTTCATTTATGTCATTCTCTCCTACGGTGAACACGGTTTTGATTCTGTATATACTTTATACCTACCGTGTGCACCACATAGCAACAAAACTTTAGTCTGGTATTAAAAGTGGCTATACTAAGTGTGCACGTTAATGGAAGTACGTCAGTGCACCAGACGCACAAGGCTAAGTCCTTCTACCCCCCCCCCCCCCCCCTCCCCCCCCCCCCCCCCCCCCCACCCCCCTCCCCCCCCCCCCCCCCCCCCCACCCCCCTAGATACAACCCCAGAAAGTACACTCAACCTAGCCACATTACCTGAAAACTAATTGGGAAAATATCAAATACACTTGCATAATCACAGGGCCCAATTTCAAGATTTCACGAATGTTTTATTGCAATTTGTCACCCGTCTGTTAATTCCCACGCCACGACAGTCGATTTAAAATGACAGGGGAAAAATGACAAAAATCTCCGTTGGCATTTCAAGTTTAACAACATCGAGTTAACAATTAATTTTGACCGGTTCTCATGCACCCGTATTGTTCCGCGCGAATGCGCATCCGAACACACACGATTACCACTTCATATTCTTCCATACGAGCGATAAATCTCATTAGGCATGTCGAATTTAAACTCCCCGTATGCATTATTGCAACAAATTGTGTTAATTTGCTTTCTGGAAATAAAAGGTTTGCCCGTGAAGGTGCGAAGAAAGCGAGCTTAGAAAGGCCGGAGCAAAAGCGACCAAGAAAATTGCGAAAATGTTATGTAACGTGGGTTCAAGCTAGTACTGCACCATACAATGCGCATCATGTGTGCAGACAATGCGCAAGCATATAGAACGACCGTATGTGCACTAAACAATCATCTGTAGTTACCCAGTTTTTTTACTTCACGAGTTGACAAGAAAAATCTGACTAAAAGTGTTAATAGCAATGGTAACAAACACCACATGATTTATTTTTCTTGTAAAATGGTACCTTTGTGGGAGAAATTGCCAACTGAATGTGCTTTTAAAAATTCGTTTTCAAACGATCTTTTTATCATTCATTCATTCAACACACAACCATGCATATAGATTTTTAAGGTTTTCTGAAGTATTACTGCATCTATGTGGCTGAAATTTCTACAAAACAGTTTATCAACATTATTGTTAAGTTATGTAATGCTGTTGGTTCTGTGTTTGAAAGTTTTCCGATCATGTAATCTGTCTTTCAATGTGTACCATGGTTTTCACTATATACAGCCGGATTGTCAACTCCATTTTGCTCTTTTCAACCATCCCAAACCCCGCCAATTTTACCTTTTTTCCCGGTCAACAGTTCTTACCAAAAACTCGATAGTAGGCCTATATACATGATTGGTAAACTGTTACAAATAGTTTTATCCCCCTGTGTGATTGAAGATATGCATGATTAAAACCAACCTGAGCAAAAAAACCAGCTCCGTACTTCGTCTAACTTTTGAGAAAACAGTCAAAAAAGGGTTTGCAGTAATTTCGCCCCAAAACCACTTCGCCCTGAACCACGGCCTGTGCACGTAGTGGTTTTGGGCGAAGTGGCATTTGGGCGATGTAGTGTTTGGACGAAGTAATTTGGGGCGAAATGGCACTTGGGTAAAATGGTTTTGGGGCGAAATGAATTTTCGTCTCATGAGACGAAAACTGATTGTTTTATTTATTTCTCAAAAACTACAGCACTTCAGACAAAACCATTTCAGGGGAAGTTTTCTACGGTCATCATGTTTATATTGTGTAAGTTAGGCGTAAATCTGTGAACATTTCTGATTTTCGAGATTACCAATGATGTATCCTATACTGCCTTTAAATTGAATCCTAATTTGGCAAAGAGCACGCCTTATTGACCCCAATATGACTCCTATAATGGTCTTCCACTCAACCGTGGAATCATTTTTTACACCTAGCTATTTAATGAAGCGAAATGGGAATTAGTCTCCCGGCGTGGGTCACAAAACGGTTCAATAAACCCTACAAAGTAGAAAAATACCCTTTTCAAATGACGTACCACCACAGGTGTCTGATTTTCACTCCCCAACCGGAATAATTCTTTATGAATACATTGTAAATTGTCAAAATATTTTCCTTCATTCTTTGTTCGCGACGCCAGTAAAATTATCGTCAAATTTATTTCACACCTTATACGTATAGCGCGCAATAACTATATTTTTTTCGAGGGCCCGTGCGGTTCTCGAGTTTTCACAAACAGTCGGCGGACACGGGGAGCGCTTGATATATATTATCATTGCTTAATGAAAATTAATTCTTGTGTGACGAGGCACGAAATTTGATGTAGCTGACCTCCTGAAACTCGTTAATTCCGTTCTACTTCATTACAGATTGGTTTTTTGGTCTGCCGTTTTGCGAGGAAAAAGTCATTGAACCTGTGGAGAGTTCACTTTACCCAGGTTTTAGATTTTTACAGGAAAATCTCAAAATCTTACGAAAAAATTAAAGAAGAAATTAATGGTGCGTTTACGGTAACGACCTAAAACAAATCCAGGTAGGTAGGTAGGAAAATAATTTTATTTTGTCTTTTTCTTTTACACTACAGTTCATGCATTTGCGTGTTGTTTTGCAATCTTTGAAACTCACTATTAACAATATTAAACATGTTCATGTACAAGTGTACAAAATGTTATGTTCGTTGGAAATTATTGCAAATAGTGCTCATTTAAAATTATCAACTTGAAAATTGGCAATAAAAATTTTGAGGTCGGCAATTTGGCCTTAAAAATTCCAGGTATAGGTCGGGTTACCGTAAACACACCATTTATTTTGTTTGGCCTATGTTATTGTTTTGTGTCTATTCCTCCATCGGCCACTTTTATTAATGTCAAACATTTTGTTGGTGAGAAATAAAAACGGAAATTTTATCACGAAACTAGTGCAGCGAAAATAACCACCCGAAATCACTACCAAAAATTGCAAACATGTCGTCTGGTTCCGGCGCGTGAAGCTCCACGGATTGCTATTCAGAGAGGAGGGTCGGTGATCAGACGCATGATTCGAGTGGTCGAAAAGGTTTAAATGAGATTGCAAAACATGCCATTTCTATCCACAGAAATCACCTAGAAAAATCGTCCATCCGATATTAAGTAAATAATTGTAGTATTCTTGGTAATACAGGGAACACATTGATGGTAATTTGATTCGAGAAAGGTTTTCAAAAAGTGACAAATCGCAGTGGACCAATTTCAAGACACATTTACAACATATTGATTACATGTGTCGCTACACCAAGAAAATGATACATTGCGCTCTGCGCAAGATTGAAATATTTCATGTTTGAAAGTACATTATTTTGACATATCCGATTACAAATTGTGAAACCCGAGAATGTTTTAACAACCTTCGGTTGCTTTGAGGTTGACCCGAAGGATTCGAGTATTTATTTGCCTCTTTGGCCAAGTTTGTATATCATAGCACAATATTTTAGACTGTCATTCATGGGGCCTGAATAAATAATATGGCACATTCTTGTGTCATATTCGGGTGTCTACGTGAGGAAATCGCGAAATCCCCTGTAAAAAAAAACCCAGCTGGGTATCACAATTAAGGAGATGCAATATGGTAATGCTTCGGTGATCACATATTAATGCCTGGTCGTACCATTGTTTTAATCGATATAATCGTTAATCGATATATGATATATTATATCGATTCTTAGCTGTGCTATACTGATTTTAATCGATATGCGAACCGTGCATCGAAGTTTAGTCGATTGGTTATTGCAATGGACTGATTCTTAAAATACTATTGAATTCAACCATCGAAACCTATATAGAGTCCAATAATCAATAATTGGTGATCATGCACGCTGATGCCGATTGATTTTAATCGATATGCAATTCACTCGTCAAATGATGATCAAGAACCATATATTGGCTTTGGCACTGATTTCAATCGATATAAATCGTAATAAAATATTAATTTTGAACCTCATTCTTTGACCTCTGGCGTCCCGGGCTTGATTCAGGGGCGTTTGTGTGGATTGAGTTTGCAGTCCCTACTTGACCGCGTAGGTTTCCCCCAGGGGATTTCTCTGGGGTTTTTCCTCCCACTTCTAAAACTGCATCTCCTTCTTCGTCATGTCAAGTTGATAATAAAGTATAGTTAAAGCTAAAACCGTATAGTTGATGGCATAAAGGGCCTTAGTTGCCGAAGATGCCATAAAATAATTAACTACTATACAACAGTTTAAATGCAGATGTTTGTCAATGCGCGCGTGAGGCCAAATTCGTGCCACGAAATACGCAGCTCCATAGCAAAGGCAATAGCGGAAATAATTCAACACTGATAGTTATACCATCAATCCTGAAAAACAAGTCTCAACATTTTTAAAACCTTTCCAACAAAAGCATGGTATGCCGGTTTCAAACAGTCTATCAACATTTAAAAGTCATGGTAACCTTTTTTGTTGACTTTTTTGTTTTTCAGGGTTGACGTTAAATTATCAGTGTTGAATTATTCTCGCTTTGGCGTGCCATAGTATGGACACAGTAATGACGGATAGCAACCGGTTGGGTCTAGAAAGTGAAACCCAAAGAATACTGAATTGGCGGAAGTCGTGTTCCCAGTCCACCTGACACCCTTATTTGCCTCATGTGCGGTCATGCATGAGACATAATTTAATTAAACTGCTACCAAAAGACACAGGAGAATTTATCCAAAATACATGTCAAAACATCTCATATAAATATTGGTACACTGAAACAACAGTCAAGTAATTTTTACTCGCACTGTATAGAGACGTCTGTACTGTGTGGGGCGAAATGTTTTATTCGCGCGCTTAATTATCTCTAAATATGTCACCACGCCGAATTTATTGGATTTTTGACATTAATGTACCAACGTATTTCATAACAATGGGGCTATTTGTCGTGTGGTGTGTTTTAACGATTGTACTTTTGTACAGTTCACAACAGTTTTGTCACGTAGACAAATTTAGGCCGAGAGAAGCATTGGCCTTTTTGAAGTATGGCGGAAACTATAGAGGGCGCACTTTGATTTGGGTATAAACTCTTAATTGGCTATTGGTCCTGTGACGTCACAGGTCACGGGGTCAATTGTGACAAAAGCCACATCACGCCGCGGATCTATGGAAACCACACTCAGAAACTACTTGTGCGGATAGTGCTTTTGTGACTGTGATTTTTAGTGCGTTGTTTCACTCCACATGATTCCATCCACATATTTTTTCTCAAAGTGCAGGGTTGTAACGAGTCTCCTTCCAAGTCAAGTCAAGTCAAACTGCCTTCGAGTCCCAAGTCAAGTCAAGTTGCCGTCGAGTCCCAAGTCAAGTCAAGGTAATTCAGGTATGTTGGTCAAGTCAAGTAGTCAAGTAGTTCACGACAGTAAATTTGTTCAAGCTAATTTCATAATGTGTCTAAATACTGAAACTCACATTCATGTTGCTCCAAGGTTTCTTTAGTGTTGACATACAATTCGGTCCCCAAAATTTTATTTTTGGCAGGCTCAAGTAAACAAATCCTAGTCAACTGAAGTCATTTTTAGGTTCGAGTCTCAAGTCAAGTCAAGTCAAGTCAAGTCATTTGAGGTTCGAGTCTCAAGTCCAGTCAAGTCAAGTCATTTGAGGTTCGAGTCTCAAGTCAAGTCAAGTCATTTGAGGTTCGAGTCTCAAGTCAAGTCAAGTCAAGTCAAGTAATTTGAGGTTCGAGTCTCAAGTCAAGTCAAGTCATTTGAGGTTCGGGTCTCCAGTCAAGTAAAGTCATTTGAGGTTTCAGTCTCCAGTCAAGTCATTTGAGGTTCGAGTCTCCAGTCAAGTCAAGTCATTTGAGGTTCGAGTCTCCAGTCAAGTCAAGTCATTTGAGGTTCGAGTCTCAAGTCAAGTCAAGTCATTTGAGGTTCGAGTCTCAAGTCCAGTCAAGTCATTTGAGGTTCGAGTCTCAAGTCATTTGAGGTTCGAGTCTCAAGTCATTTGAGGTTCGAGTCTCAAGTCCAGTCAAGTCAAGTCATTTGAGGTTTCAGTCTCCAGTCAAGTCAAGTCATTTGAGGTTCGAGTCTCAAGTCAAGTTAAGTCATTTGATGTTCGAGTCTCAAGTCAAGTCAGTGTAAGTCGGGACTCGAGTCCTGAGTCCCGAGTCCGAACCACCCTGGTGACACAAGTACGTAAAATTTACGTGCGAAAATGCTCAGTGTGAAATGAACCTACCCAAGTTTGTGTCTGTTCTGCAGACAGTGCAGATAAAAATCCACGTACGATGTACTTGATACGATACAAATTGATCGATATTTATTCCGCTAAATCGCACAACACCTTTTGACACCTGTTTCATATTCGAAAAAAATGGGTCAGGAACGCCCCTTTGGGTCCGTCTGTGACCCCACAGGCGGGCCCCGCCGCGCACCGTAAACAACAATTTGGATTTAAATTTATCGCCATTTTGTCTAATTTACAGCGTCCCGGGCGCAGGGTGCGGTTGCCGGGGCAACGGGTTCCCAGGGACCCGGACATGGCGGGATGTTTAAGGGCCATTCATTTGGACATGAAACTTTTTGACGAATTCCAGGAACAGCATCATTACATTACGAAAAAATAAAGTTGATAAACAAAAACGTAAAAATCCATGCATGATTTTTGTGTTGAATGAATGGTATAAAAATCGATTACAAACGATTTTTTTAATGCACCTTTAGCTGGCAATTTCTTGCACAGAGGTACCTCTTTACACGGGGAAATCATGTGGTGTTTGTTACCATTGCTTATGCTATCAACACTTTTCGGTTTTTTTTCTTGTCAACTCGTTAATTAAGTAAAATGTTGGGTGTAACTGCAAATGATGTATTGGGGCTTGAAGGCGCGACCGGTTATGGCGCGCTTTTGGCTTTTTGGCGGGGAATACACGCTCAGTGTATACAGCATAAAATAAACATTGCTCGGTCTAGTGATACGTTTTGTCTGTTGAACTTGAAATTTGTTGAGTGATCAGAAATGATTTCCACGATCAGAAATCATTTCTACGCGTGATTTTTAAGTTGGCAACATATTATACAAAGTCGACTCGGTGCATTTGTTGACGAGATAATTTATGTTGCCAAGTTGACTTTCCAAATCTACTGCTAAGTCGACCAGGGGCGGATTGCAATATGCGGTCTAAGACCGGTCTATAGGCTTAGCCGGCTAACGCGGCGTCCACTAAGACCGGTCTATAATTTTAGCCTGCTTGCAATATCGTTGTCTTAAAGTTAGACCAGTCTTAAAATTTAAGCCCGCGACGAGCAGGCTATAATTTTTGGAGACTGCGCTACATCTTGTAATTTTGCATGAAAAAAGACAAACAAAACGCACATTGTGCCCATATAGAGCCTTTATAGTGCTATTTGATAACTTTCGCGGTCAGTTTCTTTGCAAAAACTGCACCACACACGCGCCATCAAGTGGCTTCGTGAGGACGTTTGTTTGGCTTGGAATACGCATGTATAGCCGGCTGCGTCACTTTCCATTGAGTTATGTGTGTTTTTCGGCTGGCGCAGCCGTACTTCAGTTAGACTGGTTTATTGCAATGGGCTAAACCAGCGACTAAGCCGAGACTGGCTAAGTTGGATAGCTGGCTATAAAAGACCGGTCTTAGACCAGTGGCTAAGTCGATTTTATTGCAATCCGCCCCTGGTTAGATAATTGTTGCTGAGTCCAGTGGAACGAAATAAATTATCTCGCCAAGTCGACTTTGCGGATTTGGAAAGTCGGCTTGATAAAAAAAAAAAATCTTGCCAAGTCGACTTGTTAAATCAAAGGAGTCGACTTGTTAACAAAATTATCTCGCCAAGTCGACATAATAATAATAATAATAATGAAAATTTATAATGCGCCGGTATCCATCAAAAAAGATGCTCATGGCGTTATAAGTCAATTATACTTGCGCGCCATACAAAAGCCCTCCTATACTGGCGCGCCATTACAAAGGTGCTCCTTCTGTATGGTTACACACCAGTAAATAGGGCTCCCATACGAACCAATGCTAAATGCCAAATTTTCAAAAATCATTTAAAAATACTCACAATTCTCTCAGCTTCTCAGGACAACAACCAAAATACTCACTGATTTCTCATCTTTTCAATTCTGTTCAATTGTGGGTAATCCGTTACTTTTATTCCCTAATTTCCACTTGAAACAAAACTATCCCTACAACAGTGAAACTTGATAATCAGACCAGCATCCATTTTGGAACAAAGGCACATACGCTACTGGGCAAAATAGGGCCACTTTTAGGAGCTACAGTGTCTAAAATGTTTAAAGTTGGAAGACAAAATACCCCACATCGCGACGATAGTCATATTCCACACAAGACCACACTCTTTCAGCTCGAAACTCTCCCTAATAAAGAAGAATTTAAGGGCATACAAAATATTCATGAGCTCGGCGCACAGATCTCTACCTATTTACTTGGGAGCATCCATATCTACTGCACTGGCGCGTGCACAACTTACACAATTCCTTCTTCTCTGCCGAGCCACTTTAATACAGAAATCATCCTACTATACGGGAGAGCCACTTATTAAAGTACTCGTTCTTTTGGCGCGCCACTTACATAAGCCCTCCTTCTATAGGTGAGATTATTGATCCCGGCATAGGATGACTGTATGTTACACATCACAAGGTCGCAATATGCATAGACGGTAAAAAAATACGTGTCCTTCTTTTAATCTTGAATAACCTTGTCATTTTCCAACGGATTTAACCCTAAATTTCACATCATGTAAACAAGACCTGACAAATTTAACTGAGTGAGTTTCATCAGTTTTGTCCAAGAGGGTGAGATTCAATGGCCATACGAAAAAACCCTAAATTTCAGAATTTGCCACTTTCGACACGGCATCCGCTATTTTCAAGTAAACTGTCTATGTCCAAGGTCCCTTTGCACCTCATGATGAAATGCTCGAAGCGATCAAGATGGTTTGCAATAACATTTGGAGTGATCCTGCCTTTCTTCATAAGCTTTCGGCTGCAGCACACATTCCACCACCGTCTCCAGCGATGTACTGCAGCGCTGAAGGAGGCGAAGTCGAAAGTGGGCAAATTCTGAAATTGACTTTTTTTCTTGGACAAAACCGATGAAATTCACTAAGTTACATTTGTCAGGCCTTGTTTACATGATGTGAAATTTTTGTTTAAATCGGTTGAAAAAGGACAAGGTTATTCAAGATTAAAAGTAGGACAGGTTTTTTTTTGACACGTATAAAGGCGATCTATGTTCGTGGTGGACCAGTCGAGTGGGCATTGTCAGAGGTATTAGTTCCCAATATTCAAGGAGAGAGGTGGTATACGGGTGCCGTAAATTTCAACTTAGGGGGCAAAATGATATTGTGTGGAGCTTAGTCATGCCTCAATCCCCATACCAACGGGGGAAAAAAAGTAAAATTTGCAGGTATTCGTGCTTGGTATATAGGCCTAGTGTAAGAGATTCGGGTCACTACACTCACCAAAAGTCCATTAAGCCCTGAAGTGAAAATGTCACTATTTTGTATGTCGCCAAGGTTTACTGAAATTACTGGGTCTACAAAAACAGGACTGTTTTCCAGCGCCTTAGCAATGGATGTTTCAGATTGCCAGCGAACGTTTAGACCCAGTAACCCTGGCAGCTGACGTCACAAAAAAAGAAGAATTAAAACCACTCTAAAAGAGTGAAATCTATTCTGAAAAAGAGCAAAATCTTCACTCTAAAACGAGCTAAAATGTTTTGCGACAAAATTGAAGGCCATACCCAGGGAAGCGAGAGAAGCGGGGCTTATTGCAACTACGATGTCTTTCATTGCTATTGAAAAATTGTCGGCCATTGTACGATAAATCCTCTGAACGTTGTAACCTTTTCGTCTTTTGAAACATGTCCAAAGGACGAGCTTTAATTCAGGATAATCGTCTGCACCCAAGGCCAGTGAAAAAAATGGTCAAAACAAGCCTATAGTACATATAGTTTTCGAATTACATAATTATAAAGGCCCTCTCACACACGAAAAAATCTCCCCGCCGAGTGGCAGGCTCTTCACGTGTTGGTGATTTCGGGAAACTGGAAAACTCGTGGGACAACTCGGGATGATTCGTGTTAAGCGGGCCTTCAACTGTGCGATTTTTGCCACGAATTTTCTACGAATTGGTACGATTATCGGAGACTGCCTACAGACTCTACACACAATCGTACCCAATCGTAGCTAATTCGTGGCAAAAAATCGCACAGTGGGAGGCCCGCTTTAAGCGGGCCTCCCACTGTGCGATTTTGAGACGATTTTGAAGTGCTATAATCTTTGAGAAATGAGACAAATTAAATTCGCCCCAAAACCAATTCGCCCAAGTGCCATTTCGCCCCAAACCACTTCGCCCGAGTGCCATTTCGCCCCAAACTACTTCGTCCAAATACTACATCGCCCAAATGCCACTTTGCCCCAAAACCACTTCGTGCACAGGCCGTGGTTCAGGGCGAACTGGTTTTGGGGCGAAATGACTGCAAACGCTTTTTTGACTGTTTTCTCAAAAGTTAGACGAAATACGGAGCTGGTTTTCGCTCAGGTTGGTTTTAATCATGCATATCTTCAATCACACAGGGGGTCAAAACTATTTGTAACAGTTTACCAATCATGTATACTTTAAATCCATCTATATACTTCTCAAAATGACAAAAGCCAATCATATACACTATATACCATAAAGCGACATATATTTTATATTTCTCCCAGCAAAGCACTGGAATTTACCACAAAACAGATTGCTTGGGGGTCCAAACCTGCCAATAGAACAACATCTTCATAACTATTTCTTTAACAATTCCCCTCCGAAGCCATCAAAATGATCCAAACATAACTGGCAACAAGGCCTTTTGAGACACAGTCCTTGATTTTAAAGCTTTTTGTCCGCCATATAGACCTCACATGCGCTACAATGACGTCTGTAAGAGAGTCATGGAGGCCCTTGGCATCGATACAGGCACCTGGGAACTTACAGCCTCAAGAGAGAGGATGAGGGAGGGCCTAAGCAACTCTGAAGAGTCACTTGCCCAGCAGTCTGAGGCGAAGAGACAGGGGAGAAAGGCCAGGACCCAGACGGACAGACCAGCGTCAGCCTTATCTGCGAGAGGTATCCGGATTGGACTACGCAGCCACACCCGACGCTGCCCAAGAACTACCTGCCAGAGCGCAACCGGCATAGCCTCTCTCCGGACAAATACGAATGCCTATACTAGCCCTCATGGCGTCCACTCGCAGGTCTCTTCTTTGTATTATAACGGACAGAATGGACTTGTTAAAGACCATTCCAGGGAGTCCAAAATGTCAATGCATGATTGGCAAATTTACAAATGGGCAGTTTCTATAACTGTGTCCAGCTTGAGCAAAGATTTACAAAGGAGTGGCCGAGACTGTGTTTAAAAAAGATAGAACATGTGAGATAGAACCTAAGACCTGTTGCGTGGAGGGGAAATAGAACCTTTGAGATAGAGCTTTAGACTTTTTGTCCAAGTCTTACCAGAATCCTTTGCGCAAGATGCGCATAAAGCCCCTTTCACACTTATACGATTTTGGATACCAATCAACACGACGTAAAAATCGTAGTACATCGTAAAGAAAAAAGCCTACAAATCTCTAATTACCGTGACAGAAACGACCGAAAAGAAAATTTTGCGATTCCATTATGACAAGGTTACAACCACTGACATCAATGATGAAACCATCATACGATGATCGTAAAAGTGGAAACGATTTTGATGCGAATCCTTGCGACACTGATTCGACACTTTGCGAATGTCTGCGATTAAAATGCGACGTTTTACAATGCATTCCGATTTCTTTGCGATCTTTTAAGATCGTATGCGATGCCGTTACGACCGTTTGCGATTCTTTACGATTTTTGGCGACCTGAAGGCGATTCGCTGTCGCGGTTTCCTTGAAATTATGACGATCACGTGACTTAATTGCATTCGTATCAAATCGTAAAGAAAACTTAAAAGATCTTAAAAGTTCATTTTGAAATAGTGCTGAAAGATTGGTTAAGAACATTCACGATGGCATTAGGATTATTGACGACCTTGTTAAGACACATTACGACTTTATTACAATATCTTACGACCGGTGCGATGATACATTCCAACAATTTCGTAATGACTTTGCGACCAAGACGAATCATTACGATCGTAAAATGTAACAACTCTCCGTCCCGGTTACGAGCGTATATTTGAAATTTATACACAGAGTTTTTAGAAAGGCATGTTGTCACACTATTTGTAACCCTTTTTGGGCCCAAGTTATCTCTTCAGAACAACAAACTTATTTGTTTTATTTTGAGACCATGCAGACAAAGGTATTTCCTCAAAAATATTGTATGTGTTGCCAAAATGCCCCTAACCTACTTCTAAATGGGTTTATCACTTTCCTGCTTTTTTCACAAAATTTGGGACATTGCAATAATTCTTCTGAACAAACAAATCACTCGAATGACCCAGTATAGGACTCAAAATTAATTTCTAAAACCACATGATCTTGGACTTTGGGCAATATTTCGCCTCCATTTATTTTGATATTCCGCATTTACAATAATCATTTCTCAACTTTGACACCACAAAGCTGTTACGATAACAAATAATGGCATACATTCATGTCAGAAATTGGTACAAAATTATGGTTTACGGGACTCCTGCAGCGAAACATTATAAACGATATGCTTGTAATTTGAGTGTCATATAACAATGCGCGTTCGTGGTGGTATAACATAAACCCAAATTTGTGTGAATTGTGAACCAGTTAAAAACTGGGTCAGTTAGAGCGTGCCCCAATACATTAGGTGCGTTCAGACGATGGTTGTTAACTTAAAGTTAAGTCGTTGTTAGTGGGCACTCGTAAGTAAGCTCGTAAGTAGTGACCGTGTGGACGCACTTACTAACAAGTTAACAACGACAAGTTAACAACGACGATTTAACAACGAGAAATATTAGGTGCGTTCAGACGATGGTTGTTAACTTAAAGTTGGTCGTTGTTAAAGTTAACTTAAAGTTAAGCTCGTAAGTAGTGACCGTGTGGACGCACTTACTTATGAGTTAACAACGACGATTTACCAACGAGAAATCTTATGAGTAGCGCGCTACTTACGAGCGCGCACCTTTGGTATATGGGCAGTGTGCATGCCGCGCCTGAGCGTCGTTGTTAAATCACCGTGTACGTGTGGACACGCGTCGTTGTTAGTGGGACTGTCGTTGTTAACTTTACTTTCTAAGGTAGTGCCCGTCTGAACATGGCCATTATTTGTAGTTACCCAAATTTTTACTCCCAGGCAGGCATGATGCAACCAGCTTTCTTTATGACTGCCTCTATTTGTGTTTGCCTTTAGCATGTGTTTTAATGTGCTGTTTTCTGTTTGTCCTATTTTGCCTTTGGAGAATATCCTGCCGGGATCGAAACGTGAGGCCATGGACACTCCTGTTTTTTTTTCAATTTTTCCAATTATGTAATCCGTCTTTACAAATTTCTCCACAATTTCATTAAGTCAGGCCTATACCCGAACACAGACCTCCTGAAAATCTCTTGAAGCTAAACAATCCCAAAGTCCTTGTATTCAAGCGAGAATAAATCGATTGTCTAGGCCTTTAGAAACTTGTCAACCAATCTTATACCAAGCTGATATATCAGGGATATTTGTTCGTGCATCAGTAACTCTGTAATGTCTTGCTCAATACATAAAAAACGCATCTAGTTTACAAGGCCAACAAGACAAAGGCTTTTTGTAGTAAGAATTGACCGCGACTGTATAGAGATAGATCAGTATATTAATCAGTTCTTAATGCTGTCTTTTTGAGAGGACAGTTCTTATAATACCAAAAGCGTATCAATGAAAATAGGAATAAAGCCACAAAAAAAGAAGAAAAAAGGAAAGCCGGCCTGTATTTTTGCACAAGAGCCTGGACAAAGAGGATAATACAGGGTGCACCCCCGGCCCCCACCGCCAACCCCCCCCCCCCCCCCCCCCCCCCCCCCCCACCACCCATCCCCCCACCCCCCACCAGCCCCAAAATGTCTGGATCAAACCAGGCAACCTCAGAATATAGGTTTCGCTTGATAATAGACAGCCGAAGTGTGACGTGGGTTGCCATGACGATTGGATCCAAACTAACATGGCCGTCGGAAAAAGTACTATTGCAAAGCACAGGGACACGGTTCAGTGATTTTTAGTTTAGAGCCAATTGCCTAGGCAACCAACAAAAGATGACGTATCACTTGGGCAGTCGATAACGATAATGGTGGATTCTTATATAGCGCACATGTCCACTCTGCGGGGTGCTCCTGGCGCTGTTACCAATATTACCGCTGCCATCAGGGAATCACCAGAATCATTTCGCTTCAACTAGTGGCTGCCTGGCCAAGGCACACAACCCTATCAGCAGTTATAGATTGTGGCATTCCCCTTAACAGCTTCCCAAATATCGCTTGGGTTGACAAAGCAACTGGGATTAAGTGCCTTGCCCAGGGACACAGACACGTTGGTCATAGTGGGGCTAGAACCCACAACCTCCGATTGGGAGTCCCGCTTCATACACACTAGACCACACGCGCTTCCTGATAGGGCATCTTCTTACATGAAAAATAGTCTTTATTGCATCAAAATCAGTCAAGTGAATCGAAAGTTATGTCATTTTTGGTGCAGCAATGCTACACCCTCGTTCATGAACCAGATCTGATTATTTTGACAACCAGAACTGGCCACCCAGTTTAGGATTAGTCAATAGGCATGCACTCCTAGTTGAGGGCCGATTTTGTATATGTAAATGAGGCGTGGACTTTACAGTAATGTACTGTAAAACATATGTGCAGTAAATTACTGTAGATGTTACAGTAAGGTACTGTAAAATTACAATATTTGTTACATGTACCCTTGTTTGTGATTTTACAGTAATGTACTGTAAAACATATGTACAGTAAATTACTGTAAGGGTTACAGTAAGGTACTGTAAAAATTACAATATTTGTTACATGTACCCTTGTTTGTGATTTTACAGTAATGTACTGTAAAAAACATATGTACAGTAAATTACTGTAAGAGTTACAGTAAGGTATTGTAAAAATTACAATATTTGTTACATGTACCCTTGTTTGTGATTTTACAGTAATGTACTGTAAAACATATGTACAGTAAATTACTGTAAGGGTTACAGTAAGGTACTGTAAAAATTACAATATTTGTTACATGTACCCTTGTTTGTGATTTTACAGTAATGTACTGTAAAAAACATATGTACAGTAAATTACTGTAAGAGTTACAGTAAGGTATTGTAAAAATTACAATATTTGTTACATGTACCATTGTTTGTGATTTTACAGTAATGTACTGTAAAACATATGTACAGTAAATTACTGTAAGAGTTACAGTAAGGTATTGTAAAAATTACAATATTTGTTACATGTACCCTTGTTTGTGATTTTACAGTAATGTACTGTAAAAAACATATGTACAGTAAATTACTGTAAGAGTTACAGTAATGTATTGTAAAAATTACAATATTTGTTACATGTACCCTTGTTTGTGATTTTACAGTAATGTACTGTAAAACATATGTGCAGTAAATTACTGTAAGAGGTTACAGTAAGGTACTGTAAAAAACATAATGTGCAGTTAATTACTGTAAGAGGTTACAGTAAGGTACTGTAAAAAAACATATGTACAGTAAATTACTGTAAGAGGTTACAGTAATGTATTGTAAAAAACATATGTACAGTAAATTACTGTGAGAGATTACAGTAAGATAGTTGTAAACATTACAGCTATTTTTTGTTATAGTGCATGATGAATTAGAAACGGCCAGAGACACCGGGGAATCCCTCCCCTTGCTGTTCACGAAAGAATGCTCTATAGGATATTTAAAGAGCGTTACCAAACACACCGGACCAACGGCTTTACATCCTTTCCTTTCCTTGCTCAAGGGCACAGGTAGCCCAGCCGGGGTGAGTTTCGAACCCGCAAGTTTCCACCTGTGACTGCGAGTCGGTGACCCGAACCACTTCGCCACGGTACCTCACACAAAATATTGTTTGGGGGGTTTGCAATTCAAAATATCTGGCCCAAGCGGTACCACGTACCACGGATTTTGCCTTTGTATAAGCAGAATTAATGGACCAACACGAAATTGTAGAAGTCTGTGGTCTACTTGGCAGAAATTTAACACCAGTATTAACTTGGTTTAAAGTTACGCAGCATATTTGGTTAACCACAACTAGGCCTATCCATCGCTTTAAAAATCCACTGGTTGAAATCATTACAATACAACCAGAGACCTTGAGGCTCCTCCAGCTATCTGATACAACGCAGTGTTGTCCTTTTCAAAGATGCAATTTAAAGGAATATGTCTAAATTTTTCAAGAAAATAGATTTCGCTCTAACCTAACAATCATATAAAATATCTCCCCAAAATACTATCCGTGGGACGAAAACAGGAAATTTCAATCTCCAATTTGGATGTGGAAGCAAAAAGGTTGGTGTAGCCCAATAACTGCACTGCTTTATGGAACCGGATAAATTAGTTGACATGATTTCTGTGTTTAAAGGCAGTATACATCACTGGTAATCTCGAAAATCAGAAATGTTCACAGATTTACGCCTAACTTACACAATATAAACATGATGACCGTAGAAAACTTCCCCTGAAATGGTTTTGTCTGAAGTGCTATAGTCTTTGAGAAATGAGTAAAACAATTAGTTTTCGTCTCATGAGGCAAAAATTCAATTCGCCCCAAAACCATTTCGCCCAAGTGCCATTTCGCCCCAAACCACTTCGCCCGAGTGCCATTTCGCCCCAAATTACTTCGTCCAAACACTACATCGCCCGAATGCCACTTCGCCCCAAAATCACTTCGTGTACAGGCCGTGGTTCAGGGCGAAATGGTTCAGGGCGAAGTGGTTTTGGGGCGAAATTACTGCAAACCCTTTTTTGACTGTTTTCTCAAAAGTTAGACCAAGTACGGAGCTGGTTTTTGCTCAGGTTGGTTTTAATCATGCATATCTTCAATCACACAGGGGGATAAAACTATTTGTAACAGTTTACCAATCATGTATACTATAGGCTATCTTTAAGTCGGCATTTTTCATTTCTTTCAACAGCAAACATTGTGCTTAAAAATTGTGTAAACTGTGTAATGTCCAGAAGGCCCTAAGTGGTAGTATCAACAAAACTGTGCAATAATATAACACGTACACTATGTTCATGTACATGTATTATACTGAGCATCAGTGACATGTATGAATAATTCATGAGCACCCACCTCATTTGCATTGAGTGACAGCAGTGAGGCGGAGCTTACACAGACGGGTTAAATTTGGGGCAGCTCACAATATGCGGGCTCGCTCAAAAAGTTATTGTACTTTTCAAGCATCAAATCATAATTGATTATCTTTCATATTCGACAATAGACGCTACTATCATTTATTTCGGCCTTATCAGATATTAATCTTACTCAGAGGTTACGTTTTGTATGGACAATTTGGCACTGATTTCTTATGAAAATGGACGCCGGTGAGGTAATTATTGCCGCACTTAACGAGGGGTTAAGTGCCGTGACCTTGTCTTTATGAATTTTTCGTCACAACGTGCCGCGGGTGGCGCTAAATTCGCAGACGTTTAACCACGAAATTTAACAAAACCTCTTGTAAAAACCTCTTGAAAGAGACATGGGTGAGATGTTACACAAAGGCAGACAATTTGGGTGGTGCCATCAATGACAAGTTTTGTTACACAATATATCAACAAATTTAGATAAACTTGACACTTTTAAACTTTGCTAGGAGACCGCCACTGTTTATAGGACAAATATTGTTCATTTCAAGTTCAAGAGTACTTTTTTTTTCCAACTCCCGCAAGTTGAAACTTGTTGAGGACAGATTACATGATTGGAAAAGTGTTAAAAATTGCGATATCTTCATGAGCGAGACTCGAGACCCGATTTACACTGACTTGACTTGGGACTCGAAGGCAGTTTGACTTGACTTGGGACTCGAAGGCAGTTTGACTTGACTTGGGACTCGAAGGCAGTTTGACTTGACTTGGGACTCGAAGGCAGTTTGACTTGACTTGGGACTCGGAGGCAGTTTGACTTGACATGCGACTCGGAGGCAGTTTGACTTGACTTGGGACTCAAAGGCAGTTTGACTTGACTTGGGACTCAAAGACAGTTTGACTTGACTTGGGACTCGAATGCAGTTTGACTTGACTTGGGACTCGAAGGCAGTTTGACTTGACTTGGGACTCGAAGGCAGTTTGACTTGACTTGGGACTCGAAGGCAGTTTGACTTGACTTGGGACTCGAAGGCAGTTTGACTTGACTTGGGACTCGAAGGCAGTTTGACTTGACTTGGGACTCGGAGGCAGTTTGACTTGACTTGGGACTCGAAGGCAGTTTGACTTGACTTGGAACTCGGAGGCAGTTTGACTTGACTTGGGACTCGAAAGCAGTTTGACTTGACTTGGGACTCGAAGGCAGTTTGACTTGACTTGGGACTCGGAGGCAGTTTGACTTGACTTGGGACTCGGAGGCAGTTTGACTTGACATGGGACTCGGAGGCAGTTTGACTTGACATGGGACTCGAAGGCAGTTTGACTTGACTTGGGACTCGAAGGCAGTTTGACTTGACTTGGGACTCGAAGGCAGTTTGACTTGACTTGGGACTCGAAGGCAGTTTGACTTGACTTGGGACTCGAAGGCAGTTTGACTTGACTTGGGACTCGAAGGCAGTTTGACTTGACATGGGACTCGGAGGCAGTTTGACTTGACATGCGACTCGGAGGCAGTTTGACTTGACATGCGACTCGGAGGCAGTTTGACTTGACATGGGACTCGGAGGCAGTTTGACTTGACTTGGGCCTCGAAGGCAGTTTGACTTGACATGGGACTCGAAGGCAGTTTGACTTGACTTGGGACTCGAAGGCAGTTTGACTTGACTTGGGACTCGAAGGCAGTTTGACTTGACTTGGGACTCGAAGGCAGTTTGACTTGACTTGGGACTCGAAGGCAGTTTGACTTGACTTGGGACTCGAAGGCAGTTTGACTTGACATGGGACTCGGAGGCAGTTTGACTTGACATGCGACTCGGAGGCAGTTTGACTTGACATGCGACTCGGAGGCAGTTTGACTTGACATGGGACTCGGAGGCAGTTTGACTTGACTTGGGCCTCGAAGGCAGTTTGACTTGACATGGGACTCGGAGGCAGTTTGACTTGACTCGGGACTCGGAGGCAGTTTGACTTGACTCGGGACTCGAAGGCAGTTTGACTTGACTTGACTCGGACTCGTTTGACCTGTCTGAAACCTGTTTGACCAGGTCTCAGTGGCTACAGTTGACACTATAACTCGCGAAACCTGTTTGACCAGGGGCCAATTTCAAAGAGGCGTTTAAGCTCTTTCTTATAAATAGTAGAGAATGTTACCAGTGAAATCCTCATGTGATAGAAACAGTGTATTACCAGTTTCATTACCATGACAATCACATGAAATTGTTGCTGGTCACCTCATTTTAAATTTATCAAGCAAGGTTTTTCATGCTTAAGCAGCTCTATATGAAATTGGCCCCGGATCTAAGTGGACTAACAGTGGATAGTTGACACTTTTGGGCTAACTCGCGAAACCCGTTTGACCAGGTCTCAGTGGATAGTTGACACTTTTGGACTAACTCGCGAAACCCGTTTGACCAGGTCTCGGTGGTTAGTTGACACGTTTGGACTAACTTGCGAAACCTGTTTGACCAGGTCTCAGTGGTTAGTTGACACTTTTGGAATAACTCGCGGAACCCGTTTGACCAGGTCTAGGTGGCTAGTTGACACTTTTGGACTAACTCCCGAAACCTGTTTGACCCGGTTTCCGTGGCTAGTCGACACTTTTAGACCAACTCACAAAACCCGTTTCACAGGTAGTTGACACTTTTGGACTAACTCGCGAAACCAGGTCTCAGTGGCACGGAATTTTCCACAAATCCCCAGACTTATTCCTTCAATACAACTGATTCCTACCTTTTAACACCCCAAAATGAATTCTAAAAGAGGTTGAAAAGAGGAAGCACTGGACCTCCTACTTGGGGGGTCGGTAAAATAACTGACAGCCGAATGAGAAAACACAGAACAATATCGCACTGACTATAGAGAGTTAAATAGTGCTATACAATCCTAAACATACCAGGCCCATTCATGACATGAGTAAGAGAGGGCCAGGGACACACCACTCGGAACGGCTTTCAAACGCTAAGGTTAATATTCGCGATCTTTAACCCTTCCACAGCTGCAGGATTTGCCGAAAAGACCCCCAAAGCCCAAATTGTAAAAAATGACATTTTTTTACTATTATGATTTCCTTTTTAAAAAAATTGGTCTACCACCTACACAAATTCTTTGCTGCACCTGTAATGCTATTTTTCTGAATTTCTTAAAATATGTTTTCCGGACAATAATTATTCTGGAAAATGGGGATTTAAATTTGTAAAACATAAATTCAATTTCACGCCGATTTGGAGATTAACGTATATCCCGGCATGGAGGATAGGATGATCCGGGTTTCATTTTTCGCAATAACTAGAATTTGATTTCATTTTGTGCCATTCAAATCAATGAATGTCCTTAACGCTTCATTGAAAGGATTACAAATAGGCCTACGTCATATAGGCTCTCGGTTTCAGTATATACGTTGCCAATTATTACGAAGGTGTAATCCAATAAATAAGTTTTTAATTGAAACTAAAACTGTTTGACCTGCAGTCGACTTCACGAAACATTGCGCAGCTTGCGCAACTTTTGACAAATGGCGCAAGCCCCATAGCTTGCTTGTTATCTTCGGAAGAATGTTGCGCAACTTAAGCCCGCCGCACACCTTTGCGATTTACCGGCCCATCGGACACCGGACCATCGGATCCGGAAAAATCAAACAAGTTTGATTTGCTCAGGTCTATGGTGTACGGTCAGACCGGCCCGAATTGTTTCAGCGCACACCTTTCCGGGTGTGCGGCGGGCTTTAAGCGGGCCTCTCACTGTGCGATTTTGGCCACGAATTAGGTACGATTAGCTACGATTTGGTACGATTGTGTATACACTCCACACACAATCGTACTTAATCGTAGCCAATCGTAGGAAATTCGTGGCCAAAATCGCACAGTGGCAGGCCCGCTTTACGCAATAAAATGTTGCGCAAGTGGGCTTATACGCAACTGCGTATAAGTTTCGTGATATCGGCTGATGGGCTGCGTTCCAAACACGCGAACATTGCAAAGTTTTCATCGTTCGTCAACAACTGGTACCCGGCTTTTCATAGACGAGTGCACAAAAGCACTGTAACCAGTGGCGAACGTTGGCAACGTTCGCGTGTTTGGAACGCAGCCCAGGTCTCGGTGGTTAGTTGACACTTTTGGACTAACTCGCGAAACCTGTTTGACCAGGGGCCAATTTCATGGCGCTGCTAAGCACAAAGATTTGCTTAGCACAGGATTTATTTGCTTTATAAAATGGATTACAAGCCAAAATTACACACCAACTTGTGTTCTTCGCAAGAGTAGGAGAATACCTTTCAATACACATCACTTACGATTTTTGCGGGCAATCCATTTTTGCAAAATAAAGCAAACAAATCCTGTGCTAAGCAAATTTTTGTGCTAAGCAGCGCCGTGAAATTGGCCCCAGGTCTCAGTGGTTAAAGACTGGTCACACGATTATAAAATTTTTGAAAACAGGAACAACAACATTACATAACTAAAGAATAATGTTGATAAACTGCCTTGTAGAAATTTCAGCCACATAGATGCAGTATACTTCAGAAAACCTGAAAAATCCATGCATGGTTTTTGTGAATGAAAGATTAGTAACAAAGTTGTCTGCAGACAACTTTTTAAAAAGCACTTTCAGTTGGCAATTTCTCTCACATAGGTCGAATTTCCACGGGATTAAAAACGTGGCGTTTGTTACCATTGCTATCAACACTTTAGTCAGGTTGCTCTTGTCAAGTCGTGAAGTAAAATTGTAGGTACATGCATGTAACTACAAATGTGTTGGGCTTTAAAGGCCCATTGTATCATTTGCAATGACCCAATTTTGTTTTTCATGCGTTGACAAGAAAAACCTTTACTCAAAGTGTTGATAGCAATGGTAACAAACACCACATGAATTTATTTCCCTCCAAAATGGTATTTCATGCTGGAAATTGACGGGACTTTTTTACCATTCACTTGTACACAAAATTCATAATAGATCTTCAAGGTTTTCTGAAGCATTGATGCATCTATGTAGCTAAAATAACTTCAGGCTAGTTTACCAACGTACATTATTCCTTAGATACACTCTTATTCCACGAATCTGTAAACAGTTTAATCTTGCGAATGATACATGGGCCTTTAAGCACCACCGAGTCCGTTTGTAAATATTAGTGACACAATTTTCTACCCTCAAAATGAAATTAATTAAAATTGTACAAAGGATATTTTTCCGAATTTTCTTCTCTGAAAAGTGAGCCGGATGCTGTTTGTGTGAGCTCTGAGTGATCGTATGTGTTTCGGGACCCAACAAAAATCTTAATTCATGACCATAAACCGTGACAGGTTGAATGTACCTAAACTGTGTTTTTAAAAAAAGATATTACCCCCCTAAAGAGGTGTTAAATAGCAAACACCGGCCACTTTTGTTAAGGTGTCTGGGAATGCGATAAACACGTTTTGTGCGAGATACCTCCTCAGTGAACGCACTCGAGTTGAAATTGTCTGAAAACAAAAGGTAGCCAGATATGTTTCGGACTCGTTTTGGGGAACCTGTCAACTGGCTGTAAGTCATCCTTTATGCGCAGTCATCGCTTTGGATTGAGAAATTGCAGAATGTTTTTGTAAACACGGGTACATTGAGCGGAAAAAGAATTTCCTATATGTATATGTCTAGACATCACTGGAATTTGTTTACCTTAAAATATTGTTTCGTAGAGACCGTATGGAATAGCCGCCATTTCGTGGGGCAGTTTTTTGTTCCTTGAGGACATGCATGGTTGCACATATTGTGCTTCCATTGTTGAACGGTTTAAAGGAGTGTGACCAGATCACTTTTTTTTTACCCATAACTCCCCAGGACTTACCTTATGGGTCATGAGATTTTTATATCATAACATCCGTTATATTTTTCTGATTACGAAACTGAAACTCCCGCGCTTCTAGGCCGCATATTTCCGAGGATATCGTCGAAAATCCACCGATTATTTGTAAACTAATTTTCCAGTATCAACGTTTATCCGCTGAAAGCATACTCGATAGTTTTGTTCAATTTTTTACTGGAAATTGCGAAAGTTTTCGGGTTTTTTGGGACATGGGAGGTGTGTATGGGAGTTACTTGATAATATTGGTAAGTTACATAGAAAACTATTTTCCAGAAACTCTGGTCACGCTCCTTTAAGTAACAAAAGGTGCCCCACGAAATGGCGGCTATTCGATACGATCTATATCATAAATTATTATTAAGACTATGACCACTGTTAAAGTGGTCGTCATTTGAATGTGAAAACATGCCCCGTCATGGCTGCTGGTGCAAAAGGTCTATTCGGACATGTGACATGACAACTTCGCTCATAATTATGGAAATTGGGTTTCAAAGTTTTTAATTTCGATAGTCTAGTTACAGCATGATTTAAAGGTATAACACATGATTGGTATCTCGAAAATCAGAAATGTTCACAGATTTACACATAACTTACACAATATAAACATGATGATATAGAAAACTTCCCGTGAAATGGTTTTGTCTGAAGTGCAATAGTCTTTGAGAAATGAGTAAAACAATTAATTTGTCTCAAGAGACGAAAATTAATTTCGCCCCAAAACCACTTCGTGCACAGGCCGTGGTTCGGGGCGAGGTGGTTCGGGGCGAAGTAATTCGGGGCGAAGTAATTCGGGGCGAAGTAACTGTACAGCTTTTGTGCACGTTTTAGCAAAAGTTAGACGAAGTACGGAGCTGACTTTTACTCAGATTGGTTTTAATCATGCATATCTTTAATCACACAGGGGGGGGGGGGGGGGGGGGGGGATAAAACTATTTCTAACAGTTTACCAATCATGTATACTACCTTTAAGTCAGTTTCCTTTCCCCCACTGACTTTTATAAAATGGACGGGTATCCATGTAAAACAGAATATAGTTATGCAAGAATTAAAGCAATGTGGTGGCCATCCCGCTTTAAAAAGAAAATGTCTTGGCTAGACTGCACCCCGGTCCATACGATCGCTTGCATTCCACTTAACACATGTACTCTAGTGAAAAGTAGTATTTATAACCAGTCTATGGAAGGCATTTTCATGCCTGGAGCAAGATGGCGGATGGTTGCTTGATTCAGAGAGTTGCTTTTCCGAACCATTGTCTATATAGGTCAGTGTTTTGCCCAGTGTTTTGTAGGGAAATACCCGCAAATGAAACTCCAATATTTGACAACGAAATTGGGTTGCACGTAATGAGGCCTAATTACCACCTATGGGGCGGGGTCGTGGGTTTACATTCACGCAGAGACATAGGACTGAGAATTTGGCATTTGTGGACAAAATTACGCGCCAAAATTTCCTGGTTTATCAAAATTGTAATGAAAAATATACTCCTCAAAAAATTTAAAAACAATTTTGTTTTAACAAAATAAGAAAAATAAGCAATTTTCTTAAAATATCAATTCTTGATCAGAACAGAAGTTTGTTGAATACAGTGAACTTGTGGATAACAAGGCACTGATTGACCAGTCACTTTGGAATCAGTGATTTCCTCCAGGTCCAAGAGGACCTGTTTGAACAAAGTGATTCCCACAGCAATGGAATGTGACATCCCCTGTTTCTGGGCGATTCCTGCAGTTAAGTGCTCTCAAAATACCAATTCTGTTGAGTTTTTTAATTTGTTGAACATGCGTGGGATGAGCCGACTTGTAGATCCACTTGTCCCCCAAATAGCCCTAGAAGTGCAGGAGCTCAGGGAGGCACTTCAGGCACTTCAGGCAAAGTGGCGCACACTGCCTCAGCGGCTCTTACAGAGGCTGGTGCAGTCAGCTTTGATACAAGGTGTTCATATAATACACGAAACTGTGTAGGATGAGTGGACTCTCAGATAATAATAATAATAATAATAATGAAAATTTATAATGCGCCGGTATCCATCAAAAAAGATGCTCATGGCGCAGCGAGACACATTAAAAATCTAATATCACAATCATGGAGTTCAGTCAGTTAATGAGATTTCATCAAATGTGTTTTAAGTGATGTTTTAAAAGTTGCAAGTGATCTCTGTCTCTCCCAAACAGCCTGGAGCAGGAGCTCTGGGTAGCATCTGACAGAGTGGCGTACCCTGCCTCGGTGGCTCTTACAGAGGCTGGTGCCGTCAGCCTTGCCACAAGTGGTGTTTATATGCATTACTGACCGATAAAATGTCTCTTAACTTCATCGATCTTTCGATCAAGTACAATCTGCATTTCATTTTTTTAAACCCTATATTTAGCCCCATGTTGCTATAGAAAGGTAGCCCTAAAAAAAATGAAGGTGTTTTCACAAACCTATGTACAAAAATGGTTAATATTCAGACGAAAACATATCATATTTCTTTTTACTCAATTCAGTATTTGTATACAACTTTTAAATGAGTGAGAAGGTTCTTTATGACTCTGCAGACGTCTTTTTGGGGACAAAAAAAAAAGAACAAAAAAAAAAGTTTCGTTTTTGAAGCGAAACAGACATTTGAACAGGCGCTTGGTAAACTACAATGGACCAACGTAATTCAATAGTACCGTTCTACCTCGTACACGTTACTGTGTTGACATTGAAGGATTTGGTCATTGTGTCTTCATTACAGCTAAACTAAATTCTATCCCATCGCCTGACAAAATAATCCCTCTGCCTATCAACAAGTCACTTGACTTTCATTACGTTTTTTTGTTCGTTTTGAGAGGGCGTATTTGTTGCAGAAAATAATGGGGAAACAATATCGCTACCCTGGATGTCGACCAACCAAGGGGCGTCCCTTAACTGTCTAAAGATAGTATACATGATTGGTAAACCGTTACAAATAGTTTTATCCCCGTGTGATTGAAGATATGCATGATTAAAACCAACCTGAGCAAAAACCAGCTCCGTACTTCGTCTAACTTTTGAGAAAACAGTAAAAAAAGGCTTTACAGTCACTTCGCCCCGAATCACTTCGCCCCGAACCACGGCCTGTGCACGAAGTGGTTTTGGGGCGAAGTGGCATTTGGGTGATGTAGTGTTTGGACGAAGTAATTTGGGGCGAAATGGCACTCGGGCGAAGTGGTTTTGGGCGAAATGGCACTCGGGCGAAGTGGTTTTGGGGCGAATTGAATTTTCGTCTCACGAGACGAAAACTAATTGTTTTACTCATTTCTCAAAGACTATAGCACTTCAGACAAAACCATTTTAGGGGAAGTTTTCTACGGTCATCATGTTTATATTGTGTAAGTTAGGCGTAAATCTGTGAACATTTCTGATTTTCAAGATTACCAATGATGTATACTGCCTTTAAAGAGCTTGTCCAGATTTTTCCAGAAAATGAATTTTGTTCTAACCTAACGATCATACAAAATACCTCCCCAATTTGGATATGGAAGCACTGCACTGCTTTATATTGGTTTTTGTTTTTAGAGCAATACAAGTTGAGGTTAGATAATGCACAATGTCGGTGTATAAATAAAATCTGCGTCCAAATTTGAGAAAGTAACAATTTATGCAATCTATCGCACACGCGTAATTTATTCAACATTTATTTTACCTCGCATACAGTATGATTTATAAAGCAAAGAAAAAAATAGTTCTTTCCTATACAAAAAAAGGGACGAAATTAAAGTACGACCGAAACCAAGGTTTTTCCAACCTATCACGCTTATAATTCCATCAAGGATGCTTGAAGAACGTGTTTAAAGCCCTCAAAATCTCTCAAATCTGAGGGAGTATACCAGTGTGCCTCATAGGTCAGCTGGTAGAGCATCTGCCTGGTGTGTCAGAGGTCTTGGAAAAAACCTGAGTGAGTATACCACTGTGCCTTATAGCTCAGATGGTAGAGCATGTCCGGTGTGTCAGAGGTCTCGGGAAGAAAACCTAGTGGAGTATACCACTGTGCCTTAGAGCTTAGCTGGTAGAACATCTGCTCGGTGAGTCAGAGGTCTTGGGGAAACCTGGGGGAGTATACCACTGTGTCTTATAGCTCAGATGGTAGAGCATCTACCTAGTGTGTCAGAGGTCTTGGGGAAACCTGAGGGAGTATACCACTGTGCCTCAAAGCTCAGATGGTAGAGCATCTGCCTGGTGTGTCAGAGGTCTTGGGGGAAAACCTGGGGGAGTATACCACTGTGCCTTATAGCTCAGCTGGTAGAGCATCTGTCACGTGTGTCAGAGGTCTTGGGGGAAACCTGAGGGAGTATACCACTGTGCCTTAGAGCTAAGCTGGCAGAGCATCTGCCCGGTGTGTCAGAGGTCTCGGGGAGAAAACCTAGGGGAGTATACCACTGTGCCTTAGAGCTTAGCTGGTAGAACATCTGCTCGGTGAGTCAGAGGTCTTGGGGAAACCTGGGGGAGTATACCACTGTGCCTTAGAGCTTAGCTGGTAGAACATCTGCCCGGTGTGTCAGAGGTCTGGGAGAAAACCTGAGGGAGCATACCACTTTGCCTCAGCTCAGCTGGTAGAGCATCTGCCTGGTGTGTCAGAGGTCTCGGGGAAAACCTGGGGGACTATACCACTGTGCCTTAGAGCTCAGCTGGTAGAACATCTGCCCGGTGTGTCAGAGGTCTCGGGGAAAACCTGGGGGACTATACCACTGTGCCTTAGAGCTCAGCTGGTAGAACATCTGCCCGGTGTGTCAGAGGTCTTGGGGGAAACCTGGGGGAGTATACCACTGCCTCATTGCTCAGCTGGTAGAGCATCTGCCCAGTGTGTCAGAGGTCTTGGGGAAAACCTGATGGAGTATACCACTGTCTCAGAACTTAGCTGGTAGAACATCTGCCCGGTGTGTCAGAGGTCTTGTAGAAAGCCTGAGGGAGTATCCCACTGTGTCTCAAAGCTCAGCTTGTAGAGTATACTGTAAAAGCCAATATTTTCGCGTACAGATATTTTCGCGCATTTCAACATCACTGACATTTTCGCGAGTTGTTATTTTCGCAGATGGAAATTATGTTTTGTTTCAGGGATCGCCAACAATATTTTCGCGGGTTGTTATTTTCGCGGGCTTTGTCCGGTGCGCGAAATGCGCGAAAATAAAACCACCGCGAATATTTCAGCTTTTACAGTATCTGCCCGGTGTGTCAGAGGTCAGAGGTTCAAATCATGATTAAGACCATAGGATTTTTCTATAATCTCTTGTTTAGCACGCAATAAGTAACTGTGGTTTTTCACGTACATGTACAGGAGCAAACTGTCACAACACTATGTTGTGGACAAAATTCATCTATGATAAACTTTCAAAAGAAACTCTCTATACCTTAAGCCTTTATGAAAAATAAATGTCTTTAAAATTATTAAAGTTTAACACTGAAATTTGACTGTAGAAAGCATGGTTTTGCTCATCCCATTTCTAAAAAATATTAGTTCTAGTTTACAATACCCTAAAAAATTAACCGTACAGAAAATTACAAGTTATTTACAAAAATATGTTAACAGAATAAAGAAATAAATTTTGGGAAAAATTAAAATAAGGTGAAAATTTACACGCAAAGCTAAATTTTTCTTCTGCTTTGCTCAAGACAAATTGCAAAAAAAATATATCACGAGGAATCGCCGACTTCAAATTTAATTTTTGTTATCGTCAAGACATTTTGACGATATGTTTTGTGCTCATGGACGATATCAATTTGAAAGTGGTCTAGTATCCCGTGTACAACAAAACACAGGCATGATTTCTCAAACGTATAGAAACTGTACTGTTAAGGCTCCTGTCTAGTTCCTGTCTAGTTCCCAAAGTACAGCAAAATTTATGCAGGATTTTAGAAAGATTTACACAAATGTGTGCTCGAAGGGTCCAGCCTTACTTTGGTCTGGTACCAAGCATACTTTGAATAAGCGTATATGTACAGTTTACAGAGATACAAATGTACATATGTAGACCCCTGTCTAATCTTACGCTTTTAAATATGGCGACGCTCAAAACACTGTAGTAGTTACACATGCAAAACCTAGTCCATTTTTAGATTCCTGTATATATATCGGATGAACTTAAGCGACGCGAAAAACGACACCGTGCCGAGCATGAGGAAAAAAGCGTAGCACGCGAGAAACGTGAAACCGAAAAACTCCACGGTTTGCAGAATCCCCGTCATACTGGAGCGCTTGGTGAAGTAGAAAATCGCGTAGATGAACACGAAAATACCGGTCGATCTACGAACGAAATACAAAAGAAAACCCGCATATGGATGGGTACTGGGGAATGTTTTAGGTTAAAGGCCCATTGTATCATTAGCAATGTCCAACAATTGTACTTCACGAGTTGACGAGAAAAATCTTACTCAAAGTATTGATACCGGTAGCAATGGTAACAAATGCAATTTGAGTTTATTTCTGTTTAAAGGGCCCTGAAATGGTGTTTTTATCAATGAAATCTGTGCTATGAAACTAGTCCATTAATTTACAATCATAAAAACCCTACTTGGAAGTTGTTTGGGGAGTTAAAATCAAGGTTTTTTATTTTTATGCTAATGAAAATTTACATATGTATGAGCAAAGTGGTGATGTCACATTAGGAAAACACAGGAAAATCTCATTCAACTGTGCACAAAAGTTTCCACAATTTTCTCCAACTTGCTAAAACTTCTGAAACCCATGACGGTTTCGGTTTGTTTTACATGTTGCCTGTTGTAAACCATGAGAAAACTAAGGCTGGAAACTGCAGCATTTTTCTACAATCTCAGTTTGAAATATTATGTGTTTTCTTTGCTTTTCTGCTGTGTGTTCCTGAAGTGACATGCCCCAAACAGCGCCCTCTTTCTGTGAGTTTATGTGAAGAAATTTTCAAAGTTGAAAAATGCCACTTGTTATTTATGGGGCATCAAAATGAACAGTAGTATTGTCTTTCTACACCAGAAATCCTTCATATGCAGCAAAAACTGTGCATAAAGTTATTGAGCATTTTAGGGGCCCTTTAAGTTGGTACTTTCTGCAAGAAATTTAAAAAAAAAATTAAATGTGTGCGCGCACACATTTGTTTTACAATTCACTTAACCTTGCATGACTTTTAAAGGTTTTCTGAAGCATTGCTGCATCTCCGAGCTGAAATTTCTGCAGACTAGTTTACCAACATTCTTCTTTAGATATGTTCTGCCCTTATTCCAGGAATCCGTGAAAACGTTTCGTCTTGCAAATGATACATTGGGCCTTTAATAAATCGTGAAAGTACGGATAAACAAACGGAATATTTAAGAGAAATTACTTGAAACATGTGCAAAAACAAGGAGCAAAAGTGCCTGTGAAACATATGTTAGTGAAAAAAGTTCTGAAAAATATATGAAAGTCCGACTCCGTAGCCACTGCCAGGTAGATCTTTAGCGTGTACTTGTGTGAACACGAGAATACTCCTGCGCATGCGAACGGCAATAATAACGACACTCGGTCGATGAGAGTATGCTCTCGCTACTCCCCGACAAATGGGGAGTGTGCTCTTACTCCTGACGAGTGCCTTGTGATTTGTACGAAGATGGCGGAATATGGGTGGAATTTTTGTGAATTTGCTCAACGTGTCAACTCGATATCTAAAACGACAACTCACTAAGGTTTATTCTAGACGGCATCAATGATTCTGCAGAGGTTCTCACGACTTACGGTCTGTATTTTCTTCAGTTTCTTGTGAGCAGTGAAACAGCGTGTAGTCATGGCAAGAGACGGCCATCTTGACTGATGGTCATTCGCGCATGCGACGGGGTCACACTATCACACAAAGCCTAGCCATAAGGGCCACATACATGTAGGGCCATTCTTGTGATACGGGGTGGAACGTGGCTATACGGCATCCAAACACATTTTTAGATCTGCACAGATTTTTGCAATATGAAGCAAATTTGTGTGTTAAACAGCGCCATGAAATTGGCCCCTAAAATCTCTGGAATCAAAATGGCTGCAATAGGGGATTATTTTGGACCGCTCATGTCGCAACCCTTTGCATTAAACAAACAGACATTCTGACTTACCCAGCGCTGAAAATGGATCTCCACCACCAGCGATAGTCTTCGTTGGAGAGCTGGAAATACGTCAGCGCGACCGAGATGCACGCAGTCACACTCAGTAGGATTCCGTAGACTACGAAGAGAATCCCATACAGCGTATACATCTCACGACCCCAGACTGTCGCAAAGATGTAGTACAGCTCCACAGATATGGCACTATTAAAGGTAGAACACATCCTTTAGAGACCCCAAATTTTTGTTCACGAGTTGACAAAAAAAAAAATTACCAGAAGTATTGATAACACTGGTAACAAACCACATGATTCCAAAAATGGCATTTTTTTGTGAGAGATTAACAACTGAAGGTGGATTTCTAAAAAAAGTCTTTTGCAAAAGACTTTTACCATTCAACTCAACACAAAAGCCATGAATGGATTTACAAATTTTCTAAAGTACAGGGTGTCCCAGAAAAAAACGAAACCGAGATTTATCGATGTTTAATCATACTTTAATCTCAATCTTGAATAATAAATGACACATATTTGGAAAGCTTAGTTCTTCATCTTTCATTTGATACCACTCATATGATACATACTTCACGCATGAATGAATAAAGACAATATGAAGCAGGGCTACCAAAAAGTCGTTTGCACAACGATACCTCAATTTCAGGGGTTTGCACACGTGACCATCTTCGAATCCATTCATGCGAAAAATCGGTCAGTGTGAAAAAAACGAATGATTTTAAAAAAACATGGAAATTCAATCCATATTTAAATGCAGGATATCTCTGTCATCCCTGGCTCATTTTTCATACGAAAGGGCAGGAAATGAACTTTTTAGAAATGTGATTATTTCTTTGGAATTCAAAGTGCAAAGCTATCGTTGTGCAAACGACTTTTTGGTAGCACTGCTTCATATTGTCTTTATTCATTCATGCGTGAAGTATGTATCATATGAGTGGTATCAAATGAAAGATGAGGAACTAAGCTTTCCAAATATGTGTCATTTATTATTCAAGATTGAGATTAAAGTATGATTAAACATCGATAAATCTCGGTTTCGTTTTTTCTGGGACACCCTGTATTACTGCCTCTATGTGGCTGAAATTTCTACAGGGCAGTTTTATCAACGCCCTTTGTAACAATTTCCTCTACCTTTAATTCAATTCAAAAGACACCCCCCTAAAGTTGTTCCCCTAAAAAGACAACCCCCAAAGTCGGCCCCCCTCCACTCCCCACCCCACAACCCCATAAGAAAATCCCACCCGAGTCACATCCACCACAGGCACCCACACGAAGAGCATACAGAAATTTGCACAAAAAATTGACACCACAACACTGACTAAATCCATACCTGAACGGAAGAAACCCACCGACGAGGCAGTGCATAATTCCTGATCGGAACCAAGGCACGGACGGAATTTCACGAGAGATGTTTTTGGTACGACATGGCGCGTCGAAGGAGTCCGCCATGTTTTTACCAAAAATTCCCCCGAGAATAGTCAGCGGATAGCCAACTGCAAAAAACAAACCAAAATACTGATTATTAATTAAGAAGTGTTGAAAATTAGGCTTTTGCGTGTTTCACGTTAATAGTGTCTGTTGAACTGAAGTATTTCATTTCACATGCACACTTCGTATCCACATTACCAGACTAAATTTTTATTGCTATGTGGTGCATGCAACCAATGAAGTCAGGGAAACACTGCACTGCCTTTCCAAAATAGAAAATTCCTTTTACATGCGCACTTAGAATACAGATGACCAGACTAAATTATTATTGCTAGGTGGTGCATGCAACCAATGAAGTCAGGCAAACACTGCACAGCCTTTCCAAAATAGAAATTTCTTTTTACATGCACACTTAGAATACAGATGACCAGACTAAATTTTTGTTGCTATGTGATGTGCTCAGGTGCATGCGGCAGGTGTGAACTGTAAAGTACAGAAACAATACTGTGTTCATGGTAGGGGAGAATGGCATAAATTAACCAGACTGTTGGTTGCTTGGTATTAGTGTGCGCCCGTAGCAGGAATCCATTTTCTAGAAAAATCTGAACAAGCTGTTACAATTAAAATTTGGACATGTTCAATGCCCCGTTCCTAATTGGGTCATTCCAACTTGGGCAGTGACATACTCACCAAGCACCCAGATGCACATAAGTAGTAGTATGGTGGTGAACGGCAGGGCCTGGGTAGATTCATTGTACCAAGCGACTGAATTCACGACACTCCAAATTAGAAAGAACGGGGCTGTTAAAAAAAATTAAATTAAATTAAATTTTATAAAGAGCCCATTTTATACACATTTTCTGCTGTAACCCTCCGACATAAACTCCTTAAAAAAAGTTCGGAAAGTCAAGTTTGACTGACGATTTCTCTCTTGTTGCAAAATAATTTTCCTTGAATGTTATATCATTGGAAAGCCCTGTTATTCCTCTTTACGATAATGTGTCATTAATTATGATTAAGCAATTGGGGGATGTGCAGCACAGCTGAATACGGGGGCGGGTGTAAAGTGAAATGTCACAAAATGCATTGCTATTGTCAAAAAGTGCATTGACACATTCCCATCCTCCAAGCAAAAGGGGAATGCACTGCATGACAATAGCAGTGAATTTTGTGACATTTCACTTTCCACCCACCCCTGTATTCCGCTATACTGCACATCCCCCAATTGATTAATCATAACAAATGACACATCACTGTAAAGAGGAATAACAGGGCTTTACAATGATACCAAATTCAAGGGAAATGATTTAGTAACAAGAGAGAAATCGTCAGTCAAACTTGACTTTCCGAACTTTTTGAGGAGTTTATATCCCACGTACAAATTACACGGAACTCAAAGGGGAGACTCCGGAAGCGTTGTACCCTGGGGCTATTTCTCTGTCAGGCCATTGGTTACAAACAGCTGCTATTTACATTGTATCACTGGGCCAGAAGTAGGATGATTGATAGCTTCTATTATGCAGGACGACAACAGGGTTATACTAAAAGGCTTATATACATAGGTTTATAAACAAATGAATGGAGCTTGGCTAGTAGCCCAGATATCCCAGTGTCAGCCTGAATGGTGAGTGAACTCAATATTAAAGGTGACTATACAAGCTCATACCCGAGGAATTTCTCGACAATTTTTGAATCCGTCTTCCACCTAAACATCGAGATACATAGGTGGGTGGTGCCATTGGCAGCCGACGGCCAGAGACACTAAGGAATTTATTTTCTCTTCACAAAAAGTGCTCTGGGATCTTTTAAGTGCGTTACACAACTCACTCGACCAATAGCTTTGCATCCCTTCAGAAGGATGAAGCAAAATCGTGGTTAATAGACCGTATTCCTGAACGCGTGAGGGCGCTCGAACAAGATGATTTGGGGGAAAATGTCCATAGACGACAGTAGAAAAGTGGGGGTACGTGCATACGTACGTGGGGGAAAAGTCGCGTACGCGGAGCGCGCAGACCTGTGTCGCGCGCACAGATTTCCATTCAAAATAAACGTTTGGAAGGCGTGTGCGCGTAGCGCGTTTTGTGTTCGAACATAACGCACGATGGGCGCGGACCAGGCGCGGACCACTTGACAGCGCCCTCCACGTTCAGGAATACGGCCTATTGCCTTGCTCACTGGCACAGATACCATGGCTGGGTGTCAAACCAAGTCAACCACCGTAATCACTCCGCCGTGGCACCCCACAATATTGGATTCCACTAGTGCGTGTGGGAAATGTTTAATTTTTCGAGGGGTAAAAAGTTGTTTAATTCACCTGTAAACAAGCACGACGTCAGGACAATGTTCCACACCCAATTTTCCCCTCCGAGTTTCTTATAGAAGGTACTGGACACATACCCCGACACACCTGTGGACAGACACACACACACAAAACAACGCTGACAAATGGTGTATGAAATACAACATACCATCACAAGTCCATCACATTATTATTATTACTATTATTATTATTATTATTATTATTAATATTCCTACACAAGTCCTCACAAGTCCCTGGATCTTAATTCAAGTCACAAGCTATTCAAATGAACTCCAACAAAGGCATTCTTATGTGCGTTTTCATCCTTTGCTTCTTGTTACTGGACCTGTGACGGAGTTGTGCGGGACTTGTCATGGACTTGTTATTTTATCGGCTCTGGACTTGTGATAGACTTGTGATGGACACGATTACAACCCTGCAACATATGGCATAAAACATATTATTATATAAAATGAAGCTTTTGCGGACACCGTGCGTTACTGTGCAGCACAGAGCCCAGATTCGATGTGCGTGCACGTTAGCCGCACCACGAACACCACGCGCGTCATGGATCGAGGGAATGGATTGCGTGCGTGTGCAACGCGAGCCAGTGTACAGTAACAAAAAATACTGTACAACAGTAACAAAAGCGCATGCATTTGTAAACTGACGTTTTCAACACCAAACAGACAAAAATCTCACGGAAATCTTACAAAACAAAGCTTCATTTTATATAACAATAATAATATTGGATGTTTTTTTGTGTGATATGAGAATATACCACACTCGTCATGAAAATACCGAACTCGCCTTTGGCTCGTTCCGTATTTTCATGACTCGTGCGGTATATTCTCATATCACCCTCAAAGCCATCCAATATTATATAAGTCTTAGGGCAGTGTGCTCCGCTGATATAAATCTTGTCCAGGCATAATAAACAGCGCCCTCACATGGCGAACATTGACCAACCCATCCAGTGATTTCCTGTTTGCCGCGTGGGGGCGCTGTTCAAAACAGATGCATGCATCTGTCCCATGGGTTATTCCCAAAATTAGGGGTCCAAAAGTGTGACATGCTTTTTAAGATTTCCAAGTGTTTTAAATGATTGAAAGTGGTTTCCCAGTAGAAAATAATTATTTTTATTTGAATAAATGCCATTTAAATTTAATGTTTGTGTGTAGATATGGCACCAAGGTTAATGCAAACTCATTCTACAGCCAATTTTCATTGGCGTGTAACCCGGTACACCAAACTCCTATTCAATACCATGGAACAAATTTATAAGCCTTTATGGTCTTTTGTTTTGAATATTTTTCAGGAATCAGAAAACAAAATATTGAAGAAAATTATGCTGCCCCCTATAATCACAGGCCATAGTCCATTACTGAGAATTTGTGGTCATAAGTGGTGATTTTTGAAGCAGAGAGTGTCGTACGTAACTGGGACACCAAACATTTTGGACCCCGAATTTTGGGAATTACCCCCATAGCATGGGTTGAGTCTGGCACCCAGACTCCATTTTACTTACCCGAGGTGAGGGCATACAGCAGTATGGCTGCGGTGTTCATGGAGCCATGCCGGTGAACGTTGAACATTCCTAACAAAGCCATGACAATAATGGCGGTGGATAGGGTTAGGAATTGACACCCAACGCCTGTAAAGGACGACAAAAAATTGGATCAAAATTCAAGGAGCTTGAACAGATTTTTCCAGAAAATGAATTTTGTTTCATCCAAACAATCATATAAAGTGCCTCCACAAAATAAACTCCTCAAAAAAAGTTCAGAAAGTCAAGTTTGACCGACGATTTCTCTCTTGTTGCAAAATAATTTTCCTTGAATTTTATATAATAGGAAAGCCCTGTTATTTCTCTTTACGATGATGTGTCATTTGTTATGATTAAGCAATTGGGGGATGTGCAGCACAGCTGAATACGGGGGCTGGTGTAAAGTGATTTAAACCAAAATTTCACATCATGTAAACAAGACCTGACAAATGTAAATCAGTGAGTTTCATCAGTTTTGTCCAAGATGGTGAGATTTAAAAGCCATACGAAAGAAAACCCTAAATTTCAGAATTTGCCACTTTCGACTTGGCATCCGCCATTTTCAAGTAAACTGTCTATGTCCAAGGTCCCTTTGCACACCTCCTGATGAAATGCTCGAAGCGATCGAGATGGTTTGCAATAACATTTGGAGTGATCCTGGCTTTCTTCATAAGCTTTTGGCTGCAGCACACACAAGAAAGCTATATTTGTCTTTAAAAGCATCAATTCCTTGGCCCAGCAGTATATGGCAAGTCTATTTACACTTTACGTACAAACTCAAGAAACTCGTCAATCTGCCGAAAAGACACTGAAAATTCCCTTTGCTTGAAAGGGGTCTTATGCTTCGAGTTTTGCTGTAACTGGCGCCGCAATTTGGAACAGCCTTAGTGCACACCTTAGAACTATGCCATCTTTGAGCTCATTTAAATCGGCACTTCGCCAAACATACACATAATATTCACATGATCAACTTCAAGTGAGAAATGCTAATTTACGGAGTCGTATGACTTGGTTGCCATAATAGTCCAGTCAATCTAAGCATTTTTTTGGCTCAACCCACCACTAATTGCAACAGAATTGTTTTAACTGGTATGCATTTTAGTAAAGTCTCCTGAACACCATACTAAAAGTCTACCAAAATATATTTGGTGGAAAGGTGTCAAATTTGCATAATATGCAAATTACATGCTTCCAAATAGGAAAAATTATGTTTCACTATAACTATATATGTAGGTACCCAATCAAAGCACATGAAATGTCTAAACCTATGTTTGCATGGTCACAGTACACGATAAACATGTTTCTGAATTGATAGTGTGAACACAAATATGCAAATTATGCAAATTATCTGCCGCCATTAGGAAAAATTACATTTTTCACTAACTTTATATGTAGGTACCCAATCAAAGCACATGAAGCGTCTAAACCTATGTTCGCATGGTCACAGTACACGATAAACATGTTTCTGAATTGATAGTGTGAACACAAATATGCAAATTATGCAAATTAGCGGCCACCATTAGGGAAAACAAATTTACACTGTATTTTCGTACGCAAGTATCTACTCAAAACGATTTACATGTATTTGTGTAATGTACCCATGATTTTATGGCCAGAGAACATAAACACGTTTCTCAATTCATATGGTTAAGATAAATATGCAAATTAGGTACCGAAATTGTTAAAAAAGTGTTTTTCACCAAAAAATATCTAAACCCTGCTTTTCCTGGTCAGGAAAATGAAGATAAGCTCACTTCTACAATAATCCATTTGATGACTGTTGGGTAAAATACATAATTCACAGTCGTACGCTTTGGTAGCGACCTGAACCATTCCCACAGAGCATGAAAAGGTAACTTTCAACCAATGAAAAGCCAAGAGGGGACGAATGTATCTGTCTGGCGCAACAGTTGTGTCAACCCACCGCCCACCATCACCCCTTCTCCGCCTTTGATAATAATTTATGTAAATATTCTCGTGTGGTTTTTAATTCAATTTGATTGGTAATGTATGGCAGAAATTTGCATAGAAGAGACGGACAGTGCCTAAATTATAAATAGTCTTTGTAAAACGTTCAAGCAGTGGAAAGGCATACTGTTGTTGAACGAGAGTTTACTGTAAATGCCTGATCTAAGTAACTGAGGCATTATTTAATGTTAAATATAATGTTTTGCAAACACAATCTGATAAGGGCTAGCATTCCAACAATATGTGCCAGCGGTGTATAGACTATCGAATAGCCGCCATCTTGTAGGGCAGTTTCTTTGTTCATTGAGGACTTGCGTGGTTGCACGTATTATGCTTAAATTGTTGAACAGTTTAAATAACAAAAGGTGCCCCACAAGATGGTAGCTATTCGATACGGTCTACACCCAGCACGATATGTGGCAAAGGAACTTCCCCCAACGCCCCTATACCTAAACACTCTTCCCTTTTGTTAACGCACCACCCCCAAACCCACCCCATCCCCCTAAAAGCTGAAAGGAATTCTTTTGAAATTCCTTGGATGTTTGATACACAATGGGGGAACAATGGAAGAGGGAGTGAGGGCGCCCAATGCCACATATTGTGCTGCATATGCAGCGGTGGACCTGAATAGGGTGGAAAACATCCCCAGCACTGTAGGCAGGCGTGCTGAAACACAACTTCTGGGGCGTTTTCTTGAGGCCAGCATGTCCTTTTTGTGGAAAATATGCACGCTTGTACCAAGCGTGCCAAGCACTTGAGGCAAGCTACAGTACGATATGTGACAGAGGACAACTCCCCCTTCCATTTTCCCCATTAGGTCTCAAACATCCAAGGGGTTTAAATAAATTTCAGGTTTTAAAGGGGGTGGCGCGGGGTGGTGGTGGGTGTTGGTACGCTAACCAAATGGAAGAGTGTGTTGAGGTATAGGGGCGGAAGGGGGGAGTGGTCCCTTTGTCACATATCGTGCTGGGTGTAAAGTTATTTTTTTCTGTGGCAAGGATGCCAAGGGCTTTGTTTGTGGCAAGCGTCCAAGTACCTTTTGGGGCAAGCGTGCCCTCTTTTGTGACAAATATGCAAGGACTTTTGTGGCAGGAATACCGAACATTTTTGGACAAGATGCTTCAGTGGTAAATAAGCCAAGGGCTTTGTTTGTGGAAAGAGTACCATTTACTCTTGGGGCAAGCGTGCCCTCAGTGTGGCAAGCGTGCCAAGTACTTTTGAAGCAAGTGTGCATGCCTTCTTTTGTGGCGAATATGTCAAGGACTTTGTGGCAAGTGTCCCAATTACTTTGTGCCAAATGTGCAAAGGACTTTGCAGCAAGTGTGCCAGGTACTTTGTCCCTTTGTCACATATCGTGCTGGGTGTAAAGTTATTTTTTTCTGTGGCAAGGATGCCAAGGGCTTTGTTTGTGGCAAGCGTCCAAGTACCTTTTGGGGCAAGCGTGCCCTCTTTTGTGACAAATATGCAAGGACCTTTGTGGCAGGAATACCGAAAAAATTTTGACAAGATGCTTCTGTGGTAAATAAGCCAATGGCTTTGTTTGTGGAAAGAGTACCATTTACTCTTGGGGCAAGCGTGCCTTAAGTGTGGCAAGCGTGCCAAGTACTTTTGAAGCAAGCGTGCATGCCTTCTTTGTGGCAAATATGTCAAGGACTTTGTGGCAAGTGTCCCAATTACTTTGTGCCAAATGTGCAAAGGACTTTGCAGCAAGTGTGCCAGGTACTTTGTCCCTTTGTCACATATCGTGCTGGGTGTAAAGTTATTTTTTTCTGTGGCAAGGATGCCAAGGGCTTTGTTTGTGGCAAGCGTCCAAGTACCTTTTGGGGCAAGCGTGCCCTCTTTTGTGACAAATATGCAAGGACCTTTGTGGCAGGAATACCGAAAAATTTTTGACAAGATGCTTCTGTGGTAAATAAGCCAATGGCTTTGTTTGTGGAAAGAGTACCATTTACTCTTGGGGCAAGCGTGCCTTAAGTGTGGCAAGCGTGCCAAGTACTTTTGAAGCAAGCGTGCATGCCTTCTTTGTGGCAAATATGTCAAGGACTTTGTGGCAAGTGTCCCAATTACTTTGTGCCAAATGTGCAAAGGACTTTGCAGCAAGTGTGCCATGTACTTTGCGGCAAGTGTGCCAGGTACTTTGCGGCAAGTGTGCCAGGTACTTTGCGGCAAGTGTGCCAGGTACTTTGCGGCAAGTGTGCCAGGTACTTTGCGGCAAGTGTGCCAGTTACTTTGTGGCAAGTGTGCCAAGTACTTTTGGCAAGTGCGCGCCAAGTATTTTGTGGCAAGTGTGCCCTCTCCTTCTGTGGCAAGTGTGCCAACGACACTGCAGGCATGCGTGCCCGTTTAACACTTTGCGGACATGTTTTCTGTTGCCGAAAATTAGTCCAACAACCAACACATGGTATTTAGGCAAGCTTCAGTGCAAGGCCGAGGCTAGAGCTGTCGGCTGACTTCAAGGGGTTGACTGGAGTAAATTTATATTTAATGGACTTATAAAATGACCTTATTTAATTTCTTATTTTTCTATTAGCAATTTGTATGTCTTTTATATTCATATTTAAATATTTGTCATTCAGGTAAATGTTATAATGTATTTATATTTTTAAAAATATAATTTGACCCTAAAACCACAAAATGAATTTCATAAATTTGGAATCCGACATATACGAGTCACTCCATGGACATTGGGTTTAATCACTCAATTTTTCTTTTCATTTTTTTTGTTACAGTGACGGCAGCTAATTTTCATAATTTGCATATTTGTCGGCTAATTTGCATATTTGTCAGCTAATTTGCATAATTGAAAAAGATGTTACACTTAATTGAAAAAGTTGTTTATCATGTTCTCTGGCCATGGCCATAAAAACGTAATTTACACATGTACATCGCTTTGAACAGATACCTACGTACAAAGTTGTATTGTAAAACGGTTTTCCTAATGGTGGCCGCTAATTTGCATAATTTGCATATTTGTGTTCACACTATTAATTCAGAAACATGTTTATCGTGTACAGTGACCATGCAAACAAAGGTTTAGACACTTTATGTGCTTTTATTGGGCACCTAGATATAAAGTTAAATTGAAAAGTATAATTTTCCTAATGGCGGCAGGTAATTTGCATATTATGCAAATTTGACACCTTTCCACCAAATATATTTAGGTAGACTTTTAGTATGATGTTCAGGAGACTTTACTAAAATGCATAGCACTTACAGAAATTCTGTTGCAATTAGTGGTGGGTGAAACCCTAATTTGACTGGACTATAAAATCAAACTCTAATTTTGGAGCCGGAGGGGAATTTTTTTTTTCTCCTAAAAAGGGTTTTTCGCTCTTCCCGTAAATTTTAGTGTCACGTGCATGTATAATAATTACTTGTGATGTTGTTCTTCTGTAACCATTAGTTTGTTGATGTTGTAGTTGTACAAATGTATCTTATTCCAGTTTGTGATTGTGAAGTTGTTTAATTTAGTATATTTGTTCTATGTGTGTTTGCAGGGCCCCAATGGAAACCAGTTTTTGTAAACTGTTTGGGCACACCCTGGGTAAATAAATGGAATAAATGGAATAAATAAATAAATAAATAAATAAATAAATAAATAAATAAATAAATAAATAAATAAATAAATAAATAAATAAATAAATAAATAAATAAATAAATAAATAAATAAATAAATAAATAAATAAATAAATAAATAAATAAATAAATAAATAAATAAATAAATAAATAAATAAATAAATAAATAAATAAATAAATAAATAAATAAATAAATAAATAAATAAATAAATAAATAAATAAATAAATAAATCACCGTCTCCAGCGATGTACTGACATTGAAGGAGGCGAAGTCGAAAGTGGCAAATTCTGAAGTTTACCTTTTTTTTTCGTATGGCCATTAAATTTCACCCTTTTGGACAAAACTGATGATAGACTCGACTACAACCCTTTCCCATTATTTCTTACCAAGTACCGCACACAGCAGACTTCTCTGTGGAGGAAACCTGAAGACGTCCGTGTGGATGATCTTCCAGCCATTCTCCTCTTGGTCCATTTCGTCCACGTCTTCGTCAAGGTTGTAACGCGCAAAGTCGTTCTTCAAAACGCGCATCTGGGGCACAGAAAATCAAGCATAAGTGTCAAGAAAGTGGATGTTTTTAAAACAAAAATCTCAATTTATTCTCAATCCCGAGTCAAGTCAAACTGACTGAGTCCCAAGTCAAATCTAGTCAGAAATGTTGGTCAAGTCAGGTCAACTCAAGTAGTCGCGGCAGTTAATTTTCAAACGGTCTAAGTGCTAGATCTTATATCAAAGTCTGATTTAAGTCCAGGGATGCCAGTGGCCCTTACCTTCAGGGCTGGGAAAAAAATCTACGGCCACGGCCGCTATCATAACTGCATGTATGTGTGCACATGGACTCGCTAGCACAGTACACTGTGCAGTATGTACATTGACAGCACTACGAGTGCAATGCAATGGATATGTCAGTATCTACCACTGCTGTATGGATACAGCGCCCTCTATGTACTTCTGATCGATAGTCTGGTTTCGTGGTACTTTAGCCGTGAATGATTACGAAAAAATTTCAAATCTGATGTTGCAAAGGTTCCAACCACAACACTAAAAATAAAGAAGTGGAAAGATGTGAAATTTTCTTACCAAAATGATCAGTACGAAGCCAAGCAGTAGAAACACCAGGACCATGGAATTGATAATGGACAACCAATGCACCTGTCAAGTCAAAAAAAAGAAAAAGAAAAAAATAATGTTACACCCCATGTTAGCTAAGGGATGACACACAAATCTAACCGGTGTTTTCTTTTAGCGGTACCGCCTGTAGAATGGAGAAAGATTGTGGTTTCTCCCTTCATGCAGGCGGTTAGATTTGTGTGTCTGGTAACCCCAAAGGTTAACCTTAAACCCGTTGCTGCGGCGTCGGCCACGGTGTCTTTCCATCGACAGAAAATGTACTGTAAAATTTCTGTCAGAAACCAAATCCGCATACCAGTTTTGGTGGGAACTAAGGCTGAACAAATTGCTGTATCAAACCATATCCTTCGATGTCATTTCTGTCATGTTTTCTCTTTTTTTTTATGAGATGAATACTGTCTTTCGAACGATGGCTGGGCGCCCGATGTTATTAATGTTTTGATGGCTTAAAAATACGACAAACAGTGCCATTTCAAATAAAAAATAATGCATCACGACACCCTGACAGTTGACAAGTACACCACTGCCAGAATTACTAAAGTCTTATAAGGGATGGCCAAGATTGAATAGGATATGCAAAACCCGAGCGACAACTTTAAAAAGTTAGCCCAACCTTTTCAAGTTTTGCTACACATGCGCAAACCCATCCTCTTGCAACAGTGCTCCTTTAACGCACTCCCCAACTCCTGCGTACCGAGGCCCTGTTGAAACCGGCCCCATTTCGCGGGGGAACAAGCGACAGAAATCTTGTCGCCTCTGCTGGACCAATCAGGACGCTTGGCAGTGCATTGCAGACATTCAAATGTCACGCGCGCAGATTGTAAACACCGTGCATGAATGTGATACATGAACTCAGTAAGGCTGGCCGTTGTCCGCATCGGCGATTGGTTGCTATTTAAAGCATACTGGGGAATCCGTTCCATTACATTCGTCAGCATGCATCCCCGTTATTAATTTGAAAAACTGCGGAGTAAATTAAGATCGTCGACGGAAATTTTGGTAAGAATGGGACAGTCATAAGGAACGGAACCCAATACACTTTCTAGAAAGTATAGAAATCGTTTCTTTTTGGCATAACATGACCGAATTGATTAAATCACATCAAAATGACTCGGGCGTGAGTTGGCTTAGCAAAACAGCTGGCTCACCCCACAGATTTGCGTGGATTTCCTCAGGGTATTGTATCATCGCTTAGGCCAAAAAAAATAATAGTTCTGCTTCCGGTTTCCCGACCGACCCTATTTTTAGGCTGCGACCCTATTTTTTTTATCGGAAAAAAATGAAAAAAAAATATAAAAAATAGTGTATCGATACATGTATATAAACGAATAAATAAATTTCTAACGACGTGCTTCATGTATTGTAGAAGTTATTTGGTAGTCTTGTTTCCATTGTTTTACTGTTACCCTTAAGCCTTGACTACACGCAGATGCCTCCATATGATTGTGCACAAACAAAATTGGCAAAAAAAAAATTTTCCCTACCTACCTACCCTATTTTGAAATGCCATGTAATTGGAAGCAGAACTATTTTTTTTTTTGGCCTTAGCAGAGTTTAAATTCCCTGAGATCTCAGGATGGCGCAAACCGTGACACAGTTCCCTCAGAGTGGACATATGAATAACACTTCACAACAACAAAAATCACATTTTGAACCCCTAAAATACCTCCAGGGTCCTTGGGAAGAAGCTACTGCTCTTGAGTAGTCTAGTGTGACGCTGTGAATACTCGGTCTTCGTCTCATGCCAAACAATTGAGTAGGTAAACTGGACTTCGAGCGGAGCGACTACTTCATCCAGACTTAGGGGCATTCTGTCTCGCGTTGTGATGTTAGCGTAAACGATCTGTAGATAAAACATGGGATGAGCAAAAAATTATATGGTCCTCATCAGGACTCGAACCAGAGACCAGTGACACATGGGGCGGTTGCTCTACCAGCTGAGTTATGAGGCACAGTGGTATACTCCCTCAGGTTTTCCACATGACCTCCGACACACCAGGCAGATGTTCTACCAACTGAGCTACGAGGCACAGTGGTATATTCCCTCAGGTTTTCCCTGAGACCTCTGACATACCAGGCAGAGCTCTACCAGCTGAGCTATGAGGCACAGTGGTATACTCCCTCAGGTTTACTCCAAGACCTCCGACACACCGGGCAGATGCTCTACCAGCTGAGCTATCAGGCACAGTGGTATACTTCCTCAAGTTTTCCCCAAGACCTCTGACACACCGGGCAGATGCTCTACCAGCTGAGCTATGATGCACAGTGGTATACTCCCTCAGGTTTTCTCCAAGACCTCCGACACACCGGGCAGATGTTCTACTAGCTGAGCTATGAGGCACAGTGGTATACTCCCTCAGGGTTTTCCCCAAGACCTCTGACTCACCGGGCAGATGCTCTACCAGCTGAGCTATAAGGCACAGTAGTATTTTCCCTCAGGTTTTCCCTGAGACCTCTGGCACACCAGGCAGATGCTCTACCAGCTAAGCTATAAGGCACAGTGATATACTCCCTCATGTTTTTCCCAAGACCTCTGACACACCGGGCAGATGCTGTACCAGCTGAGCTATGAAGCTCTACCATGAGGCACTGTGGTATACTCCCTCAGTTTTTCCCCAAGAACCCAACCGTTCCCCCCCAGTGTTGCATGGTTGCACAACTGAGCAAAGTAATGAACGCAATGTTTGATATGGTGGCTAATAACTATGGAAATGAAACAACCGAACACGGGATGACAGAAAAATCACATGATTGTTCTTTACCTGATCACCGTTGTATTCAACAAAAAACGTATGATGGTGCCACAAATACAACTTGTGTGTGTGGGGGATAAAACCGCCTTCCTCAAAATGGCCGACAAATCCACGTAGAGGAATATTATCTGCACAAAATGGTAAACAAAAATTTCAATTAGTCCTTTGCGTGTTTTACATGAAATGCGTCTGGCGTACTGACGTCTTTCTATTAACATGCGGACTTAGTATCCACTTGACCAGACTAAATTATTGTTGCTATGTGGTGCACGCGGCAGGTGTGAAGTACAGAATCAATACCATGTTCACTGTGGAAGAAAATGGCATAAAGCGACCAGACTGTTCGTTATTAGGCAGTGGCTTGCACCATGTAGCGACAATAGCATAGTATGGGGACTTTCTAAACTGCACCTCCATTTGAAAGTGACGAATTCGGGGTGCCAGACAACGTGCAAAAGGTTATACGCAAAAGGGTAATTAATTTTCATAACCTCAACAAATTGTTTCACGGTAAGATTCGAGAAGTTGATCAGAAATTGTTTTTCTTTAAAATGACTTATCAAGCATCGGTAAGTGCAGATTGGACGCAAAAACCCAACATTTTTGAGCAAGAAAAATTTCAAATTTCGTGAGAAAACACTTCAGCCTGTCCCATATGTTTTGCACACAAGGTCTAAAGCCATGATCAACTTGTCGATTCTTAGGCCCGCTTCAAACGTCGCGCTTATGCCGTGTCAAATTAAATTGAACTTGGCATGACGTTGGTACGATGTTAGCATGGTAGTGGCTTCAAACGTCGAACTTAATTGCAAACTCCCAGTCGAGCTTAATACATCCAACATGGCGGATGAGTATTGTGCACGTCATGGACGTTGTACACGTGGACGTTTTCCATTCTGTCAATTGTACGTCGCCATTTTATTATTTTGATGCATTTGTTTGTTGGTTATTTCTTTACTCACATACGCGCTGCAAACATGTGCATTCCTAATTGTGAACAAAATTGCGGACCAACTTCGAACTGGAATATAATTCGACACGGCAGAAGCACGACGTTTGAAGCCAAGCCGTGCTTGTGCCGCACTAAATAGAGTTAGCACGGCAGACCCCGTCTATAATCTTCTGCCGTGTCGAACTCATTTTACCGAGCCAAATGGCTTCAAACGTCGTGCTTGTGCCGTGTCAAATTTAAAAAAATCAAGTTTAATTTAATTCGACACGGCATAAGCGCGACGTTTGAAGCGGGCCTTACCTTTTCCATAATCACGAGCACCCTGAAAAATAAAACAGTCTCGAACCATCAACTTCAGTGTTTCCACCCAAACTTATCAAGACTGTTCCAGACCACGCAGTCACAGCACTTTACAGAAACTAAAGATGATTTTTAGACAATTCGACGACGATTTTTAAGACCACGATGCGATACAATCTGACTTACCCATAATAAACTCAAAATAGTACAGGTCCTCAATTGCTTCCTTCAGTTGTTTGAGATCGGCTGCTTTTAAAGTCACGATGCACAGCTCCTTGTTCATTTCATTCTCTGAAAATAAAAGTAAATGTGAACCCTTTAGGGTAAGAGTTGGGAATGACTCATCTAGCATTGAAATGTGCAGATTTGATGGAGAAAAAAAAAAAATTCGAGCTGGAAAAATTTTGTGAGGAAACAATTTTTCAGCCCGTCTCATATGTTTGCACACAAGGTCTGAAGCCATGATCAACTTCCCAATTCTTTCCTCTAAGTCTTTCTTCACAAAATCTTTTCACGAAAGAATGCTCTGGGATCTTTTAAGTGCATTACACAACACACTGGACCAACGGCTTTACATCCCTTTCGAAGAATGAAGCAATAGACCGATCCAGTAAGCTCCGCCTATTTTGGAATTGACCAATTACAGTCTTAGGTTGGGGTAACCAAAAACTTTGTTCTAGATGTGTGTCGAGATGTTTTTGTTCGATCGCGCGCGTTACGCGTATTGCAGGTGTGTTGTACGTGCACGCATACGACCGGATACTTAAGTGCACATTTTGCTTTCGAGCGTGCAGTTTCTGTGTGCGTGTGCATGTTTCAAGACGCACTGACGCTGACGCACGGCATGGCCACGCGACTCTACTGCACACGTGCATCGCACGTGTGGCATGTTGCTAGGCAATTTCTAAATGGGCGGAGCTTACTGGATCGGTCTATGACCTAAACCACTCAGCCTGGGTTCCCTACGTTACTTAGTGCCTCAACAAAAAAACACAGACACAAAAACAAAACAAAACACTATTTTTACTCACGTTTGAATTTGACGTCATACATAGACATCGCCATTCTGTCGCCATCGAGAATTTCTCCCAGCGTTAGACTGCGTGTTTCTACCTGCGAATGAACAAGGCAAATGAACGTGTCGTATGAATTTTTTTCAAAAACAATAAAATGCAACTGTTTGTTGAATACAGAGAACTTGTGGAGAACGATCAACAAATCACTCTGGAAATACTTTCGGCATGAATTCCATTCACTAGTCGCCACTGAGACGCCGTGTGTTAAGTCCACGGAACAGGGCAGCAAAGGTTTAAGTACTTTCAAGGAAATTGTTTAAAATTTGTTCACTCCTAAAATCAGTTTTTTAAAATTTATTTACCACATCCAACAGCGGAGGGACCGCCAATTACAGGAATGGGAGCAAGTGTGGTTGAGTGCCTTGCTCAAGGGCACAGGTGCCTCAACCCGTCGCAGCCCGGAATCGAACCTACATGCTAGTACTAGCACAGGAACTTAAGTTCGACGCACTAGACCGCTCGGCCATAACACGTTTTAGTGGCTATTAATAAATATACAGCGCACTTAACCGGGAAAATTCCGATCAAGGTGCCTACATTATCATCACCCTGATCATAGGGCTCCATTAAATCACTCCATATACCATCTCAGCTCCCTGGAGAGTATACAGCCCCGGCTGCCTATTAAGCACTCAACGGCTAATCAACACATCAACTTTCACTACCCTCTCAGGTACCCATTTTGCTCCTGGGTCGAGAGAAGCAATGCGTGGCAAAGTACCTTGCCCAAGGGTACACGCACCATGGATGGACTGGACCGGGATTCGAACCCACTACCTTTGAAACTAACCCAGGTTTTGAATACGATCCACTAGACCGCTCCGCCACAGTACACCACTTACATTAAGTCATTATAAGGAGAATAAGTGGCAACCAGTTAACGGAATTATTTCCTTGCTTTCTAGAATGTTCTGCTTCAGTGATTTCTTCCAGGTCCAAGTGGACCCGTTTTAACAAAGTGATTTCCACAGCAACCTTTATTTAAGTAGCGTACCTTTGTTGGTCTGCACACGGGTAGCTGATAATAATGGTATGTTTCATGCGGATTGAAGTACGGCCCGACTTTATTGACGTACACAACCACCTGCACAAAAACAAATAATGGAGAAATTCAACCAAGATTCAAAACTTTGTAAGTGGGTTTTTATATCCTTGAAATTCTCATTTTGTTCCATCCTAATACACTTTTAATCATTTACTGTCTTACGAAATGGTTTAATTCCACATTCGATCACCGAGGATTTGTTGAAAGAAATTTACAAGTCGGGCATCACCTAAGGACAAATCATATGAGACCAGGTGGAAAACTTAAGTTTTCGAAGTAAAATCGTCGGTAAGAATTTATGGTATTTTTCTTGGATACATTGAACGAAGATTTTAAGAAAATTACCTCCTGGAATCAACGGATAATCTAATTACAAGATATACTTTCCAAATGCACTTGTAAGTTGTTGCTTTTCTAAGAAAAAATCACATTTTCTCCTTAAAAAATTGCATTAAGTTAGTGCACAAGATCAAAATAACCATTTATGCACACATGCAGCGCCCTCTGTTGTTGCGCTTACGCACAGAGCACTCGCGCCGTGATTTTGTCCATTACTCTCTGCAGTAATTTTATCATTTATTTATCTCAGAAATGCAACATTTCTGACAGAAGTGCAAGTGGGAAGTAGGGCAAGGCCTATTTTAGCATTTTAGAGTTGTCCCGGGTACGAGTTGTCCCGGGTACGAGTTGTCCCGGGTACGAGTTGTCCCGGGTACAAGTTGTCCAGCATTCCCGAAAAAAATACCTAAAGTTTTACCGTGGGACGAAATGGTATGGGGCGAAGCAGTATGGGGCGAATTGACATTGACATGGCCCATGGGCAAACGGGAAATGGCAAATGGTGCGAAGTGACCGACATCGTCGCGTCGCTAAGAATTAAATTACCTTTGTATTATACATTTTAGTCAGCTTTTTTGCAACGTAATAACACAATTTCGAACCTTTACCTTTTCAGCTTCTTTATAATGGTTACTAGAAGCTTCACAGAATGTAAAAATCGTGATTGAAAGTGCGAGCAAAATCGCAAATGCCACCTGGACGGGCGCCATCTTGTTGAATCACTGCGTAGTTTTCCCACCCGAAAGCGGTAGTACTATTTACCGGAAAACACCAGAAAACACCGGAAAACATACTAAATACCGGAAAACATACTAAATACCGGAAAACACCCGAAAACAGTATTTTATGGTGTTTTCTGCAGGTAGTGGGGGTGGTGTTATTAAGTGCTTTCGGGTGTTTTCCGGTATTTAGTGTGTTTTCCGGTATTTAGTACGTTTTCCGGTGTTTTCCGGTATTTAGTGTGTTTTCCGGTGTTTTCCGGTATTTAGTGTGTTTTCCGGTATTTAGTATGTTTTCCGGTGTTTTTCGGTGTTTTCCGGTATTTAGTGTTTTCCGGTATTTAGTATGTTTTCCGGTGTTTTCCGGTGTTTTCCGGTGAGTTTTCCGGTGTTTTCCGGTATTTTCCGGTGTTTTCCGGTGTTTTCCGGTATATAGTATCACCCCGAGAAAGTGCGAGTATTAACGAGATTTTGCAAGTTGCAGTCTGGTGCCTTTTTTGCGGTTAGTTCTTATCATACATAAATAACGTTACAAAAAAGACACTAGACTTTAGCAAGTTTGTCTTGTGAGGGCGCCCTTCATCTTTACAGCAGTACATCCTTTCAGCTGTTGTTAACTGGTAAAAGAATCAACGTACAAAGACAACAATAATGTGCACCATATTTCGGTTTGTGAATTTCACTTTCAATTAACTTGTCAAATTCTTAAATAAAAGTGTACTAAAGGGGTGTTATGGCCGAGCGGTCTAGTGCGCCGAACTCAAGTTCCTGCCAGTACTAGAATGTGGGTTCGATTCCGGGCCGCGACAGGCACAGGTTGTGGCACTTGTGCTCTTGAGAAAGGCACTTGATCACACTTTCTCCTTCCTTCGGAAGGGATGTAAAGCCGTTTGTCCGGTGTGTTAGGTAAAGTAACGCACTTTAAAGATCCCAGAGCATTTCTTCGTGAAGAGAAGGGGAGGGATTCTCTTCGTGAAGAGAAAGGTGGAACAGAACGGTGGAATGATGGAGTGGAACGGTGGAACAGAACGCCAACCATGCCAACGGTCGAATGGAACGGTAGAACAGACATGACGGAACGGTGTACCGCTCCACCGTTCTGTTGCACCATTCCATTCCACCGTTTCAGCAGTTTAATTCCACCGTTCCATTCCACCGTTCCGCATTTTACCAACATCCCCAGCCACTCTCAATCCGAGTAGAATTCAGCAGGCTTTGTGGCTCCGGAGGATTGTTTTATGAAGAAAAGTACAGTCTGATAACCAGTCGATTCGTTCAGGAATTACATGTACTTTTATCTACAGTCTCGATGATAAACAAGATATGGCAGGTTGACCTGACCTAGACCAAATCGACCAATCGGCAAGATCGTTACATCCGTCACACCCGTGTGTAATCTACCAGGCGCCGTAATGGAGTACAATGCGAGCAGTGCGACACTAGTGCAGTCACTGCGGGACAAACTTACTGCGGATCCAGTACCCTCTTTGGAAAAGGTAGATTTCTTGGTAATCGTGATCAGAATTCCGAAAGAGTACTGACCAACTCTTGTGGCAAGGCCGACTGCATCAGCCTCCGTAAGAGCCGCTGAGGCAGGGTGCGCCACTCTGCCTAAAGTGCTTCCTGAGAACCTACACTTCTAAGGCTGTTTTTGAGTCGCGTCGCAACTCGAGAGGTCAGCTTATCTCAGGTTCAATCGGGTTGAAAAACCAACAAAATCAGTTTTCTTGGAGCCCTTTAAGATTCCATTCTTTTGTGGAAGACTATGTTTTGTCGATTTTTCCTCATTTCTCTTTCTTAGATCCTGAGGATATTGCAGAAACTGTACAAACTACCAATAACTATTGATGTGCTGCATGTAAGTAAGACCCCGTTTCACGTTCTCACTGGAAAAAATCGCTTCATTCGACGAAGTGATTTCTCTAGTGAGGACCATTTTTCTAGTGCAAACAGTGCAGTGATTATACCAAACATTTTGCTTAAACATCCAAATTGGAGATTGCAAATTTCCCGTTTTCTTCCCATGGATAGTATTTTTAGGAGGTATTTTATAGGATTGTTGGGTTAGAATGAAATCCAGTTCCTTAAAAGTACAGGCTCATCAGCAATGCGCGCGCGCCAAATTCGTGCCACGAAGTACGCAGCTCCATGCCTTTGCTACACGGAGCTGCGTATTTCGTGGCACGAATTTGGCGCGCGCATTGCTGACGATCCTGTGCCTTTAAGCCTAGCATACATCGACCTTGCAACTAGAAGCAACTAGTGGCAACTGGTGTTTCCGGCAACTGGGAGCAACTGATCAGTTGCTCAAAAAGGTCGATGTACGCGCACTTGCAACTACCGGGAACTGAAAAAATTCCAGTTGCCGCGAGTTGCTCATGTTCTACTTTCTGGCAACTAGTTGTACCCAGTTGCGTCGATGTACGCGTACTTGCAACTAGTTGCTCCTAATTGCTCGCGTGCATCTGATCACGTGTGCGCACATCGACAGCACAGTTGCTTCCAGTTGCAAGGGCAATGCACTCTGCGCTTTACCGAGTTGCTGTGTCGATGTGCGCACTCTGAAAATGTAGATATAGCTGGACGCTCCCAGTTGCTGCTAGTTGCGGAACTAATCAGTTTCTGTCGATGTGCGCGCTATGCACACATCGACAGCAACTGATCAGTTGAGTTGCTTCCAGTTGTAATGTCGATGTACGCTAGGCTTAAGTTTAATAAGTTATCGTAATATGTTCTCCAACTCTTGTATTTTCAAGGAAACGGGTATCGGCAAAGTTGTGAACGGATTCCGCAAGTACGAAGGTGAAATTGCCGAAACGGCCCGCAGTTTGGTCCAAACTTGGAAGGCCATGGTTCGAGAGGCCATGGATAAACAAGCCAGTAAACAGAACCCGTCCGAAATGTCTAGCCAATCAGCAGTTATATCATCGCAATCCCCGGAGAAAAAAGCCTCGCCAAGATCTGTAGAAGCCGTGTCTAAATCCAGAAGCCCGGAGAAGCAACCAGTTTCGCGTCAAATTCTCGATTCGCCAAGAAAAAGCAGTCCAGTGAAATCAGAGGGTGCCTTCAAAAGTCAATCGCCGAACAAGTCTCAGAAAGCACAACTGGCTGGGACCTCCTCAGATGTCGCTTCCAAACTCCAGAGTTCTTCCAAGTCGCAATCAACAACGGGACTGAAACGGTCGAGGGACGAAGTTACATTAGACGCCGATTTCACGCGGCTGAAAGAAAAGCCGTCCTCGACAAGTGCAAGTCCGGTTAAGAAACTGAAGAGTCATCCTGCAAAAGAACGCACAACTCAAGACAAAACTGCTAAAGATGAAGTCGCAGGTGTTGCGCTAAAATCGTCTAGTTCGGAGAAAAAAGTTACTAGCACACCTAATGAAAAGTCGCGTGATAAATCACATGACAGGTCACGTGACAGAGCAACTAAAACCACCGAACCGAAAGCCAACTCACGTCCGGGTGACGTTAAACGTGAAACTAATGAAAAGCACCACAGCTCGCCTGTGAAGAAAAGCGTTGACGCGGGGCACAAGATTTCGCAAAACAAGAATAAGGTTCTGGATTCCGAAACCAAATCAAAAACACCTACAAAGCCTGTGAAGGCTAAGAAACCAAGTGAAGACAATTCTGGGTCTAAAACGGTGATTGCGAAAACCGTTTCAAAGACGGAGAATGCTTCACTTGCATCGAAAAAAGATGTTCAAAAATCAAAAACGGGCAGTAAGAATCGATCTTTAAGCCCCTCAAAAATTGGTCAAAATGACACTGATGACGAATCTGTAGGAAACAGTTTCAATACCACCGGAATGTCATTTGCCGATTGCCTCGTGTCCCCCGTAATCGCAAAAGTAAAAAAAGCCGTCAAAAATAAAACGGGTCACGTAAAAAGCCCCTCTAAAACCGAAGCGCAAAGACCCAGCACGAGTAAAACGTCGACTACTAAAAAGACGTCGGAATCAAGTGTTTCAAAAGCGAAGGGAAAAACATCGGACTTCAGCAAAAAGATCAAAGGGGAAAACTCAAAAGATGTTGAAATGAGTTCGTCTTCCGAGGAGGCCAGAAAATATGAAAGCATGACATTTGAAAGTCCGCCCAGAGGTCAGAGGTCAGACTCGGGTCAGGGGTCAGATACAGGTCGCCGAAACCGGAAGAAACGAAGTATGAGCGAGGAGGAAGAAGAAGCATTTAAACAGGCCAAAAAGGTGAAAAATAAAAAAACAAATCTTTAAATTGTGGACGAATCTCCCAACTATCGATTCCTTTTACATTTCCTATTAGCTTTGGATATACTCTCAACACAAATAAGCACCCGCCCCCAGCGTACTTTTCAAACAAAAACGAAACCTGTTTAAATTTGAGCGTCATGGCCGAGTAGTCTAGCAAATTGAATTCAAGACCCGGGTTAATTTTGCAGGTCGCAAGGTAAAATCCAGGCAAGGCACTTAAGGCTATAAATGGCATATACACAGAGGAGCAAATGGGTACTGTACTTGCGAGGGTGCAATTGTTTTCTTACGGTACCTCATGAGTACCTAACAAGCAGCTGGGGATGTATACTCCTAGGGAGTTGAGAAAGTTCGCTTAAAGGCACAGGCTCGTCAGCAATGCGATCGAGCCAAATTTGTGCCACGAAATACGCAGCTCCATAGCAAAGGCATGGAGCTGCGTATTTCGTGGCACGAATTTGTCACGTGCGCATTGCTGACCAGCCTGTGCCTTTAAGAGCCAAATGACCAGGGAAACATATTTCTTTTAACAGTTTCTCTTTACTAAAATTTGATAGGCCAGAAAAGAGTCGACGGACGTGTCGCTAAATTTGCCCGAAATTCAGCCCAACTATAAACCGATGCGCCTTCCCGATGTTGCATCGCCACAGAAAAAGCGAGGTATTCACACAAAATATTGCTTTGATAATTAATTACTCACTTTATGCAGTTTAAAAAAAAAAACGCAAAATATATTCTGACCGAAAAATTGTATGTGTATACCGTCCGGTAATACCTCTTGTGGCAAAGCTAACTGCAATAGCCTCCGTAAGAGTGACAGAGGCCGGGTGCGCCACTCTGCCTAAAGTGCCTCCCTGAGCTCCCGCACTTCTAGGGCTGTTTGGGAGATGCGCGGATCCCGAGGTCAGCTATATCCCAAGCAGGTTCAGTCAGTTTAAAACACAATAAAATTGGTTTTCTGAGAGCCCTTAACTGCAGGATTCTCCCAGAAACAGAAAATGTCACATGTCATTGCTGAGGGAATCACTTTGTTCAAACAGCTCCACTTGGACCTGGAGGAAATCACTGAAGCAGAACAGTCTTGAAAGCAATTCCAAAGTGATTGGTCGATCAGTGCCTTGTTATCCACAAGTTCACTGTATTCAACAAACTTCTGTTCTGATCGAGAATTGATATTTTGAGAAAATTGCGTTTCTTTTTTTAAATCTATAAAGTCTCACAATATAATGCATGTTTCTCTAAAATTTAGGATTTTTTATCATTGAAATCTTTAATTTGCTGTTTTTTCTTTTAGCCTTAACAGCTGAAGAGGAACAGGCGTACCTCGCCCCCAAGCAGGGACGGACTAAAGTCTTCTCAGGACGTTCAAGATTAAATCGCCTTACAAGTAATCCTTCAAATTTGTCCTAGGTTTGAGAAAAAAGAAAATTCTGGGTTTGAGTCTTAACCCCAATTTACATGTCGTGAATACTACATTTTGTTCGGACAAAAAAATTAATAATTTAGACAGTTTCTATTGGCAGAGAGCATGTCACATGGTTAACTTTAAAAGCCCTAAAATGCTAAATAACTTTATGCACAGTTTTTGCTGCATATGAAGGATTACTTGTTTAAAAAGACAATACTACTGTTCATTTTGATGCCCTATGAATAAAAGGTTATACCGTTCTTCCCTTATAAAAAACACCAGACATTATTGAACTTTTATTCAATTGATTAATTTTTGTAGGTGTCCGACGGTTGTATGACATCTGTATGGAGGTGTTGTGTGACAATATAGATGGTAAGAATACTAGATTTATTATATATATATATATATTATTTTTTTATTTTGTCTGCTTAGTTTTTATCCCCCTAATGTAATTGTACTCGTGTTTATTCATGCACACGGACTAGCGAAATTTAAAAACCAGTTTTGTCGAACGTTTAAACGAAATCCAATTTTGAAGAATTTACAATAGTTTTCAGAGGGTTAGGCCAATGAAATTAGATTACTAGTAGTTTCTCGTCAACCATTTATCAAATTTTGGTGAGGGATTTTTTTCATTATTCATTATTTATTCAAGGAAAAATACAACCTTTACACATACACAAACTGCCATTTAGTAACTGATTATTAAGGCTCTAAACTCACCCACAAATGGTTTAGTGCCAGTATCAATTCCATTGAGTTCAACCGGTTAGCTTGTGTTTGAAGGAACAAGTTGAGATGAAAAAATTCATGGGAGATGTCTGGTTATGAAAGAGCAATATATTTGAATATAAACACAAAAGCTGCAGATCGCGACTGCTCAACTCAAATGGAAACTTTTCACTTGGGAGTACATGTAGTTTGGCGCTGACGAAAAACTAGTAATCTAATTGTATTGGCCTTGAACTCCATGACACTGAAATAAATGTATGGGGTCGTAGTAAAATTGACTAGATAAAGGTTCAATGATTATTTTAGGAGCCTAGGGGGTATTGTGTACATTGGACATGCATCTATAAACAATCTTTAGTGACGGTTAACCGACGCCTGAAAGAATTAAAAACCGGTTTCTGAATTAACCGTCAATTCCTATCCCTACCATTGGTTTTTTCTTGTAATGTTTAAACAATTTACATGTTTTCATTTTCTTGGCCCGACAGCTCTAGACGAAGTAGGAGGGGTGCCCTATGAAATATTGTCCCCCGTCCTGCAAAGATGCACACCACAGCAGCTCTTCCATTTAGAGGATTGTAATCCGGTAGGCGCAATATTCTTTAGCACACCGATAGAATGTACTTAAAAGGGGTATTTTTTTAAACATTATTTGAAATTGTATTTTCAATGAATGTTATTTTATGCTATGTAACTACTTCATCCATTTAGTCATTAAAAAAAATGTAAATTGTTTTGGAGGTTAAAGTTTGGAGTTTTATGCAAATATAACATTAAATATTTCATTGAAACTGCGAAATTGTGAAGAGCGTGATCCAATTCCGTCCCTCACGTGAGGGACGGAAATCAAGAGACAAATGCCTTTCCTTAATCAATTCAACAAATGAAAACTAAAGTGAACCTGTATGTTTACCTGCTACTGATGTTAATACACACACCCAGTTTATCACATGTTGAAATTGACTTTACAGTTTTATGCAGAGGTTGTTTTTATGCGTGAGGGACAGACAATCAATAAAATTGACAAAAACTACAATTTTTTCAAGCATTTTCAACTATTTCTTGAAAATGTGATGACAAGCGTGCCCAGTCAAATTTATTCTGTTAATTTGTGTAATTGATTGTAAAATATGGACATTTCTTTACTGTTGGAGGTATTATTTTGATTAATTTAAGAAATTTTGAAATTTCATCGAGTGTTTATTAGTTTTGAATCACGCTCTGAATACAAACGCACAAGAGTGAGCCACTTTTTAAGGTTTCAGGTTTACAAGCACTTTTTTTTTTGGCCTTGGAGGTTTTTTTTTAATGCATGTTATTTTCTTTTCCTCAGCATTTTCTTGAGGATTCGGATCCACTTTGGCAGAAGCACGCGGAGCGAGATTTCAAAAGGAAAGGCCCTTCTGAAATGGAGACCTGGAGAGAACTCTACATCGTGAGTAAAATGATACAAAATAATTGCAGCAAAAGAATTTATAGGACGCTGACTTTGCACAATTTCTTGAAAGCATGGACACAGACTTTCATTGTTTTCTCGGAACAAACTCCTCAAAAAGTTCGCAAAGTCAAGTTTGACTGACGATTTTTCTCTTGTTACTAAATCATTTCCCTTGAATTTGGTATCATTGGAAAGCCCTGTTATTCCTCTTTACAGTGATGTGTCATTTGTTATGATTAATCAATTGGGGGATGTGCAGTATAGCGGAATACAGGGGTGGGTGGAAAGTGAAATGTCACAATTCACTGCTATTGTCATGCAGTGCATTCCCCTTTTGCTTCGAGGATGGGAATGTGTCAATGCACTTTTTGACAATAGCAATGCATTTTGTGACATTTCACTTTACAACCGCCCCCAAATTCAGCTGTGCTGCACATCCCCCAATTGCTTAATCATAACAAATGACACATCATCGTAAAGAGGAATAACAGGGCTTTCCAATGATATAAAATTCAAGGAAAATTATTTTGCAACAAGAGAGAAATCGTCAGTCAAACTTGACTTTCCAAACTTTTTTTGAGGAGGTACTGAGCTGAAGAAAAAAAAACGGGTTGGTTTTCATCATACACATATGGAGATAATGCCGTTTTTACAATCATTTTCTTTTATCATACTCAGCGAGAGCACGATGCGAGAGACGCCAAACTAAAGTCAATTACAGCGAACATCACGGCGCAAATGGCAGCCAAGGACCCAGGTAAGATTAAAAATTTGGTCCCCAAAACTCCAACCTGTACATTTGTTTGAATAATTACCAAAAAAAATGACACATTCTGAAGTGAAGGAATATTTATACTACTCACAATAAGTTAGGGATATTGTGAGGTGTACACAGATATTTTGAGGATATGCATTGTGCTTGAATGATTTTGTATATGATTAGACAATTGTATCTGCATGACAGACACACCTTGTCACAGGAATAGGTGTTAAACACTAGTGTATACGACAAGTTTAAGATGTCATATTTAACGTCATATTTGACGTCATATTTTACGTCATATTTGCGTCCAACCACGAGTCCAGTGTACAAGGACAGACGATAACTTCTGCAAAAACTATGTCTATAGTTTGAGCACAGATTATTTTGTGAGACGGCAAATTCGGCAATAAAAAGGCTGCTGTGTTCCTGTAAGCTGTGACTTCGTTTGTGCCAAAATCAATTAGTTTCACAGAACATTTTTTGGTCAAAATCTTAGGAAAAAATTCACATATTGAATATTCAATCGAAAATGTAACCGATTTTTTGAACAGTAAATTATGCGAAAATGCACAGTAATGTCTGTATTAAACAGCGGAATTGCCCCTGTGATCATTTCTTTTTTTGGCACGCTACAGGCCGACTAACAAAAATGGCCTTCATGGATCGCCCCGCCAAGCCACCACGCAACGTGATGCGACAACAACTTCGCCACGGCACAGCATCAGAAAAACACGTCCCCGAACAACGTTCAAAAAGCACCGTCCAACCGAATCGGCCGACTAGAATAATCCAACCGGGCGGCAGTGACGAGTCTGGCTCGCTGAGGCGGCAAGCTAAACGTAAGAGGAAAATCGGTTCATACGCGTCTTGGAAATCCTGTTCTGTCGCACCATTTTAATTACGTTGTATGGATTCTGTAGGCCAGATCAAAGTTTGTACGAACGTGAATCTTAATTAAATCTTACGTCATACATTTCGCGGCATGAAAACTTTTCTGATTTCAAACTTACGATTACGTTCGTATATGAAACGGCCTAAAGCGCACTGTAGAAAGAATTTTAACATTCATTGTATGAATCTTCTCACCAAATGATCAAACTTTGCAACACTCCGAGGCGGCCGCCACGGAGCGAGATTTGCTACACTGACAGGCCGCCCACAGCCGTCAAGTTCAAAACACAGTGTGTACAAATGAATGGTGGACAATGTGCGTGTTTACACGTAGACAGCGGCAAAGCTGACGTTTTAATTCGTCAACCGCCCCTGTAACTATACATTGCCAGCGTTAAAGGGCCTCTGACATGCTAAACAACTTTGTGCCTAAGCTTTGTCTCATAATGACGGATTACTTGTTTAGCAAGACATACTATTGTTCGTTTGGATGTAAAAACAATAAAAGGTGGCCTTTTTCAACTTTGAAGATTTCATTGCAATAAATCACAGACAGAGGGCGCTGTTTTGAGTGCATCACGTAAGGAAGACAGAAGGGAAAAGTTAAGAAAAAACATAAGACTTCAAGTTGGACTTGTGGCAAATTGCTGCAGTTTTTACCCCCAGTTTTGTCATGGCTTACAGCAGGCAACATGTAAAACAAACTCAAACAGCCATGGATTACAAAAGTTTCAGGAAAATTGAGAAAAAAGTGGAATCTTTTGTGCACAGTTGAATGTGATTTTTCTGTGTTTGCCTCTTGTGACATCGTGACCTTGGTCATGAATATGCATATTTTCATTAGCATAAAAACTAAAAACCTTTGTTTTAACCCCCAAAGCAAGCTCCAAATAGGATTTTTATGACTTTAACTGAGTAGAGTGGTTTTAAAGCATATATTTCATTGATAAAAATCCTAATTAAGGGGCCCTTTAAATACGTCACTGATTATTTTTTTCCCTCCTTTAGCGACTAAGGTCATAGCGCCCATGATGATGAAGACACTACGAATGATCAAGAAATTCCGACGATGACCTTTGACCTGAAATAGGGAAGTGACAAGAATTCTGGGATATCCTAATTACTTTTGGTTTGTTCATTTTGATCTTATTGAAGAGCTGAAAAAATAATTTCTGAAACGGCGCGCAATTGTTCTATTCATGTGAATAGCATTTGATGTACTGACGTGTAATCATGCATACTTTAGATACAGATAATCAGACTAAATTTTTCTTGCTATGTAATGTGATCGGGTGCACGCGTGAGGTGCAGAGTCAATACCGTGTTCACTGTAAACAGACTGTCGGTTGCCGTGTGTGAAAGTGCAGTTCTCATGGCTGGCTGCGAATAAATACTGCGTGTACACATAGCGTACCTTTTAAACTCTCCAAAAAAAGTTAGGAAAGTCACGTTTGACTGACGATTTCTCTCTTGTTACTAAATCATTTCCTTCGAATTTGGTAGCATTGGAAAGCCCTGTTATTCCTCTTTACGATAATGTGTCATTTGTTATGATTAATCAATTGGATGATGTACAGTATAGCGGAATACAGGGATGGGTGGAAAGTGAAATGTCACAAAATTCACTGCTATTGTCATGCAGTGCATTCCCCTTTTGCTTGGAGGATGGGAATGTGTCAATGCACTTTTTGACAATAGCAATGCATTTTGTGACATTTCACTTTACACCCGCCCCTGTATTCAGCTGTGCTGCACATCCCCCAATTGCTTAATCATAATAAATGACACATCATCGTAAAGAGGATTAACAGGGCTTTCCAATGATATAAAATTCAAGGAAAATTATTTTGCAACAAGAGAGAAATCGTCAGTCAAACTTGACTTTCCGAACTTTTTATCATGGAGCCTACACAACTTATAAAATGACGGTTCCTACCAGATTCGTCTCGCACCGTTCAAAAGTTAATTTGTGATTCGATGGTGGTCAAAGCGAACAAAAATGCCACGATTCTTTTTTGAGCAATGATTTAAAAATTGCAATCGTAATCATAAAGATATAATCAGTACTCTAAATTTAGAAGAAAAAAAACAATTTTAGAAATCATTTTAATAGCTCTTTAAAGGCCCTATGTATCATTTGCAAGATAAAACTTTTTACAGATTCGTGGAATAAAAGTGTAACATATCTAAGGAAGAATGTTGGTAAACTAGCCTGAAGAAATTTTAGCTACTTAGATGCATCAGTGCTTCAGAAAACCTCTATATAGATTTTGTGTACAAGTGAATGGTAAAAAACCACCTTCGGTTGTCAATTTCCAGCATGAAATACCATTTTGGACAGAAATAAATTCATGTGGTGTTTGTTACCATTGCTATCAACACTTTGAGTAATTGCAAATGATACAATGGGCCTTTAACAACCACACACATTTCCTTTTAAATCTTACGTTTCTCTTTTTTGAAATCATGTTAGTTGCAATTGTAATGGGTAATTCCCAAAATTAGGGGTCCAACATCTTTAGTGTCCCGGTTACGTACGACACTCTGCTTCAAAAATTCTCAGTAATGGACTGGTCTATGATTATAGGGGGCAACATCATTTTCTTGAATATTTTGTTCTCTGATTCCTGAAAAATATTCAAAACAAAAGACCATAAAGGCTTATAATTCTTTCCATGGTATTGAATAGGAGTTTGGTGTCCCCGGTTACCTACGCCAATGAAAATTGGCTGTAGAATGAGTTTGCATTAACCTTGGTGCCATATCTACACACAAGCATTAAATTTGAGTGGCATTTGTTGAAATAAAATAATTATTTTTTACTGGGAAACCACTTTCAATCACTAAAAACACTTGGAAATCTTAAAAAAGCATGTCACACTTTTGGACCCCTAATTTTGGGAATTACCCTAATGCTAATGTATATTATTATTTAGGAAAAAAAACAAGAATACAATTTATTAAGCAATTTCTAAAGTTATTAATATTTATCTATTCAAGACAATATAAGAAAGAAAAAAATGCCCCCAACCCAAAATCATGAACTAAATTTTGGAGAGTTCCACGAGCATTACTTTAACAGTAATTATAGAAAAAACAAATTCCACCCATTAAATCATGTACTTATTTAAGAAACTAAGTTTCCCCTGTAAATAGTTTTCAATGTAAAATTGAAATCGTTACCTTACAGGCCAATTATACAGGGTGTCCCAGAAAAAACGAAACCGAGATTGATCGATGTTTAATCATACTTTAATCTCAATCTTGAATAATAAATGACACATATTTGGAAAGCTTAGTTCCTCATCTTTCATTTGATACCACTCATATGATACATACTTCACGCATGAATAAATAAAGACAATATGAAGCAGGGCTACCAAAACGTCGTTTGCACAACGATACCTGAATTTCAAAGAAATAATCACATTTCTAAAAAGTTCATTTTCTGCCCTTTCGTATGATACCTCAGTCAGGAAAAATTGGCCAGGGATGACAGAGATATCCTGCATTTAAATATGGATTGAATTTCCATGTTTTTTGTTTAAATCATTTGTTTTTTTCACACCTGACCGATTTTTCACATGAATGGATTCGGAGATGGTAACGTGTGCATTAAAAACGTGCGTGTTGAAACCCCTGAAATTCAGGTATCGTTGTGCAAACGACTTTTTGGTAGCCCTGCTTCATATTGTCTTTATTCATTCATGCGTGAAGTATGTATCATATGAGTGGTGTCAAGTGAAAGATGAGGAACTAAGCTTTCCAAATATGTGTCATTTATTATTCAAGATTGAGATTAAAGTATGATTAAACATCGATCAATCTCGGTTTCGTTTTTTCTGGGACACCCTGTATAGGATTTCCCGGTTGTTTTAGCAATTGTATCCAGCAAATTCCCTAGAACGATGTCCCCGGAGAACGACGAGCTCACTTCTCCATTTGAATTTAGACAAGTCACCAATATATTTCATTTGCTGTGCAGTATTATTCAAATTAACATGCGTTCTAATTCGTCTCGTGTGGTGATCGGGATTATATCGAAAAAGTGAATTATTTTTTAATTTATTTTATTAGCAATTTAGTCACTTAGAGAGTGCATTCTTTGCATTTGCATTTTATTCTCGGAACAGCATTACATAACTAAAGAATAATGTTGATAAACTGCCTTGTAGAAATTTCAACCACATAGATGCAGTAATACTTCAGAAAACCTGAAAAATCCATGCATGGTTCACGTGTTGAATGAATGGTAAAAAAATTGTCTGCAGACAATTTAAAAAAAACCTTTAGTTGGCAATTTCCCCAAGACAAGTACCTTTTTACACGGGGGAGATAATCATGTGCTGTCTGTTACCATTGCTATCAACACTTTTAGTCAGGTTTTTCTTGTCAACTCGCGAAGTAAAATTTTGGGTCACTGCAAATGATGTATTGGGCTTTATTATTATATCCTTAGTTTAAAGATAGTATACATGATTGGTAAACTGTTACAAATAGTTTTATCTCCCTGTGTGATTGAAGATATGCATGATTAAAACCAGCCTGGGCAAAAACCAGCTCCGTACTTCGTCTAACTTTTGAGAAAACGGTCAAAAAAAAGGGTTTGCAGTCATTTCACCCCAAAACCACGGCCTGTGCGCGAAGTAGCATTTGGGCGATGTAGTGTTTGGGCGAATTGAATTTTCGTCTCATGAGACGAAAACTAATCGTTCTACTCATTTCTCAAAGACCATAGCACTTCAGACAAAACCATTTCAGGGGAAGTTTTCTACGGTCATCATGTTTATATTGTGTAAGTTAGGCGTAAATCTGTGAACATTTCTGATTTGCGAGATACCAATCATGTATACTGCCTTTATGTACTTATTAGGCCTAATGTGAAAACTACATGTATGATTTAAAAGAAAATTGCACTTTGTTTTAGAAAATATGATCATGACAATGAAATTGTGTGGCCAGATTTGACATTTTTAAAACCCCCGTCACATACGTCCCAGGATATTTTTAATCGTACAAAATTCTTGGGCCACGATGTTGGAATGTGCTCTTATGATGCTAGAAGCATCTAAAATTGGCCGTACACCTTGCGTGCTGTCGCATCACAAGGTGTACGGGTTTTACGATGCGTGGCGATGTGGATAACGATTTTGTGTACGTGTCCGTCGAAACGCAATCGCAGAATTTCGAGCATGCTCGAAAGTTTGGCGTGTCTGCATGTGCAATCGCAACGGAGTCGGAACGCAAGGTGTACGGGAAAATCCTGCCGTCCGTCGCGTCGTGGGAAAATATGGGCACTTTATCGTAGGTAAATCGTACGAATGTCCTGCGACTGTTCTACGTACGATGTTTTTTCGTCGTGCGATTGTCGCGAGACACAACCATCGTACAAGCATCGCAGGACCATTGTACGACAGTCATGCGACTGTCCTACGACATGCGTACAATTTTGACGGCCTTGGAAGACCCTAAAATCGTACGATAATCATACGCATGTCGTGGGACAGTCGTATGATTATGCTACGACACGGCCATGGGCAAAAACATCCCACAACATTTTGATTTTGGTCCGGACCGAAACCCCATGACAGTCCTCTGCGACGCTATTTGTTGTCGCAGGACACCCAAATATCGTAGGACAGTCTCACGACTATCGCATGATTTTGCCCTATTTTCTGTCTTAACCTCGTCCTGCGACGTACGTGACAGGGGCGTATTTAACCGACATCTTTTGTGCAATTTATCTTTTTGGGTACATGTACACTCGACCAAAAAAGTTCTGTCACCAGTAAGACATTTATAGATATTTATTATTTAATTGGATTATGAAATTGGATTTAATGTAGGAAAATAATATATCAAATTTTAGCTGAACATATCCCTCAAAGGAATTGAGCTCAAGAAAGATCATGATGGCAAGCTTCACTGAACAGGAATGCAACAAAGGAGTGTGGGGTCAGAATGACAAACACCAAAGAACAATGCAACTTGTGATTTGGGCAATTTGTGTGTAGACAATTAGGACATTTTTAAGTGACTTTGAATTTATCAATGTCTTGTAAAAAACATCAAAATCAAAATGGTTAAATTGTCCAATCTGAATCGTGCCATTGTATTAGGTATGGTGGAAGCAAAATACTGAACTGTAACTCCCCTTGCTTGAGTGCAATAAAGTTGACATCGTTGTTTGTTGGTGTTTTTCATTCTGACCCCACACTCCTTTGTTGCATTCCTGTTCCGTGAAACTTGCCATCATGGACTCCGTTGAGCTCTATTCCTTTGAGTGATATGTTCAGCTAAAATTTGATATTATTTTCCTACATTAAATCCAATTTCATAATAAATATCTACAAATGTCTTACTGGTGACAGAACGTTTTTGGTCGAGTGTATATCTTCTCTTAGTTAAGTAAAGGTATCCATAATCCATATGTACATGGTTGGACATTTTACGAAGATTCCCTATCAGGATCCAAGGAAACTTAGATTCTGAGGTTGCATGATGTGGCCCAGACATTGTTCGAAATGATATTTCTCATTCGTATGGTACAACATATTTGTACCATTCATTTATAATACATGTACTTGTACAATCAAGCTTTGTGTTGCGACTTTACACAGGGTAATTAGGGAAATGGAATATATTTACCACTCGGTGCAAAGCAGTGAAGAGTATACTAAAGGTTTTGTGAAATAAAAATCGACACGTACGAATAAAACATAATTTAAATGACCATTTTCGCTCTTGGATTAGTTCTTATATACGCCATCTTGTATCATTCGCAAGATACAACTTTTTGAAAATTCGTGGAATAAGAGTGTAAAATATGGCCTTTTTCCAAATCTCGACTTGGGCTCCGGCTCCGGCTCCATGTAAACCACATGGAGATGAAGCCGAGATTTGGAAAAGCCCCTATGTAAGGAAGAATGTTAGTAAACTAGCCTGAAGAAATTTTAGCTACATCAGTGCTTCAGAAACCTTTGAAAATCTATAGGAGTCTTTCCACGGTAAAGGGGGCATTTTGGCAACACAGACCATAGGCCTATTTTCGAGGAAATACCTTTGTCTGGTCTTAAAATAAAAGAAACAAGTTAAAGTTGTCTTGAAGAGATAACTTAAGCCCAAAAAGGGTTACAAATAGTGTGACAACATGCCTTACTAAAAACCCTGTGTACAAATTTCCAATATACGGTCGTAAAACCGGGACTCATGAAAAACAAAATTGGGTCATTGCAAATGATAAGAAGCCCCGCCCATGGGTGTTGAGAATTTGATAATTATATTGTTTGTCATATTTTTCTCATTACCATTCTGAAATGCTGTGCTCTCAATCAGCGGCGTCGCCAAGGATCTGGGCCCAATTTCATAGAGCTGCTTAAGCATGAAAAATTGCTTAAGCATGAAAAACTTTGCTTGATTAAATTAGGTTACCAGCCAAAATTTCATGAGATTGTCATGGTAATAAAACAGTCCTCTTACACTGGTCATACAACATATGGTATGGTATGGTATGGTGCCTAATCACCATTGAAACGAAACTACTTCATACACTACTTCTATCACATGAGGATTTCACTGGTAACGTTCCCTACTAAGCAAGAGCTTTTTGTGCTTAGACACCTCTGTGAAATTGGCCCCAGGAGAGCCCGTTCAACAAAAACCCACACATTCATTGAAGACGTCGCTTACCAGTCATTTACATATATAGCGTCGGTGCATATACCGTGGAACATGTCTCGGCTGAGTGAACTGTCATAGCATAACACTATAAAATTGGTCACGCAGTATAATTTTCGCGGCAACTGATACAGGTGTAATAAACATAGGCCTATATGCAATGATTTGTAAAAGTTGTTCTGACCTATAGCCCGAATGCCTCCGACCGTACACATCTTATGTGTGACGCGGCCAGACCCATGTATGCGGCCGGACTTTTTTGTAGCGAATTTGCTACATAATTTAAGCGAGATTTTTCCTCTCACCCAGGACAGAAATTTCCAAACAAACGTTCTCTTATCCAGAAATCTTCATCCATCTGGCCAAGAGGGTGACGATCATTCTGCAAGTTACAGAAATATCGTTTCCTCCATTGTCGTTTTTAAAAAATGGCGGCAGCCTTCTGGGCGTGTTGCAATGCTACGCGCCCAAAAAAGTCCGGCCGCTGGGGAACTCTACCGCTCTGGCCGTCACACATAAGATGTGTGCGGTCGGAGGTATTCGGGCTACTATAGTTCTGACCCCCAATCCCCTAAAAAGGTTTAAATCATTTAATCATATTTATGATTAAAGTTCATCATTCATCACAACAACAAAATAAAACAAATTTTATCTTGAGTGGGAATATACAAAAATACAAAGCTATGTCAGTAGGCCTACCAAAAATGGTTTCAAAAGGTGACCACAGAACTTATGCAAGACGGTCCAAAAGTGGTTTTATAGGAATCACACATATTCCTTTAAATTGTCTCCTTTTACCAGATAGAACGGGGGATGTTCGTATTGTTTGCAAAATGCAAGCTTACTTTAATAACGAATGGTTGCATGCTCTTATAATAACGACCACAAAGCTTGTCCGTGAACAGGGCTTCGGGTGCCAGGGCCCTGTACGCCCTGCGATTGTATTAAGAAAAATCTGTAAAAGTCTCAGCAAATTTCACATTCGTCTTTTGAGCCTGATACTTGGCCAATAGATACCCTTACCCAAACATATCAATATTCCAAAGAGTACTCGCCGATCTGATGTCTATTTTCGGAGAAATCTTGTGACAAAAAATGTAACACCGGAGCGCTAAATTCGGCCACCAGCCATTTCGAAAACGGCTACATCATATTTCATGTATTTGTGCGGCGCTATTGGGTGACCAGTCCCACGTGACTTCGCGCTCGGTCATTCCATTTTCGTTTCGGGGGTAAACCGCCGAATATTGATCTCCGATGTCAATTTGTTTTGTCACAAGATTTCTCCGAAAGTAGACATCAGATCGACGAGTACTCTTCAGAATATTGATACATTTGGGTAAGAGTATCTATTGACCAAATGTCCGGCCGATGGGACAAATTTAATTTCGCGCGATTTCCACAGTTTTTTTTATACAATCGGCAGGGCGTAGAGGTACCCCTGGTATACCCGAAGCCCTGTTAACAGGTATATATATATATACACCTGTGTATATATATATATTTATATCGGCTTGTTGCGGACAGGCACACACAAAATGCTTTACATTTTTTTAAAAATGAAATAAAATAAGTAATTAAAAATTAAAACAAAATAAAAAATTGAGACAGAGCGGGGGGTCTGCATACCCGTTTGTATTGCCTTTTTATTGACAAACCAAAACAAAAATAAAGTAAATTAAGTGTCAAACCTAAATAAATTAAATTAACAATTTAAATTGACGCGTAGGTCCTATATAGGTACTGAAAAAAAAAAATTTAAGTCCGTTTAGAAAAAAAAATTGAGGTAGCATTTGCGCGAGGTATTTTCTCGGTTTTTTATTAATTCAACGATAATTGACCGCTGTGACGTACATGTAAAACGTCTGTTTTAAAGGAACGTGACCAGATCACATTTTTTGGCCACCCCATTTTTTTCCCTTGGGTGGTGAGATTTTGATACCATATCACGAGTCATATTTTTCTGATTACCATTCCCGAATTTGGCGCTCTCAATCTGACACGATTGTATAAGTTAGAGCGAAATCCTTTTTCGAAAAAAAAATTGTCACACTCCTTTAGACATAAAATATAACTTTTATTACAAGTGAGCTTTTCACCGTTTTCAATAAATTCCTACTAATCACGTGACATCAACTACGGCGCCATTTTGCTTTGATTCTGATGCGCAGAACGTTGATTACCAGCGGAACGAGGGCACCAATTGGCGTCAGACCAATTATGATGAACGCCAAGTCATAGCTATCTCGCGTGTCGTATATCCAACCTATTGGTCCAATAACAGATGACATTATTAATAATTTTTGAAGCAAACGTAACAGGATAATTAGTTATAAAAACAGCACAACGAGCTTTAGTTCGTTGTTCTGATCAGACCACGAATTTTTGTACATACCCGAAACTCCACAACGAAACGTACATTCGAAGCTCATGCTTTATTTGTTTATATCATCATTGGGTGTTGAAATTGAACAGTTGCTTATAAAGTATACAACTTTGCGTCTGATATGTTCGCTATTTTGGAAGACGGAAAAAGTCAAGGAATATCCCAACAAACTTCAAATTTTGCCAAACCGGCCGAGGACTTTTAGCTAAAAATCACTTGGGCCGCGTCCCAAGTGACTTCCGGCCGTGTTTACGTCCTCACGCTTTTCGGCCTAAACTTTGCGTTCATTAATTATGCTAGTGATTTTAGAAGTAAAGGAATCTCCCGACAAACTTCGAGTTTTGCTTGCTAAAACGAAACCATATCCGACACATTTAGGCTAAAGTCGTTGCATCTGATGAAGTAGTTATTGGCCACACAAAAGTTCATGCCCCATTTATCTTAAGTTGCTAACCTCATTGTTGCTGTGATATGAATACTCTTACTATTAACAACGAAATTGAATGAACAATCAAAAATGCACTTACCGGGTAGAAAGCCAGCAAGTAAACTTATTAACGCCCCGATGACTGCACACCATCCAAAGGCACTGGTCAGTCTATCGCTGCCCAGCAGATCCTTGGTCAAAATATCAAGAAGAGTGAACATTGCCGAGATCGACATCCCGAAGATAAAAGTCAGAGCGATTTGTCCCGGAACGGTGTCCACCCACGGGTCTGCGATGAAGGAGATACTTAGGGCCACGCTGTTCATGATTATAGCCGATGTGCAGCTGAGTTTCCCTCGGTCAACCGCGGGGGCAAAAATAGCTGTACTTATGAAGAATCCGACGCCGGCTACGGAGCAGATTACGGCCGCGATTTCCGGAGCGATTCCTTTGGCCACGAGATGAGGCACGAAGAATTCCATCCAAGAGTTGTTAGCCAGACGCGTCGCGGACAGGCAAAACCAGATGATCCAAAAACCCAGTTCCGTGAGAATCCGAACGTCCGAGGCTCTGGCCAACTCAGAACATACATTCCCGTCAATTCGGCTTCCGTTTTCGGAATCCTCATCTCTTACAAGCTGATAGTCTTGCTTTTTTACTTTGATGAGAGCAGCGCAAGTCACTGGATGCATGCATATTGCCCCTATGAGTAGAATGGCACCTCGCCACCCGTACAGGTCCAGGAAGAGTTGGGTCATGGGGGCGAAGACTAGAATTCCAACCGCGTGACCCGAGTGTCCTATCCCGCTGGCTAGGGTGTAGTGCTTGCTGAAGTGCTGCCCGAGCACCGCTTTGTTCAGCACGACTGGAATGCCAATCCCTGGTCCTGATGTGAGGAAAGAGTTTATTAAATATTTTATTCAATGTACAGTGTTTTCACTTTGTCACAGGCCACCAAAATCTCTCCCGTGTTTGTCCTCCGGATGGAGCGAGAGAACAGTAACTGCACGTGGCTCTATTGTTCTCGCTCTCCATCTGGGGGACAAAGGGCATATGTAGCCTGATATGTGACAGAGGATAAACCCTTCTATTGTTCCCCCATTGTGTGTCGAACATCCAAGGAATTTTAAAAGGAATTCCATTCAGATTTTAGGAGGAGTGGCGCATTAACAAAAGGGAAGAGGGTTTTGAGGTATGTGGGGCAGGGGAGCGCGGCCCTCTGTTACATATCGTGCTGGGTAAAATAAATTTGACACGCGTCAAATCTAGCCTATAAAGCCGGCTAGTTCAGGTCCAGATTCTCTTTACGGTTATGTTCGGCCGGTATCGGCACCGGAAAGTGCCAATTGAAAGCCCCGTCGATCATTATGACGAACGTGCCACCACAGCACCACGATTACTGAACCATTTCCCGAATGTTTCCGACTTTGTCCCGACAGAGCCGCGACACAGTGTCCTGACAGTCAAAAATACTCGCCGATAATTTGTAATCCGACCGAAAAAATGTCAAGAACAGAAAGAAAATGAGTTCAACTGTAAGAACTTACCCACAAGAAATGCCAAAGCAAGGGCGATTTGTGCAACACTCGTGGCGAAAGAAATTAAAATGACTCCGACGCCCGTCATCAAAGTGGTGACGACCAGAACTAGTCTGGTGCCAAACTTGAGATCCAGGAGAATAGTGACGATGCCTGGAAAATGAGAGACGAGATGCTGGGTGCCAGATTCTTGGGCCGATTTCACAAAGCGCTGGGACGCGTCTTAGGAAGGGTCACTCTTTTTATCTTAGGACGTTAGTATAGGAATGGTGATGCACTGAACTCGTCTTAACTTTTGTGAAATCGGTCCCAGGGTACTAACTGGCGAGACATGTTACTTGATCTAAATACATGACCATGGCTAGTTGCAAGTGAAAACAAATTCGTTCAAGCTTAGATACGTTTAGGTGTTTGAATAGACAACGACTTTGTTCCTTCGCTTGTCACCAGGGGCCTTTCCCCATCACGTGGCTCTATTGTTCCCTCCCCGATTTAGCAAGTTTCAAACTTACCCGTTAAATCAGCAGATATCGCCACAAACGCCAAAAGTGTTCCAATCAACCACGTTTCGGTCGCAAACTGGTCCTGTAAAGTCGGCAGCAACACCCCCAAAGCCTTGAACACACCTCCCCATATTAGGTTGAGGCTGAACGCTAGTAGAACAACGAAACATCCCAGGGAGTTGAATTCTTTCCGTTCGTTCGAAGACATGGCGACGTCATGGATTGCATGGTATGTTGCACGTGCATATAGTGGGCAATTACACTGCAGGTATAGGTATCATGTACCTTTACATAGGCTTTAACAGTATATTTACACGGTCCACTACCTAGTTGACACAGCGGCACCATTGTGCGCGATCATATTTTGTAAGGATTAGTGGTTTCCATTCATTCATTGGTGCAGAGGTGCAGGTAAAGCACGGTCACAGCTTTGTGAGCGTGACCTGACGAACACAATATATAAATCGTGAACCCCACATAACATTTTCTATACGGAAGGAATCGGCAGTAATAGACAGCCGAAGTGTGACGTGGTTGCCATGGCAATTGGCTCTAAACTATATATCATGGCCGTCGGCAAAAGTCCATTGCAAAAGCACAGGGACACGGTTCAGTGATTTTTAGTTTAGAGCCAATTGCCTACTTTTGATGCTAAATAACTTTTTAATTTGCCAACGGATTTAAACCAACATTTCAGATCATGTAAACGAGACCTGACAAATTTTAATGAGCAACTTGCATCAGCTTTGTTCGGGAGGCCGCGGGTGAGAAAGCCCCGTCTATAAACACAGACAAACATTTCACATAAAACGTGTTTTTCAGACAAGTTTGCAGGTGTGGACAGCCCATGAAACAACAGCAAACTTCATCAAATTTGTTTGCTGGAGTCTGGGCATGCAGCACAGCTATTGGCAAATATCTGTTTGCTCTTGTGTTATGTCTGAACCAATCAGGAACCAGTTTAAAGTCGTGTGATTAGAGCCAGCCAATCGTGAGACCGTTCAAGAAGTTTAATTGCTTCTGTTTATTATTATTATTATTATTATTATTATTTCTTTCTGGTATTCATACCAGGGATTCCTCAATAGTGCTCATTGCACTGTCACTCGCAAGCGTGAGGAAACCCATGAAGAATTAGAATTAGAAATGACCAGAGACACCGGGGATGATCCCCCTTGCTCTTCACGAAAGAATGCTCTGGGATCTTTAGAGTGCGTTTCCATTACCTAACACACTGGACCAACGGCTTTACATCCCTTCCGAAGGATGGAGCAAGTGTGGTTGAGTGCCTTGCCCAAGGGCACAGGTACCGTAGCTTCGAACCTGCAACCCCAAGTTTTCACCTATGATTGCGAGTCAATGACCTACACCGCTCGGCCACGGTACCCCAATGTAGAGACAGAAAAACATCAGATTATGTTTGTCTCATATGTTTTGTATACACAAGGTCTGAAGCCATTATCAACTTCTCAATTTTTTCCAACATGAAAAACAAAGAAAGAGTACAAGACATTCCGTCTGCGAGTTCTTGGAATGCGTTGTACGTTGTTACTTAAACCGTTCAACAATGGAAGCACAATATGTGCAACCATGCATGTCCTCAATAAACAAAGAAACTGCCTCACGAAATGGCGGCTATTCGATACGGTCTATAGACCGAAAAAGCTTCGCAAAAGGGCCAGCAGTCTTGGACAAATACGTAGTTAAAGAAACACTGTTCATTCATGTCAATTGGCATTACATAGCGTACTGTTTTTAAACAGTACAGTACATTCTACTTTTTGTTTTCTCTGTAGGCCTACTGTTTGCATACAGTAGACTCTACTGTTATTTGGAATTGTGAATGTACAGGTTTATTTTCTTCTGTTTTTCAACAGACTAAAGCCCGGTTCATACTTCATGCGAACGCGAATGCGAATTTGACGTCACAACGATTGTTTCGCGCAGCGAATTCGCAAAAAGTTGAACTAGTTTCAACTTGCGCGAATGTTCGCCGCGAAATGTTTGACGTCACATTGACGTGAGATTCGCGTTCGCATGGTTTTGTTCTTTAACATAGCCATGTTCAGACGGGCACTACCTTAGAAAGTAAAGTTAACAACGACAGTCCCACTAACAACAACGCGTGACCACACGTCTTTCTAAAAACAAAGTCCATTTTTTTGATTTTTCGGAACCGGGCAATCAACTGTACAACAATTAAAGTTAATTGCAGAATTCAGTTTATTAGTAATAAGGTTTATTGTTAATTTTATAAATTATTGAAATAAATCAAACACACTCGAAACTTATTGGTTAATATATTCCTTTGGCTTTATTTCCTCAATTTTGCAAGTCAGATAAATTTTAATCCGTAGCCTGCAACACTATTTTTAAATAGTATACCATTATGTGACCCCGCTCTGGAAAAAGGTAGCATATGTCGCGCAGGCTAGGTTTGTTTGTGTTTTTATTTGACAATCTCGGATATTACTTACCCCAAAAAACATACATACAGTACAATCAATCAAATAGAACACATAAAAATACAAGTATCCGAGACACTGTCGAGGATAACACAAAAAACTATTTTAAAAAAGCTTATTTTCATTGTGTTGAAGTTTCTGCGACCGTAAGACGAAATCTGTGGCAGATCCACGCTCATTAAAATACTAAAACACAATGGAAAATCCAGGCGAAACACGGACATTCCAGGCGGTATCTGGGCACCGCCTAGAATGTCCATTTTGTTTTTGTATTTTAATGACGGGGATCTACCACAGATTTTTTCTTATGGTCGCGAAAACTCGACGTAGCCTGCGCAACTTATTAATTGTACCTTTTTCCCAGAGCGGGTCGTATGCGACAGAGAGGCCCCCTATCGTACTATACCTCAGCACACTCTTCCCTTTTGTTAACACACCAACTCCCCCAAAATCCAGAAAGAAATTGCTTTAAAAATCCTTGGATCTTTGAGACAATGGGGAAACAATGGAAGGGGAAGTACCCTCTGTCACATACCGCGCGCCAAATGGTCGACCAGTCCATGGTAAAGTGTGACGTCAGTTGGCATGGTACATGTAATTGGGTCTAAACATTCGCTGGTAATCTGAAACGTCTATTAGTAAAGTGCAGGGAAACAGTTCACTGGTTTTAGTGTAGAGACCCAGTAATCTTGTCAACACACAGAGGATGACGTTTTCACTTATAGTACTCTATAAGGAGTGTAACATGTTTTATTTAGAGAAATGCGAGTGAATTGGGGGATTTCATAATGTATGCAAATTTCATGCATGCTTTAAAAACAAAAGTCTGCTCTTAACGGCCACAAAGCTTGTCTGGGGCTTGAACTAATGGTTCGAGTCCCACCTGAGCACGCCATGGAGTTTTTCAGTGTCTCGGGAAAGCACCGAGTATACAGTGTTAATAATTACGTCGGGTAACTAACATTCAGTCTCCCAGACGCAAGCTGAATAATTTCTGATTAATTGCGATCACTGTTGGGAAATGATTCAAACCGGCCATTCAACACCGGCTAGCTCGGTGGTCGAGTGGTTAAAATGTCTGCCTTGTTTGCAGGAGGTCGAGGGTTCCAGTCCAACCCTAGCATGCTATGACGTTTTTCATAGTGTCTCTGGAAAGCACTGAATATACAGTGTTAATAATTACGTCGGGTAAAGGGCAAAACAAACCCTAATTAACAACTAATTAATGCAAAATGAATTCCAACCACAGAAATCGAATTTAAAGTATAACAGGTGAATGAAATAGCTCATCACAAGGCAATGTCACAAGAAACATCCATGAATTCGGATATACATCCGTGAAAACAGCCTATTGACCCCTTTCGAACACGTGCGAATATGCCATTTTGGGAGTCAAATAATGCTGAGTCATTGTGGAAGCGATGTGCGTGCGCGTTGTGTGTGTCTCTGGTGGGCGTAACGCGATTTAGTTCACCAATGGGAGCCTCAGCATAGCGCGTTACGCGTGCTATGGACACACACAACGCGCACGCACATTGCTTCCACAACGACGCGGCATTGTTTTTCTCCCAAAATGACGTCATTGGCACGAGCTCACTGAGGGTGTGGTCAGAAAATCTTGTATCCAACTTCACAGTTGGAATAGCCCGTATCGAATAGCTGCCATCTTGTGGGGCGGGCACCTTTTGTTACTTGAACCAGTTATACAATGTAAGGACAATATGTGAAACAATGCATGTCCTGAAGGAACAAAGAAACTGGCCCACGAAATGGCGGCTATTCGATAGTCTATAGGCAAACTGGAATAAAACTGTGGGTCCTTTGACTGGCGACTTTAGTGCCAATTTACCGAGCTAAAAAAGACTCGCGGTGGGGGTGGGGAGAGGGGGAAGATGGGGGGTGCGCATGTGCTTGCAAATTAAATAGTTGTTTAAAGCCCAATACACATTTTGCAGTTACCCAAAATTTTACTTCACGAGTTGACAAGAAAAACCCGACGAAAAGTGTTGATAGCAATGGTAACAAACACCACATTATTTTTTCCCCGTTTAAAATGGTACCTTTGTGGGAGAAATTGCCAGCTGATGCTACTTATAAAATAAAAAAACAACATTCATTCATGCACAAAAACCATGCATGGATTTTTCAGGTTTTCTGAAGTATTACTGCATCTATGTGGCTGACATTTCTACAAGGCAGTTTATCAACATTATTCTTCAGTTATGTAATGCTGTTCTGGTTCTGAAAAGTTTTCCCATCACGTAATCCGACTTTAACAATAAGCATTTCAGCCCCACTTTCGTTTACCCTGATCACAGGAAATCAAGACGGGAAATCATTCACCTATTGTCAAGTTGTCAATTAAAATTTATTCTACATCTGCCCAGCGTGTCAGAGGTCTTGGGTTCAAATCCTGATGAGGACGATATTAATTTTTTTCCCCAACCCATATTTCGGAACTTTTGACCAGATCACATTTTTGAGCCCCCAATTTTTCCCATGGGTGTTGAGATTTTGATACTATATCATTTGTCATATTTTTCTCATTACCATTCTGAAATTTCGCGCTCTCAATCCGTATATTTTCAAAGATATCGTCAAATAAACCCCTAATGTATCCGGTTACATAAAGCAGTGCAGTGATCACACCAACCTTTTTGCTTCCACATTCAAATTGGAGATTGCAAATTAACGAATAAAATTCAAAAGTAGGGGTGGGGGAGGTGGCCGTTGGGAAAGGGCAAGTTGGAAAGCTGTCGTTTTTAACAACAAATTTCTTCCAACATGATTTTTAACTAAACATGCATCTGTGACGAATTGTAAAAAGTCGTTAATTTGAGATGAATATTGATTAATAATAACTCCATAAATATAAATATTACACAATTTCTTTGAACTGCGATATTTTGTACAATTTCACGATAAAATTACTTAATAATTTACTTTCTTGCGAAAGTTTTGAGAAAAGGTCAAATGTCCCAGACCTTCAGTATGCTTTTATACACATGTATACACCTCAGATTTTCATTTTTTTGTTTTAAATATTACATAGTTCTTCAACTATTTATAGAATTATTTCATCACATTTTTTGACAAAATTGACAAGTTTACTGAAATTGATTATGTAACTGTCACCTCCAAAGCAGGACGGTTTTTCCAGGATTGGCCCTCCCTCTTTGGGAAAATGGTATGTTCCTTCAAGATGGCGGGTCCCATAGGTACTTGATCTGGCTTGGGAGGTTCCATTTCAGAACAGGTGATGTTGAACTTGTAGAGTCCGGGATAGAGGAAGATGAAGGTTGATGTGTGTTGAAGACATTGTTCAGCCTCTAACTCCTAGATTAAAACAAAATTAATTAATTAAAAAAAAATAATAATAATAATAATAATCATTTAAACAACCCTGAATGCCGCAATAGGGCGACATTTCGGGAAGACTCTCACCGGGGACCACCGAAATTTCGGCAAGAATCACTCAAAATGACACCTTATTTTTGTACCCAAGGCTTCCAGAGATGGTTCCAGACCTAAGAGAATCGGTTCTAGACCTAATAAAAATGGTTCTCGATTTAAAAAAAATAGTTTTTGACCTTAAAAAATGATTTTTAAACTCAAAAATATTAGGGCTACACCAAAATGTCGCCCTAATAAGCACGTCGCCCTAATATACATTTTTTACACACGATTTGTCGCCCTATCCTACAATTCATAGTTTTTTATAACCAGTAATTAATTTAGCTTGCGTCGGGGAGAATGAATGATAATTAATTGTAACCATTTTTTTTTTTTTTAAAGGCAAATTTTTTTGATTGGCCAAAAGTTAAGACCAGGGGCCAATTTCATAGAGCTGCTTAAGCGCTAGCTGAAAACGTGTGCTTACTGTAGCAGAAAAGTTGTGCTAACGTTAAGGCTATTTCACGGCCGCGGCGTGCTTAAGCATGCGCGCTTGGAAACGGGCATTGTTGCGTCACTATCTTAAGCAAAATTTGGCTCTGCGGTTAAGGCAGGTTTTCAGTTGCTTACCGTTAACGATGTTTATGAAATAGCCTGACGCTCGGTTAACGGAAAATGGGCTGTTAAACAGCTCTATGAAATTGGGCCCTGGTCAAGCACCACAAATACCGACTCTTGAGTCATTTCTACATTCATTGTATGAATATTCTCACCAAAAAAAATCATACTTTGCAACTCTCCGAGGCGGCCGCCACGGAGCTAGATTTGCTACACTGACAGGCCGTCCACAGCCGTCAAGTTTAAGTTCAAAACACAGTGTGTACAAATTAATGGTGGACAATGGACGTCAACCGTGGAAGACAGCGGCAAAGCTGACGTTTTAACTTGTCAACAGCCCCTGTGAGTATACATTGCCAGATTGTTTATACGTCCTCCAACATCAAGTGGTTAACAATGTGAAAGGCTCCCCCATATTGCATAAATGGTATGACCCGCCCATAATTACCTTGTCACTATTAATACTGCAGCTTCCGGAACAGACCACTTTCTCCAGGGGGTTAATTTCTCTGGTTCCGTTCTGATGGTCGATGTAGGGTTCTATGAAGACTTGTAACCTGCCTATCGCAGCGTCTGAAATATAAATGGTTAAAAACAAGAAACAGTTTTCTTAAAGTCAGACTACATGATTGGAAAACCTTTTAAAATATGGAACAGCAGCATTACATAACTAAAGAATAATGTTGATAAACTGCCTTGTAGAAATTTCAGCCACATAGATGCAGTAATACTTCAGAAAACCAGAAAAATCCATGCCTTTCTAAAAACCCTGTACAAATATCCAATATACGCTCGTGACTGGGACGGACACTTGTGTTACATTTTAGGCCGTCCCGGTTACGAGCGTATACTGGAAATTTGTACACAGGGTTTTTAGAAAGGCATGTTGTCACACTATTTGTAACCCTTTTTGGGTCTAAGTTATCTCTTCAGAACAACTGAACGAATTTTGAGACCAAAGGTATTTTCTGGAAAATATGGTCCGTGTTGCCAAAATGCCCCCTTTACCGTGGAAAGAATGATGTATTTTTTTCTACAAAGATGGCGTCTGTGAGAGCGGTCAATATCCATAGATACTTACCCGTAGTATTTGTAACCGTAACTTCCGCGTTCAGCGGTTCTCCGAGAGGAAAACTGGCCTGGCTGTCACTCCCGACAAGCCTATCGTTAAGACGGATTTCCCAGTGTATGGGGCATGTTTGTATGTGGTCCAACATGGATGGCGATAGGTCCAACTGCTCAAGTGCGGCCAAACCGGACTTCTTGAAAACAGGGTGTGCGAAGTTAAGGACATAATAAACTAATACATTGAATAGAGAACATCCTTTCCATAAACCAGTCACGACGAAATGAGCGTAAAGTCACACGCCGCTATTTCCTATAACGACGGTTCAGTCAAAAATTGAAGGGCGGTCAATTTTAGGGTTTTGCAATATTTGGAAAGAGTAACTCTTATTCTATTTGATTACAAATTTGTTAGCGTCATCCAACAATAAAAAACATCATTTTCAGACCAATTTTGACGATGGCTTTCTTCGTGCCTCGTAAGAAATTTTGTTTGAAGATTTGTAAGATTTGTTTGAACACTACCACTTCTCCAAGCTGTGTTGCATTGGGGGAATAGTTTTACCTTATGTGTTATATACCATTGGAAAGCTCTTTTTCTGCTGAATCCAAAAATACCAATATCCAATTTTTGAAAATTCCGACTTCCTCACATTTTTTCTGAAATATTCAGTGGTTTTTCCCATAACATGAGTTTAAAAATTGGTATAGGCTGCTTTCGAGCGCTCGTCCCAGGGGCTCCCAGGTATTGGGAACACGGTAACGTCACACACATGGGTACATGTGATCTCGTTCAAAAGCGTTTTTGGGATCGGTGATGCACCACGATTATCACCGCTAATAAACAGCTTGGTCTGCCACAAAATCAATCACAAATATCCGATTAAAATAAATTATGGAAATATTTACAACATTTAAAATCAATGTGGATGCTTAACAATTTAAAATATAAACCTAAATTTACAGAATTATTTAACAAGGTGTCGGTCATTTATGCACTAAGTACGCAACTGCGCATGTCCCCAAGTTGTCCCGACGACGCGCTTTCGTGCTGGCACCAGGGAACACCAGGGATCCCTGGTGCAGCGCTCGAAACCAGCTATACTTGACAAACTGGTATAGTTGAAAAAGGATATGCATGTCCATCTAATATCGACCATAGTTGCCAGTTGCTGTGCATAGAGTTGACTCCGGGTCGGCAAAGACTGCGATTCGACGTTGAGAAGCACGCTGCTCTGTGATTGGACGTAACCGTTGCATGACGTGAAGTCGCACTCGGTCAGGTCTTTTTGCAAGGGGCGTGGTGGTTCGGAAACGACAAAACGTTTCATCTTGATTGCTAACCTAAACAAAGCAAAGCCAAATAAAGAAATATTTAAAAAAATTAAAAAATGTGTAAAAAAAAAATTCTTGAATTTTTTTCTTTGTTTATTTTTAACAAAATATTCTTGAATTTTTTTTATACTCTATATTGCATGTTTTCATTTTTTAGTCAAGATACAGCGGGTTACACCAGGATTTGAACCCTAGACCTTTAAACTACGGTCCACATAAACCTTTTACTCTGTTGACAGAATACCATCGTCTCCATATTGCACATAAAATTCTAACGAGATTCCCTGATTGCCAGACCAGGATTCTAACCCAAGACCATCGAACTGGGGGCCCACATTTACCTTTTACTCTGTTGACTGCCCAGAATCAACGATGCATCATCGCCATATTGCACGTTTAATTCCTGATTTGCGGCATTCAGCGTATCGAGCACCAAATGAAACTCACTGGGACTGTTGGGAAAAACAAACAAATCATACAACATATTAAGGGTGCACCCAAGTAAATAGGCAGAGATCTGTGCGCCGAGCTCATGAATATTTTGTATGCCCTCAATTTCTTCTTTATTAGGGAGAGTTGCGAGCTGAACGAGTGTTGTCTTGTGTAGAATATGACTATCGTCGCGATGTGGGGTATTTGTTCTTCCAACTATAAACATTTTAGACACTGTAGCTCCTAAAAGTGGCCCTATTTTGCCCAGTAGCGTATGTGCCTTTGTTCCAAAATGGATGCAGGTCTGATTAGCAATTTTCACTGTTGTAGGGGTAGTTTTGTTTCAAGTGGAAATTAGGGAATAAAACTGACGGATTACCCTCATAAAATTGAACAGAATTGAAAAGATGAGACTTCAATGAGTATTTTGGTTGTTGTCCTGAGAAGCTGAGAGAGTTGTGAGTATTTTTCAATGATTTTTGAAAATTGGGCATTTAGCATTGGTTCCTATGGGAGCCCTCTTTACTGGTGTGCAACCTTAAGGCCCCAATCCATCATTTGCAGTCACCCAAATTTTTACTTCACGAGTTGACAAGAAAAATCTGACTAAAAGTGTTGCTAGCAATGGTAACAAACACCACATGATTTCCCCCCCCCCCCCACCCCCCGTGTAAAATGGTACCTTTATAGGAGAAATTGCCAACTGAAGGTGCTTTTTTTCTAAAGAAATTGTCTGCAGACAATTTTTTTACCATTCATTCAACACAAAAACCATGGATGGATTTTTCAGGTTTTCTGAAGTATTACTGCATCTATGTGGCTGAAATTTCTACAAGGCAGTTTATCAACATTATTCTTTAGTTATGTAATGCTGCTGTTCCTGTTTTTAAAAGTTTTCCAATCATGTAATCTATTTAACTTTTGGGTTTAGAGACGATTTTTCTTACTCTGTTGCCGGGATTGTACTCCACTGCGTAAACATGACGGAGGGTTTAATGTCAACGTGAAGTAGGACGCTCGCCTCTCGGTGATAATCCTCCTCCATTCCTGGACCGCCGGAGTACGAGATTTTTAACGTGGATTCAATCACCTAACGAAATGACAAAGAAATATCTGCTAAGTATTTGCTAGTTATCTAGTAGGTATGCTGTAAAAATCAGAGCATAAGAACTAAATTAGTTTCAAATATACTAAAAATAAACAAACAAAAAACGAACATCTACTGTCTGCTGCCAATTTAACTCAATTTCGTAAAAGTTACATAACGCATGTATGGCAGACCCAACAAGGTCATAAGCCTAGACAATTGGTGCAGATGAAATATACAATGCTTCACATGAATGGTGTGAAATTTTGCTGCTCCGTGGTGGCTAATTTGCAAAAATATTGGCAGTTACAGGGGTGAGATTGGAGGAAAACAAAAATTCCGGAAGGGGCGTGGCTTCCTTGGGGAGGGGGGGAGGGGTCCGTGGCTTCCTTGGGGGAGCAAAACGTAGAGACCAAGCAAACTTCAACTTTTCGGAGGATCGTTTTAAAACACCACCGTACCATCAGCATCGTGCAAAATCAAAAACATTTTAATTAGGCAGTTTTGTTTGAAATATTTACCTTGTTTATAGGCCAACAAATGCGGATAATATTAAAAAGAATCCAGGCAACATCTACCGTTGAAGACGGTGAAGCGAAAGCGGAGGGTAAAATCGGTTCGTGCACACTGCACCGCATTGCGCCAGCCGCGGCCTGCACAGCACTGCACACACATCACACACATCACACGCTCGGCCGTTGCGATGCAGGCAAAGATGGCGCTTGCTTATGGATTAGACTTGTACACGTCTGCTTCGCTACTCCTTGCAGACTCGGTCAGGTCGCCGAGCGCGTGGCATGCACAGTACATACATAGCAATGGCACTTGCGTGACAACTAGACTCGCACAAGTTTTCTTCGCAGAATTACTGAATCAATTGAGGGCGCTCGTTAAAAAAGTATGGTGTGCTAAAAGGGCCACAAAAAAAACAAATAGAAAATAAAATATGGATCACGGCCGTGGAGCACACAACAAAATAAAAAATCTCACCACTGCAGCATGTGCAGTTACAAAAATTTGCATTTTTTTTCTTCTTTTTATAAATGCCCATAAATACCTTTTACGAGTGTGGATAATGTTCACAAAAATAAAATGATGTAAGAGAGGAAAACAAAAAGATGAAAAAATTTACAAAAATGTGTAGAAATTTGGCCTAAATCTAGGATGGTAAGGACTGCATCGCCACAGAAACTCATTCCGTGGTATTTGTTGCCCTTTTTTCTCTGAAAGTTGAACGTTAGGGGTGCACCATATGCGAGTGCACTTTATACCTGGGTTTTTACAGTAACAAAAAAAATAGAAACGTTTTAAAAACCTTCCTTACCCTCTGTAAGCTGTCTGGTTCCACTGACTCCCCACTATCTGGTTTGCATGTTTCTAAGAAGGAAGAAGACGCTGACCGTTTTGGAGTGCCCCTGGGCGTGCTTTTCGGTGTGCTGTACTCAAATGTCTTATTGGGTGTCGGAGTAACTGGGAAATCTGTTGGAATTAGGGTGAACGATTAAAGACAGATTACATGATCGGAAAACTTTTAAAAACAGGAACAGCAGCATTACATAACTAAAGAATAATGTTGATAAACTGCCTTGTAGAAATTTCAGCCACATAGCTGCAGTAATACTTTAGAAAACCTGAAAAATCCATGTATGGTTTTTGTGTTGAATGAATGGCAAAAATTGTCTGCAGACAACGTTTTTTTTTTTAAAGTGACATTTTGAAAATTTCAATTAAAATGCAACAAATTTCGCTCATAATATAATTTGAATCGATAAAGTCCAGGTTCTACGGCTGGGTAAAATCAGCGACTACCTTTTCCAGAACAAAACTGGTCAAAAAGACTTAAAATGTAATCGCAAGAGTTATAAAATGCCTTGGAGTCCCCCCGCCCCTTACGTCGTAAAAAAAATTTCTTGAATATTATCAAGACTATGCTACCAAGACACGTCTAACCGTTTGTAAATTATTTTAAATATTTTACATTATTAAGAAATTGCACAGAAATTTCTTTAAACAATTTTGTTAACTTGAAAAGGCCATTTTTACAAATGCATCAAAATGTCACACTTTGGCTCCTTTGGCTCCCCACTTAATATCCAGATGGACTTGTGAGGACTTGCATTGCGAGGACTTGCACTGCGAGGACTTGCACTGCGAGGACTTGCACTGCGAGGACTTGCACTGCGAGGACTTGCACTGCGAGGACTTGCACTGCGAGGACTTGCATTGTGAGGACTTGTAAAGACTTGCACGGACTTGTGAGGACTTGGAAAGACTTGAGATTGATTTGTGAGGACTTGCAGAGACTTGAGATTAATTTGTGAGGACTTGCACGGACCTGTGGACTTGTGAGGACTTGCAGGGACTTGTGAGGACTTGTGAGGACTTGCGGGGACTTGCGGGGACTTGCGGGGACTTGCAGGGACTTGTGAGGACTTGCAGGGACTTGTGAGGACTTGCAGGGACTTGCGGGGACTTGCGGGGACTTGTGAGGACTTGCGGGGCCTTGCGGGGACTTGTGAGGACTTGAGGGAACTTGTGAGGACTTGCGGGAACTTGTGAGGACTTGCAGGGACTTGTGATGACTTGCAGGGACTTGTGAGGACTTGCAGGGACTTGTGATGTATTTGATGTCATTGTGAATACTTTCTCACCATTTGAGTTGTTCCTGTGCTTAGAAACAAAGCTACCGATCGCCTTACTGGAAAATTAGTTTACAAATAATCGGTGGATTTTCGACGATATCCTCGGAAATATGCGGCCTAGAAGCGCGGGAGTTTCAGTTTCGTAATCAGAAAAATATAACGGATGTTATGATATAAAAATCTCATGACCCATAAGGTAAGTCCCGGGGAGTTATGGGTAAAAAAGAGTGATCTGGTCACACTCCTTTAATGTAAATAGTCAATACCATCTGACTGCTCGGTTGTAACGGTAGTTGGGTTCGGATGCTTTCTTCGCTCCAACTAAATACTTTATCTGCTAGCACACCTAAGAGGACTTGAGAGGACTTGCAGGGACTTGCAGGGACTTGTGATGAATTTGATGTCATTGTGAATACTTTCTCACCATTTGAGTTGTTCCTGTGCTTAGAAACAAAGCTACCGATCGCCTTAATGTAAATAGTCAATACCATCTGACTGCTGGGTTGTAACGGTAGTTGGGTTCGGATGTTTTCCTCGCTCCAACTAAATACTTTATCTGCTAGCACACCTAAAAAAAGAAAAAACGGACATTTTAAAGATAGATTACATGATTGGACAATTGTTACAAACGGCGTTATCTCCATGTGTGATTGAGGATGTGTATGATAAAAACCAACCTGTGTATAAGTCTGCTCAGTACCTCATCTACGTTAGATTACAGGATTGGTAGACCTGTTACAAACGGCGTTATCTCCATGTGCGATTGAGGATGTGTATGATAAAAACCAACCTGTGTATAAGTCAGCTCAGTGCCTCATCTACGTTAGATTACAGGATTGGTAAACTGTTACAAACGGCGTTATCTCCATGTGTGATTGAGGATGTGTATGATAAAAACCAACCTGTGTATAAGTCAGCTCAGTACCTCATCTACGTTCCGAGAAAACAAGGAATAACTGTGTCCATGCTTTCAAGAAATTGTGCAAAGCCACTGCCCTATTTAGGCTGGTTCCCCGGCTATACTGCACAGAAAGAGCCATAATACCATGAAAGTGAGAGGCTTAGTTTAGTTCACATGAGGGCGCCCTTGTAAAAAATGTGTGCGCACACGCATTTATATTAATTTATCTTACATTTTCGTTAGCTTGCAAGAAGGTGGAATCATTGCATTGGACAGTTGGAACCACTTCTCTATCTTCCATTTGAGTACACATTTTCCAATTAAATGGCTGAATAAAATGTTGGAATATTACAAATCCTGTCTATGGGATTTAAAGGGGTTTATGTAAAGCCAGCGTGAATGGATTAAAAGATTTATGACAAAAAATAAACTCCTCAAAAAAGGTTTGGAAACTCCAGCTTGACCGACAATTTCTCTCTTGTTACAAAGTCATTTGCCTTGAATTTGGTATCATTGGAAAGCCCTGTCATTCCTCTTTACAATGATGTGTCATTTGTTATAATTAAGCAATTGGGGGATGTGCAGCACAGCTGAATACGGGGGTCGGTGTAAAGTGAAATGTCACAAAATGCATTGCTATTGTCAAAAAGTGTATTGACACATTCCCATCCTCCAAGCAAAAGGGGAATGCACTGCATGACAATAGCATTGAATTTTGTGACATTTCACTTTCCACCCACCCCTGTATTCCGCTATACTGCACATCCCCCAATTGATTAATCATAACAAATGACACATCATTGTAAAGAGAAATAACAGGGCTTTCCAATGATACCAAATTCAATGATTTCGCAACAAGAGAAAATTTGTCAGTCAAACTTGAGTTTCCGAAAAGAAATTTGAGGAGTTTATTTCTTTTACTTTATTTCTTACAAGAACTAGTTTTACATACGTCTGCTTACTTGATTTTGAGCTCAATTTCAGTGTAAGCGACTCCACGGGAACTTTTCCCCAATTAACCAGGGTCACTCCACACTCGCAGCTTGAACAAAAACAGAAAAAAAATATGACGTTAATCAGCCTTTTACGTTTAACCTGTGCACTGTGGCTTGTGCCCCAATGTTTTAACAGATGTGGAGTGTGGAAAGTGCACATACTATGCTGTTGTTGCTACGAGGTGCACACCAATGCTTAACAACCAACAGTCTGGTTGCTTTATGCCATTTTCTCCTACGGTGAACATGGTATTAGTTCTGTACATCACACCTGCCGTGCGCACCCGTTCACATCACATAACAAAAATTTATTCTGGTCATCTGGATAGTGGATACTATGGTGCACGTCAGATGCTATTCATGTTAAATGAGCAAAAGGCTCATCTCCCCCTCCTCCTCTTCCCCCCGCCTCCCCCTGCCCCACCCCTCTCCACTCTGCCCTCCCAACCCCTCCCCAGGGATGACAGTGGCTCTTACCTTCAGGGCTGGAAAAACAATCCAGTATCAGAACTGCATATACATGTGTGCACATGGACTCGCCAGCACAGTATATTGTACAGTATGTACATTGACAGTATGAGTGCAATGCAATGTATATGTCAGTATGTATGTGATCTAACCACTGCTGTATGGATACAGCACCCTCTATGTACTTCTGATCGATAGTCTGGTTTCGCGATACTTTAGCCGTGAATGATTATGGCCGGGATACAGACATACTGCATGTGTGCAAATCATTGGGAAAACGTGATACGTGCGTGTACACACATGTACATAGGCTATACATACATGACATATCCGGACATCGTTGATCAGTAAGTGAGAAAATTTTCCACCTTTTTTTGGACTTAAAGAGTTGACAATATATTCTCCTTATATTTCCGGCCATTTACTTTTCCGGCCTGGAAAAAAGGCTTTGCCGGATTTCTTTTTCCAAAATAAGAAAAAGCCGGAATTCCGGCTATACCTGGAAGACTGGCATCCCTGCCCTCCCCCTCCCTACCCCCACCCTATCCCCAAACCCCTTCCCAAACCCATCCACCCCCCTCTACCACCAACTCACCTTTCTCCCTGTAATAAACTAACAGCTGCACTCGTGTTGACTTTTCCCTCAGAGGGCTCAATACTCAGGGTACTAACGGCATGTGGAAGGGATGTTGTCACCCTCAGAAGGGGCAAAGCAGGGATGACCTCCACTTCATAAAATTTTTGGGAGACGGTCGGGATATGCTTGAAACGACAATGACTTTCTACGCCAAGTACGTTAGTTGTGTATCCTGAAAAATATACGTTTACAAAAATTACAATTTTCTCAACGACAGATTACATGATTGGAAAACTTTTAAAAAGAGGAACAACAGCATTGCATAACTAAAGAATAATGTTGATAAACTGCCTTGTAGAAATTTCAGCCACATAGATGCAGTAATACTTCAGAAAACCTAAAAAATTCATGCATGGTTTTTGTGTTGAATAAATGATAAAAAATTGTCTGCCGACAATTTTTTTTTTAAAAGCACCTTCAGTTGGCAATTTTTTCCACAAAGGTAGCATTTCAAACGGGGAAAAAAAATAATGTGGTGTTTGTTACCATTGCTGTCAACAGTTTAAGTCAGGTTTTTCTTGTCAACTCGTGAGGTAAAATTTTGGGTAACTGCAAATAATGTATTGGGGCTTTAATGCATGTTGACATCTGCTAGCAGACAACTTCTTACCCACTACGGTCAGGATCCCCACCCCCTTGGGTGTTCCCATAATGGAGACGGTGTGGGGACCTGACTCGGCTGGCAAGGTAACGGTGGCTGGGATGGGGTCAAAGTTCAATCCTTCCGTGAGGAAACCCTGCCAAAAAATACACATAAAATGAGTAAGGAAGGTTTGTTTAAGAGGATTCAAACCCGAGACCTTTGGTTTAGCACACCAGTGCTTTTCCAACATAATTAAACGCACAGGCTCGTCAGCAATGCGCGCACGCCAAATTCGTGCCACGAAATACGCAGCTCCTTGTAGCATAGTTGGGGGTGGTGTTATTTTGCAAAAGTTATTGTATCGAAGCAGTACCCCCCTAATATTATGGTCTAGGCTTACCTGAATCTGGAAACGCCAACATTTGGCCCGTGGTATCGTTACAACCCCCCTGTACATATATGTACTGTTTGAAAGTTGTCTTGGTGTGCATGATGTGTATTATCATTTGTCTCTAATAAATTTAATATCATTGATATTTAGTTTCTTTACTGTATTCCAGGTCTTTACTAATATTGTGAGGCGATTTTGAATTTTAAAAATGCTCATTTTTGGAATGGGAGGTGCAAACTTCAGGGGATATGTACAGGGGGGTTAGGCTTGACTAAACAGATTTTCATTGGTATTTTCTCGTTCATATTGAACATCTCCATATTCTAAGAGGGGTATATAAAGAAGTTGGTACTAACACCACCCCCTATTCATAGGGCGTCTGCACGTTAAGCAGAAGGTCCGCGGTTCAAATCCCGGTGGAGCCAAGTTTTTTTTTTTTACTGCATCCAGATTTCCCAAACTCACGGACATTTGTATCAAATTTATTCACCCCGGCGGTCCCTGTGTCATTATCCGTTAAAAATAATCACTTATTTATATTTTGAGAACTTACCAAGTTACTGACTCTAAGCTCAAATGGCAAGGGATTGTAGAAATTTAGACTCATTTCACAAACATCGTCAGCTACCCACTTAAAATCTGCAACAACAAAAAAGGACAGCACAAGGTAAGAAATTATGCAAAATTTAAAGGCAGTATTTATATACCACATCTATCTATTTATATACCACATCCAACAGCGGAGGGACCGCCAATTACAGGAATGGGAGCAAGTGTGGTTGAGTGCCTTGCTCAAGGGCACAGGTGCCACAACCCGTCACGGCCAGGAATCGAACCAAGTATACATGATTGGTAATCTCGAAAATGAGAAATGTTCACAGATTTACGCCTAACTTACACAATATAAACATGATGACCGTAGAAAACTCCCCCTGAAATGGTTTCGTCTCAAGTGCCCTAGTCTTTGAGAAATGAGTAAAACAATTAGTTTTCCTCCATGAGGCGAAATTCAATTCGCCCCAAAACCATTTCGCCCAAGTGCCATTTTGCCCCAAACCACTTTGCCCGAGTGCCATTTCGGCCCAAATTACTTCGTCCAAACACTACATCGCCCAAATGCCACTTCGCCCCAAAACCACTTCGTGCACAGGCTGTGGTTCAGGGCGAAATGGTTCAGGGCTAAGTGGTTTTGGGGCGAAATGACTGCAAACCCTTTTTTGACTGTTTTCTCAAAAGTTAGACAAAGTACGGAGCTGGTTTTTACTCAGGTTGGTTTTAATCATGCATATCTTCAATCACTCAGGGGGATAAAACTATTTGTAACAGTCTACCAATCATGTATACTATCTTTAAACAATCTGTTGGCGAAACTGTAAGTAGTGTGTCTGTCATGCAGATACAATTGTCTAAACATACACAAAAGGGGAATGCATACCCTCTATAAAATATCTACTTACACTCGTAACTTATTGCGAGTATTGTACTCGAACTTACCGACTCGGTGCTTTAACTTCTTGTCTCGGCACACTCTATTTTGGATGGGAGAGTAGATGAACGGTCCGAGGGACTCGTTGGAAGGACTGGTACTAAGACTTGATTTCTTTACTAGCGGATTCAGCTGCCTCGATAAAGACACCAGTCTAAACGCTCTACACAAAACAAAACAAATTCAGTTGAACTCCATTAATAAGAGGTTCGTAGAATTTTGTGGATTTCCATGTTTTAACGGGAACCTTGTATTATCAGAAATTAATTAAAAAAATTAGGAACACTTGTTTTTGTTTTTTTTTAGACTGGTTCACGGTCATTCCTTTGTGCGGCCCGAGAAGGTGGGGAACTGAAGACGGCAGGAATTGGTGTTTTTTAAACAAATAATTATTTGAAAAAGTCATTGTTAAAAATCGTACAAATGAAGAACAAAATCGTAAAAGCGTAAAATGGGTGAAAAGCTCTGCTTTAGTACTCCATTGCCTGTCACATGACAGTGAGCACGGACCGAAATCTGCATCCCAATGTCCAAGGACTTACTTGACTGTTGGAAATCTCGTAAATGGCACCGCCGGAATAATTGTTCCGTTCTCTAAGACTATCGGTTGTGGTCCACCGGCTACTTTATTCGTCAGTGTCCCTAGACTGGCCGCAATGTCCCGCTTTTCCAAACTGGACAGCTGGTCGTAAAGTACATGTAGCATGAATGATAGAACCCTGTCGAATCGAATGAGATTTAAACCATAAACCCTCCTACTCCTGCTGATAGCCAACAGTTAGACCACCCAAAACCGTCCAGCTGGAAGGTTTCGAGCGGTCTAAAAACTACTAAGGACTAGCCATATTTCACTGCAGTTCTGTGAACGGTGGAAACCCCCATGGGTGTAATAACGTTAAAACCCCATAAATAATCGTACAAATGCATAGTTCCGATTTTGCCCAGCTAACCCCGCCCCCTTGGATATTGTTGCTATGGTTCACACGCACAAAGCAATGGGACTTTCAACGGAAAGCACAGATTCATTGGAGAAAACTCAAAGGTATTCATGTTTCAGGGTCGACAGTTAACTTAGAACACACGGAGTAAAGGGCCAGTAATACAGGGATGTCATATCATAAAATACGCTATTTTGTACCTTTGAACAACTAAACGACCGGCCTTGAAACCAAAAATTCACCCAGATCATCGCATTCAACACTGTACAAATTGTATGGGCCAGAACATCGCGTGATGTTGTGAGCGTACAGTGCACTTTGACCTATGTGGGTGATATCTGCTAGCTCTGTTGTGATTGGTCGGCGGGTTCGGTTGATTGACGGGTTCGGTTGATTGACAGGTCGGAACTATGCATTTATGGGGTTTGAAAGCAAGGTTTAAAAAGAAATGTTGTGTTCTTTCATGACTTTATTGCCCTTATCCCACTTTCAAGTGGAGTGCTAACTTGTCACAGTGATGATTTCACCACCTTTCATAATGGCCATGTTTGCTCAGTCATGCATGTCAGTTACATAATGACCCTGGTACCATTGGACAGAGGATAGTCTGGACTTTCCCTACATACACACCTCTTTTTGAAACATTGCACAGATTTCTGATAATATGCATTTAAAGAAGGGTTTCTTTTCTTTCTGGACACCCTGTAGGGAAGATATTTTGACAGTACCTAACAGCTAGTCCATATTCGCCCATCCGCCGTGCAGAGAAGACAAGTTCATTTAGGACTCGTGTTTGTAGTAGTGGCCAGCCACACGGCCGATCTGGTGGGGTAAAAATAAAATATCTTGGGGGTCAGAGTTGGTCTAAATGGGCAATGCCAGATATTCAGATCTACATTTTATAGACTTTGACCCCGTTCTCACTAGAGAAATCACTTCGTTCGACGATGATTCGACGAAGAGTTTTCCTGATGTGAATGCGCGCCTCTTCATTCGACGAAGCAAATAGCTTCATTCGATGAAGACATCGCTTCATTCGATGGAGCAAATTTGTACTGAGAACGACTCCCTTCGTTCAACGAAGCAATTTGGCAGGACTGGTTGCACAAGCGCGTTGTGTGTCAAGCGCCCAGCAAGCGTTGTTTTTGACGCGCCACTAGAAACCACACAGCGCGTCTAGATGAACGAGGCGCATGTACGACCTCCCACAGCTTCATTCGATCTTTATTAGCGGTCGCTTAATGTGTACGGTACCGCTCTTCATTCGATCTTCGTTAAGTGATATGTGAACGCACACTTCATTAACTAACGATGACTAACTAATCTTCGTCGAACGAAGTGATTTCTCTCGTGAGAACGGGGTCTTTGAGGGCTTGTAATGCTTCACGTATTCAAGTTGTTTGATTTTAAACATGTTCTTCAAGAATTCTTGATGGAAGATTTTTTATTTTCCTGGAAAATGTTGCAGCTATGCCCATATACACTCGACCAAAAAAGTTCTGTCACCAGTAAGACATTTGTAGATATTTATTATGAAATTGGATTTTATGTAGGAAAATAATATATCAAATTTTAGCTGAACATATCACTCAAAGGAATAGAGCTCAACGGAGTCCATGATGGCAAGCTTCACTGAACAGGAATGCAACAAAGGAGTGTGGGGTCAGAATGAAAAACACCAAAAAACAACGATGTCAACTTTATTGCACTCAAGCAAGGGGAGTTTTTTTTACAGTTCAGTATTTTGCTTCCACCATACCTAATGCAATGGCACGATTCAGATTGGACAATTTAACCATTTTGATTTGGATGTTTTTAACAAGACATTGATAAATCCAAACTCACTTAAAAACGTCCTAATTGTCTACACACAAATTGCCCAAATCACAAGTTGCATTGTTCTTTGGTGTTTTTCATTCTGACCCCAGACTCCTTTGTTGCATTCCTGTACAGTGAAGCTTGCCATCACGATCTCTCTTGAGCTATATTCCTTTGAGGGATATGTTCAGCTAAAATTTGATATATTATTTTCCTACATTAAATCCAATTTAATAATAAATATCTATAAATGTCTTACTGGTGACAGAACTTTTTTGGTCGAGTGTACTTTCCCTAAGGGGTTAAATAAGGTTTGATCTTACCAATGGGGTAGTCCCTCGGATCAAGAGTCAACTTGTAGCCTTTCATAGCTTCCAATAGTAACTGGTTACACTGAAGAAAACAAATACAAATCCGAATATTTTAGAACTTTTTTAGAAAACCACCTTCGGTTGTCAATTTCATGTGGTGTAACAAGGGGTGAGATTAGAGGAAAACAAAAATTCCATAAGGGGCGTGGCTTCCTTGGGGGAGGGGGCGGCGGATCGGAGAGACGTAGAGACCACGAAGATTTCAACTTTTGGGATCGTTTTAAACACCACCATCGTGCAAATTGCAATGTCAAAAACATTTTAACCAGGTATCACAAGAACCAATTTTGTTTTAAATATTTACCTTTTACAAATGTGGATAATATTAAAAAGAATCTAGGCAACATCGATCGTTGAAGACGGTGAAGCGAAAGCGGAGGGTAAACTCGGTTAGTTGCCCACTGCTTGCAGCATCGCGCCAGCCACGCACTGCACACGCACAGGCATTACACACCACACGCAACGCACGACCGTTGCCAGTTTAATACGATGCAGGCAAAGATGGCGCTTGCTTAGGGATTCGCTACTCGTTGTAGTCTCGGTCTGCTATGTACATGGTACAGCGCTCTATGTCATGGCACTTGCGTGGCGACTAGCCTTGCACAAGTTTGCTTCGCAAAATTACTGAATCAATTGAGGGCGCTTGTTAAAAAAATATGGCCCAATTGAAAGGGCAAAAAGGGGGAAATAAAATGTGGATCGCTAAAATTCGGAGATTTCATAATGAAAAACAGAAAACTCTCAAATCCGGACATGTTGGTAAAATTCTGGAAATCCGGAAAAATCTCACCCCGTTTGTTACCATTGCTATCAACACTTTGAGTACAGTTTTACTTGTGAACTCATGAAAAACAAAATTGGGTCATTGCAAATGATACAATAGGCCTTGAAACTGAATTACTACAAATGACAGGGAATAAAAATTAATTTAAGTAGATACCATGTTCCACACTGGATTTTGATTCTGTGGGGCAACGCACTGCATGGCCGCAACCCTCTTGAAGAAGGCGGACTTGCGGTGGAAACCGATGAGCCCAAAGAGCCTCGAGAGGGCGCTATAACGCTCCACCTTCTCCTGGTCGCTCAGATTGACGTTTATGTAGATGAGGTTTTGTAGAAAGTCGGCGGCTTCGAGGGTTTTCTGAAATGACGACGGGAACATTTTAGGTGAATTGTCGATTTCGTCAAAGGCGTTAGATTTTCAGTAAGATATAAAAAAAACAAAAATTGAATTTCTTCAACTTCAATTCACCATGCTGGAAAAAACATTAACCAAAATATATCATTGATATTCATACAATGTACATGTACAAAAACAAAAATACCAGTCCAAACTTGAAAATTAATTTATCAAATACCAAACATTAAACAAAAATCCACAACTCGAACATAAAAACCAAATCAATGGAAAAATAATACAACTATTACACATTACTTTCTATGTTCAGAAGAAAATTCAGAGCTTTAAACAATTCTGTTTTTAAGCACTCAAACATTATACAAAAATTGATCAACTCGTAATAATAAGCTTGTAATTCGTCGGCCTTTTAACGAAGCGGCGAATCCGTCAAAATAATTTGTTTAAGCAATTTCTGTTTTTGGTATAATTTGACTTTATTTGGTGTCCTTAACATTTCCGCAAAGTTTTGAGACTTGACAATTTGTATTTTTTAAATTACAGAATTTGCCTAAAACCACATTTTTACAAAGTATCGTATCGCAATACGCCACTCATTGAAAAAGATGGTATGTGCATGAATTGCTTTTCACGTAAAATGCCGACGAATTGTACAAAAAATGAAGCAAATTCACTTTTTGTATCATGGCAGTACCACAGCGCATATGAACAAACAACATGCATTAGGCCTATACCATAACAATTTAACACTTTTTCTGATTGAAAAACTATGTGGGAACTACTCTTTTTTAATAAGCAAACAACAGGCATAGAACGTGCAACATACTAATGCTAAATTGTGTTATACCTTGTGGTTGCAGTAACAGGCCTGCGGACGAATATATATATATATATATATATTGAAGCAAAGACATTTTAAAAGGTGAAAAATTGATTGGACAAATTTGAACTACAAATGTCAGTTGCTCCAGCTTAGGACAAAATGTTATTAGTTTTAACAAGTTTAAGGCTTTATGCTTTATCAACAAATATTTTCATATTTTATAGGATTAGCTTATAGATGCAGTGAAAAACAACTTGGCTCCACTGGGATTCGAACCAGGGACCTTCTGCTTAACGTGTAGACGCCCTACCAATTGACCACTCTCACAGATGCCATCTTTGTAGGAAAAATGCTACTGCGTATTAACTGCCATAAAGTACGCGTACATACAGCGTTTGAATTAGCACTGGTCCGTTGGCCAAATGACAGTTAAAATCATCTCGGGCCAGTTGTTAAGCCTCCCCAAATGGTCCGGCTGTCCAGTTGAAATAAAACTTGTACTAGGGAAAATTTCATGACTACCAAATTTCCTAATTTTTTCACTCAAATGTGGTTATTGCAAACATTAAAGGGTCGACTGTGTGTAAAAAGAACAACCGGAAATTTGAACCGGGCTAGTGAAGACTTAAGCCAACTGGCCCTGCTGGCCAGTTGGGAAAAAAGTTAAGGGCAAACGCTGACATACATCCTGGAAAATGTTCCAAAGACGCGCGCGTGTTACTCAAAATTTGTTAGAAATACGGCGCAGCTGATGTGCGTCACAAAAATTTATGCTGAAGATCCTGATGCACGCGGCAATTTATAGGAAGTGACATCATTTGAGAGTGGTCTATTGAGCTATGAAGCCAACTGGTGGTCCCGAAACACGGTATAGAGCTTCTGCACCGGCGGCCATGACAGGGGGCAGGTTTTCTTATATGATGTAACAATAGAACCACAAAACACCTACTCATGCATGACACATGGTAACAATGTGACTGCCCCCTGTCATGGCCGCCGTGCAAAGGCTCTATTGCAGTTGTTTCTACTGATTGGGATTGGCTATCACGTGAGCTTAGCAAGCCCTACAGAGGGATAAACCCTTCAATGAGATAACCACCCCTCCCAGAGATCACTTAAGATACGACCCAAACCACTGCCCGGCTTGCTCCAATTAGGGTTCAATAAATTAAAAATGAATAAACTAACCTTTTGTTGCACGAGTACGTAGGTCGCTTTAATGCATGCCTCCATTTCTACTATGCCTGCGTTTGTGTACTGCAGGGAAGAGAAAACAAAATTAAACACATTTTTCCTGTCTGATCCCAGCTGCAATATTTTTATACCGAGTAAAAAAAGAAATGTAAAAAATTGTCTCCACTTTTTGATTTGAAAAAAGCAGTCAATCTGAGAGTGGGAATTTTCAGCACACAGAAGCTTTATGCAGTCGTACATAATGAAGCTGTTATGTAAATCTTTTGTTGTCAACTTATAAGGCAGTATACATGATTGGTATCTCGAAAATCAGAAATGTTCACAGATTTACGCCTAACTTACACAATATAAACATGATGACCGTAGAAAACTTCCCCTGAAATAGTTTTGTCTGAAGTGCTATAGTCTTTGAGAAATGAGTAAAACAATTAGTTTTTGTCTCATGAGACGAAAATTCAATTCGCCCCAAAACCATTTCGCCCCCAAACCACTTCGCCCGAGTGCCATTTGGCCCCAAATCACTTCGTCCAAACACTACATCGCACAAATGCTACTTCACCCCAAGACCACTTCTTGCACAGGCCATAGTTTAGGGCGAAGTGGTTTTAGGGCGAAATGACTGCAAATCCTTTTTCTCAAAAATTTACCTTGCTATAATGGCTAATGGCCTCCTTGTATTTCTCTATGATATCGTCAGCCGAATAGCAGTTCCGCGGTCTCTCCTCCGACACAAAATCAGGGATGCCGTTTGCGATATCAAAGGAATCTAAGACAAGAAAGATTACATATAAACTCCTCAAAAACAGTTCGGAAAGTCAAGTTGACTGACGATTTCTCTCTTGTTACTAAATAATTTCCCTTAACTTTGGTATCATTGGAAAGCCCTGTTATTCCTCTTTACGATGATGTGTCATTTGTTATGATTAATCAATTGGGGTATGTGCAGTATAGCAGAATACAGGGGTGGGTGGAAAGTGAAATGTCACAAAATTCACTGCTATTGTCATGCAGTGCATTCCCTTTTTGCTTGGAGGATGGGAATGTGTCAATGCACTTTTTGACAATAGCAATGCATTTTGTGACATTTCACTTTACACCCGCCCCCAGCTGTGCTGCACATCCCCCAATTGCTTAATCATAACAAATGACACATCATCGTAAAGAGGAATAACAGGGCTTTCCAATGATATAAAATTAAAGGAAAATTATTTTGCAACAAGAGAGAAATCGTCACTCAAACTTTTTTTGAGGAGTTTAGTACTCACTTGTACAAAAGCACTTTTACAAGAGTGGATGGTAAAAGAAACATCAAATCTCTTTCAACAAAAGGATTAAAATTTCAAGTAACATGAAATAACCATTCTTAACCAGTGTTAAGCTTGTGCAGTATAGACATTTATCACGGTGCGGCCATCTTCCCTTTTCTCCTATTAAAATGAACGCAACCAAAGCGAGGCTTGCAGAAAATAAATAGTTTTGTCCCGTTTTGAAATAGTTCATTGTGTGCATCACAATGGCACAGGCGTTGCGCGATCAAGAGAGTGCGATCAAGTAGGCGCGATCAAGAGAGCGCGCAGTGTGGGGTAGTGATTCTCAACGGTAGATTACACGCGTCATCGCGCTAGCTAGCGCAGACGCAATGATCGTGCCCGACACGTACTATGGGGAACAAGACAAAGATGGACGCACTGTGATAAAGGTCTATTGAGTTTTGGGACACCGCGGTATGCCGTGAAACTATTGGGTATAGTTCCTACTCCTGACTGTCCCAACTTGCCCCAAAGTGTATTCAAAATAAGCTTTGCTCACCTGACCGATGTATCTTCTTGGCACTCCCAATGAGCGAGTTTCCACCGCTGAATGAAGCATTCCGAGGTATGCCCGTTTTGGGCTTGGGAGGGTAGAGCTGAATTATGGAGGCAGCACACATGCCCTCTAAGCAAGCTGTGTGGGAAAGGAAATGCATGTATGTGAAATACACAGTCAGTATAGAAGCCAAAAAAATTGCAAGGCTTGAGAAAATCTTACAAAAGTGCCATCGTGTGTAAGGACACCCATGCTTAAGAGTGACAAGCATTCCTTGAGAAATTTTCTTAATCCTTGAAATATTTTGGCGGCAGTCCAGACCTACGACAAAATCTTCCGCTACCTAGAATGTATCCATGAGAACGATCGTGTAAAACGATTTGTACAACGTCCTGTGCGGCAGCAATGCGCATGCGTGGATACATTTATACACTGTACACATCCTTTGTGACAGCGCGCAGCGTGCACGCGGCCCGGTCCCGCAAAATTTAAAGTACATGTACATGTATTCAGCAAATACGGCTCTGATCAAAGTTCCGCGCCGATCCTCGATACTTCCAGCGATTTTTACCTTATCCATTTTTGATTCGACGGTGAACGACTCCAGCCCCATGTCTTACATACATGTATTTTTCGAATAGATTTCATCTCTTCGACTGTCGCAGTACACTTTCTCGCGCGTATGTTTTTGGCTGCTGGTATACACGCAGACTTATCAATGGTCTAACAGCGACCAACGGAAAAAGCATTGTCGTCTCAAGGAATGCCCGTGATGGTTTCGCTGCATCATCCGATGCATCATCCAATACTATGGAACAAATTATAAGCCTTTATTGTCTTTTGTTTTAAATATTTTTTCAGGAATCAGAAAACAAAATATTGAAGAAAATTATGCTGCCCCCTATAATCACAGGCCACAATCCATTACTGAGAATTTGTGGTCATAAGTGGTGATTTTTGAAGCAGAGAGTGTCGTACGTATCTGGGATGCCAAACATTTTGGACCCCTAATTTTAAGAATTACCCATACGGACATTAAGCGTCTAAACTTGCATCACACCATTCTCGTACAATACATACCTCCCATCCACAACCAATCGTTAGCACCTCGTAAGATTTCCAGAGCAGAGAGATAATGTCCAAAGGCTTCCTGCATCAGACCGCCCATGAGGTGGAGATCTGCAAGGTGCTTGCGCATTCTGCCTTGGACTTTACGTTTGAACGTCCTTGAGAATATGCAATTTAAGAAAGATGACGTATTAAATGGAAGAAATATAGAGAGCATTCCGTGTCAAATCACCCAATAGTTTAAAGGAGCTTTGCCAGATTTTTCACAAAAAAATGGATTTTGTTCTAACCTAACAATCATATAAAATACCTCCCTAAAATACTATCCATGGGAAGAAAACAGGAAATTTGCAATCTTGGATGTGGTAGCAAAAAGGTTGGTGTAATCACTGCACTGCTTTATAGAACGGATAAATTAGTTGGGGGAGGTCAAAAATGTGATCTGGACACGCTCCTTTAAAGGCCCTATGTATCATTTGCAAAATAAACTAGCCTGAAGAAATTTTAGCTACTTAGATGCATCAATGCTTGTCAACTCATGATAAACAAAATTGGGTCATTACAAATGATACAATGGGCCTTTAAGCATCTAATGACCGGTTCAAATCATTTAGCAGCAACTGACGAAAAAATTGGATTTAGCTTGCATTGGGGAGAATTGATGTTAATGAGGGTTTGTTTTGACCTTACCCGGCGTAACTTGGTTAGCACGTACTCAGTGCTTTCTCCGAGACCCTATGAAAAAAAATTAAAAGCGTGCTCGGGTGAGACTCGAACCCACAACCTCCTGCATGCTAGGCAGATATCTCACCTTGTTTCTGTGTCGATTCCCACCATGTCTTTTCTCTCGAACGGCGCCATCAGCAAAGGCAATCGATCGCTCTTGTCATTTTTCCGATCCAACCTTTTCGACTCGAGCACCCAAAACAACGATGATACAAAGTCCTTCACGTGATCTTCGAGTTGTTCGCAATTGTCGAGACCCGAGTAGTAGATAATGTCGGGCCGACTGCCCGAAGCTGTTTTTCCTGCTTCGGCCTCCGTCATCCCGAAAAGAAAGCACCGTGCGTCGAACAGCGTGTTGCGATATGTTTGTTTGAGGGTTTCAAAGTTTGAGTATATTGTTGCAAGTTCGATATCGCATGTGGCTTTTCCGAGACAGATGACGCCAGTGACTCGCCGATGAACCTAGGCAAAAAAATAAATAAATAAATTAAATTAAATAGAAAAAAATTAATTTGGTGGGATTAAGAGAAGATTAGAGGTAAAACTAATCCCTAATCCCTAATACATAATCCCAGGAAGATAATCCTTGTAAATTGTGACATAGGGATGCTGTTAAGTACAATAATGTCGATAAACTACCTGCAGAAAGTCAGTGGATTAAGCGTTAAGATTTTTCGAGAAAATTGATTTCATTTAAATCCAAAAATCATGTAAAATACCTCCCCAAAATACTATTCGTGGGAAGAAAACAGGAAATTTGCAATCTCCAATTTGGATGTAGAAAGCAAAGGTCGGTAATTACTACACTGCTTTATGGAACCAGATAAATTGGTTTACAAAACATTGATGGTTTTTTGATGATATCCTTGAAAATGTACAGATTGAGAACGCGAAATTTTATGGATGGTAATTTTATAAAAATATGACAAATGATATGGTATCAAAATCTCAACACTCATGCGAAAAATCTGGGGTTCAAAAATATGATCTGGACTCGCTCCTTTAGAGGCCTGTTTACACGGCTCTCGATTACAAACTGAGTGTAAACGCTCTCGGAACCAAAATTGGCCACGGATCAGACCCCGTCGGCCCGAGCTCGGTTTGCAGACCAGTGTAAACACAGCGTAAGAGTGGTCGAATTAACAATAATCCCGATAATTTATTTGATGGATTAAGAGAAGATTAAGACAAACCCTACATGTACCTGGAAATCTCCCCAGTCGTTATTCTCCAGATGCATATGTTGCTTGTATCTGATCCACGCCGTCCGTTTGCTGTCTGGCAACTGAATGTACGACACGCTCATGACGCGGTCGATGATTCGGGAATAGGATTTAGTCTTGAGCTGGATTAAGGGCTTAACGAGGACCAGGAGTTTTTGGTGGTCCTCCGCCCGTTGGGTGTAGTCGGCGATACTCATGGCTCTGCTAGAAATGTCTGCAAAGAGATAGAAATGTTTGCTTAGTTCTTGTTAAATTCACATGGACCTGGGGCCAATAGAGCTGATTAACAGCCTATGTTCTGTCAACCGAGCTATTTCACAGACAATAGCAAGCAGTGTTCTCCACTGCCGGTTTTGTCCGGGGGCGCCGCCCGGACAAAATCATCACAGGTACTGTTAGCGCCCGGACAAAAATTTGCCGCCCGGACAAAAAAATAATCAATTTTCCCCCTCTAAAACACTATGAAAGTACAGCCATGTCATTTCAAAGTTTGGTTCAAATTCTCTGAACTTGATTCGCTAGCCGCTGGTGTCATTATCATGATTATCGTTCACTTACCACGCATATCTATCCGATCGGCGCGGCGAGCCAAATCCGTGTCGATAAAAATAATGGCCATGACAGTTGCATGGATTTGTTTTTAACAGCTCCCTCAAGTGGCGATTGTGTTTACCTGTTGAGGGCGCTGTATGCTCAGCGCAGCGGCTTAGTTACAAGGGCGTGCGCACCGCGACCGCTGCTGCATGCTACAGCTTACCACAGCACCCCCCCTTACCCACCCACAAAATTTTGACCTGTAGAGAACACTGGGCAAGCAAATTAAAACATGCATTAACTGCAGAGCCAAACTTTGCTTAAGACATGTAAGACGGTGATGCAACAATAGCCGTCTCCAAGCGCATGCATGCTTAACCACCTGACTTTCATGAAATAGCACCTACATGTAACTCGTCTGCTACAGTAAGCACACCTTATCAGCTAATGCTTGAGCAGCGCTATGAAATTGAGCTCTGGAGTTTAATTTTAGGGTCAACTGTTTAGAAGACAGAAAGTTGTTGGGTCATATCACTTAAAGGATTTCATTCTAATCTGACAATCTTACGATCACATAAAATACCTCCCCAAAATACTATTCATGGGAAGAAAAACAGAAAATTTGCAATCTCCAATTTGGATGTGGAAGCAAAAAGGTTGGTGTAATAATTCCACTGTTTTATGCAACTGGATAAATTAGTTTACAAAATGCTATTTGCCGATATTCTTGAAAATATATGGATTGGAAGTGCAATGAGAAAAGTACAATGTATGACACATGATATGGTATCAGCGCCATGAGCACCCTGCAGGGTGGATATGTGCGCTTTACAAATCTCATTATTATTATTATAAAAAGTTATCTGGTCATGCTCCTTTAAAGAGTCCATAAAATGCTACATGTAAAATAAATGTAACTTTAATTTAAGTTTCTGTTGAATTTGAGAGATTATTTGTTTAGGAACAACTCAACTTGGGATGAGAGAAAAATTGTAAGGGCCTTATCGGGATTTGAACCCAAGACCTTAGACTCACCGAGCAGATGCTCTACCAGCTTGTTTAGGAAGAACTTGTTAAGTTCTTTTTGAAGTACAATAAATTTTTCAAGTTTGAAATTTTTTTCCATTAAATCTTTAAAAAATGCTTTATGTTTCTTTGCTTGAGTTGACTTAAACGTGCATTTCAACCTAAATCTTGGGTATTTTTTTCGTATACATTGAACACGGATTTGGGTGAAGTTATATAGTGCAATCGATAGCTTATTTAATTCGAAGATATACTTCCCACTGACACTTCCGTCGCAAATGTTGCATTTCTGAGATAAATAAATGATAAAATTACTGCATAAAGTAATGCACAAAATGACGCGGCGAGCGGTCTGTGCATAAGCGCGACAACAGAGGGCGCTGCGCGCGCGCTATTTGGTTATCTTGTGCACTAACTGAAGGCAATTTTTGAAGTAGAAAATGTGATTTTTCTACAGAAAAGCAACATTTGCGACAAAAGTGCAAGTGGGAAGTATATCTTAAAATTACATTATGTGTTGATTCCAGGAGGTAATTTCCTTAAAATCTTTGTTCAATGTATACGAAAAAAATACCAAATCTTGTATCAAGGATCGCCATGGAAGTTATGAAACATTTTGGACTTTGCAAATGGTTTGTAAAGATGTCATGTGATGCAATGAATACCAGTAATAGGGGCGTTCGAGATGCTTACACCGGAGCGTTCTTTTAGCCATCACGTGTTACACGAGTCTGCCCCGGTGGCAGCCACCACTGCCCGAGCTCGCGGCTGGGTCTCTGGTGTAATGACGTCATCTAGTATCCGCGAGTAGTAAAACATAGCGAACAGTTTGGAATCGCGACGCGAGTACGAAGAAAAACACAGATTTATGACACAAAATAAAAGGGAATAGGGCTGTAAATACGTTTTGCTTAATCAGTAGATGTCTGTGGGCATTGACAAAGTTTATTGCAGTACTTTCGGGCAACTGTTTTTGCGTAGTGCCGGCTTCATTTTTCATCGTGAGTCAAACGATAACAGCATTTATAAAGCTCCACCCGGCAACAACCTTTGACATGTGTTCCCAGAAACCGCGTGTCGTTCGTTTTGCATCTTCTGGGGGCTTCCCCCGGTGTAAACCCCCTGTTACCCGGTGTAAGCATCTCGAACGCCCCTAATATAAAGCTCGAGTCGAGATGTATTGTGGAAAATGCAAAATGTTACAACTTTCATGCATGAATACAAATATCCACTGTGTTATATGCACAATGGGGAAAAATTGTTCATGCCGTGTTAGCAAAAAACGTTTAGGCCTTTTTAGAGTAACAAAACAAAATGATTAAATAACTAATACCTGGTATTGAACAGTTTATAAATGGTCGGGATATTGAATACCATGCAGTGTTCCACTGGTCAACAATTTTGTCCGGTTGCGCTAAGCAGCGCCCTCACAAGGCAAACACTGACCAACCACCTCACGCGGTGAGGACGCTGTTCAAAACAGATGCATGCAACTGTCACATCCGTTAGGCCAATGAAATTAGATTACTAGTTTCTTGTCAACCATTTATCAAATTTCGGTGAGGGATTTTTTTCATTATTCATTATTCATTCTTTAATCAAGGAAAAATACAACCTTTCGACATACACGAACTGCCATTTAGAAACTGATTATTAAGGCTCTAAACTCGCCTAGAAATGGTTTGGTGCCAGTATTAATTCCACTGAGTTATACCGTAGTGTTTGAAGGAACAAGTTGAGATGACAAAATCATGGGAAATGACAAAGGAGATGTCTGGTTATGACAGAGCAGATCACGATTGCACAACTGAAACGGAAATGTTTCGCTTTGGAGTAGTTTACATCTGATTTTTTCCTTTTTTTGCAAAATAATGAAATTTTGGCATAATGAAATTTGTTGGTGCGGGGTCAAAATCACATGCGGGCGCTGACGAGAAACTAGTTATCTAATTTCATTGGCCTTGTATGTGTAGGCCGCGGATTGGGTCGCCGATGGAATATATGCGTAGTAAGTGAACATTAATGACACCAGCGGCCAGCGAATCATGTCTGGCGACTTTACACCTAATTTTGGAATGAGTTCTGAAGTGTTTTTAGAGGGGGAAAATTGATTATTTTTGTCCGGGCGGCACGCCAGGACAAAACAGCTAGTAGAGAACCTTGGATTAGTATGAATGAGTAAATCAAAATATTTATGTTACACACACGGCAATCTTGGCAAAACTGAGAACACAGTTAGAGTGTATACCCAGCACGATATGTGGCAGAAGAATTTACCACTGTTATTTGCAGCAGTGCTACATGCTACACACACATTCGTATACAACGAATAATTGCAATGCTGTTTCCAAACCAAAGTTTTTAAAAACAATGTACTTCTGCATGCCGATGTCAAGGAACTAGACCTAGAAATTTACTGAACGTACTTGAACGTTTTATGTACATTTGTTCAGAAAAGGAAGGGGTCCTGGCATGTAGCAAAAAAAGTGCTGCACCATAGACTTGCGCACAAACCGACTGCTACACGGCGCTATACACACATTTACAAAAGAAAGGGGTCCTCGCATGTAGCAAAAAAAGTGCTACACCATAGACTTGTGCACAAACCGACTGCTACACGGCGCTACACACATTTACAAAAGGAAGGGGTCCCCGCATGTAGCAAAAAAAGTGCTACACCATAGACTTGTGCACAAACCGACTGCTACACGGCGCTACACACATTTACAAAAGGAAGGGGTCCTCGCATGTAGCAAAAAAGTGCTACACCATAGACTAGCTTGTGCACAAACGGACTGCTACACACATTTACAAAAGGAAGGGGTCCTGGCATGTAGCAAAAAAAGTGCTACACCATAGACTTGTGCACAAACAGACTGCTACACGGCGCTACACATATTTTTAGGCACAAAAGGAGGGGTCCTGGCATGTAGCAAAAAAAAGTGCTACACCATAGACTTGTTGGTTATCACTGCGCATGTCGACTTGTTGGTTATCACTGCGCATGCTCAATTCTGTGTAGCATGTAGCGTGCTACACAAAGCAGCAGGCAACTCAGCTGCCACATATCGTGCAGCACCCAGCACGATATGTGGCAGAAGAATTTACCACTGTTATTTGCAGCAGTGCTACATGCTACACACACATTCGTATACAACGAATAATTGCAATGCTGTTTCCAAACCAAAGTTTTTAAAAACAATGTACTTCTGCATGCCGATGTCAAGGAACTAGACCTAGAAATTTACTGAACGTACTTGAACGTTTTATGTACATTTGTTCAGAAAAGGAAGGGGTCCTGGCATGTAGCAAAAAAAGTGCTGCACCATAGACTTGCGCACAAACCGACTGCTACACGGCGCTATACACACATTTACAAAAGAAAGGGGTCCTCGCATGTAGCAAAAAAAGTGCTACACCATAGACTTGTGCACAAACCGACTGCTACACGGCGCTACACACATTTACAAAAGGAAGGGGTCCCCGCATGTAGCAAAAAAAGGTAGCAGGCAACTCAGCTGCCACATATCGTGCAGCATTTGTTAGAGTGTGGTGTGGTTAGCAATGAAATGTTATGTTGAATTTTGCATAGTTAGCTGGTTCCCACTCGCCTCTTACAGTATGTCTGCCTTGTTTTATTGGACTGGTTACTGGATGCCATTGACTTGTCTGACGCTCATTAACTGGAAAGAAATTAGGTTTGTTAAACTAAAACTGCGAAAAAAGTTGGATTTGTCGGAAGAAAATGTGCAACTGGAAATGATCAGTTTCGAGAAATTCAGTCCAAAATCTAATTACAGGTATGTGTTCTATGTCATTAAAGTAAAATAACCTGGTGACACACAGTGTAGGCCTATAGATTGGCTAAGTACCAAAAAAATCTGATAAAACCTTATCGACGTTTGCAATGCATCAAAATTGCCCGGCTATTTGTGCATAAACCTATGGGGCGGACGCGAACTCGGCAACTTCTTTGCTCATTTTCACGAAACCAAAAAGAGTTCAAGAACCAACCTCCCACCACTTTATCTTCAATACATATCAAACATACTGACAAATATGTCCCGAAACAAAAATGTTGCAAATGCGAGAAATCATCGGGGATTCCCTTTGTGGCTGGCGAGTCCGTGTAACACGGACTCTCAGTGCAAAACACTCAATCCAACCGCGCCGTGGCTATACAGCGCGTGTTGCATTGCGCATACCGAGCTGCGAGCGCAGTACACAGACTCCCCCACTACGAAGGAAATCCCCGATGATTTCTCGCATTTGCAACATTTTTGTTTCGGAACATGTTTGTCAGTATGTTTGATATGTACGGTATTGAAGATAAAGTGGTGGGAGGTTGGTTCTTGAACTCTTTTTGGTTTTCGTGAAAATGAGCAAAAACGTTGCCGAGTTCGCGTCCGCCCCATAGGTTTATGCACAAATAGCCGGGCAATTTTGTCATCCAATACCATGATGCATTGCGAACGTCGATAAGGTTTATTCTGGGAGCATGTTAACCGAACGCTCCCACACCGATCAAAACTAAAACGAGGCTGCGACGTAAGTTGGTGAGCGTGAAATGCAATATTCACGCGTACCTACATGGTAAGCTACCCCCCCAGCTGAAAATGAAATGCCGGACTTGCTTTTTTAAGTTTTTACTTAAGTTTAGGCCTATCATGTAAATATTTTTTAAAACATTTAATTTCAGTGTTGCCCATTTCCTACAATTTTTGGGCACAATTGCTTATAAATTTACCTTTACAGAGATGACTGACAATGCAGATAATTATCATTCACACATTAAACACCACGACCATTCTTGAACTTGAAGTTTTAAGCATTTTGGCAAATTTTTCGTCCGGTCAGGCAACGCCTACAAAAGAAACCGAAATTACTTGTCATCCGTAGTTCAACCTCGTTCATAAATCATTTCACGCTTAACAATGGTCAAGACCAGAAAAATGTCCGTACATCTGAGAACAAGGTTTACCATACACACAAGAGCTAACGTAATTTCGTCTTGAATTTCTCAATTTATTCGATTTTCACACACCAATTTATTTTCCTTAATCCTTACCATTAACTCCGGTATGTCACAGACGCCACTTGAAACGACAAATTCCACCCTTTTAGGCACCAAAAAGTTACACGAGAGGAACAAATTTACTTTTTCCGATTCACAAACATGTAGTTAGATACCAAAATCATTACCAAAATACTATTTCCCAAATGAAGTCTGGGGACCAAACTTTCGAGTGTTGGCTATTTACCCCGCAAAGGGAAAATTAAGAAAATGTCCGAATTCACAGGCTACGTCTTCCATTGACTCGTGTGTAATTTCGAGATTAAAGCTACAAACCTTGAAAACACTCAATTTCAATTTGTTTTTATTTGTCATCTGTATACAAAAATACAATGAAATTCAGTGTACCCTAGGGGGAGTAGGACCGCCCCTATAGCGCGAGTCCATATAACGATATTGTACGAGGAGCTAGCGCCCCTATGGGGAGTCCATAACGATATTGTGCAAGGAGCGCCCCTAGCTAGAGGACGTATAAGCGCCCCTAGAGCGAGTCCATAACGATATTGTACAAGGAGCGCCCCTAGAGGACGTAGGAGCGCCCCTATATATAGCGAGCCGATAAGGATATTGTACAAGGAGCATTCGTAGGCCCGGGGACGTAGGGGGCGCCCCTAGAGGACGCAGGAGCGCGCCCCTAGAGCGAGTACATAACGATATTGTACAAGGAGCGCCCCTAGAGGATGTAGGAGCGCCCCTAGAGCGAGTCCATAGGAATATTGTACAAGGAGCGCCCCTAGAGCGAGTCCATAAGGATATTGTACAAGGAGCGTCCGTAAGAGCGCCCCTAGAGCGAGTCCATAACGATCGATATTGTACAAGGAGCGCCCCTAGGGGCCCGGGAGTAAGAACGCCCTCCCCAGCTATAGGGGGAGTCCATAACGATATTTTACAATGAGCGCCCCTATAGAGGACGTAGGAGCGCCCCTAGAGCGAGTCGATAAGGATATTGTACAAGGAGCGTCCGGCCGTAGGGGACGTAGGAGCGCCCCTGGCCCTATAGCGAGTCCATAACGATATTTTACAATGAGCGCCCCTAGAGGACGTAGGAGCGCCCCTAGAGCGAGTCGATAAGGATATTGTATACAACATGGTACAAGGAGCGTCCGTAGGAGACGTAGGAGCGCCACAGGACGCAGGAGCGCCCCTAGAGCGAGTCCATAACGATATTGTACAAGGAGCGCCCCAAGGGAGAGTAGGAGCGGCATCATCCTGTGGAGTTATTTCGTCTGAATTGCCGCCTTTCATGAGAAAAATTACAACATTATTTGAATTCCCAAACTGTACTTGAGCCATTTATTCATATACACAAAAACAGTGGCACAAGGTACATGTAGTTCAATTCAGTTTCTCGACCTATATACATGTACTTCCAATTACCAGAGGAAATCATACCGTTTTTAACAGCTTACCAAACAAGTACTATCTTTTTTATTTATACTACGTTTTTATTGAGTACTTTTAAATATCTTTTAAAATTTCAAAAACAAACAACCCGAACCCTAGAGGTCGCTCTAAACACTTTGTTGGACAAATCGACGTACTACTGCGGGACAAATAGCCTCTTCCGGCACAACGATCATGGCGGACAAATCAAGCACTCGTTTGACACTGCTGCCCGTCGCTAGAATACGGACCATCATGAAAAGTTCGCCAGACGTGACAGTTATTGGGCAGGAGTCATTATTCCTCATAACCAAAGCAACGGTACGGGTAGTGTCAGTTTGGGAATAATATCTCTTGAAAGAAAATTAAAAACGTCGGCATATCCACGGAGTTAATACGTAATAAGCCAGTTCGGAATCTCGCGCGCGCAATGAACGTCTATGGGATTGTGTCAAGGTCATTTGAGATAAACACAGGTCATTTGAGATAAACACAATGCATACCGCTTTGTTTAAACCAAAGTCGGGAGACGCATGCGCAGTCGAGACTCCGAACTGGCTTATTAGTCGTTAGTTAGACTGGTTCCCGCTCCACATATTCCACATACAACGACTGAATTGATCACATTCACAGACGCCATCTTCGTAGGAAAAAAGGCTACTGCGTATTAAACGCCATAAAGTACGCGCACGCACACGCTGGAACATGTGGATCATGTTCCAAACACGCGCGTGTGTTGTTCGAAATACGACGCAATCGATGCGCGTCACCAAAAAATACGCTCAAAATCATGATGCACGTGGCAATTTGTACACGTGTTGTAGGAAGTGACGTCATTTGAACGTGATCAATATGAATAACACCTTATTTTTAGAGCATGTACAAAAAAGGAGCATGACAGAAAAAGAAACAAAATATTTTATTTACTAATTGTTTATTAGAACTCAGGCGTAGAAGGAATATAAATTCTGTCGGTCTGACCATGGAGGAAGGATGGTCCGACTTATTTTATTTGCATTTGTTTCGCTTCAGGAGTTATTTGTGCAGCACATTGCTCAAGAATCCTACAATAGAAGTCAGAGTAAATCCAACCTCGTGTATGGAAACTTGGCACAGGTGGTGGACGAAGATATTGCCTTTCAGTTTCTGGCAGGTACAGCAACATTTTCTTTTTTGGAGATTAAGGCTTTAAAACAAAAACTGGCAATACGTTGGTGAAAACTTGGGGTTGCAGGTTCGATACCTGTACATGTACCTGTGCCCCTTGAGCAAGGCACTTGACTTAAACACACTTGCTCCATCCTTTGGACGGGATGTAAAGCCGTTGGTCCGGTGTGTTGTGTAACGCACAACACACCGGACCAACGGCTCTCTTTCGTGAAGAGTTAAGGGGATTTCCCGGTGTCTCTGGCTATGTCCATACGTAGGACACTCGAGAGAGGCGAAGACTTAACCAACGTATCAACGCAACATGAGTGCAGCGAACGTACTCAAAGCATCAATTAATTGGGACGATATCAACAATATTGTCGACCTTGAGGGGGAAGGGCCACGGTTTCACCCAGTGCCATAACTTCCCTGGTGTTAGCGGCAAGGCATGGCAAGAAGCGTGGACATTAAAACATGGCTAGCGCAATAACCTGCTGTCCAATCATCACCAAACGTTGTCTGGTAGTTCTTGAGATGCCTACGGATTTATAGCACAATTTGTCCATATAATTCTTTTAAAAAATCAATCTTAAAAGTCAACAATAACGGTTGCAACATACCATTTTCGTGACTTCATAGAATTATATGGAAAAATTCTGCAAAATATTTATAGACACACAAGGTAAGGTTCTCCGGAACTATCGGTATGAATTCCGTTCACTGGTCGCCATTGTGATGGTGTATGCAACATGGCAGAAAAAGTATTTTCAAGGAAATTGTTGAATGTTTTTTTGCTCCTAAATTTACTTCCCTTTTTAAAATATTAACATGTTTTGGTGGTTAAGGAGAATAAGTGGCGACCATCAAACGGAATTCTTTCCGACTATCAGACGAGGTTTAGTGGGCCTTTAAATTGTTGCTTTATTTGTTTTCGACAGATGTGTTGCCAAAGAAGGTTCTGGCAAGGGATTATCTACAGTCATTGGAGAAAAATGGGAGCTAGTGAAACCGCAACGTAAACCCGAATGGTGCAACTTTGAAGTCGTGGGCCGAGGCTTTAGTACTTTACTTTAACTTCCACAGAAACGGCCCAGGCACATTTTGTTGTATTGGTGCTGCTAAAGTTTAAAGTGTACTTTGCAGGCCTTAAATGGAGCTTTCGATTGGACGACAGAGAGATACACTACGGGTAAAAAAGCTGACTGCAACCGTCGTTGCACAATTTCCCATGCTACTTGAACCCGTTTCGACTTTCATGACGAAGCGTAATCATCCACGTGACCCGAAAATGCAGTGTCTGACGTCCTTGGACCATTCTACGTCGCCGTTCTCCACACAACGCCCCAAGGCACATTGCAAAATTTGGAAGAGAACAGACAAGGTCGTTGCATGCGCGACGTCATTTCGGTGTATTTCACATAGCCGTCGTGTAATCGAAAGCTCCTAAATGTTAGGAAAATAAGGGGAAGGTCACTCCGGCCAAAATTTCAAAGGGCACCGATGCCAACTGGAAGGGCACCATGGCCAACTTTGTACCAAATATGTACTGGTTATTAGTGTATACATGTACATGTATAAGCCTCGTGAAATTTAAGAGGATGGGCATGCTGGCCAAGTTGGCCTCAAAAAGTGTATATATTGAGGGGGCATCAGGCCCTAGGTGGTAGTTTGGTCGCATGTTTCGTGCCCCAGGGTAGGGATTTTGACCCATTGAAATAGACAATTTGCCCCAAGGGTGGCGATTTTGTCACGCGAAAAGTGACAATCCTACCTCGCGGGAAACAATTGGTAGGTGCATATTCATATACAAAATCATTAAAGCGGAATGCATACACCCCACAATAGACTATGAAAATGTCACCCTTTGTGTGTTGCCATGGTTTTTGGGTCTACATTAAAACCAGTGAACTGTACAAATGGACGTTTCAGACCCAATTACCATGGCAACTGACGTCACACTTTAGTAATCCATATCCCTAACTTATTGTGAGAAATGTACATTATATTTATATAGTTCTTTTTAACCCCAAAAAAAAGTATGTACCGTACATGTGTAAATTCTTTGCCCAAATTCACGGTTTCAAAATTTTAAAAAGAAAATCCATTCACAGCCAATTTTCAAATTTGTAATAAATTTATGAAATTCAATTTTCATTTGCTGAAATTCTCTAATTACTCATTTTTGGAAATGCTTAAAGCATTGTAAATTAAATATGCTTGATTTGCAAAACTATGAAATCCTGGTGGGCTGTTATTTCCAAAAAAAATTGAATTTATGTATACATTTTTACTGATTGTTCCGAAATATGCAATTTTGGGTACATTACCATGCAAGGATTTTCCTTGTGACATAAATGTTAGTTTGATGAATTTATTAAAGAAAAACTCCTTGAGAGTTGTCCCATAGTGTGTCTGTGCATGGTAATCTTTCCACAATAGACCAGTTGCTGATAGATTTGCATAAAACCTAGACTCACGCTATGGCCATCGCATGCGAGTGAGTCAGACTACCTGGCAAATCAGGCCGTTTCCTGGGGGTGCGAGCTGGTCCATAGTAACGGGAAAGTCTGTGCGGTACCTTGAATACCTCGCACATTACTCTATGCATTTTTAAGCTGGAGCAGTTGAAAATGTCATCATGAATTTGCGTCAAAATAACAAAATAGAACGTGTTTTTTTAACTTGAAATCGATGTCAACTTTGAAAGCTGGAACATTTCCAAACTGCAATGATGCATTCAAGAAAGTAGAGCAATGATTTTGGGTTATGTGACTGGTTTGAAGTTGCTGATCGACATGGTCCAGCTTAGAAATACATAGAGTAATGTGCAAGGTATTCCAGGTACCATGTGCCAGCGTGCACCCCCTGGAAACGGACCCGATTTGCCATATAGTATGGTGCTTGAGTCACTCGTACGCGAGCGCCATATCAAAATACAAATTACAAGCGCTTTAAACAATTTAAAGGCAGTATACATCATTGGTAATCTCGAAAATCAGAAATGTTCACAGATTTACGCCTAACTTACACAATATAAACATGAATGTTTTTTTCTGAAGTGCTATAGTCTTTGAGAAATGAGTAAAACAATTAGTTTTCGTCTCATGAGACGAAAATTCAATTCGCCCCAAAACCACTTCGTGCACAGGCCGTGGTTCAGGGCGAAGTGGTTTTCGGGCGAAATGACTGCAAACCTTTTTTTGACTGTTTTCTCAAAAGTTGGACGAAGTATGGAGCTGGTTTTTTGCTCAGGTTGGTTTTAATGATGCATATCTTCAATCACACAGGGGGATAAAACTATTTGTAACAGTTTACCAATCATGTATACATACTATCTCTAAATATTAAAAAATCAATAAAAAAATCCACTGTTTGACCTACGACCTTGATTTCATCATTAAAAAGGTCTTTAAGCTGCACACGGACCTGGGGCCAATTTCATGGCGCTGCTAAGCAAAACAAATTGCTTGACCAGGGCCCTATTGCATAAAACTTTAGGAATATTCCTAGTAGGATTTAGGAACATTTATCATTCCTAAATCCAAATTATTCCTAACTTTAGGAACATTCCTAAAGTTCTATTTCATAAAGCAATTTAGGTAAAAAATCGTTCCTATCTTGGTTGAAATTGTTCCTAACTTTAGGACTGATCATAATCAGACCTAAAGTTAGGTATCACATGACAATTTGGCGGGAAAATTAAACACTGCTTCAGTTTGCTTGCTTGTTAACTGTGTACATGTCAATTATGGCTATGTTTATGGCTCTAGGCCTACTTGACAGGGAAAATAGGCGCGCTAGACGGAGAGAAAGAGTGTTCAAACTCGGTCATACAATGAGTAGTCTGTATAGTTTATGCATTGTTCCTAACTTAGAATTGTTCCTAACTTAGGATAATTAATAATGCCTAAGTTAGGAATCTTCCCAATTAATTGTTCCTAAGTGACTTAGGAACAATTATTTAGGAATGTTCCTAAATAGTTTTATGAAATAGGGCCCTGGGGCCAATTTCATGGCGCTGCTAAGCACAAAAAATTGCTTAGCACAGAATTTATTTGCTTTATAAAATGGATTACAAGCCAAAATTATACGCCAACTTGTGTAGGAGAATAGCTTTCAATACACATCACTTACGATTTTGGCTGGCAATCCGTTTTTAATAATAATCAGGTCTAATAATAATAACTTGTTGTTCAACCAACAACAGAACCTTTTTTCACATTCGCGATGCCTCTAGTCCTTTTTGGCAATTTCCCTCGCACGCAGAACAGCGCCCTCTACGGCATCCATCATGGCCCCGCGTACACCTCGTTGCTCCATGATGTGTACCCCTTGTATCGTGGTCCCGCCGGGTGAGGTCACGTTGTCTTTGACTTGTGCCGGATGAAGCTTTTTGTCGATTATCAATTTCGCCGTGCCCTGCCGAAAAAGCAATAACTCTACTAGGGCTGTGCCAATTCTTTGAATTTTCGATCGAAAGACGAAGCGATTTCCCAATGTGAACGCACGCCTCTTCATTTGTCGAAGATTAAATCGTTTCATTCGATGAAGCAAAATCTTAGTGTGAATGCTCCCTTAGTTCAACGAAGCGATTTGACACGTAACGAGATGGGCGTGTCACACAGCTTCAATCGATCTTAGTTAGCAGTTGTTTAATGTGAATGATACCGCTCTACATTCGATCTTTGTTCGATCTTCGTTAAAGGTACACACTGTTTACATGATTTAGTAATGTAGCAGCATTGACAATACTTTTTTGATGGTCGTTGTGAAAAAAGATCATCAAAATATCCCGTAATTTACTAAAGAAGTGCAAAATTAACAAAAACGGTCAAAAGACGGGTTATACACTTTACCAGCCGTTGCAACTACGCGCGAGCTTCACGACTTTCACAAACGATTCGCTCCTCTCCCCCTCAGGATATACCCAATTTTCTGCTCACGATTTCACTGGACAGCCCGGACGACCGAATAGGAATTTCCGTTTTCTTTGGAGAAGTTGGCTTCATGTTTTTTCTTCACGAACGTACATAACACCGGAGCAACCAACCCGGGCGTACGTGTGCGCACTCGGGATATTTGCTGTGCGGGGCACATATCTTACACTCCACGGTAGCCTGCCGTAGCACGCGCTCGCTCCCGTTCTCTGGACTTTTGAAAAAAACATTTATGTTCGAATTGTCATACTTATGTTCAACTTTGTTTCATACATACATAAATAGTCTTTGTTTTGTCACTTTGGGGGAAAATCAGAGTTGAATTTGGTGCAGTTCTGCAGAAAGAAACTTTCATGCGACTGGACACAAAACTAACTCGCAAGACCATGTGACTTTTCGGAACCAGAATCTGGTTCCGAAAAGTCACGTGACCTCTGTTTTTTAAAAATTGCTCAACAACGGAAAAATTCCGTGGTTTCTTTTCAGGATATGTTCAGTTGATTTCGAAAGGGCATTCAGAATATTGTATGGGTAAATTTTGAGCCCAAAATAGCCCAACGAAGCCGGTGTGTACCTTTAAGTGTGATGTACATGTGTAAATGCACGCTTCATTAACTAACTAATCTTCATCGAACGAAGCGATTTCTCTGGTGAGAACGGAGTCAAAGTTGGTGTTAGGAACCCCACTATTTTTAACTGGAGATTGACTTTGAGAATGAGCAAAACGTACCAGCATAGACTGAGGAGCCAGCTTATTTGCCAAGTCACGAGGGAGCCCCATTTTCACAGAACCATCGGCCAAAGCCTCGACGATTATAGAAAGCTGCAAAAAAAAGATTCAAACAACTAACGTTATGGGCCGTCCAAAGTTGTCAACATTTTCATAGTTCCACAGAGAGTAGTTTTTTTCGAGACCCCCCTCCCTCCCCCTGAAATACTACTTATCAATATTTTTTTGTCACTACTATTAGAGGGACATACTGTTTACATAATGTAGCAATCTAGCATCCTTGACAATAATTTTTCGGTGGTCGTTGTGAAACAAAATTATCAAAATGTCACGTAATTAACTAGAAATGTTAAAAATTTACAAAAGAGACAAATGTTGGGCTATACGCTTAAACAGCCGTCGCGGTGTATTATGTATCATGTGTTTGTAAATAAAGGTGGCGTTCGATATGGGTCGACACGTGTTTAACCACGATTCCTTGTTTTCCCTGACTCATCACACCTTGCATGATCCCCGAGGTCAGCGCTGACTCGAGGAAGCAACTCGAACTCAACGTTTTGGTGTCTTTAGCACCGTCAATAAGCATGCTGTTTTTTTCTTCGGATATTATTTATCGACGCGAACGCGAAGCAAAGACACGAAAATCTGAGATATTCTCTCGTCCATATCAACACCTAGAAACCTTTGTCAGATTTGTATATGTTGGCAGATTTGTGTACAAATTGGAAAATACGGTATGTACATAGTGTTCGTAGGACATTATTTTCCAACTAGAAGATAAACCAACTGCCCAGTTTACCAAAATTTGTTTATTTAGCTATTTAATACGAACCCAGGCACATGCGGCGCCCCCTAGTTGCGATGTTATATCCAGCATGGGTTCTGGAACTTCCTCGCAAAATCCCAGTGGTTTAAAGATGGCCTCTACAAGATTGCGGTCCGTTGAGTCTGCTCCATCTGATGAAGAATATGCAGCAATGCCTGCTGCCACTTCGTTGGGTAAACTTGGCATGACGCGAATGATGTGTGCATTCTGTAAACCCTGAAAATAAATGGCCTTTGTATGGAAACCCGTGATTTTCCCTACAGATGTTGAATTCCCATAACACAATAGACCGTATCAAATAGACGCCATCTTGAAGGGCAGATTTTTTGTTCCGTGAGGACATGCATGGTTGCATAAAGTGTGCTATCATTGTTGACAAATAGACCAGTTGTGTGATAGATTGGCATAAATCCTAGAGTCGCGCCTTATATTTGCATAAATGCTAGAGTCCCGTCTTCGCGCTATATGGCGCTCGCGTACGAATGAGTCGAGCACCATGCTATACCTGGCAAATCGGGCTGTTTCAGGTGGTGCACGCTGGTGCATGGTAACCGTGTGGTACCTGGAATACCTCGCACATTATGTATTTTTAAGCTGGACCATGTTGATCAGCAACTTCAAACCAGTCACATAACCCAAAATCGTTTCTCCACTTTCTTGAATGTATCATTGCAGTTTGGAAACGTTCCAGCTTTCAAAGTTGACATCGATTTCAAGTCAAAAAACATGTGCTATTTCGTTATTTTGACGAAAATTCACGATGAGTACATGTCTTAACCTAATCATTTCAACATGTAATTTCAGATGGTCCAGCTTAAAAATGCACAGAGTAGTGTGCAAGGTATTCCAGGTACCACACAGATCTCGCGCCGATTACTATGTACCATCTTGCACCACCTGGAAACAGCCCGATTTGCAAGATAGTCTGGTGCTTGACTCACTCGTACGCGAGCGCCATAGCAAGAGGACGGGACTCTAGGATTTATGCAAATCTATCACACAACTGGTATATTTAAACAGCAAAAGTTGCCCTCCAAGATGGCAACTACATGTATACGATATGGTCTGTAGTAGAGGTTCCGGGAGACATCGTCAACCTTTTTTTAGGGCCACACTGGCCAACATGTATAGACCCTTTGCATGAGCGGCCATGACAGGGGGCAGGCACAAGTAGGCACTTTGTGGATCTATTGTTACATCATTTAAATGTGAAAACCTGCCCGCCTATCTTTTTTGACTTTTAAAGACACATTACATGATTGAAAAACTTTTAAAAAAAGTAATGTTGATAAACTGCCTTGTAGAAATTTCAGCCACATAAACTTGTCAAAAAAAATTTGGAAAGTCAAGTTTGACTGACGATTTCTCTCTTGTTACTAAATCATTTCCCTTGAATTTGGTATCATTGGAAAGCCCTGTTATTCCTCTTTACAGTGATGTGTCATTTGTTATGATTAATCAATTGGGGGATGTGCAGTATAGCGGAATACAGGGGTGGGTGGAAAGTGAAATGTCACAAAATTCACTGCTATTGTCATGCAGTGCATTCCCCTTTTGCTTGGAGGATGGGAATGTGTCAATGCATTTTTTGACAATAGCAATGCATTTTGTGAGATTTCGCTTTACACCAGCCCCCGTATTCAGCTGTGCTGCACATCCCCCAATTGCTTAATCATAACAAATGACACATCATCGTAAAGAGAAATAACAGGGCTTTCCAATGATATAAAATTCAAGGAAAATTATTTTGCAACAAGAGATAAATCGTCAGTCAAACGTGACTTTCCAAAAAAAAATTTGAGGAGTTTAGATGCAGTAAAATAAAAACAAAACCTGAAAATCTATACATGGTTTTTGTGTTGAATAATGGTAAACAAACTTTTGTATAAAAAAACTACTTGCACGATGCATCTGGCAATTTCTCCATGTGGTGGTTGTTACTATTTCTTTCAACTTTTAATCAGATTTGTCCCGAACTTTCAGGACAAGATTGAGTAGAAAAGTAGGCCTGTTTTCTGAGGTTTTCTTGTTACTTACACTTTCAAAAAGCTTGATGGGTGTACCAACGCTGATTGGCACAATTAGCATACGTCTTTCATCTGTTTCAGTTCTGATTTCCCACATAACGTCCACCATATGATAAGGCTTGCAGGCTAGGATGACGACTCTACATTCATTTGCAACATCGACATTACTGTGTGTCACACGGATTCCCATCGCCTGGTGAATGAAATGAAAACTTGGGATGAGAGAAAAATCATTGGGATTCGAACCCAAGACCTCTGACACTCTGGGCAGAGGCTTTACCAGCTGAGCTATGAGGCACAGTGTTATACTCCCTCAGATTCTTCCCAAGACCTCTGACACACCGGGCAGAGGCCCTACAAGCCGTGCTATGAGGCACAGTGGTATACTCCCTCAGGTTTACCCCAAGACCTCTGACACTGGGCGGATGTTCTACCAGCTGAGCTATGAGGCACAGTGGTATACTCCCTCAGGTTTACCCCAAGACCTCTGACACTGGGCGGACGCTCTACCAGCTCCGGGCACAGGCTCTACAAGCTGTGCTATGAGGCACAGTGGTATACTCCCTCAGGTTTCCCCAAGACCTCCGACACACCGGACAGATCCTCTACCAGCCGAGCTATGAGGCACAGTGGTATACTCCCTCAGGTTTTCCCCAAGACCTCCGACACACCGGGCAGATGCTGTACCAGCTGAGTTTTGAGGTACAGTGTTATACTCCCTCAGGTTTCCCCAAGACCTCCGACACACCGGACAGAGGCTCTACAAGCCGTGCTATGAGGCACAGTGGTATACTCCCTCAGGTTTTCCCCAAGACCTCTGACACACCAGGCAGATGCTGTACCAGCTGAGTTTTGAGGTACAGTGTTATACTGCCTCAGGTTTTTCCCAAGACCTTCGACACACTGGGCAGATGCTCTACCAGCTGAGCTATGAGGCACAGTGTTATACTCCCTCAGGTTTTCCCTAAGACCTCCGACACACCGGGCAGATGCTGTACCAGCCGAGTTTTGAGGTACAGTGTTATACTCCCTCAGGTTTTTCCCAAGACCTCCGACACTCTGGGCAGAGGCTCTACCAGCTGAGCTATGAGGCACAGTGTTATACTCCCTCAGATTTTCCACAAGACCTTCGACACACCGGGCAGATGCTCTACCAGCTGAGCTATGAGGTACAGTGTTATACTCTATCAGATTTTCCACAAGACCTCTGACACACCGGGCAGATGCTCTACCAGCTGAGCTATGAGGTACAGTGTTATACTCTATCAGATTTTCCACAAGACCTCTGACACACCGGGCAGATGCTCTACCAGCTGAGCTATGAGGTACAGTGTTATACTCTATCAGATTTTCCACAAGACCTCTGACACACCGGGCAGATACTCTACCAGCCGAGTTTTGAGGTACAGTGTTATACTCCCTCAGGTGTTTCCCAAGACCTCTGACACTCTGGGCAGAGGCTCTACCAGCTGAGCTATGAGGCACAGTGTTATACTCCCTCAGGTTTTCCCCAAGACCTCTGACACTGGGAGGATGCTCTACCAGCTGAGCTTTAAGGCACAGTGGTATACTCCCTCGGGTGGCTGTGACTTACACAGGGCAGATGTTCTACCAGCTGAGCTATGAGGCACAGTGTTATATACTTTCTGAGGTACCAAACCCCCCCCCCCCCCCCCCCAAGACCTCTGACATACCTGGCAGAGGCTCTACAAGCCATTCTATTAGACACAGTGGTATACTCCCTCAGGTTTAATTACCCCAATACCTCTGACACTGGGCAGAGGCTCTACTAGCTGAGCTATGAGGCACAGTGGTGTGCTCCCTCAAAAAAATATATGTTATGCAACTACTGCATTCAGTTAAAATCATAAAAACATACTTGGATATTGTTTTCGGGTTAAAGTAAATGTTTTTCCTTTTTATGCTTATAACAAAACCTTTAACAAATCCATGCGTGGTGGAATTTTGGGTCACTCCAAATGATACAATGGCCTTTAAAATAAATTGTTTAAAGTCACATTACTGAAAAAGGAAGCAATTAATATACCTTGAGTTTGTTAAGATTTTTATCACTCGGTGCACTGACGAAAAACTGCTCAGCTTTTAAAACATCTGCAATCAAAAATAGGGATAAAAACAAAAGCGCCCAATATTAGTTATTTGTTTCGTTGTTTTTTAGCAAAGAATGGAATGTCTGAAAACAGGCTGAATTATTTTTAAATGTTTCCATATTTTGTCAGCTTTCCGGACGGTCCAATGAAATCATCAGTAGAACATGAGATATATCCAAAGCAAAAGCTGCCAAAAGAAGAGCGAATCATTTGTCGCCATTAGGCTCGTGCGATAGTGAACGGCTGGTAAAGCATATAACCCAACTATATATTGAATGTTTTTGTTAAGTTTAAGCTTTTTCAGTTAATTACAGGACATTTTGATGATCTTTTTTTACAAGGGCCATCAAAAGATTGTCAAGTATGCCACATCAATAAATTATGTAAACTGTGAGCCGGTGTGTTAATAGAATATGAAATATTAGTACCCCCTCAAAATATTCTCTTTGTGGAGAAAACAGGAAATTTGCGGTAGTACTATTTACCGGAAAACACTGGAAAACATACTAAATACCAGAAAACACCGGAAAACATACTAAATACCGGAAAACACCAAAAACAAAAAAGAAAAATGAAAACATTGGAAAACACAAACTAAATACCAAAAAACACCCGATCAACTCCCAAATCATACCCAGAAACACCCAAAAATATAGGCGAAAAACAAACCCAAAACATACCGGTAAACAACATACAGGGAAACGGGTGTTTTTCGGTATTTAGTATGTTTTCCGGTATTTAGTGTGTTATCCGGTATTTAGTATGTTTTCCGGTGTTTTCCGGTAAACAACCGGAAATTTGCAAACTCCAAAATTTATGTGTGCGCAAACGTGTTGGTGTAATCACTGCACATTGCTACCTACTCTGTGAGATAAGTCCTTTAATGATTGACTGGGCCATATTCCCTCCGCCAATGAAGCCCAGAACTAACTCCGAAAAATCCCTGAAATAGGGAAGATACATTCCAGACTCGGCCATCTTCAGCGGTCCTTTTTATTTTATTCACTTGACAAATTCTGTGAACGAAAATCAATTTTCAATTTTAATCCATTAGACATAATTACAACAGTTATATTCTGCTCGAGATTGGGCCCCACCCCCCTCAACCTCCCAGAAAGATTACCATGCATGGCACCTCATGGACCCTTGCTCTATGGTTAAACCATGGAGGTAGGAATTTAAACCTACATGTATATGGGACAACTTTCAATTTTTTTTTAGTTTTCCTCAGTAAATTCATGACACTTTCCCTCCTAATTTTCCTTTATCATCATCAAACTATCATTTTTACATGGTTTATATGTCATAAAAATGAAAATCCTGGGTGTCCGTGCATGGTATAAAAGGTTACCTAAAAAAATAATAATATAATATTGATGACGGGTGCATTAACAAATCACTTTCTTCAACACAAAATATCGCCCAATATTTGCATCGCTGAAAGATATTAACTGTACCATTCACCTCCCTGAGGACTAACATTTCGTACAATGTATATTAACTCTTATAAGATTGTGTATTTCTCCCATTATGATAGCTTCTTAAACACGAATTTACCAGAGATTAAGATGAGTTTACGCTGCCTTTTAATATGGCCACGTGTTTACGTTCCAAATGCATGCATGGGATGGCTAAAGTGCGCCACCAAGCGCTCTTTGCTGTCCATGTAAAGATCAGTGCCAATAACACTATTTACGGCCCCTGAAATGGTGTTTTTATCAATGAAATCTGTGCTATGGAACTAGTCCATTAATTTACAATCATAAAAACCCTACTTGAAAGTTGTTTGGGGGGTTAAAATCAAGGTTTTTAATTTTTATGCTAATGAAAATTTACATATGCATGAGCAAAGTGGTGATGTCACTTTAGGAAAACACAGGAAAATCTCATTCAACTGTGCACAAAAGTTTCCACAATTTTCTCAAACTTGCTGAAAATTTTGTAACCCATGATGGTTTAGGTTTGTTTTACATGTTGCCTGTTGCAAACCATGAAAAAAAACTATAGGCTGAAAACTGCAGCATTTTTCCACAATTCCAGTTTGAAGTCTTATGTTTTTCTGCTGTGTTCCGCCCTCTGTCTGCGAGTTTATGTAAAGAATTTTTCAAACTTGCAAAAATGCCACTCTTTATTCATGGGTCATCAAAATGAACAGTAGTATTGTCTTTCTATACAAGTAATCCTTCAAATGCAGTAAAAACTGTGCATAAAGTTATTGAGCAGTTCAGGGCCCTTTAAAGGAGCGTGTTCAGATTTTTCCAAAGTTGGATTTCGTTCTATATCCTAACAATTATATAAAATACCCCCACCCCCTTCCGTGGGAAGAAAACAGGAAATTTGCAATCTCTAATTTGGATTGGGAAGCAAAAAGGTTGGTGTAATCATGGAGGAAGAAAATATCTGTTTCCTTCCTCCATGGTGTAATCAATCATTGCACTGCTTTATGTAACTGGATACAATTAGTTACGATATCTTTGAATACGGATTGAAAGCGCGAGATTTCAAAATGGTAATGAGAAAACTATTATAAATGATACGGAAAATCTCGACACCCATCAGAAAAATTGGGGTAAAAAATGGAATCTGGACACACTCCGGAAATGAATATGAGGCTGGATCCGAATTAGTGGCTTTGGCTGTGGCTATGGCTGTTCTGTTGCTACACGCAGACAATAAAAGTCCTTAGAAACAGCATAGCAACAGCCATAGCAATAGCCACAGCCACAGCAACAGCCAAAGCCATAAATTCGGATGCATGCAGCCTCTCAGTATTCTTGACGTGGCTAAAATATGGAGGACACTTGGGACACTAAAATTGTGAAGACACTTGTGTTCAAGTTGGCAAAAAGCACAGCTGATAATTTCGTCACGTTTGACTATATAATCTGGGCCATGGAACAATGCAAAGGGCGGGGCTTTCTCCAACAAACACAACATTATATTGTCTTTCGATTTGATTGAAACAAAAAAGGATTAATCGATCAATCGTGTACAATCCAGTGATTTCAATACAATTTACTGCGTTAATTGATTTCCGTTAAATGTTCGACCTGTTTCAATGTCACATCGCTAAGGTAGGTCTGGGTCGATGATTGAAACAAAAAAGGATTAATCGATCAATCGTGTACAATCCAGTGATTTCAATACAATTTACTGCGTTTATTGATTTCCGTTAAATGTTCGACCTGTTTCAATGTCACATCGCTAAGGTAGGTCTGGGTCGAGTATTACGTACGCTTATGATTATTGTTATATATTGATTATTCTCAATGACCTCCAGAACACTCCAGGTGTGATCGTTGCGTTGCCTGTCGGAGCCATCCTGAGATATCAGGGAATTTCCACTCTGCAAAGCGACGTAACAATACCCTGAGGAAATACACGCAAATCTGTGGAGCGAGCCGGCTGTTGTCTAGACTTGAGGTCAAGTCTCTAGACAGTCGTATTTGGTCCGTCTGACGCCTATAATCCCCACACGCAACAGTCGTTGTTATGAGGTCGATTAGACTTGTTCCCAGTCCATTTACGACTACGCTGCTGCCGTTTACGAAACAACCGGTCTAGTTACAGACTTGACATCAAGTCTCGCTGTTGTCTTGAGCCAACTCACGCCCGAGTCATTTTGATGTAATTTAATCAATTCGGTCATGTTATGCCGAAAAGAAACAATTTCTATACTTTCCAGAAATTGTATTGGGTTCCGTTCCTTATGACTGTCCCATTCCTACAAAACTTTCAAACGACGAACTTTATTTACTCCGCAGTTTTTCAAATTAATAACAGGGACGCATGCCGACGAATGTAATGGAACGGATTCCCCAGTATGCTTTAAATAGCAGCCAATCGCCGACGCGGACAACGGCCAGCATTACCGAGAACATGTATCACATGCATGCACGGTGTTTACAATCTGCGCGCGTTACATTTGAATGCCTGCAATCGTGCTGCAATGCACTGCAAGCGTCCTGATTGGTCCAGCAGAGGCGACAAGATTTCTGTCGCTAGTCCCACCGCCAAATGGGGCCTTTTTCAACAGGGCCACTGTACGCAGGAGTTAGGGAGTGCGTTAAAGGGGCACTGTTGCAAGAGGATGGTCGGAGCAGATACCTGATCCAACAGCCGTAGGCCTTTTTATACCTCCTGGCCCTTTCACATCACTCCACATTCGCGTATAGCGGAGTGATCCAACGTATTGAGAACTTAATTTCGTTCTAATTCACGCCGTTCAACCGAACGAAAGTTAGGTTTCATTTTAACTAGTGTCCGATAAACTGCATTATGTGTCCAGTGGTTTCAGCCTAACGTTTGGCTCCTAGTACTTGTGTTCCTAAGCAAGGCATTTTGTCATAAATTTGTGGGGTACCGTGGCCGAGTGCATGGTTTAGGTGACTGACTCGCAATACTTTGGTGAAGACTCAATACCCGGCTGGGTACCTGTGCCCTTGAGGAAGCCACTTAAACACACTTGCTCCATCCTTCGGAAGGGATGTAAAGCCGTTGGTCCAGTGTACGTGTTGTTTAACGCACGTACAATATCCCAGAGCATTCTTTCGTGAAGAGTTAGCGGATTCCGGTGTCTCTGGCTGTCGGCTACTATTGTACTGGCGCCACCCACCTATATGTATATCGATGTTTAGGTGGAAGACACTTGATGCAATTGAAGTTCACTAAACCATTAAAACAAATTTATAAAATAAATTTTAATTCGGACACAGACTAAAATTAGCTAGCTTGTCTCCAGAACCACCACAAACATTAATTATTTAGAGCAGAGCGTCTGTTTGCTATCGATTTTTTTCTTGTCAATCAATCGATTAAAATTACAGATCATTATGTCTATCAGACAAACATCGGGACCCATTCCCAGTATGTATCACTCCGAATGTGTTTGTCTCGTCTGAATGTTGTTTTAACCATCTGATCTGTTTAATTTTTACCGGGTGGATTGTTTCTACGGAAAGTCTTTGAATCTAGCGAGCCGGTCGCGATGGCCCACCCGAGGCACACGGCCCTCGGTCGGTGGCTATTGCTCTTAATTCCGTTCGTCGTCAGCGTCAACGGGGCAAAAGGTAGGTCTGCTATTCATTGTCTTGTCAAATCAAATGGTTTGATGCAAGTGAACTCTGAAAAAGTATCCGGAGTATAGTAATTACCCGGCGTTTGGTTTCCAAGCGCGCCACTACTTTCTGAGTCAAAAATGCTTTTATCTAGAGCCTTTTGGGGGATGTTTGAAAACACGTCGGGTATTTTTAGCGATGGTGGGTGATGGTTCGTACCCAGTTTGTTATTAGTTCGCCATTGGTTCGCCGTCAGTTTGTCGTCAGCTCGTCAATTAGTTAGTCATCAGTTCGTCATAGTTCGTCGTCAGCGTCATCAGTTCGTCAGCAGTTTGCAATCATGATCAATTCTCAATTAGTTTTTCATCGGCTCGTCTTTGGTTTATTATTAAAGATGGATTTCGTTCTATATCCTAACAATATTATATAAAATACTCCCACCCTCTTCCGTGGGAAGAAAACAGGAAATTTTCAATCTCTAATTTGGATGGGGAAGCAAAAAGGTTGGTGTAATCATGGAGGAAGAAAACATATGTTTCCTTCCTCCATGGTGTAATCAATCATTGCACTGCTTTATGTATAACTGGATACAATTAGTTACGATATCTTTGAATACGGATTGAAAGCGCGAGATTTCAAAATGGTAATGAGAAAACTATTATAAATGATACGGAAAATCTCGACACCCATCAGAAAAATTGGGGTAAAAAATGGAATCTGGACACACTCCGGAAATGAATATGAGGCTGGATCCGAATTAGTGGCCTTGGCTGTGGCTATGGCTGTGCTGTTGCTCCATGCAGACAATGAAAGTCCTTAGAAACAGAATAGCAACAGCCACAGCCACAGCCAAAGCCATAAATTCGGATGCATGCAGCCTCTCAGTATTCTTGAGGTGGCTAAAATATGGAGGACACTTAGGACACTAAAATTTTGAAGACACTTGTGTTCAATTAAGTTGGCAAAAAGCACAGCTGATAATTTCGTCACGTTTGACTATATAATCTGGGCCATGGAACAATGCAAGGGGCGAGGCTTTCTCAAACAAACCCAACATTCTATTGTCTTTCGATTTGATTTAAACAAAAAAAAAGGATTAATCGATCAATCGTGTACAATCCAGTGATTTCAATACAATTTACTGCGTTCATTGATTTCCGTTAATGTTCGACCTGTTTCAATGTCACATCGCTAAGGTAGGTCTGGGTCGATTATTACGCTTATGATTATTGTTATGTATTTATTATTTTTGATACTGAAATCAATACAACGATTGTATTGCCCAAGGCAGCTCGTAAGCCTAAAGAAATATGTGCAGAGCAGACGGTAAAGAAATGTTAGGTTTCATTTTAACTAGTGTCCGATAAACTGCATTATGTGTCCAGTGGGTTCGGCCTAAAGTTTGGCTCCTAGTACTTGTGTTCCTAAGCAAGGCATTTTGTCATAAATTTGTGGGGTACCGTGGCCGAGTGCATGGTTTAGGTGACTGACTCGCAATACTTTGGTGAAAACTCAATACCCGGCTGGGTACCTGTGCCCTTGAGGAAGGCACTTAAACACACTTGCTCCATCCTTCGGAAGGGATGTAAAGCCGTTGGTCCAGTGTACGTGTTGTTTAACGTACGTACAATATCCCAGAGCATTCTTTCGTGAAGAGTTAGCGGATTCCGGTGTCTCTGGCTGTCGGCTACCATTGTACTGGCGCCACCCACCTATATGTATATCGATGTTTAGGTGGAAGACACTTGATGCAATTGAAGTTCACTAAACCATTAAAACAAATTTATAAAATAAATTTTAATTCGGACACAGGCTAAAATTAGCTAGCTTGTCTCCAGAACCACCACAAACATGAATTATTTAGAGCAGAGCGTCTGTTTGCTATCGATTTTTTTCTTGTCAATCAATCGATTAGAATTACAGATCATTATGTCTATCTGACAAACATCGGGACCCATTCCCAGTATTTATCACTCCGAATGTGTTTGTCTCGTCTGAATGTTGTTTTAACCATCTGATCTGTTTAATTTTTACCGGGTGGATTGTTTCTACGGAAAGTCTTTGAATCTAGCGAGCCGGTCGCGATGGCCCACCCGAGGCACACGGCCCTCGGTCGGTGGCTATTGCTCTTAATTCCGTTCGTCGTCAGCGTCAACGGGGCAAAAGGTAGGTCTGCTATTCATTGTCTTGTCAAATCAAATGGTTTGATGCAAGTGAACTCTGAAAAAGTATCCGGAGTATAGTAATTACCCGGCGTTTGGTTTCCAAGCGCGCCACTACTTTCTGAGTCAAAAATGCTTTTATCTAGAGCCTTTTGGGGGATGTTTGAAAACACGTCGGGTATTTTTAGCGATGGTGGGTGATGGTTCGTACCCAGTTTGTTATTAGTTCGCCATTGGTTCGCCGTCAGTTTGTCGTCAGCTCGTCAATTAGTTAGTCATCAGTTCGTCATAGTTCGTCGTCAGCGTCATCAGTTCGTCAGCAGTTTGCAATCATGATCAATTCTCAATTAGTTTTTCATCGGCTCGTCTTTGGTTTATTATTAAAGATGGATTTCGTTCTATATCCTAACAATATTATATAAAATACTCCCACCCTCTTCCGTGGGAAGAAAACAGGAAATTTTCAATCTCTAATTTGGATGGGGAAGCAAAAAGGTTGGTGTAATCATGGAGGAAGAAAACATATGTTTCCTTCCTCCATGGTGTAATCAATCATTGCACTGCTTTATGTATAACTGGATACAATTAGTTACGATATCTTTGAATACGGATTGAAAGCGCGAGATTTCAAAATGGTAATGAGAAAACTATTATAAATGATACGGAAAATCTCGACACCCATCAGAAAAATTGGGGTAAAAAATGGAATCTGGACACACTCCGGAAATGAATATGAGGCTGGATCCGAATTAGTGGCCTTGGCTGTGGCTATGGCTGTGCTGTTGCTCCATGCAGACAATGAAAGTCCTTAGAAACAGAATAGCAACAGCCACAGCCACAGCCAAAGCCATAAATTCGGATGCATGCAGCCTCTCAGTATTCTTGAGGTGGCTAAAATATGGAGGACACTTAGGACACTAAAATTTTGAAGACACTTGTGTTCAATTAAGTTGGCAAAAAGCACAGCTGATAATTTCGTCACGTTTGACTATATAATCTGGGCCATGGAACAATGCAAGGGGCGAGGCTTTCTCAAACAAACCCAACATTCTATTGTCTTTCGATTTGATTTAAACAAAAAAAAAGGATTAATCGATCAATCGTGTACAATCCAGTGATTTCAATACAATTTACTGCGTTCATTGATTTCCGTTAATGTTCGACCTGTTTCAATGTCACATCGCTAAGGTAGGTCTGGGTCGATTATTACGCTTATGATTATTGTTATGTATTTATTATTTTTGATACTGAAATCAATACAACGATTGTATTGCCCAAGGCAGCTCGTAAGCCTAAAGAAATATGTGCAGAGCAGACGGTAAAGAAATGTTAGGTTTCATTTTAACTAGTGTCCGATAAACTGCATTATGTGTCCAGTGGGTTCGGCCTAAAGTTTGGCTCCTAGTACTTGTGTTCCTAAGCAAGGCATTTTGTCATAAATTTGTGGGGTACCGTGGCCGAGTGCATGGTTTAGGTGACTGACTCGCAATACTTTGGTGAAAACTCAATACCCGGCTGGGTACCTGTGCCCTTGAGGAAGGCACTTAAACACACTTGCTCCATCCTTCGGAAGGGATGTAAAGCCGTTGGTCCAGTGTACGTGTTGTTTAACGTACGTACAATATCCCAGAGCATTCTTTCGTGAAGAGTTAGCGGATTCCGGTGTCTCTGGCTGTCGGCTACCATTGTACTGGCGCCACCCACCTATATGTATATCGATGTTTAGGTGGAAGACACTTGATGCAATTGAAGTTCACTAAACCATTAAAACAAATTTATAAAATAAATTTTAATTCGGACACAGGCTAAAATTAGCTAGCTTGTCTCCAGAACCACCACAAACATGAATTATTTAGAGCAGAGCGTCTGTTTGCTATCGATTTTTTTCTTGTCAATCAATCGATTAGAATTACAGATCATTATGTCTATCTGACAAACATCGGGACCCATTCCCAGTATTTATCACTCCGAATGTGTTTGTCTCGTCTGAATGTTGTTTTAACCATCTGATCTGTTTAATTTTTACCGGGTGGATTGTTTCTACGGAAAGTCTTTGAATCTAGCGAGCCGGTCGCGATGGCCCACCCGAGGCACACGGCCCTCGGTCGGTGGCTATTGCTCTTAATTCCGTTCGTCGTCAGCGTCAACGGGGCAAAAGGTAGGTCTGCTATTCATTGTCTTGTCAAATCAAATGGTTTGATGCAAGTGAACTCTGAAAAAGTATCCGGAGTATAGTAATTACCCGGCGTTTGGTTTCCAAGCGCGCAACTACTTTCTGAGTCAAAAATGCTTTTATCTAGAGACTTCGGGGGGATGTTTGAAAACACTTCGGGTAATTTTAGCGATGATGGGTGATGGTTCGTCCCCAGTTTGTTTTTAGATCGCCATTGGTTCGCCGTCAGTTTGTCGTCAGCTCGTCGTCAGTTCGTCAATTAGTTAGTCATCAGTTCGTCATAGTTCGTCGTCAGCGTCATCAGTTCGTCAGCAGTTTGCAATCATGATCAATTCTCAATTAGTTTTTCATCAGCTCGTCTTTGGTTTATTTTCGGTTCGTCTTCAGTTCATCGTCATTTCATCAGTCCGTCATCATTGTGTCTTTAGTTCGTTGTCAATTCGCCGTCAGTCCGTCTTCACGCCGTTAGTTTGTCCTCAGTTATGGCCCAGTCACAATGTCGGCGATCTGTCGGGGATTAGTTTTGGCGGGGGGTCGTCGTAGAAAATAAAGAAGCCTTGAACAATCCTAGCAATAATCCTAATAAAAGTGGAGCAGTTACATTGTCTGAGATTTTTTCAAGGATTTTGACCCGGTTTTGTCGAAAAATCGTGGGATTAGCCTCCGATCGCCTCCGATTGCATCGGAGACGATATCTGCGAGCATCTTCAAAATCTTCAAAATCTTCTGTCACAGCCTCCTGCAGCAAGAGCGTCTCAAACTTTTAGCGATCCGATCGGAGGCGCCCTTATATACACGGCGATTTACTACGATTCCACCGTACGATTCGTCGGAGACGATCACAGAAAGCGTACGAATCGTCGCAGGGCGCCTCCGATTCAGTCGGAGGGCGCCGGAGACCACTCGCAGACATTGAATCTCAACCTGAATTTCCAATCCCACACAGAATCTTGCGACTAGTCTCAGATTATTCGGAGGACGCCTCCGATTAATCGGAGGGCATCGTAGGTCATCAGAGATTGTGTCTGGGATGCCCAAAATGGGTGAAAAATCTTGCGAGCAATCTTACAATTTTAAGTTCAAAGTTGGGGACCGCGACGGGTGTGGCGATGCCAAAAAAATCTGCGACAAGCCGCAGGCGTCCGGAGAGCGCCTCCGACGGGTGCAAAATCGTGAGATCTGTCTCAAGATTTTGTTCAAATTTCCCGGTTTTACCCATCGCCGACGCATCGCAACTGATTTGTGACTGGCCCATTAGTCAATCCATCAATTTGCCATCAGTTCGTCTTCATTTAGTCATCAGTTGCTGGTCACCAGTTCGCCAGCACTTTGCCAGCACTTCGCCAGCTCTTTGCCAGCACTTCGCCAGCTCTTCGCCAGCACTTCGGCAGTACTTCGCCGTCAGTTCACCTTCGGTTCATCCTAAGTTCGTCGTTAGCCCTTCGTCAGTTCGTCGTCAGTTTGTAATCAGTAAATCAACAGCTGGTTATTAATTCGCCAGCACTTCGCCAGCACTTCGCCAGCTCTTCGCCAGCACTTCGGCAGTACTTCGTCGTCAGTTCACCTTCGGTTCGTCTTAAGTTCGTCGTTAGCCCTTCGTCAGTTCGTCGTCAGTTTGTAATCAGTAAATCAACAGCTGGTTATTAATTCGTCATTAGTTCGTTCTCAGTTCGTCATCGGTACGGTCGGTCACTAGTTGTTTTCGGTTCATCTTCAGTTGTCTCCATCAAGTGACAAACAGACCATACAGGTTCTGTTAATCACCACACATTCTTTTAAAAAGTTGATTAGATGGCGCCACTGTAAATTGTTTGCCTTTATAAATTCTCATTTTTCCACATATTGTAGATCCCTGTTTGCTTAACCCGTGTTCGCATGACGGTACATGCCTAGTTACTCCCAAAGACAAGGCCTACTGCCAATGCCAACTGGGATACGAAGGTGCTACATGCGACGAGGATTTCAGCAACTGTAAGTTATTATTGGATTCAACTCAAACATGAATTTTAGCTAAAAGTATGGGGGCGGTCGGTTTGACGCAGTGGTTCTTTCCCCGCCTTTCATCTCTGGCGTCCCGGGTTCGATTCCGGGGCATGTACGTAGATTGGATTTGCAGTCCCTACTTTCTTTTAGAACGTAGATGAGGTACAGAGCTGACTTAAGCGGGCCTCCCACTGTGCGATTTTGGCCACGAATTTCCTACGAATTAGTACGATTTGGTACGATTACCAGAGACTGCCTATAGACTCTACACAATCGTACCCAATCGTAGCTAATTCGTGGCAAAAATCGCACAGTGGGTGGCCCGTTTTATACACAGGTTGGTTTTTACTACATGTATACACATAATAATAATAATAATAATTTAAAGGCCTACGTGTACATAAACATTTCAATGTTAAATGCAATTAAACAAACTACTTAAAACAGTTTGACATTAGTACTGCGATACATTGATTAAATTACTAAAACCTAAAAAGTGCCTCAACAGATATCAAACCACATCATCAATTACACATTGAGATACGGTCATTTATAGCACTTTTCGATCTTGCAATCTATATTTAAGTCATCCGTGTTATTCACCTTATGTATCTTTCTTTTTAGTACTCTGTTCAGATACATCCCGACTTTTCTACGACACTAAATCGGGTACCATCGACACTCGCCTCTCTGAACGCAACGCCTGCACGTACTTCATCGGGTCACCAGACGCCAAGAAGATATCGCTCACGATTACTTCAATTTCCTTGCCGAATTCGACCGACAAATTTCAGATTGGCAAAGGCCCAGAGTCGTTCTCAAAGCGTGTGAAGACGTTTACCACGGGCAGTTCACCACCCGAAGACCCGATCGAAATAAAAGGGAACCGGGTGTGGCTTTATATGTCTGTCGGACACCCAAGTCAGGACGCAGGGTTCACGCTCGAATTTGAAATAGGTAGGTGTTCTGTAAAACATAATACGATTTATAACAAAAAAGACACACAATCGACCAAAAGATCGATGAGGCTAAGAGATGCAATGTCATCAGTAATGTTTACGTTCACGTCTTGTGGCAAAGATGATGCACCAGCACCCCTTAAGAGCCGCTGAGGCTGGGTGCGCCATTCTGCCTGAACTTGAAGTCACTCCCTGAACTCCTGTTTGGGAGACACGCGGATAGCGGCGGAATCAGAGGTCAGTTCATCTCACGCAGGTAGAAAACCAAACATAATGCATTTTCCGAGAGCCCCTTACTTGCTTAATTTTCCCCGAAACAGAAAATGTCAACATAATTTTCTTACTGTGGGAATCATCTGGAGGAAATTCACTTTAGCAGAACAGTCTTGAAAGCGATTCCAAAGTAATTGACTGATCAGTGCCTTGTTATTCGTAATAATTTTTGCTATAGACGTCTGATTGCCATATCCACACTTTAATAGTGACTTAAAACTACTGGACATGCCATTAATGTGGATTTCAAGATTGCAATTATGCTTGCATTCATCCGCACGATTATATATTTTTTTAAAACCAGTTCCGTGAACCGCAACTTATACAAAACTGATTGATACTTAGCCAGCCCTCTCCTAAAGTCTATTGAAAATTGTCGCCTTAAAATATATAGTCGAATTTTATTTTGATGAACATGTCTTTTCAACGGGTAGATGGCGACGAGTGTTTAGACGATCCGTGCCCGGAGGAGGAACAGTGCGTGGATTTGGAGTACGACTACGAATGCGAAAGTAAGTGTTATTTGGGAAACTTTTGAATCGACTTGCACCGCGAATGGAATTATAATGGAGTTGGCAATTTTTAAAAAGAAATACCAAACATGTTTTGAAATAGCTCGTTTCGGGGTTCTCCAATTGGAATAAAAACGTTTGGGCGAGAGATTTGAAGCAGAACGCAAGAAGCCGGCATAATGACGCCACACTGTGTGTAGGCCTACATGTTCGCTTTTCTATAAGGTCGGACATGAACGGTTCGTAGCTCTATAGAAAAGCAGACATGTAACAAAGTGTTTACGTCATTAGCTATGTCATTTCGAAATAGTAAGAAGTGATTAGCTATTTTTTCCCCCAAAAGATATCGAGTACAAAATTGCAATTTCGTTATATATATTTTTGTACTTAACAAAAAAATTGTATTGTATTGGGGTGGGGTTAAGTATAGTTACGGACACAAGGTCCTGTTCAATCGCCTCTGCCGTAACATACGCCTCTTTGGGGTTTCTAAAAATACGAATAATGTACCAGTTTGAGCCAACTTTTATTTTGTTCTTTTCTCAACATCCAATGCAGGTGTGAGTGTTACTGATGAGATCGACGATTCTACTGCCGAATCGAGTAAGCTACATTCACAGAGCATTTCAGGGATTGAAGGAAAACATGATACTGGTCCTTAATACTTATGCGCGTTCTGTTTATGTGTATGTCTTGAAATTACGCATGAGTCAACCCAGGGAGCAGCGTCAGACATTGTTTTACCATTTTATACTTATTTCAAGTCTGAGATCGCGCATACTTCACAAATTTATGAGAAGTATACCTCATACATAATTGGTGATACGCAAAATCAGACTTTAAATAAGTTTAAAATGGCACAACCCGCCTCCTGTACCTGATATCAATTTGTTTTATTACGCTGTCCTCTGGTCAACCGAAGATGCTCAGTAGCCAGCTTGTTCACATCACTATATACAGACTGTACTCGTGCGACGTAGCCAATGAAGTTTGGCTTACAACCACTGACCTCTATACATGGACAGGAGGTGAACATGCGAAATTGAAGCAACGTCTCGGCCATCTTGATGTAGGAAAGACAATGCCTTTCCCAGACTGCTTCTCGGTCCATAAGATCCCTTAAATTCTACTTAACACATAATAAAGATAGTGTAACCAGTTTAGGGAAGTCATTGGCTTGCCTGTAATATGATGCACGGTTGCTTCAGTCACAGAGTTGCTTATCAGTCTATGGGCCAGTGCCTATATAGGGTGCGCCATTTTATGGAACTGAGTTCCTCTGCGGGAAAACTGCACACATGCAATCCTATTACGCTATGAAATCCGAACGAATGTACCCGATCCGATACATGAAGTCCCGAATGACTCGAGATACGACATGACCTAAAACAAGCTTATCCGAACTGACAAGGCATCACTGATCACGCTCCGAGACGTCAAGGCTCAATCAACGCGAAAAGAGCCGAACGTCTGGCTTGTGATGTGACAGGAAGGATCTCAACTAACGTACCCGAACCAGTAAGGTAGGCCTACCATTGGAGGGCCGGCGCGATCCGATTCGCAAGATCCGAACGATAAACAAAAAAGAACCAATCGTGACGTGTATAAAACCAAGCGCACCCAGTAATTTCATTTTTGTTTTCACTCTCCAATAGATGAGACAAGCAGTGAATGGGAAGAAAGTGAAGAAAGTGAAGAATCATGTAAGAATAACCATTAAATTCTGACACAAATTAAATCATTATACAATCTTTTTGTGCTTCTTTGTCGTCGTTTAAACCGGCTCCCGGGCCGGTTATGACGAGGTGTTGCTACCGTATACTTGCTGTTATTGCATAGGCTATTTTCCCGATGGTTTCTGTTTAAGAACAAACAATTTGTTTTTGTTTGAATTCCACACAAAGCTTCATCAAACAACGACACATCTGATGGGCAGGATAATTCCTCAGAGAGTAAGTAGAATTAATTTCTTGTCGTCACTTTTTTAGTTTGCAAACCTAAAACAGCTCCGCTGTTCAAAATCTTCTCATAGCCTAATCTAATTTAGGCCCGCTTTAAATACGAGAAAAAAATCTTGATTTGTTTCCGATCAAATTACCACATCAGAAAACAAACCTTGCATTGCTTTTGTGATTTGTAGCGGGGTCCACTGACGTTTCACCTGGGAACTCGGAAAACGCAAGTAAGTATATACCGAAACCAATCCTGCATTTAGACAAATTATACTAATATTGAAATTATGGCTCTACACTAAAAATCACTGAATCGTGTCCCTGCGCTTTTGCAATCAGGGGCGGATCCAGGGGGGCGGGGGGGGGGGGGGGGGGTCTTAGGGGGCGCACGCCGCCCCCCTTTTAAAAAAAACAACCTTTTTTGTGCACACTTTTCCTGCTTAAAGTGGTTCAATATTGCCTCAGATCGCACCACAGCATCTATAATCCATCTAGAAGCCGTTAGGGCTTCGCGCTACGCGCTCGCTATTTCATTGTCATCAGCATTTCATGCTTAAAAATGTCACGCCCCCCCCCCCCCCCCTTTTCAAAATCCTGGATCCGCCCCTGGCAATGGTACCTTTTCCGACGGCCATGATGTTTAGAGCCAATTACCATGGCAACGCACGTCATACTTCGGCTGTCTACTTCCAAGTTAAATACTGACGACCGTCTCAATACACAAATAACACTACTTTCAAGTTACTAACGATTAACACTCCTTCAGATGTTTGCGCACCGAACCAGTGTATGAACGGCGGTACCTGCAAGCGTACACCCCAAGCCGAGCTCTACTGCCTGTGCCCGCTGGGATACGTAGGGGACTTATGCGAATATAATCACACGAGAGGTAAAGACCAGACATAAATTAATAATAATAATAATAATAACACAAGCGCCATCTATCTATGTAGACATATTCCGAGACGGCTGTTGCCATTATTTCAACTAGGTGGCAACCCGGCCAAGGCGCACAACCCTATCAGCACTTAGATTGTGGCATTCCCCATAACAGCTTCGCTTGGGTTGACGAGGCAACTGGGATTAAGTGCCTTGCCCAGGGACACGTTGGTCGAAGTGGGGCTCGAACCCCCAACCTCTGATTGGGAGTCACGCTTCATACCCAATAGACCACACGCGCTCCCCATATTTGGATATAATCACTGGTGTTCTTATTAAGAAATACATATAGCCTAGGATAGATGCTCGGTCTATTAATTTAATACACTCTTCAAAATCTTTAGAGAAAATATAAAGCCACCTTCAGGTCAAATTCGCGACGATCAAAACACCCGGGCGACTGGTTTAAAGCACCAAGCCGCGCCCGAGTTGCCTGTGTGTGGGCATTGCGGTCGCACTGTGGACTCGAAACCCATTCAAGTCCACAATTTGCGGGAAAAGGTGACGGATTGTGGACTTGCACTCGTTCGCGATCGCTCAAGTCCACAGTCAGGTTGACCAAACTTGGGAAAAGGGGTTAGGGTGGGGGTGGAGGGTTAGAAAAAAAAAGGTTAGGGATCAGGAGTAAAGTTTAGAAACATGGATTAGGAAAAAAATTGGGGTGGATGAGGGAAGAATTTGGAGAAAACAACGATTTTCCGACCAATTCTCTTAAGTGCACGAATACAAAGAAACGTACACAGTGCGTACGTAATGTACACATGTGTGTGTGTCGAAATGCATCTTGTATTATTTTCTGCTTGATGCCGACGATACCGTTTCGGCAAAAGAGATTCTTTAGATGTTGTCCACATACTGTGTCTCAAATAACCTTTTTTTTGTGAAATGTATAAGCGAAAGAACTTGCAGATAACAAAGATATTCAACAATTCGCCAAAAGATTAATTTTTGTTACACGTTTGATTTGTAAAAGTATACCTATATTCATCTCTTCAATATAGGTGCAGCCACCTGTGACGACGGACCCCGACTCTTTTACGAAACGTACGACGGTAACATTCTGGGATCCCAGTCAGCGTATCCGGAACCGGGCCAGAAGCACTGTATATACTTCATCGGAGCCCCAGACGCCCAAATCATATACCTGACGGTCAACTCGATTGACCTGGCTGGGCCGTATGATCAGTTGTCCATCGGAACCGGATTCTCCTCCACCAGTGTTGAGACTTTCACGTCTGTCAGCCCTCTTCCGGAAGAGGTTCTCAAGTTGGAAGCCAATAGAGCCTGGATTCACCTGTTAGTTGCGGAAGGAAGTGGCGTGGCGTCGTTTAACATTACTTATACTATAGGTAATATGGTTTAGACAATTGGTGAGGTCACAATTCTATGTGTGTTACGTGTTAGTGTTAGACTGTTAACAGATCTGTTATCTCAATCAGAATTGTGACCTCGGAAGAAACGCCGTGTTAACATAGCGTGTTAGTGTGTGTTGAAAATCGTGCGCAAAACCTCAAAGCCAGTGAGTGAGGGCGCAATTCTGTGCTCCGTGTTAGTGTTAGTGTAACAGATCTGTTAACAGATATGTGGACTTACGCAATTGCGTAAGTCCACTTATGCCATAAGTTATTGCGTAACTTGCGCAATAAGTTAATAAGCGTTTCACGAAAGATGCGCCACATCAGGATGTGACGCAACTCGCCGACTTACGCCATAAAATGTGGCGTAACTTGCGCAATGGTTTTTGGTGGCGTAAGTTGGAAAAATGTGTCGTAGGACAGTGGAAAATGGCGATAATGCAGCTAGCTACACGTGCTTATTTAAAGCATCGTCAACGAACTGAACCCCAGCCTTCCGTTTGTAGAAAACGGCCTTTATCGGTGAAATCTGCGACTCGACGCATTATGACTCGCGACGGCAGCCATGATGACCGTGCAAAATTTGTGAAAAACAACGACGTATGTTTTATGTACGACTATTTTATCAAGCGCAAGCATCAAATAGTCGTTGATAAACTAGAAATTAGCCTCTCACAAGTGCTAAAGTGAAAAAATAAACGTTGCGCAGCTAAGAAGAGTTTCGTGAAATCGATTTTAAGTAATTGCGCAGCTACGGCATAACTTTATGGCGTAAGTCTTGCGCCATAACCGTTTATGGCGCAAGTTACGCACTGTTTCGTGAAATCGGCTGCAGGTCGGACATGAACGGTTCGTAGCTCTATAGAAAAGCAGACATGTAACAAAGTATTTACGTCATTAGCTATGTCATTTCGAAATAGTAAGAAGTGATTAGCTATTTTTTCCCCCAAAAGATATTGAGTACAAAATTGCAATTTCGTTATATATATTTTTGTACTTACCAACAAATTGGTATTGTATTGGGGTGGGGTTACGTATAGTTACGGACACAAGGTCCTGTTCAATCGCCTCTGCCGTAACATACGCCTCTTTGGGGTTTCTAAAAATACGAATAATGTACCAGTTTGAGCCAACTTTTATTTTGTTCTTTTCTCAACATCCAATGCAGGTGTGAGTGTTACCGATGAGATCGACGATTCTGGTGCCGAATCGAGTAAGCTACATTCACAGAGCATTTCAGGGATTGAAGGAAAACATTATACTGGTCCTTAATACTTATGCGCGTTCTGTTTATGTGTATGTCTTGAAATTACACATGAGTCAACCCAGGGAGCAGCGTCAGACATTGTTTTACCATTTTATACTTATTTCAAGTCTGAGATCGCGCATACTTCACAAATTTATGAGAAGTATACCTCATAACTGGTGATACGCAATATTAGACTTGAAATAAGTCTAAAATGGCACAACCCGCCTCCTGTACCTGATATCAATTTGTTTTATTACGCTGTCCTCTGGTCAACCGAAGATGCTCAGTAGCCAGCTTGTTCACATCACTACAGACTGTACTCGTGCGACGTAGCCAATGAAGTTTGGCTTACAACCACTGACCTCTACAGGAGGTGAACATGCGAAATTGAAGCAACGTCTCGGCCATCTTGATGTAGGAAAGACAATGCCTTTCCCAGACTGCTTCTCGGTCCATAAGATCCCTTAAATTCTACTTAACACATAATAAAGATAGTGTAACCAGTTTAGGGAAGTCATTGGCTTGCCTGTAATATGATGCACGGTTGCTTCAGTCACAGAGTTGCTTATCAGTCTATGGGCCAGTGCCTATATAGGGTGCGCCATTTTATGGAACTGAGTTCCTCTGCGGGAAAACTGCACACATGCAATCCTATTACGCTATGAAATCCGAACGAATGTACCCGATCCGATACATGAAGTCCCGAATGACTCGAGATACGACATGACCTAAAACAAGCTTATCCGAACTGACAAGGCATCACTGATCACGCTCCGAGACGTCAAGGCTCAATCAACGCGAAAAGAGCCGAACGTCTGGCTTGTGATGTGACAGGAAGGATCTCAACTAACGTACCCGAACCAGTAAGGTAGGCCTACCATTGGAGGGCCGGCGCGATCCGATTCGCAAGATCCGAACGATAAACAAAAAAGAACCAATCGTGACGTGTATAAAACCAAGCGCACCCAGTAATTTCATTTTTGTTTTCACTCTCCAATAGATGAGACAAGCAGTGAATGGGAAGAAAGTGAAGAAAGTGAAGAATCATGTAAGAATAACCATTAAATTCTGACACAAATTAAATCATTATACAATCTTTTTGTGCTTCTTTGTCGTCGTTTAAACCGGCTCCCGGGCCGGTTATGACGAGGTGTTGCTACCGTACGTGCTGTTATTGCATAGGCTATTTTCCCGATGGTTTCTGTTTAAGAAAAAACAATTTGTCTTTGTTTGAATTCCACACAAAGCTTCATCAAACAACGACACATCTGATGGGCAGGATAATTCCTCGGAGAGTAAGTAGAATTAATTTCTTGTCGTCACATTTTTTTAGTTTGCAAAGTAACCTAAAACAGCCCCGCTGTTCAAAATCGTCTCAGCCTAATCTAATTTAAGCCCGCTTCAAATACGAGAAAAAAATATTGATTTGTTTCCGATCAAATTACCAAATCAGAAAAAACCTTTCATTGCTTTTGTGATTTGTAGCGGGGTCCACTGACGTTTCACCTGGGAACTCGGAAAACGCAAGTAAGTATATACCGAAACCAATCCTGCATTTAGACAAATTATACTAATATTGAAATTATAAAGCCCGCTCCAACGAGTTTTAAACCGAACTCTTGAAACTAGTCACTCGTGACCCAACTTTAAATTTACTGACTCGTCTAAACACACTCACGGCCCAACAGACTGCCGAAGTGAATACGCCATGTATCTTCTGTTAGTTGCCTATAGCAATGGCTCTACACTAAAAATCACTGAATCTTGTCCCTGCGCTTTTGCAATGGTACCTTTTCCGACGGCCATGATATTTAGAGCCAATTACCATGGCAACGCACGTCACACTTTGGCTGTCTATTTCCAAGTTAAATACTGACGACCGTCTTAATACACAAATAACACTACTTTCAAGTTACTAACGATTAACACTCCTTTAGATGTTTGCGCAGCACCGAACCCGTGTATGAACAACGGTACCTGCAAGCGTACACCCCAAGCCGAGCTCTACTGCCTGTGCCCGCAGGGATACGCAGGGGACTTATGCGAACTTGATTACACGAGAGGTAAAGACCAGACATAAATTATTAATAATAATAATAATAACACAAGCGCCATCTATAGACATATTCCGAGACGGCTGTTGCCATTATTTCAACTAGGTGGCAACCCGGCCAAGGCGCACAACCCTATCAGCACTTAGATTGTGGCATTCCCCATAACAGCTTCCCATATATCGCTTGGGTTGACGAGGCAACTGGGATTAAGTGCCCAGGGACACGTTGGTCGAAGTGGGGCTCGAACCCCCAACCTCTGATTGGGAGTCCCGCTTCATACCCACTAGACCACACGCGCTCCCCAAATTTGGATATCTATAATCACTGGTGTTCTTATTAAGAAATACATATAGCCTAGGATAGATGCTCGGTCTATTAATTTAATACACTCTTCAAAATCTTTAGAGAAAATATAAAGCCACCTTCAGGTCAAATTCGCGACGATCAGAACACCCGGACGACTGGTTTAAAGCACCAAGCCGCGCCCGAGTTGCCTGTGTGTGGGCATTGCGGTCGCACTGTGGACTCGAAACCCATTCAAGTCCACAATTTGCGGGAAAAGGTCACGGATTGTGGACTTGCCCTCGTTCGCGATCGCTCAAGTCCACAGTCAGGTTGACCAAACTTGGGAAAAGGGGTTAGGGTGGGGGTGGAGGGTTAGAAAAAAAAAGGGTTAGGGATCAGGAGTAAAGTTTAGAAACATGGATTAGGAAAAAATTGGGGTGGATGAGGGAAGAATTTGGAGAAAACAACGATTTTCCGACCAATTCTCTTAAGTGCACGAATACAAAGAAACGTCCACAGTGCGTACGTAATGTACACATGTGTGTGTGTCGAAATGCATCTTGTATTATTTTCTGCTTGATGCCGACGATACCGTTTCGGCAAAAGAGATTCTTTAGATGTTGTCCACATACTGTGTCTCAAATAACCTTTTTTTGTGAAATGTATAAGCGAAAGAACTTGCAGATAACAAAGATATTCAACAATTCGCCAAAAGATTAATTTTTGTTACACGTTTGATTTGTAAAAGTATACCTATATTCATCTCTTCAATATAGTTGCAGCCACCTGTGACGACGGACCCCGACTCTTTTACGACACGTACAACGGTAACATTCTGGGATCCCAGTCAGCGAATCCGGAACCGGGCAAGATCGTTCGCTGTACGTACTTCATCGGAGCCCCAGACGCCCAAATCATATACCTGATGGTCAACTCGATTGACCTGGCTGGGCCGTATGATCGGTTGCTCATCGGAACCGGATCCTCCACCCTCGACGGTCTCAGGGTTGAGACTCTCACGTCTGTCAGCCCTCTTCCGGAAGAGGTTCTGAAGTTGGAAGCCAATAGAGCCTGGATTTTCCTGTTTGTTGCGGAAGGAAGTGGCGTGGCGTCGTTTAACATTACTTATACTATAGGTAATATGGTTTAGACAATTGGTGAGGTCACAATTCTATGTGTGTTACGTGTTAGTGTTAGACTGTTAACAGATCTGTTATCTCAATCAGAATTGTGACCTCGGAAGAAACGCCGTGTTAACATAGCGTGTTAGTGTGTGTTGAAAATCGTGCGCAAAACCTAAAAGTACAGTGAGGGCGCAATTCTGTGCTCCGTGTTAGTGTTAGTGTAACAGATCTGTTAACAGATATGTTAACGGATCTGTTAACACGGCGTCTCGGGAAACCGTGTTAGTGTCAGCGTAACATATCTGTTAACAGATCTGTTGACTCGGCATCTTGGAAAATGTCAAGTCGGTATAGGGTTCTGCACGACTTTCAACACTAACACTAACACAGATTTGTGACCTCCGGTCCGTGTTACACGAGCTTAACCACTAGTGATTGAAATTTTCAAAATCTTCACGGAGCCCAAGAAAAGTCTCAATTGTGGGTAGAATGCAAGATCCAACACATTTATAAGTTGTGTTGAAAGATTTAACTAAATTTATTGAGAATCACAAAAGTTCCAAATTAATCAAAATTAACACCACCCACTTCGTTCAGATTAACTAAACAGATCTGTTAACAGATCTGTTACACTAACACGATGTGTAACATGAGGTCTTTAACTAACATGAGATGTAACACTAACACGTCTTAAACATCATGTTAACATCGAGTTAACACGGTGTTTGTTCTGAGGTTACAATTCTGATTAAGTTAACAGGGGCCAATTTCATAAAGCTGTTAAGCAAATAAATGTGCTTATTCAAAAAATTGTTTCCTTTATAAAAATGGGTTAATGGTCGAAATTGCATGTCAACTTGTGTTTTTCACAAGAATATCTGCTGTTCTTGTGAAAAACACAAGTTGACATGCAATTTTGACTTTAACCCATTTTTATAAAGCAAACAAATTTTTGATTAAGCAAATGTTTTTGCTTAACAGCTTTATGAACACTAACACGCAACCCAGTGTTGCGACTTCGCCATATGTACAGTTAACACGGTGTTAACACCATGTTAAAACAGATCTGTTAATACGGTGTTCACCTGGACGTTAGATGCCGAGATTAATGCCGTGTTAACAGATCTGTAACACTAACACTAACACATAACACACACAGAATTGTGACCTCACCCAATGCCCTCGAGTTCTGTTTACGCATTGTTGACGTTGTTTTACTACTTTCTTTGTGACGGATGCAAAATTGGATCACAGCGGATTGGAGGTGGTACGTCTCTAAATGAACAGCGGCGTCGCCGACTTTCCAAAACTTTGGACGGTTACACACTAGTCCCCCAGAGAAGCTTAAATAATATTATGCAGATTTTCAAATTATAATAGCATATCTCATTTGGAAAAAGGACACAGTATTGGAAGCGCACAAGTGCACCTCATCCCGTCGACGCCATGACTGGTATTAGCTGACGATAATGTTGAATATGCAACAGACATCTTCAGTTTAAAGCTGCCATTCTATAAATGTCGTCGCGATTACTTGTTTAAAGATGTTGTCATTATCAAAATTTGTTCTTGCAGAGACTGCCGAGGGTAGCCAAACTGGTAACGAAGCCACAGAAGCTCCACCCGGTACGTTAAGACTGGAAACTATCACTTCGATTATAATTTAGAAATATATTTGAGTCTCCGTGTAATTTTATAAATTATGCAGTCGAAGGGGGTATAGACACAAAAGAGAATCGTCAGTCTGTAACGCAAAATGTCTGGGTGTATAGGTTTAATAGGTTCACCTGCCGGTGTCCTGCGGGATACGCGGGTGAAACATGCAAGACTGGAAACCTACATGTACAAGACATTTATAATACGACAATCTTTTAGACATTGACGATTGCGCAAAAAAAAACCATGTGAGAATTGGGAAAGCTGTGTGGACTGCATCATTATTCCGTCACATGTAATTGCATGTGTTGAAGGCTATGCAGGAGAAAAGTGCACAATCGGTGAGCGTTTGGGGCTAATCATTAAGGTTAATTCATTGATGATACTACATGTTTGTCCTTAATACATAACTCTTTCCTGTTACCTTCCAACGCCCACAAAAGCAGAAACAAGCCTCACGGTGGTTTATAAGCATGAAGCTCAGATTTGAACAAAGATTTGGGAAAGCATGCTGCCAAAAAATCCAGGACGTAGTCAAACGTCAGTTGCCTAATTATGGAATTGCATCAGCTTTCCATGAGAACATCAAGTAGTGACGGATCTAGTATCAATACCATATATGAAAATGATTGAAATCAGTGCCTGGTGTTATATGGAAACAAAATGATTTGCAAAAAGTGACTTCCCTGCCCCAGAAAATGAGTAAGTACCAGGGTCCATTTACATATATGTATGTTTATACATGTAGATGTTTAGAGCCAATTACCATGGCAACGCACGTCACACTTCGGCTGTCTACGTCCAAGTTAAATACTGACGACCGTCTTAATACACAAATAACACTACTTTCAAGTTACTAACGATTAACACTCCTTCAGATGTTTGCGCACCGAACCAGTGTATGAACGGCGGTACCTGCAAGCGTACACCCCAAGCCGAGCTCTACTGCCTGTGCCCGCTGGGATACGAAGGGGACTTATGCAAATATAATGACACGAGAGGTAAAGACCAGACATAAATTAATAATAATAATAATAATAACACAAGCGCCATCTATCTATGTAGACATATTCCGAGACGGCTGTTGCCATTATTTCAACTAGGTGGCAACCCGGCCAAGGCGCACAACCCTATCAGCACTTAGATTGTGGCATTCCCCATAACAGCTTCCCATATATCGCTTGGGTTGACGAGGCAACTGGGATTAAGTGCCTTGCCCAGGGACACGTTGGTCGAAGTGGGGCTCGAACCCCCAACCTCTGATTGGGAGTCCCGCTTCATACCCACTAGACCACACGCGCTCCCCAAATTTGGATATCTATAATCACTGGTGTTCTTATTAAGAAATACATATAGCCTAGGATAGATGCTCGGTCTATTAATTTAATACACTCTTCAAAATCTTTAGAGAAAATATAAAGCCACCTTCAGGTCAAATTCGCGACGATCAGAACACCCGGACGACTGGTTTAAAGCACCAAGCCGCGCCCGAGTTGCCTGTGTGTGGGCATTGCGGTCGCACTGTGGACTCGAAACCCATTCAAGTCCACAATTTGCGGGAAAAGGTGACGGATTGTGGACTTGCACTCGTTCGCGATCGCTCAAGTCCACAGTCAGGTTGACCAAACTTGGGAAAAGGGGTTAGGGTGGGGGTGGAGGGTTAGAAAAAAAAAGGTTAGGGATCAGGAGTAAAGTTTAGAAACATGGATTATGAAAAAATTGGGGTGGATGAGGGAAGAATTTGGAGAAAACAACGATTTTCCGACCAATTCTCTTAAGTGCACGAATACAAAGAAACGTACACAGTGCGTACGTAATGTACACATGTGTGTGTGTCGAAATGCATCTTGTATTATTTTCTGCTTGATGCCGACGATACCGTTTCGGCAAAAGAGATTCTTTAGATGTTGTCCACATACTGTGTCTCAAATAACCTTTTTTTTGTGAAATGTATAAGCGAAAGAACTTGCAGATAACAAAGATATTCAACAATTCGCCAAAAGATTAATTTGTGTTACACGTTTGATTTGTAAAAGTATACCTATATTCATCTCTTCAATATAGTTGCAGCCACCTGTGACGACGGACCCCGACTCTTTTACGACACGTACGACGGTAACATTCTGGGATCCCAGTCAGCGAATCCGGAACCGGGCAAGATCGTTCGCTGTACGTACTTCATCGGAGCCCCAGACGCCCAATTCATATACCTGACGGTCAACTCGATTGACCTGGCTGGGCCGTATGATCAGTTGCTCATCGGAACCGGATCCTCCGCCATCTACGGTCTCAAACTGAAGGTTGAGACTTTCACGTCTGTCAGCCCTCTTCCGGAAGAGGTTCTGAAGTTGGAAGCCAATAGAGCCTGGATTTACCTGTTTGTTAAGGAAGGAAGTGGCGTGGCGTCGTTTAACATTACTTATACTATAGGTAATATGGTTTAGACAATTGGTGAGGTCACAATTCTATGTGTGTTACGTGTTAGTGTTAGACTGTTAACAGATCTGTTATCTCAATCAGAATTGTGACCTCGGAACAAACGCCGTGTTAACACAGCGTGTTAGTGTGTGTTGAAACCTCAAAGTGCAGTGAGTTAGGGCGCAATTTTGTGCTCCGTGTTAGTGTTAGTGTAACAGATCTGTTAACAGATATGTTAACGGATCTGTTAACAGATATGTTAACGGATCTGTTAACAGATCTGTTAACACGGCGTCTCGGGAAACCGTGTTAGTGTCAATGTAACAGATCTGTTAACAGATCTGTTGACTCGGCATCATGGGAAATGTCAAGTCGGTATAGGGTTTTGCACGACTTTCAACACTAACACTAACACAAACACAGATTTGTGACCTCCGGTCCGTGTTACACGAGCTTAACCACTAGTGATTGAAATCTTCACGGAGCCCAAGAAAAGTCTCAATGGGTAGAATGCAAGATCCAACACATTTATAAGTTGTGTTGAAAAATTTAACTCAATTTATTGAGAATCACAAAAGTTCCAAATTAATCAAAATTAACATCACCCACTTCGATCAGATTAACTGAACAGATCTGTTAACAGATCTGTCACACTAACACGATGTGTAACATGAGGTGTTCAACTAACATGAGATGTAACACTAACGCGTCTTAAACATCATGTTAACATCGAGTTAACACGGTGTTTGTTCTGAGGTTAAAATTCTGATTAAGTTAACGGGGGGCCAATTTCATAAAGCTGTTAAGCAAATAAATGTGCTTATTCAAAAAATTGTTTCCTTTATAAAAATGGGTTAATGGTCGAAATTGCATGTCAACTTGTGTTTTTCACAAGAATATCTGCTGTTCTTGTGAAAAACACAAGTTGACATGCAATTTTGACTTTAACCCATTTTTATAAAGCAAACAAATTTTTGATTAAGCAAATGTTTTTGCTTAACAGCTTTATGAAATTGGCCCCTGATCTGTTACACTAACACTAACACGCAACCCAGTGTTGCGACTTCGCCATATGTACAGTTAACACGGTGTTAACACCATGTTAAAACAGATCTGTTAATACGGTGTTCACCTGGACGTTAGATGCCGAGATTAATGCCGTGTTAACAGATCTGTAACACTAACACTAACACATAACACACACAGAATTGTGACCTCACCCAATGCACTCGAGTTCTGTTTACGCATTGTTGACGTTGTTTTACTACTTTCTTTGTGACGGATGCAAAACTGGATCACAGCGGATTGGAGGTGGTACGTCTCTAAATGAACAGCGGCGTCGCCGACTTTCCACAACTTTGGAGTGGACGGTTACACACACTAGTCCCCCAGAGAAGCTTAAATAATATTATGCAGATTTTCAAATTATAATAGCATATCTCATTTGGAAAAAGGACACAGTAATTGGAAGCGCACAAGTGCACCTCATCCCGTCGACGCCATGACTGGTATTAGCTGACGATAATGTTGAATATGCAACAGACATCTTCAGTTTAAAGCTGCCATTCTATAAATGTCGTCGCGATTACTTGTTTAAAGATGTTGTCATTATCAAAATTTGTTCTTGCAGAGACTGCCGAGGGTAGCCAATCTGGTAACGAAGCCACAGAAGCTCCACCTGGTACGTTAAGACTGGAAACTATCACTTCGATTATAATTTAGAAATATATTTGAGTCTCCGTGTAATTTTATAAATTATGCAGTCGAAGGGGGTATAGACACAAAAGAGAATCGTCAGTCTGTAACGCAAAATGTCTGGGTGTATAGGTTTAATAGGTTCACCTGCCGGTGTCCTGCGGGATACGCGGGTGAAACATGCAAGACTGGAAACCTACATGTACAAGACATTTATAATACGACAATCTTTTAGACATTGACGATTGCGCAAAAAAAAAACATGTGAAAATTGGGAAAGCTGTGTGGACAGCATCATTATTCCGTCACATGTAATTGCATGTGTTGAAGGCTATGCAGGAGAAAAGTGCACAATCGGTGAGCGTTTGGGGCTAATCATTAAGGTTAATTCATTGATGATACTACATGTTTTTCCTTAATACATAACTCTTTCCTGTTACCTTCCAACGCCCACAAAAGCAGAAACAAGCCTCACGGTGGTTTATAAGCATGAAGCTCAGATTTGAACAAAGATTTGGGAAAGCATGCTGCCAAAAATCCAGGACGTAGTCAAACGTCAGTTTCCAAAATACGGAATTGCATCAGCTTTCCATGAGGATATCAAGTAGTGACGGATCTCGTATCAATACCATACATAAACATGATTGAAATCAGAAAAAAAGATTTGCAAAAAGTGAGACTTCCCTGCCCCAGAAAATGACCTTTATAATACAGGAAGCTTTTCAACTTTCTTTCAGACATCGACGAATGCGCCAACAAACCATGTGAAAATGGTGGCAGCTGCGTAGACAAGGTCAATTCCTTCGTCTGTAACTGTGTTGATGGCTTTTCAGGAGGCACATGCGGACTCAGTAAGTACCAGGGTCCATTTGTTTATACATGTAAATGGGAGACGTGGTGGTCTATAGTGCATCCAATCCAGGAGTGGCAATGCTCCTAGTCACTCTATGCCACAGAAATCGGGGATGAGTATCGGCCGTATGAGTCAGTATATATGGGCTTGTAAACGACTACCTACCTTATACATGTAAATCTGAATCATTTGGTTTTTGTTTCAGATATCGACGACTGTGCCAGCAAGCCCTGTAAAAATGGAGCTTCTTGTATAGATGGCATCAATAGGTTCACTTGCGCCTGTCTTGCGGGTTACACAGGGGAAACGTGCAAGACTGGTAAGTTTGATTCATTGGTGATGATACTACACGTTATTCCTTGAAACAGAACTCTTTCCTGTTACCTTCCAATGCCCACAAAAGCAGAAACAAGCCTCACGGTGGTTTATAAGCCTGAAGCTCAGATTTGAACAAAAGTTTGGGAAAAAATGCTGCCAAAAATCCAGGACGTAGTCAAACGTCAGTTGCCTAATTATGGAATTGCATCAGCTTTCCATGAGAACATCAAGTAGTGACGGATCTAGTATCAATACCATATATTAAAATGATTGAAATCAGTGCCTGGTGTTATATGGAAACAAAATGATTTGCAAAAAGTGATCTAGACTTCCCTGCCCCAGAAAATGAGTAAGTACCAGGGTCCATTTACATATATGTATGTTTATACATGTAGATGTTTAGAGCCAATTACCATGGCAACGCACGTCACACTTCGGCTGTCTACTTCCAAGTTAAATACTGACGACCGTCTTAATACACAAATAACACTACTTTCAAGTTACTAACGATTAACACTCCTTTAGATGTTTGCACACCGAACCAGTGTATGAACGGCGGTACCTGCAAGCGTACACCCCAAGACGAGCTCTACTGCCTGTGCCCGCTGGGATACGAAGGGGACTTATGCAAAAATAATGACACGAGAGGTAAAGACCAGACATAAATTAATAATAATAATAATAATAACACAAGCGCCATCTATCTATGTAGACATATTCCGAGACGGCTGTTGCCATTATTTCAACTAGGTGGCAACCCGGCCAAGGCGCACAACCCTCAGCACTTAGATTGTAGCATTCCCCATAGCAGCTTCCCATATATCGCTTGGGTTGACGAGGCAACTGGGATTAAGTGCCTTGCCCAGGGACACGTTGGTCGAAGTGGGGCTCGAACCCCCAACCTCTGATTGGGAGTCCCGCTTCATACCCAATAGACCACACGCGCTCCCCATATTTGGATATAATCACTGGTGTTCTTATTAAGAAATACATATAGCCTAGGATAGATGCTCGGTCTATTAATTTAATACACTCTTCAAAATCTTTAGAGAAAATATAAAGCCACCTTCAGGTCAAATTCGCGACGATCAGAACACCCGGACGACTGGTTTAAAGCACCAAGCCGCGCCCGAGTTGCCTGTGTGTGGGCATTGCGGTCGCACTGTGGACTCGAAACCCATTCAAGTCCACAATTTGCGGGAAAAGGTGACGGATTGTGGACTTGCACTCGTTCGCGATCGCTCAAGTCCACAGTCAGGTTGACCAAACTTGGGAAAAGGGGTTAGGGTGGGGGTGGAGGGTTAGAAAAAAAAGGTTAGGGATCAGGAGTAAAGTTTAGAAACATGGATTAGGAAAAAATTGGGGTGGATGAGGGAAGAATTTGGAGAAAACAACGATTTTCCGACCAATTCTCTTAAGTGCACGAATACAAAGAAACGTACACAGTGCGTACGTAATGTACACATGTGTGTGTGTCGAAATGCATCTTGTATTATTTTCTGCTTGATGCCGACGATACCGTTTCGGCAAAAGAGATTCTTTAGATGTTGTCCACATACTGTGTCTCAAATAACCTTTTTTGTGTGAAATGTATAAGCGAAAGAACTTGCAGATAACAAAGATATTCAACAATTCGCCAAAAGATTAATTTTTGTTACACGTTTGATTTTTAAAAGTATACCTATATTCATCTCTTCAATATAGTTGCAGCCACCTGTGACGACGGACCCCGACTCTTTTACGACACGTACGACGGTAACATTCTGGGATCCCAGTCATCGTATCCGGAACCGGGCGGGAAGCACTGTATATACTTCATCGGAGCCCCAGACGCCCAAATCATATACCTGACGGTCAACTCGATTGACCTGGCTGGGCCGTATAATCGGTTGTTCATCGGAACCGGATCCTCCGCCGCCCTTGCTCAGACTCTCACGTCTGTCAGCCCTCTTCCGGAAGAGGTTCTGAAGTTGGAAGCCAATAGAGCCTGGATTTTCCTGTTAGTTGTGGAAGGAAGTGGCGTGGCGTCGTTTAACATTACTTATACTATAGGTAATATGGTTTAGACAATTGGTGAGGTCACAATTCTATGTGTGTTACGTGTTAGTGTTAGACTGTTAACAGATCTGTTATCTCAATCAGAATTGTGACCTCGGAAGAAACGCCGTGTTAACATAGCGTGTTAGTGTGTGTTGAAAATCGTGCGCAAAACCTCAAAGTACAGTGAGTGAGGGCGCAATTCTGTGCTCCGTGTTAGTGTTAGTGTAACAGATCTGTTAACAGATATGTTAACGGATCTGTTAACACGGCGTCTCGGGAAACCGTGTTAGTGTCAGCGTAACATATCTGTTAACAGATCTGTTGACTCGGCATCTTGGGAAATGTCAAGTCGGTATAGGGTTCTGCACGACTTTCAACACTAACACTAACACAGATTTGTGACCTCCGGTCCGTGTTACACGAGCTTAACCACTAGTGATTGAAATTTTCAAAATCTTCACGGAGCCCAAGAAAAGTCTTAATTGTGGGTAGAATGCAAGATCCAACACATTTATAAGTTGTGTTGAAAGATTTAACTAAATTTATTGAGAATCACAAAAGTTCCAAATTAATCAAAATTAACATCACCAACTAAACAGATCTGTTAACAGATCTGTCACACTAACACGATGTGTAACATGAGGTGTTCAACTAACATGAGATGTAACACTAACACGTCTTAAACATCATGTTAACATCGAGTTAACACGGTGTTTGTTCTGAGGTTACAATTCTGATTAAGTTAACGGGGGCCATTTTCATAAAGCTGTTAAACAAAAAAATGTGCTTAATCACAAAATTGTTTCCTTTATAAAAAAAAAGGTTAATGGTCGAAATTGCATGTCAACTTGAGTTTTTCACAAGAATATCTGCTGTTCTTGTGAAAAACACAAGTTGACATGCAATTTTGATTATAACCCATTTTTATAAAACAAACAAATTTTTGAATAAGCAAATTATTTTGCTTAACAGCTTTATGAAATTGGCCCCTGATCTGTTACACTAACACTAACACGCAACCCAGAGTTGTGACTTCGGCCTATGTACAGTTAACACGGTGTTAACACCGTGTTAACAGATCTGTTAATACGGTGTTAACCTGGACGTTAGATGCCGAGATTAATGCCGTGTTAACAGATCTGTAACACTAACACTAACACATAACACACACAGAATTGTGACCTCACCCAATGCCCTCGAGTTCTGTTTACGCATTGTTGACGTTGTTTTACTACTTTCTTTGTGACGGATGCAAAATTGGATCACAGCGGATTGGAGGTGGTACGTCTCTAAATGAACAGCGGCGTCGCCGACTTTCCACAACTTTGGAGTGGACGGTTATACACACTAGTTCCCCCAGAGAAGCTTAATAATATTATGCAGATTTTCAAATTATAATAGCATATCTCATTTGTAAAAAGGACACAGTATTGGAAGCGCACAAGTGCACCTCATCCCGTCGACGCCATGACTGGTATTAGCTGACGATAATGTTGAATATGCAACAGACATCTTCAGTTTAAAGCTGCCATTCTATAAATGTCGTCGCGATTACTTGTTTAAAGATGTTGTCATTATCAAAATTTGTTCTTGCAGAGACTGCCGAGGGTAGCCAAACTGGTAACGAAGCCACAGAAGCTCCACCCGGTACGTTAAGACTGGAAACTATCACTTCGATTATAATTTAGAAATATATTTGAGTCTCCGTGTAATTTTATAAATTATGCAGTCGAAGGGGGTATAGACACAAAAGAGAATCGTCAGTCTGTAACGCAAAATGTCTGGGTGTATAGGTTTAATAGGTTCACCTGCCGGTGTCCTGCGGGATACGCGGGTGAAACATGCAAGACTGGAAACCTACATGTACAAGACATTTATAATACGACAATCTTTTAGACATTGACGATTGCGCAAAAAAAAAACATGTGAAAATTGGGAAAGCTGTGTGGACAGCATCATTATTCCGTCACATGTAATTGCATGTGTTGAAGGCTATGCAGGAGAAAAGTGCACAATCGGTGAGCGTTTGGGGCTAATCATAAAGGTTAATTCATTGATGATACTACATGTTTTTCCTTAATACATAACTCTTTCCTGTTACCTTCCAACGCCCACAAAAGCAGAAACAAGCCTCACGGTGGTTTATAAGCATGAAGCTCAGATTTGAACAAAGATTTGGGAAAGCATGCTGCCAAAAATCCAGGACGTAGTCAAACGTCAGTTTCCAAAATACGGAATTGCATCAGCTTTCCATGAGGATATCAAGTAGTGACGGATCTCGTATCAATACCATACATAAACATGATTGAAATCAGAAAAAAAGATTTGCAAAAAGTGAGACTTCCCTGCCCCAGAAAATGACCTTTATAATACAGGAAGCTTTTCAACTTTCTTTCAGACATCGACGAATGCGCCAACAAACCATGTGAAAATGGTGGCAGCTGCGTAGACCAGGTCAGTTCCTTCGTCTGTAACTGTGTTGATGGCTTTTCAGGAGGCACATGCGAACACAGTAAGTACCAGGGTCCATTTGTTTATACATGTAAATGGGGGACGTGGTGGTCTAGTGCATCCAATCCAGGAGTAGCAATGCTCCTAGTTACTCTATGCCACAGAAATCGGGGATGAGTATCGGCCGTATGAGTCAGTATATATGGGCTTGTAAACGACTACCTACCTTATACATGTAAATAGACCCTGTTGTGGAGTATTACGCATTGTTTCGTATGAACAAACCACAACTACTTCAACAACTAAAATTATCTTTCAATTTTTGTTTTGTAGACACCAACGAATGCGCTAGCAATCCCTGTGAAAATGGCAACTGTGAAGACAGTGTTAATTCGTACACCTGCCAGTGTGCTTCTGGCTTTGCTGGAACCCACTGCGAAGAAAGTAGGTATAGCATTTTAACACATCAAAAAATAAGAAAAATAATAATTATATTTTTTTCGTGAAATTAAATATATATATATTATTTCTACAGACGTGAATGACTGTGCAGCCAAACCCTGTCAACACGGAGGAACCTGTACAGACGATATCAATGGATACACCTGCAACTGTGCCTATGGTTATAATGGAAACAACTGTGAATCCGGTAAGTTGATCCTTCTTGAGATGTATCTGAGCACCTTTAAAGACCGCATGCTTCAGAATTGTACACTTGATCTGAATCATTTGGTTTTTGTTTCAGATATCGACGACTGTGCCAGCAATCCCTGTCAAAACGGAGCTTCTTGTATAGATGGCATCAATAGGTTCACCTGCCCGTGTCCTGCGGGTTACACGGGATTAACGTGCAAGACTGGTAAGATTGATTTATTGGTGATGATACTACACGTTTTTCCTTAAAACTGAACTCTTTCCTGTTACCTTCCAATACCCACAAAAGCAGAAACAAGCCTCACGGTGGTTTATAAGCCTGAAGCTCAGAATTGAACAAACGTTTGGGAAAGCATGTGTACGGCACTGTGGCGCAGCGGTAGAGCGTCGAGCTTGAAATCGGAGGGTCGTGGGTATGAACCTCGAAGCGGTCGAAGGCTTTTCCCATTAGTCCGGACAACTTAATAGCTGTACATCGCCACCAGCGTCAACTGGTGTAGCGGGCCCCGGCCACCCAGTCGTTAATGGGTATATACCTGGTGCTTGCACTGGGGAAGAAAACAGCAGACCCGAGCAGTAGTCGGCTTTATCGCCGGGTTAAATACAGGCTCAAAAGCAAGGAGTCAGGAGATGAGCCCGGATACCGCGCATGCCCCTTCCTTTCCTTTCCTTTGGAAAGCATGATGCAAACAATCCAGGACGAGGTTAAACGTCAGTTGCCAAAATACAGAATAGCATCAGCTTTCCATGATCTGAGAATATCAAGTAGTGACGGATCTAGTATCAATACCATACATGAAAATGATTGAAATCAGGGTGCCTGGTGTTGGGGAAAAAAAGATTGGCAAAAAATGAGACCTCCCTGCCCCAGAAAATTACCTTTATAATACAGGAAGCTCTATTTTCAACTTTCTTTCAGACATCGATGAATGCGCCAACAAACCATGTGAAAATGGTGGCAGCTGCGTAGACCAGGTCAATTCATTCGTCTGTAACTGTGTTGATGGCTTTTCAGGAGGCACATGCGAACACAGTAAGTACCAGGGTCCATTTGTTTATACATGTAAATGGGGGACGTGGTGGTCTAGTGCATCCAATCCAGGAGTAGCAATGCTCCTAGTTACTCTATGCCACAGAAATCGGGGATGAGTATCGGCCGTATAAGTCAGTATATATGGGCTTGTAAACGACTACCTACCTTATACATGTAAATAGACCCTGTTGTGAAGTATTACGCATTGTTTCGTATGAACAAACCACAACTACTTCAACAACTAAAATTATCTTTCAATTTTTGTTTTGTAGACACCAACGAATGCGCTAGCAATCCCTGTGAAAATGGCAACTGTGAAGACAGTGTTAATTCGTACACCTGCCAGTGTGCTTCTGGCTTTGCTGGAACCCACTGCGAAGAAAGTAGGTATAGCATTTTAACACATCAAAAAATAAGAAAAATAATAATTATATTTTTTTCGTGAAATTAAATATATATATATTATTTCTACAGACGTGAATGACTGTGCAGCCGAACCCTGTCAACACGGAGGAACTTGTACAGACAATCTCAATAAATACACCTGCAACTGTGCCTATGGTTATAATGGAATCAACTGTGAATCCGGTATAGGTTGATCCTTCTTGAGAACTGTATCTGAGGACCTTTAAAGACCGCATGCTTCAGAATTTTATACTTAATCTGAATCATTTGGTTTTTGTTTCAGATATCGACGACTGTGCCAGCAAGCCCTGTAAAAATGGAGCTTCTTGTACAGATGGCATCAATAGGTTCACCTGCGCCTGTCCTGCGGGTTACACGGGATTAACGTGCAAGACTGGTAAGTTTGATTCCTTGGTGATGATACTACACGTTATTCCTTGAAACAGAACTCTTTCCTGTTACCTTCCAATGCCCACAAAAGCAGAAACAAGCCTCACGGTGGTTTATAAGCCTGAAGCTCAGATTTGAACAAAAGTGTGGGAAAGCATGATGTCAAAAATTCCAGGACGTAATCAAACATCCGTTGCCAGAATACGGAATTGCATCAGCTTTCCATGAGAATATCAAGTAGTGACAGATCTCGTATCAATACCATACATAAACATGATTGAAATCAGAGTGCCTGGTGTTGGGGAAAAAAATATTTGCAAAAACTGAGACTTCCCTGCCCCAGAAAATGACCTTTATAATACAGGAAGCTTTTAACTTTCTTTCAGACATCGACGAATGCGCAAACAAACCATGTGAAAATGGTGGCAGCTGCGTAGACCAGGTCAATTCCTTCGTCTGTAACTGTGTTGATGGCTTTTCAGGAGTCACATGCGGACACGGTAAGTACCAGGGTCCATTTGTTTATACATGTAAATGGGCGACGTGGTGATATAGTGGATAGTGTGTCGGAGATTCAGATATCGACGAATGTGCCAGCAATCCCTGTCAAAATGAATTAGCTTATTGTATAGATGGCAACAAAAGGCTCACCTGCCCGTGTCCTGCGGCTTACGCGGGTGAAACATGCATGACTGGTAGGTTTGATTCCTTGGTGATACTACACGTTTTTCCTTAATACAGAACTCTTTCCAGTTACCTCCCAACGCCCACAAAAGCAGAAACAAGCCTCACGGCGGTTTATGCGCCTGAAGCTCAGAATTGAACATAGGTTTGGGAAAGCATGTGTACAGCACTGTGGCGCAGCGGTAGAGCGTCGGGCTTGAAATCGGAGGGTCGTGGGTTTGAACCTCGAAGCGGTCCAAGGCTTTTCCATTAGTCCGGAAAACTTAGCTGCACATCGCCACCAGCGTCAACTGGGGTAGCGAGCCCCGGGTAGCGAGCCCCGGCTACCCAGTCGTTAATGGGTATATACCTGGTGCTTGCACTGGGGAAGGACACTGCAGACCCGAGCAGTAGTCGGCTTTATCGCCGGGTTAAATACAGGCTCAAAAGCCAAGGAGTCAGGAGATGAGCCCCGGATACGCGGAGCAAAGCGCGATACCGCGCATGCCCCTTCCTTTCCTTCCTTTCCTTTGGAAAGCATGATGCAAACAATCCAGGACGCAGTTAAACGTCAGTTGCCAAAATACGGAATAGCATCAGCTTTCCATGATCTGACTAGTATAGTGACGCATCTAGTATCAATACCATACATGAAAATAATTGAAATCAGGGTGCCTGGTGTTGGGGGAAAACTATTTGCAAAAAGTGAGACTTCCCTGCCCCAGAAAATTACCTTTATAATACAGGAAGCTTTATTTTTAACTTTCTTTCAGACATCGACGAATGCGCAAACAAACCATGTGAAAATGGTGGCAGCTGCGTAGACAAGGTCAATTCCTTCGTCTGTAACTGTGTTGATGGCTTTTCAGGACTCACATGCAGAATCAGTAAGTACCAGGGTCCATTTGTTTATACATGTAAATGGGGGACGTGGTGGTCTAGTGCATCCAATCCAGGAGTGGCAATGCTCCTAGTTACTCTAAGCCACAGAAATCGGGGATAGAGTATCGGCCGTATGAGTCAGTATATATGGGCTTGTAAACGACTACCTACTTTATACATGTTGTGGAGTATTACGCATTGTTTCGTATGAACAAACCACAACTACTTCAACAACTAAAATTATCTTTCAATTTTTGTTTTGTAGACACCAACGAATGCGCTAGCAATCCCTGTAAAAATGGCAACTGTAAAGACGGTGTGAATTCGTACATCTGCCAGTGTGCTTCTGGCTTTGTTGGAACCAACTGCGGAAAAAGTAGGTATAGAATTCTAACACATCAACAACTAAGAAAAATAATAATTACAGTTTTTTCGTGAAATTAACAAAAAACAAATTAATTCAACACGGAGGAACATGTACAGACGATCTCAATTATGGATACATCTGCAACTGTGCCTATGGTTATAATGGAATCAACTGTGAATCCGGAAAGTTGATCCTTCTTGAGAACTGTATCTGAGGACCTTTAATAGACCTATGGGTCTTTCTATAAATTAGGCGTCCAAAAGTGTGACATTTGGTGTCCCCCGTTACACCTAATATGTGTTATTTTTCGTACAAAAATCATTAAAATGGCTTTTAAATCATTTTGTACGAATTGTACTTTATGTACTCGCTCTTTGAGATAGAAAGTATTTAAAGAATGTGTCCTAAATTTACAAAAACAAGATCTAAAATGTAACGGGGGACACCAAAGCTGGACCCCTAATTTATAGAAAGACCCATATGACATAATGACGTCACGCAATGTTTACCGCGGTGCATTATGGGCGAAATGTGGGGACAAAATCTCTGCATCGCTAGTTTGCACAATTATTGCAGGGCGATTTTCGCCGCCTTTTGAGGCCTTAAAATTTAAAACCATAGTTCCGGCGTCCGTCGTGGGCTTAAAACTCACGCAGGCACATGTAAGTTGACACGATCCCATTTTAGAAATTTGCGATCTTTGTTTTTGACGTTTTTTTGCCAGCGAAGCGGTTAGTAAAGTTTACAAAGTTACGTGCATAATAGTCAGGACAATTTACGGGAACATTTTGGAATTAATTGCAATAGAATGCATTACAGCACTGGCTGGTGTATACTAAAAATCTAATATTTTCTAATGAGTGGAAATGTGATTTTTATTTCACGCCAATTCGCGGTAAATTTTGTAAGTTTTGTAATCATTACATTGAGGGCGCTAATTCGTCTGTTACCTATCCGGAATCCGTGCACATTATGTAACAAGCTTCGGGAAACACGACTACTCGTAGCAGACGAAATATTTCCCGTCGTCTGCTAAAAATGAGGCATTGTAAACGAAACAGACATTTTATTTTCACATTTCGGAATTTTGTTCGTAGTTAGTGGTAACAATTACTGCCCTACTGTTATTCCTTCTTGTAAATTGGTTGTAATAATTGTTAATTTTTGCTTGTGTGGATAAAATAGCACAGTGTTGTGTAGAAAAATTATATAATATGGAGATGGTGATAATAGGCCCATGCCAAAAACAACAAAGGAAAATATATCTTAGATTTTTTTTCAATTTAATTTGTTTTGTTAAAACACATGTACTTCTTGTGTTGTAAATGTGCTTATTACAACAATAAATCCCAAAATAGAAATCCTCATAGAAATAAGAGCGTTATTCTTAAGCGAGCACCTGATTTGGACACTGCCGTCTGCTCGTAAGTGGTCGTGATTACCATGCACCTACCATCGCGAAACATGTAGGTTGGAGTACGTTACCAGACTAGTTTCTGAGACGTCGTCGTCGATCTGCTCGCAAGTGGTCGTATTACTACGCATCCACTATTACGAAACATACAGACTGAGGAACGCTACCAGACTAAATTTTAATTCTTAATGTTTGTCTTCAAAAACTGCTTCAAAAACACCTTTCCACTCAAAAGAAACAATTAGATTTTGAATATGTTGTTTATTGAATGTTGCGGCCTAAATTCATGTTAGAATGATTTCTATTGCAATTAGGTCTAGGTCAAATCGTAAATTGACTAGACTATAATACGCTAGGCGCTATGCATACAACGCACGCAAACTAGAGATGCAGAGATTTCGTCCCACTTTTCACCCATAATGCACCGCGGTAAACATTGCGTGCGTCATTACGTTTCAGGTCGGCGCATGCGTGCAGTTGATTTTTTTGTCGAGGTTGTACGATCATGGTCAGTTCAAACCACTTCGGAAAGATTCGGCTTTACTAAACGTTCGATTAGCTTCCACGCGCCCATGCATATTTAACCTCGTGTACGTTCATGGTCTACCTGGCTAATAACACCTTGCGCGATCAATCCCAATCAAACGCAGTTGTTGCAAGTTTAAAGTGTCAAAACCCCCAAAAGTAAAGTAAATTTAAACACGCAAACGCATATTTTAATTATTATATATTTTTAAAATTATTTTAAATATTATTTTTTAAACAATATTTTTAACGCCGGTTAAGGATGTACTGATTGTGTTAATACTGTTTTTTTTAGGGCGTCAAGGTCGTAAGGGCAAACGTATTGGGCGAAAGGGACGAAATGGGAAAAAGATAATTTGATACCGAAAGGGACGAAATGGGAAAAAGAAAATTTGATACCCTAAAATCTTTGCATATCGGACGCATTACTAAGGAAGGGACAACACTTGCAAAGGGTTGCCTAACTCTGTACGCTTCATGTAGGCTAAGTCGCCATGTTTTGCAGTTCGGCACTCCGACTTGAGAGGGCGTGAGTCAGGACACGACGGATTTTTTAATTCACGGCGTATGGGATATACCCAGCACGATATGTGGCAGAGGGACTCACCCCTAACTCCCCTATACCTCAACACACTCTTCCCTTTTGTTAACGCACCAATGCCCGCTAAAAACTGAAAGGAATTCCTTGGAAATTCCTTGGATGTTTGAGACACAATAGGGGAACAATGGTAGGGGGGAGTCCGTTTGCCACATATCGTGCTGCATATGGTATGGTCGGGACACAAGGCATCAATCTTGACGTCATCCATGCAATCGTTGCATGGTTGACGTCATATAGTTGCATTAGTTGCAGAGTTTATCATTAAAATTAATTGGGTTGCCGACGTTAAAAACAAGATTCTCTGATTCTCATAAAGGTTTATGCACCGGGCAATAGTATACATCCGTAATATTTTTGATTAAATTGGTCGATAACTTCAAACAAGTTTTGTCCCTTCCTTTAAAATTGGCCTTTATGAGCAAGTGGTTGCCAAGAAATTTTCACTGTTAAATTTTATAAACATCGATCGTATTTTTCTTTGGTGAAATTGTTTTCAACGCCTCAAAAGATGCAACTGATTGTGTTAATTTTGCTGTTCTTTTTCCATAGGGCGTAAAAGCAAATGTGTTTCGCGAAAGGGCCATTGTGTTAAACGCAACGGACAAAAAGGTAAGAAACGTATTTGAAAAAGGCTCACTTTTTAAAAGCTCATAATATTTAACATAAATAAAATCACTCACTTTGAATATACCTTGAAAGACCACTCAAGGGACGTACACCTAAAAATGACTCGAACCTCGATAATAAGGGCACTGTTAATACAACAATCTGCTTTACCAGACTAGTTTCTGAGACGTCGTCGTCTGCTCGCAAGTGGTCGTATTACTACGCATCCACTATTACGAAACATACAGACTGAGGAACGTTACCAGACTAAATTTTAATTCTTCAAAAACTGCTTCAAAAACACCTTTCCACTCAAAAGAAACAATTAGATTTTTAATATGTTGTTTATTGAATGTTGCGGCCTAGATTCATGTTTATAACTTAATTTCGGAATCAACCAATGGAAAGACTTCGGAAAGATTCGGCTTTGGTCGTTGCCAACCGATTTGTTTGTCGAGGTTGTACGATCTTGGTCAGTTCAACCCACTTCGGAAAGATTCGGATTTGGTCGTTGCCAACCGATGTTTTTGTCGAGGTTGTACGATCATGGTCAGTTCAACCCACTTCGGAAAGATTCGGCTTTGGTCGTTGCCAACCGATGTTTTTGTCGAGGTTGTACGATCATGGTCAGTTCAACCCACTTTTTCGGAAAGATTCGGCTTTGGTCGTTGCCAACCGATTTTTTTGTCGAGGTTGTACGATCATGGTCAGTTCAACCCACTTCGGAAAGATTCGGCTTTGGTCGTTGCCAACCGATTTTTTTGTCGAGGTTGTACGATCATGGTCAGTTCAACCCACTTCGGAAAGATTCGGCTTTGGTCGTTACCAACCGATTTTTTTGTCGAGGTTGTACGATCATGGTCAGTTCAACCCACTTCGGAAAGATTCGGCTTTGGTCGTTGCCAACCGATTTTTTTGTCGAGGTTGTACGATCATGGTCAGTTCAACCCACTTCGGAAAGATTCGGCTTTGGTCGTTGCCAACCGATTTTTTTGTCGAGGTTGTACGATCATGGTCAGTTCAACCCACTTCGGAAAGATTCGGCTTTGGTCGTTGCCAACCGATGTTTTTGTCGAGGTTGTACGATCATGGTCAGTTCAACCCACTTCGGAAAGATTCGGCTTTGGTCGTTACCAACCGATTTTTTTGTCGAGGTTGTACGATCATGGTCAGTTCAACCCACTTCGGAAAGATTCGGCTTTACTAAACGTACGATTAGCTTCCACGCGCCCATGCATGTTTCGATCAATCCCAATCAAACGCAGTTGTTGCAAGTTTAAAGTGTCAAAACCCCCGAAAGTAAAGTAAATATAAACACGCAAACTCATATTTTAATTATTATATATTTTTAAAATTATTTTAAATATTATTTTTTAAACAATATTTTTAACGCCGGTTAAGGATGTACTGATTGTGTTAATACTGTTAACGCGATATATTCCCCCCTAAAAACTGAAAGGAATTCCTCGGAAATTCCTTGGATGTTTGAGACACAATAGGGGAACAATGGTATAGGGGGGAGTCCGTTTGCCACATATCGTGCGGATTTTAAAATTCAGGGCGTATGGGATATACCCAGCACGATATGTGGCAGAGCAGAGGGACTCGCCCCTAACGCCATAGACACTGCAAAAAATGGGGTGTTAAATTTCTAACACCAATCTTTTTTTACATCTTTGAGCAAGTGGTTGCCAAGAAATTTTCACTGTTAAATTTTATAAACATCGATCGGGTTCTTCTTTGGTGAAATTGTTTTCAACGCCTCAAAAGATGCAACTGATTGTGTTATTTTTGCTGTTCTTTTTCCATAGGGCGTAGAGGCAAATGTGTTTGGCGAAAGGGAAGATGTGTTAGGGGACACAAACGTAAGAAACGTATTTGAAAAAAGCTCACTTTTTAAAACCTCATAATATTTAACATAAATAAAATCACTCACTTTGAATATACCTTGAAAGACCACTCAAGGGACACCTAAAAATGACTCGAACCTCGATAATAAGGGCACTGTTAATACAACAATCTGCTTTACCAGACGTCGTCGTCTGCTCGCAAGTGGTCGTATTACTACGCATCCACTATTACGAAACATACAGACTGAGGAACGTTACCAGACTAAATTTTAATTCTTAATGTTTGTCTTCAAAAACACCTTTCCACTCAAAAGAAACAATTAGATTTTTAATATGTTGTTTTTAATTCACGGCGTATGGGATATACCCAGCACGATATGTGGCAGAGGGACTCCCCCCTAACGCCTCTATACCTCAACACACTCTTCCCTTTTGTTAACGCACCAATGCCCGCTAAAAACTGAAAGGAATTCCTTGGAAATTCCTTGGATGTTTGAGACACAATAGGGGAACAATGGTAGGGGGGAGTCCGTTTGCCACATATCGTGCTGCATATGGTATGGTCGGGACACAAGGCATCAATCTTGACGTCATCCATGCAATCGTTGCATGTTGACGTCATCATCCCTTTCAAAATCTCAAATATGGCGCAGCACATATAGTTGCATTAGTTGCAGAGTTTATCATTAAAATTAATTGGGTTGCCGACGTTAAAAACAAGATTCTCTGATTCTCATAAAGGTTTATGCACCGGGCAATAGTATACATCCGTAATATTTTTGATTAAATTGGTCGATAACTTCAAACAAGTTTTGTCCCTTCCTTTAAAATTGGCCTTTATGAGCAAGTGGTTGCCAAGAAATTTTCACTGTTAAATTTTATAAACATCGATCGTATTTTTCTTTGGTGAAATTGTTTTCAACGCCTCAAAAGATGCAACTGATTGTGTTAATGTTGCTGTTCTTTTTCCATAGGGCGTAAAAGCAAATGTGTTTCGCGAAAGGGCCATTGTGTTAAACGCAACGGACAAAAAGGTAAGAAACGTATTTGAAAAAGGCTCACTTTTTAAAAGCTGATAATATTTAACATAAATAAAATCACTCACTTTGAATATACCTTAAAAGACCACTCAAGGGACGTACACCTAAAAATGACTCGAACCTCGATAATAAGGGCACTGTTAATACAACAATCTGCTTTACCAGACTAGTTTCTGAGACGTCGTCGTCTGCTCGCAAGTGGTCGTATTACTACGCATCCACTATTACGAAACATACAGACTGAGGAACGTTACCAGACTAAATTTTAATTCTGAATGTTTGTCTTCAAAAACTGCTTCAAAAACACCTTTCCACTCAAAAGAAACAATTAGATTTTTAATATGTTGTTTATTGAATGTTGCGGCCTAGATTTATGTTGATAACTTAATTTCGGAATCAACCAATGGAAAGACTTCGGAAAGATTCGGCTTTGGTCGTTGCCAACCGATGTTTTTGTCGAGGTTGTACGATCATGGTCAGTTCAACCCACTTCGGAAAGATTCGGCTTTACTAAACGTTCGAGTAGCTTCCACGCGCCCATGCATATTTAACCTCGTGTACGTTCATGGTCTACCTGGCTAATAACACCTTGCGCGATCAATCCCAATCAAACGCAGTTGTTGCAAGTTTAAAGTGTCAAAACCCCCGAAAGTAAAGTAAATTTAAACACGCAAACGCATATTTTAATTATTATAATTTTTTAAAATTATTTTAAATATTATTTTTTAAACAATATTTTTAACGCCGGTTAATAAAGGGACAGTGTCGTCAGTACAAGGATGAAGTTTTTGAAGTGAGCCCTCTTGCTGATTCTCAATTCTCCATTCCTATTTTTAGCAGCAACTGATGAACTTTTGACCTGGCCGACCGCACAAGTCATGAACACCGCGCGCGCGCCTTTTGTCTCGCAGGCTAGGCCTGCAGGAACGTTCATGTACGTAGACTAGACGTACATATACGTACGTACGTACGGCCGGACGTGTACATGACTTTTTGTACTATGTGTAGGCCTACATGTTGAAAAGTCAGATAAAGTGGCGTAAAACATTGTGAATATTTTTTTTTCGAAATCAGTATCGATTAAAATATCACATAAAATGGTCACAGAAAGCGACGTGAACCACGATTTTCCAGTGTGACGGCAGGGTCCTGGTTGGCCTGGGGAGGTGCATAATTTATAACGGCTTTGCATAACACAATCCACAAACTACTCAATGCAAATCTGTTTCTTCTTCGCTTTCATTTCATTTTGTCGTGATTATTTTGGTGAAGGGGTGGGGTGGTTCCTTGGACATGACTTGGAAGCAGCCTCACGCAAATACCTCAATGTCTCAAGTTTGTTTACATTTGGCGACTACCCACGTGCTCATGGCCCAATTTCATGTCGCTGTTTTATAGCACAAATATTTGGTTAGCACATAATTTGTTTGCCTTATTTTGCAAAAATGAGTTGTCAGCCAAAATCGTATTTGGTGTGTATTGACTGGTATTCTGAATACCAGTCAATACACATCAAATACGATTTTGGCTGCCATCCTATTTTTGCAAAATAAAGCAAACAAATTCTGTGCTAACCACATTTTTGTGCTAAACTGCGCCATAAAAGTGCCCCATTCATTCGATTTCACAAAGCACTAGTTTGTCCAGGTATTTTTTACCACAACGTCAAAACGGAAAAGTTCAGCAACCTTGGGGTGACGTGATTCACAAAGTTAATAAAATTCCTCAAACGTTGATATAAAAAGCATGCCTATTGGACAATAAATTCTAACGACCATTTTTGCTTGAAAAAAATATATCTAATCGGTGTACGTACACATATTTGTACATGTACTATAGTACAGTAGTGAAAAGCTACATGCACAGTACACAAAAATATGTATGCAGAGCTTTTGTCAATGTGTAACGAGCGCGCGCGCGTCTAGTCTGGCATATATCCGGAAATAAATAATCCGCACCGCCCACATAGACTTGTTCTAGTCTCACGTGTCATAATCAGCAGCGCAACATTTACACGCACAACGGGTTTTCATAGAGTCCGTATAAGCCCAACAGACGCGTACACTGGGGTAAAGTTTAATACGCAAGCAAAGTCGCAGTGCGCATGCGCTAAGGCTCAAATTCGGTCCGAATTTCAAAATGCGGTGAAGCTGACGACACTGCCCCTTTAAGGATGTACTGATTGTGTTAATACTCCCCCCTAAAAACCGAAAGGAATTCCTCGGAAATTCCTTGGATGTTTGAGACACAATAGCGGAACAATGGTAGGGGGGAGTCCGTTTGCCACATATCGTGCTGCATATGGTATGGAGTCGGGACACAAGGCATCAATCTTGACGTCATCCATGCAATCGTTGCATGGTTGACGTCATCATCCCTTTCAAAATCTCAAATATGGCGCAGCATAATAGTTGCATTAGTTGCAGAGTTTATCATTAAAATTAATTGGGTTGCCGACGTTAACAACGACGTTAAACGGATTTTTAAATTCAGGGCGTAGTGGGATATACCCAGCACGATATGTGGCAGAGCAGAGGGACTCGCCCCTAACGCCCCTATACACTGCAAAAAATGGGGTGTTAAATTTCTAACACCAATCTTTTTTACATCTTTGAGCAAGTGGTTGCCAATAAATTTTCACTGTTAAATTTTATAAACATCGATCGGGTTTTTCTTTGGTGAAATTGTTTTCAACGCCTCAAAAGATGCAACTGATTGTGTTAAATTTGCTGTTCTTTTTCCATAGGGCGTAGAGGCAGATGTGTTTGGCGAAAGGGCAGATGTGTTAGGGGACACAAACGTAAGAAACGTATTTGAAAAAAGCTCACTTTTTAAAAAAACGTGAGTTTAAAATTTGATACCCTAAAATCTTTGCAAGTATCGGACGCATTACTAAGGAAGAGACAACACTTGCAAAGGGTTGCCTAACGCTCTACGCTGTACCCCAATGTATCCGCTGCGACAGCTCTCTTACCATACATCATTTACTTATCGACTGCATCGACTTAGCTCCAGTTAGACAACAATACTTTGCTTGCACTACACTGAAAGATGTCTTCAACATAAACCCTAGTATCATCATAATAATAATAATAAAAGCAATCTTACATAGCGCCAAATGCCAGGGCCTCTAGGCGCTTTACAGTATAAACCAAAGCAATAACATACATATACATGTACATAGATAAAAAAGATTAAACGTTAAAAACCAAAGAGCATCATCAAGAGCATCAAGTCTGGTAATACTGAACAAAAAGATGTGTCTTAAGCTGGGACTTGAAATTACTGATGGAATGAATTTGACGCATGCTGTTAGGAAGACCATTCCAGAGGTGTGCCGCTGAAAAAACAAATCACCATAGAATTTTGTTTCATTGACTTCCTCAAATCATCCCATTGCAACTCTACCACATTTCGTAAAACCCTACTCAGTCCATTCTTCACTTTTTCAAACAACACTAATTAGGGACTCATCCTGGGGTTTGCTCGCCCAGGCGAGACAAGATATTACTCTGCTCCAGGGTTGAATTCCCTGAAATAAAACCCACTCATGTTACTGTACTTTTTAATGTTTCTTCAATCTTGTTGAATATAACTTATTTTCTTAACAACTGATCCCAAGTTCATATATATATTTTCTATTTAATTATCTTTGATTAATATGAAGCATTTTATATATTAACATGGTCCCGCCATGAATATGGCCATTGATGCCGACATATGGCGCTCGCCGTTAAACCCCTAACTCACTCACTCAGTCGCCATGTTTTGCAGTTCGGCACTCGGACTTGAGAGGGCGTGAGTCAGGACCATAATTATTTAACGCCGATTAAGGATGCTACTGATTGTGGGGGCGGTCGGGTTGGCGTACGGGTTCTTTCCTCGCCTTTCACCTCTGGGGTCTCGGGTTCGAATCCGGGGCGTGTATGTGGATTGGGTCAAGTAGGGAATGCAAACCCAATCCACATACACGCCCCGGATTCGAACCCGAGACCCCAGAGGTGAAAGGCGAGGAAAGAACCCGTACGCCAACCCGACCGCCCCCACAATCAGTAGCATCCTTAATCGGCAAGACTTGGTAAGAAAATTTACAAAATTTACAGATTAATCAAAGGTGGATCTTAGATATTAGACTTCAGAAACGCCAAACCTACTCACGTATTCGTTTGCGTTTCCCCGACCTCGTCCGGTTGTTCCTCTTAGAACGGCCTGCGCAAAAATGGTGCAACATTTTAGGATTTAATATTCAAGACTTGGTAAGAAAATTTACAAAATTTACAGATTAATCAAAGGTGGATCTTAGATATTAGACTTCAGAAACGCCAAACCTACTCACGTATTCGTTTGCGTTTCCCCGACCTCGTCCGGTTGTTCCTCTTAGAACGGCCTGCGCAAAAATGGTGCAACATTTTAGGATTTCATATTCAAGACTTGGTAAGAAAATTTACAAAATTGACAGATTAATCAAAAGTGGATCTGAGATATTAAATATTAGACTTCAAAAATCTGAACATTAAGCTCCTTTTAACGACTGGTCAAAACACAACAAAAACAGACAAACAGAATTATCTCGTCCTTTGCTCGTATATACCTTTTCTCCTTCTTGTCCTACGTGTTTTGAGCCTTTTCCTCCGATTCTTAGTTGGTTTTTTGTTTGGTTTCTTGACCTGTTTTGCTTCGGGTTTCTTCAGCGTTGGGGTAGGTTTTCGGACTGGTGGCTGCGTTACCCGAACGTCTTCATTAAAAAAAAAACATATATTGCTGATTGTTTTTTTTCCCTGACGTTTTTTTTTATAGTGGCCAAATGGCTAAATGTTTCAGTTTATTTACACATTGTTATGCAATCACTTTATCAGTTAACGACATTCTACAACTCGTGCACTGTATAATTTCCCACAAATATATTTTCCCAATATTTAATCACACATTTCACAAAAAAAAAAGTTAAAACACATTACTCAACTGGAAGATTGAAGTGGTTCTAACTATTCAATGCAATGATTAAACACTGGTTATTATCATTCGTTAAAAACCGGCCACGTGATGTGTTCTCAGCCAATGAGGATGCGTAAACTGTCTAAGTTATTTATGAATAAAAATTTAAGATGTATTTATATAAATGATTGTTTACGTGCGTTTTTATTTGACAAGGGCGCCCTAATGTAAACGGAATTACTATGACTACGGTGGTACATGTATTAGCCAGGGGAGCCAGCCTAAATAGGACAGTAGTTTTGCATGATTTCATGAAAGCACGGACACGAAATCATACACAGGTTGGTTTTTGTCATACACATCCGACATATACATGGAGGTATGAATTGAAAAATTTATCATTAACTTTTTTTAAATGACCTATCATGCATCAGTAAGACTAGTGCAGATTTGATGGAAATACCCAGATTTAGGAGTAGGAAAAATTGAAGATTTTCTTATAAAATTTTCAGCCAGTCTTATACACTGCAAAAACTGTGGTGTTAAATTAACACCAGTGGTGTTGTCTTATATACAATGAAGTTTTTACACATGTATTAGTTTTAACACCTAGGGTGTTAAAAATAATGCATTTATTCAAATTAACAAATACAAACTTTGAGAAATAAAAACTAACACACACAGTGTTAAATTTTAACACCAGTCTTGGTATCTATATAAGACAACACATGATGTGAATTTAACACCACAGTTTTTGCAGTGTATGTTTTGTGCACAAGGTCTGAAGCCATACTTAATTATTTTTGCAAGTCTACATGTAAACTGGTACACCCAATGAAGGCATATGCATTATACAATGTATACTGCGCCAGCAGGACCAACGAAACAATTTCATACATATCATGATATCAACAAACGTTTGACTAAATGTCTTGAGCTAGAACTCTGTCACAAGTTTTTTCCCGTGAAACCAGAAACACAAACACAGGTGAAGCCGTTTACGTCATATACACGAAGCTTCATTTTGACATAGTTGGCTGGCGCACTCATCGATGTCTATTAAGAAGTAAATAACAAGGTTTGTTTCACGGACATCCTATTAAATACATCTCAGGTATAGCTATACGTCGCATTGTAATGATACAGATAGTACTAGAGATATTTGTTCTGAAGTCACGTTCTTTAAGCATGACACACCAACCATCGGTAAAGTGTAGACTTTATAGAACAAAACCCAAAATTGATAAGTGCAAAAAACAAACGATTTTCTCAGACTTAAAAATGTTTCAGCCACAATACCGTATGTTTTGTATACACAAGGTCTGAAGCCATGATGAACTATACTCAACTTCCTTTCTTAAATAAATTTCATGAAAGTGGCCAATTAATTGTGAAGAAAAAAACTTACCAATGTCGCACGTCTTGGGTTTTGTCGCAATGTCGCAATTTTGGGTTTTGTTCTATAAAGTCTACACTTTACCGATGGTTGGTGTGTCATGCTTAAAGAACGTGACTTCAGAACAAATATCTCTAGTACTATCTGTATCATTACAATGCGACGTATAGCTATACCTGAGATGTATTTAATAGGATGTCCGTGAAACAAACCTTGTTATTTACTTCTTAATAGACATCGATGAGTGCGCCAGCCAACCATGTCAAAATGGAGCTTCGTGTATATGACGTAAACGGCTTCACCTGTGTTTGTGTTTCTGGTTTCACGGGAAAAAACTTGTGACAGAGTTCTAGCTCAAGACATTTAGTCAAACGTTTGTTGATATCATGATATGTATGAAATTGTTTCGTTGGTCCTGCTGGCGCAGTACACATTGTATAATGCATATGCTTTCATTGGGTGCACCAGTTTACATGTAACTTTCAAAAAGAATTGAGTATGGCTTCAGACCTTGTGCACAAAACATACACTGCAAAAACTGTGGTGTTAAATTCACATCATGTGTTGTCTTATATAGATACCAAGACTGGTGTTAAAATTTAACACTGTGTGTTAGTTTTTATTTCTCAAAGTGTGTATTTCTTAATTTGAATAAATGCATTATTTTTAACACCCTAGGTGTTAAAACTAATACGTGTTAAAACTTAACGCCATGGTTTTTATCTACATTGTATATAAGACAACACCACTGGTGTTAATTTAACACCACAGTTTTTGCAGTGTATAAGACTGGCTGAAAATTTTCTAAGAAAATCTTCAATTTTTCCTACTCCTAAATCTGGGTATTTCCATCAAATCTGCACTAGTCTTACTGATGCATGATAGGTCATTTAAAAAAAAGTTAATGATACATTTTTCAATTCATACCTCCATGTATATGTCGGATGTGTATGACAAAAACCAACCTATGTATGATTTCGTGTCCGTGCTTTCATGAAATTATGCAAAACTACTGTCCTATTTATAGGCTGGCTCCCCTGGCTAATACATGTACCACCGTAGTAATTCCGTTTACATTAGGGCGCCCTTGTAAAATAAAAACGCACGTAAACAATCATTTATATAAATACATCTTCAATTTTTATTCATAAATAACTTAGACAGTTTACGCATCCTCATTGGCTGAGAACACATTTAACGAATGATAATAACAAGTGTTTAATCATTGCATTGAATAGTTAGAACCACTTCAATCTTCCATTTGAGTGATGTTTTAACTTTTTTTGTGAAATGGATGATTAAATATTGGGAAAATATATTTGTGGGAAAATTATACATTGCACGAGTTGTAGAATGTAGTTAACTGATAAAATGATTGCATAACAATGTGTATATAAACTGAAACATTTAGCCATTTGGCCACTTTAAAAAAAAACGTCAGGGAAAAAAAACAATCAGCAATATATGTTCGGGTAACGAAGCCGCCAGTCCGAAGACCTTCCTCAACGCTGAAGAAACCCGAAGCAAAACAGGCCAAGAAACCAAAGAAAAAAACAACTATAAGACTCGGAGAAAAAGGCTAAAAACACGTAGGACAAGAAGGAGAAAAGGTACGAGCAAAGGACGGAATAATTCTGTTTGTCTGTTTTTGTTGTGTTTTGACCAGTCGTTAAAAGGAGCTTAATGTTCAGATTTTTCCAGAAATGGATTTCGTTTTAACCTATAACAGACTTAACAGTAATAAAATACCTCCACAAAATATATGTCGGTGGGAAGAAAACATGAAATTTGCAATACCAGTTTGGATGTGGAAGCAAAAAGGTTGGTGTTATCACCGCACTGCTTTATATGGAACCACATAAATGAGTTTATAAAACATCGGTGGTTTTTGACGATATCCTTGAAAGCATACGGATTGAGAGCGAGGAAATTAAGAATTGTAATGAGAAAAATATGACAAATAATGTGGGTTCAAACTCTCAATACCCAAGGGTAAAATGGGGGGAGGGGAGGGGTGTTTTAAAGCTTTGCGCGCACGAACGGTTCTGTATTTTGGTGGGAAATAATGGGGAAAACTGATGACAAACTTACCGGTATCTTTAAAAAAATTCCTACTATTTTCAACGAGGAGTACTTGAACAGTGGCACGCCAAAAATTTAAACACTTAACATGAAGAAATGCATAATGCCCGATAGCACCTTCCAGCAGTTTCATACCATCATATTTAACTTTGTTAAGCACTGTTGTCCTAAATATATAGCACTGTTGTCCTAAAACAAACTAAACCTTAAATTGTTTCTAAACCAATTTATATAATTCGTAAACTAGTGTAGTTGCGGCTTAGCATTCTTTTGATGAAGATTATTAAGTCAGGTTTCTCGGTGGTTGCCCATGAATTTTTTCTCAACATTTCAGCTACTAGTGCATATATATATCAGAGCGTGTAAACAAGAATGTTCTCAAGCGCAGACGGCAAAAGAAGCCAATACGCAAAAGCAAACGTATATTAGGTTTCGTTTTTCTTCTTCTGATGTCAGGTACTTTTTGTATACACTTTTAATCAAAATGGAGTAGGCCTATCAATATATTTGTCTTCTTTTTGAGCAGGCCGTTCTAATGGGAACAACCGGACGCAGTCGGGGAAACGCAAACGAACACGTGAGTAGGTTTTGCGTTTTTGAAGTCTAATATTTAATATCTAAGATCCACTTTTAATCAATCTGTCAATTTTGTAATTCTTTTTACCAAGTCTTGAATATTAAATCCTAAAATGTTGCACCATTTTTGCGCAGGCCGTTCTAAGAGGAACAACCGGACGCGGTCGGGGAAACGCAAACGAACACGTGTGTAGGTTTTGCGTTTTTGAAGTCTAATATTTAAACAGCTAGAATCCCCCTTCCACATTTTTTTAGTTTTTCTGTTTATCATGGAGGTGTATGTGTCTACAACACCATCACAACTTGTTTTTCACAAAAATCGACAGGCTTTTGCTTAAAACGTAAAGCAGTTCCGACCCTCTTCACCCGAGATTCCGAAACGCTCGAGGTCACTTGGCTTGTTTATCAACAGGGTTTTGACGTCATCCTGAGAAACATACAAAACTGTCTGTGCAGTATTGAATGGAAAATACACGAAGTGAATGTTTATCATGCCTATTTTGTCCTTGTAATTTAAAATACAAACGTGAAAAACACTTCATGTAATATGACAACAATCTACTATTACCTGTTTTGTGAAAAAACTATGAAATTGTGGCTCACAATGAAGCTTTTTTAAAGTAAATACTGGTGCATTGCGACGGGTGGTTTTGTCACGGCATTCACAGCGGTCTGTGTACGGTCCCCTGCGGGCGTAGTTTCCACGTGTTTGAACATCGGCCGTACAAGTTATAGAATGAGCGACTCATTTTTCTCTCTCTTGGTAATAGAAAAGAAAATCTTTCTGCTCTTTTTTTTCATAGTGTCTGGTAAAACATACAACCACGCAGCTACTGGGCATATCTCTGGCTTTTTGGAACAACAAAATTCTTAAAAAAACACCATCTAAAAGAGACGGTTTTCCAAGTTTTTTGCGTGTAAACGTATGGAGCTAACTATCATGTTGACTTCTCTTTCTCAGGATTGCGTCACGGGGTCACGCGCATATCATGAATACCTAATGAGCGTTTCAGAAATCGCGAAAATCTCATTTTCGAAAAGCGCACTTTTGCTTGCAATTTATCCACTTAAAACCGACAATTAAAAAATAATAAAAATCCACGTCGGCAAGAGGGATGTTTGGACTATCGAAAAAAGCAAAAATGCTGGATTTTCGTCAAGGGGGATTCTTCCTCTTTAATATCTTATATCCACTTTTGATCAATCTGTCAATTTTGTAAATTTTCTTACCAAGTCTTGAATATTAAATCCTAAAATGTTGCACCATTTTTGCCAGGCCGTTCTAAGAAGAGGAACAACCGGACGCGGTCGGGAAAACGCAAACGAACACGTGAGTAGGTTTTGCGTTTTTGAAGTCTAATATTTAATATCTAAGATCCACTTTTGATCAATCTGTCAATTTTGTAATTCTTTTTACCAAGTCTTGAATATTAAATCCTAAAATGTTGCACCATTTTTGCACAGGCCGTTCTAAGAGGAACAACCGGACGCGGTCGGGGAAACGCAAACGAACACGTGAGTAGGTTTTGCGTTTTTGAAGTCTAACATCTAATATCTAAGATCCACTTTTGATCAATCTGTCAATTTACCAAGTCTAGAATATTAAATCCTAAAATTTTGCACCATTTTTGCGCAGGCCGTTCTAAGAGGAACAACCGGACGCGGTCAGGAAAACGCAAACGAAAACGTGAGTAGGTTTTGCGTTTTTGAAGTCTAATATTTAATATCTTATATAGATCCACTTTTGATCAATCTGTCAATTTTGTAAATTGTCTTACCAAGTCTTGAATATTAAATCCTCAAATGTTGCACCATTTTTGCGCAGGCCGTTCTAAGAGGAACAACCGGACGCCGCTGTCGGGGAAACGCAAACGAAAACGTGAATAGGTTTTGCGTTTCTGAAGTCTAATATCTAAGATCCACCTTTGATCAATCTGTCAATTTTGTAAATTTTCTTACCAAGTCTTGAATATTAAATTCTAACATTTTGCACCATTTTTTACTTTACAGGAAGTGGATAAAGGAGAAACTCGTACGCAAAGCGAGAAAGGGGAAAGTAAGTTTTAGAAATGTTTGAAAAAATAACATTAAATTAAATAAAACACTCAGACAAGTTTCTTAACGAAAATGTTCTGGCTGCAAAATGTTTAATACTTTTGTCCCTTTTTTGTGATTTGTTTTACACGATACGCGATTTATTTTAATTAAAGTCCTTTTCTCATTTTCCTATACAGGTGTGACAAAACCCAAGCGCAAAAAAGCAAGCCCAAAAAGGACTATTATATATTATAATAACAGTTGGGTGACGGGTTACGTTAGTTAAATGGTTAAAACTCATCTAGAATTAACAGTAAAAAATAATGTTTTACTCAAAACTAATGTAGGTTTATATCACTTGCAGTGCTCCGAATTTGTCTGCATCTTTGTCTCCTTTAGAACCTCCGAGTTACTTAAAGGTAGTCTACTTGTTTGGTAAACCATCCAAAAACATTCTGAATTAATATCTGAAAGCTTACTTGTTATCAAGATGGTAATGGTAGTAATCATCCTGTTAAATTAATTTTAAAATGACAAAATTATTTGAATCTCGAAAGATCGCCTGTATAGGTGATCTTAGGTGCCATTCATTCGTGATTGAAATTTGTTAAGTTTTCTGAAGTATTATACTGCATCCATGTGGCTGACATTTCTATACAAGGTAGTTTTGTCGACCTATGAGCTTTCAATTAACAGTGGAAATCATACCGGTTTTAACAGTTTACCAATTTGAAACAAGTATACTACCTTTAATGCTACATTACACTATATTAGGGATATGGTGGGGGTAAACGCAGATATTTTATTAAGAATATGCATTCCGCTTGAATAATTGTGTATATGATCAGACAATAGTAGCTGCATGACAGACATGCACAGCTTGTGACAGAAATAAATGAACAAAATTAATTTCAAAAAAGAAAAAACCCAATATCCGTAACTTATTGTGAGTAGTGTATTTCACATGAGATAGTCTTTTCAGATGCCTTCATAGCTCAATTGGTAGGGCGTCTGCACGTTGAACAGAAGGTCCGCGGTTCCAATCCCGGTGGAGCCAAGTTGCTTTTCACTACATCCAGATTTCTCAAACTCATGGACATATGACAAATCTTTTCCGATTAAACAGTAACTCAAATATTACGTTTTTGCGCCGTCTCTGAATTATGACACAAAGTAAGTCAAAAATGGGCGGGGATTTTGTTTTTGTTCAGTATAATAATATATTAAACATGACTGGGTCGTTGGAGTTTTAATTTAATTGTGGTGGTAGATAACGTTTTTGGTCGGTGAATATGTTTTAAAATACATTTTCTAAATATTACGAATGTCTCAGAAATTGAATTATATAAAAAGTGGCATTCATAGGCCAGTTGGTCGACACGCTATTTTAAAATAATTTGTTTTAAATGTTATTTATTGTAATCAATAATTGCTTATTTTCGGGGTTTTAATGGTATTTGCGGTGCAATAAAAACTGAATGGGAAAGTACAGTTTTCGTCCTCAATTCGTCATTGTGTACATTCTACATTTGTACTCGTCGAATATTTCGTACGGGAGCGGGTGTAAAAACAATAGGAGCGTCCGCAGAAAGAATCACTTGTAGGCCTATTTCATGAATATTTCGTATAGGAGCGGTTGTAGTCTGTAGAGATTTTGCACGGAATAATTAAAGTTATTTAATTTTCAGTTAATTCCAAGTCACAAAACGATGCACACTACCAAAACTCGCTTAGTCCGCTACCAATTAAGATATTTATTTAATCATATCCTCTAAAACCAGTGCAAAACTGCACATTTTGAAACAAAAATCTAATTTTGTAACGGATTTATACCAGAAATCAATTGGAACAAGCAATTCTAGATTCTACTAAAAAGTGAAATACTAATCCCTTAAATGAACGTCCACCGATAAACTTGTTTAAATCTTAAAGGCAGTATACGTCATTGGTAATCTCGAAAATCAGAAATGTTTACAGATTTACGCCTAACTTACACAATATAAACATGATGACCGTAGAAAACTTCCCCTGAAATGGTTTTGTCTGAAGTGATATAGTCTTTGCGAAATGAGTAAAACAATTAGTTTTCGTCTTATGAGACGAAAATTCAATTCGCCCCAAACCACTTCGCCCCAAAACCACTTCGTGCACACGCCGTGGTTTAGGGCGAAAAAGTTCAGGGCGAAGTGGTTTTGGGGCGAAATGACCGCAAACCCTTTTTTTACTGTTTTCTCAAAAGTTAGACGTAGTACGGAGCTGGTTTTTGCTCAGGTTGGTTTTAATCATGCATATCTCAAATCACACAGGGGGATAAAACTATTTGTAACAGTTTACCAATCATGTATACTAATCTTTAAAAATCAAATTTCCCATTTTCCAATTTTCCAAAATGTGAAGATAAGGATAAACATCCTAGGTTCAACGTTGGACTATAACCCGAATACATGAGAACATGGGAAAACAATATGTACGTCCCGTAATGCTGAATCGACACTCGGACAAATAAGTACTTACAGGGTGTACCACACTGAATATTGCCCTCATATTATTTTGAAAATAATTGTTTAAAAATTGTTAAAAATTGTTTAAAATTGTTTTTAAAATTATTATTCAAGCCTGCTTTTGCGATTACTACCAGAAACATGTTTCTCACGTATTTACTGATTTAACCAATGGACGGCTTCGGTTGGCAACGACCAAAGCTGTCCATAATTAAGTTATAAACATGTTTGAGGGGTGAAGGACTTTTTTCACACTGGTATTTGTTGGTATTTGTTTGTGTGTTCTGTTTTTATGTCTAGTACCCTGGTCCTGTATGTTTGTCTGTCCATAGGTTAGGGTACAAAAGCTGATCGCTTCACCTTATACCTATAGATGTTGTCCGTTGTTTTTAATTTTCTTGCTCAAATTACACTATTGCTACTGCTTTGTAGACATAATTTTGGTTCAACACATCAATATTATGCAATATGTATTGTTTGTATTTATTGTGGTAAATGACAACATTGAAATAAATGTTCCTGAACTGAATGTTCCTGAACTGAAGTAAATACCTTTCAGTTTTCTCCAATAAACCCGATTTGAAAGACCACCTAAACATGTCTACATACATGTATAGTCAAACCTCGTTAGTAACAGGTCATATGACTTTGCGGATTACCTTGTTATAACAGGAACCTTGTATTATCAGGAATGAAAACAATGAAGAACAAAGGATTCAGAGTCCTAAAATTGTACTTGTTATAAAGCAGATTGTTGTATTAACAGTGCCCTTGTTATCGAGGTTCGAGTCATTTTTAGGTGTCCCTTGAGTGGTCTTTCAAGGTATATTCAAAGTGAGTGATTTAAAAAGCTTTTAAAAAGTAAAATTTTTTTCAAATACGTTTCTTACGTTTCTTTCCTTTTTGTCTCTTAAGACCTTTGCCCTATCCCCGATGACGTCTGCGCCCTATGGAAAAAGAACAGCAAAATTAACACAGTCAGTTGCATCTTTTGAGGCGTTGAAAACAATTTCACCAAAAGTAAATTACGATCGATGTTTATACAATTTAACAGTGAAAATTTCTTGGCAACCACTTGCTCATAAAGGCCAATATTAAAGGAAGGGATAACACTTGTTTGAAGTTATCGACCAATTTAATTAAAAATATTACGGATGTATACTATTGCCCGGTGCATAAACCTTTATGAGAATCAGAGAATCTTGTTTTTAACGTCGGCAACCCAATTAATTTTAATGATAAACTCTGCAACTAATTCAACTATATGTGCTGCGCCATATTTGATATTTTGAAAGGGATGATGACGTCAACCATGCAACGATTGCATGGATGACGTCAAGATTAATCCAGACTCCATACCATATGCAGCACGATATGTGGCAAACGGACTCTCCCCTACCATTGTTCCCCTATTGTGTCTCAAACATCCAAGGAATTTCCAAGGAATTCCTTTCAGTTTTTAGGGGGCATTTAACTTTTCGGTTTCTAAAATGTTTTATTCGTCCGAATAAAACACGCACTGGTCCGAGTCCAGTTATACCAAGCACAATCGTTACCAGTTCAGGTCAAGCAATCTTCAAGACCACAGACACGGATGCAATCGTGTTACAAAATTATCCGACGCCATTCCCAGAGACGTACTGGCCACTCAAGTGAGCAACGCTTACATCAACAGGAATCGGCGGAAGACCGGTTTTTAAAATGTTTTATTCGTGCGAATAAAACACCCACTGGCTTGGTGTAATTCCAGTCATACCAATCGAGCACAATCGTTACCAGTCCAGGTCAAGCAATCCTCAAGACCACAGACACGGATGCAATCGTGTTACAAAATTATCCGACGCCATTCCCAGAGACGTACTGGCTACTCAAGTGAGCAACGCTTACATCAACGGGAATCGGCGAAGGATCGACCGACCATAATTCTTCACATCACCCTAATGAGTAATGATGCTATCATAGAAAAACAAATTCAGATAGTCTAGCCATAAGTACAACGTGGTGATTATGGTTTGTATGCTCAAACACGGAAAAATGATCAGAAACGCCTGTAGCCAATCAAATAGCTGGATTTCCGCGCATGCATTATTTGTTAACACCAAAAAATTGTTTTTGCAGTGAACACGTGACCGACATCCCATAATTTTCTCGAGATCAACCAATGGGATTAGAATACTAAGCGTCATGCATTGTGATCATGCGCAGTTTATCAAGTTTAACACCATGCAAATTCTACACCACTTTTTCTGCTGTTAATCTATTACACCGGTGTTCGTTTGACACAAATGTAACACCCAAAGAATTAAAAAAAACCTTGGTGTTAGAAATTTAACACCCCATGTTTTGTATAGGGGTGTTAGGGGGCAGTCCCTCTGCTCTGCCACATATCGTGCTGAATAAAAAAAAATACTGAATTAAAAAAAATCCGTCGTGTCCTGACTCACGCCCTCTCAAGTCGGAGTGCCGAACTGCAAAACATGGCGACTTAGCCTACATGAAGCGTACAGAGTTAGTCAATCATTTGCAAGTGTTGTCTCTTCCTTAGTAATGCGTCCAATATGTATCAAATGTTAAACTCACGTTTCTTTTTCCCATGTCGTCCCTTTCGCCCTTTACGTCCTCGACGCCCTTAAAAAAAAAACAGTATTAACACAATCAGTAGCATCCTTAATCGGCGTTAAATAATTATGGTCCTGCTCACGCCCTCTCAAGTCGGAGTGCCGAACTACAAAACATGGCGACTTAGCCTACATGAAGCGTACAGAGTTAGTCAATCCTTTGCAAGTGTTGTCTCTTCCTTAGTAATGCGTCCAATATGTATCAAATGTTAAACTCACGTTTCTTTTTCCCATGTCGTCCCTTTCGCCCTTTACGTCCTCGACGCCCTTAAAAAAAAACCAGTATTAACACAATCAGTAGCATCCTTAATCGGCGTTAAATAATTATGGTCCTGACTCACGCCCTCTCAAGTCGGAGTGCCGAACTACAAAACATAGCGACTTAGCCTACATGAAGCGTACAGAGTTAGGCAATCCTTTTGTAGTGTATGCAGACTGCAGTAATCTATTTATAGCGCAACCAGTGTATGACGTCACCTTTGTCATGGATGTACACTCTAGTACGTGTGTACTCTATTGTGTTATGGCTAAAACATTGCGAACGCTGTGGACTGAACAATCACAATCGCGATGATTGCCGATACAAGAGTGCCACATGCTACAAGTGCAAGAAAGTGGGACATTTGCAGTCAGAGTGCAAGTCTGATAGTAAATCAGGCCCTGCACCACCAACTACGAAATACACGCCCCAACAGCGAAACAAGCCCAAAGGACGCGTTCGCTATGTTGAAGATGACGAAAACGTTCACGAACTTCACGATCCCACTGATGACACATATCGTGATGACAGTACATTTGTCGACTCGGTTTTTACGGTAATGACTTCCGATAAGTCAAAAGCGTATACGTCAGGAGACACGACAGCCGATACGTACAGCCGTACTCCAACTATCAAGGTCCCTGTCAAGATCGCGAACATTCCCATAGAAATGGAACTTGACACAGGTGCCGCTGCTTCAATCATGAGCCAGTCAGACTACCACAAATATTTGGGGCACATTCCAATGCAACCGGTGAATCGTGTCCTACACGCTTACGCGGGTGCCCAATTGCGAATTTTGGGCCAACTGGTTGTCGAGGTTCAGTACGGCGTCCAGAAAGCAACGTTACCGCTAATCATCGTCCACGCAGACAAGTACGCACCACCTTTGTTGGGCAGGGAGTGGTTGACAGTTCTCAAGCTGGACTGGCCTAATCTGTTTTCTCAGGGTCAATACGGTGTGAAATCTGACCCAATCGCTGAGCTGAAAAGTGAATATAAGGACATTTTTCAGCCAGAGTTAGGCACAGTACGTGGAGTTAAGGCGACACTGCACGTCAAGGAAGACGCTATTCCAGTTTTCCACAAGGCTCGCACAGTGCCATTTGCTCTTCGCCCCGCAGTCGAAAAGGAACTTGCCAGAATGGAGCAAGAGACAATCATTGCAGCGAGTGGGCGACACCCCTGGTGTGTGTACCCAAAGCAGATGGTACGGTACGCCTGTGTGGGGATTACAAAAACACTGTAAACAAATCAATCCACACCGATCAGTACCCCATACCTACTTCGGAGGAGGTATTCAGCAAGCTAGCCGGTGGGGAGAACTTGAAATTCTCAAAAATCGACTTGAAATGCGCATATCAGCAAATGTTGCTCGACGACAAATCCCAAGTATACGTTACGATTAACACGCACAAGGGACTGTATCGATATACACGCTTACCATTCGGTATCTCATCGAGTCCTGCAATCTGGCAGAGATTCATCGAACAGGTACTAGCAGGTCTGGACAGCACATGCGCAATCATGGATGATGTGCTTGTTACAGGCAAGACGGATGAGGAACATCTCCGCAATGTAAAGAACGTTTTCCAGCGATTCCGGAAATACGATCTCAGGTTGAAGACCGAAAAGTGTCGGTTCATGCAGGAGAGCGTAATCTACATGGGACGTCGAATTTCTGCAAAAGGGATTCAGCCAACTGACGACAAGGTTGACGCGATACGCAACGCTCCGGTTCCACAGAATGTCACAGAGCTTCGCTCATGGTTGGGGATGGTCAACTTCCAAGCGCAATTCCTTCCCAACCTGTCGACCATGGCCCATCCGTTACACGAACTGCTCGGGGATTGTCCTTGGCAGTGGACGGATGAATGTACCAGGGCATTTGAGGCAGTGAAGGATGCCATCAGTTCAGACAAACTTCTCGCTCACTACGACCCAGCACTCCCTCTCGAGCTCGCAACGGACGCGTCACCATATGGACTTGGAGCAGTCATGCTGCATGTGTACGCTGACGGCTCCAGACATTCTATAGCATACGCTTCACGCTCACTCAATAAACATGAGAAGGGCTACGCGCAACTGGACAAGGAGGCCCTGGCAATCATGTTCGGTCTCAAACGCTTCCGCACATATCTCTACGGAAGGAAATTTACCATACGGACTGATCACAAGCCATTGGAGCGAATCCTTGGTCCCAAGACGTCAATTCCAACCCTTGCAGCACAACGTCTTCAGCGATGGGCTGTAATGTTGTCCGCATTTGACTACGACCTGCAGTTCATTCCATCTTCGCAGAATGTGCTCGCAGACGCGCTCTCACGTCTCCCATTACCCACAATGGAGGAGGATGATGAAGACGCTATCTACAACATCGAGGACAAACACCTCGATAGCTTACCAGTAACCAGTAAGGAGATCTCACACGCTACAAGAACTGATCCTGTGCTTCCGCGCGTGTTAGAGTTCACTAAAAGTGGATGGCCAGCAGAGGTAAGGGACGAACGCCTCAAACCTTTCTTCAATCGCAGACACGAACTATCCACGGAACAGGACTGTTTGTTGTGGGGATTAAGAGTTGTGATACCCTACAAGTACGAGAAGGTCATTCTTGGTGAGTTACATGATGCTCATCCAGGAATTGTCCGCATGAAAGAAATTGCACGAAGCCACGTTTGGTGGCCTAACATCGATCGCGACATCGAACAGACTGTTCGTCTCTGTGCTAGCTGTCAACAGACTAGACACCTTCCTGCTGTGGCACCCCTAATGCCATGGGTGTGGCCTAGCTCTTCGTGGCGCAGAATTCACATCGATTTCGCGCAGAAAGACAGTCAGGATTTCCTGATCGTCATTGACGCATACGCAAAATGGCCAGAGATCTTCCACATGAGTAGCACCACCGCGAATGCAACCATCACGGTGCTGCGAGACTTATTCAGTAGGTATGGCATCCCCTACCAACTTGTCAGTGACAATGGACCGCAATTCACAAGTGAGGAGTTCCAACGGTTCCTCAAGGTGAATGGCGTGAAACATGTAAGAGTTGCACCGTACCACGCCGCGAGTAATGGTGCAGCAGAACGGATGGTTCAATCCTTCAAACGCGCTCTCAGCTCGAGTAAATCGAGTGGTCGGAGTTTGCAACAACGCATTGACAGTTTCCTGTTGACATATCGCACTACGACACATGCAACAACCGGTCGTACTCCTGCGAGTTTGTTCCTAGGACGCGAACTGCGTACTCGTTTGTCCTTGCTACGCCCGGACGTTGAACGCAAGGTGGTCAACATGCAGAGCAACCAAAAGTTGCACCACGACAAACAGACACAACTCCGCGAGTTCTATGCGGGGGAGGATGTGTTGATTAAGGATTTCCGCCGAAAAGAGACTTGGTGGCTGGCCACAGTCGCGGAGCGCACAGCCCCAAAATCTTATGTGGTGATTTTGCAGGATGGTCGAGTGTGGAAAAGACACGTGGATCAGATGAGAAGAGCAGAACAGTCTACGACCAGTCATTCTCAGAACTCAAGGAATGGGATGTACACCTCAGCTCACCAAGATACTGATAGGTCTGACCTAGCATCCATTCCGGTGTTTATCCCTACCGCTGAGACAGCTCCAGTCGTTGGCTCGCAAATTCCTCAGACAGAACTTACACACGCGCCACCCTCAAACATCACAAATGGTGAGCAAACTTCACAATCGGCGACACCGACCGTAACCGCAGGTTCCAGTGTTTCACCCAAACCCCTACGTCGCTCGTCAAGGGTCAACAAACCCCCAGACAGACTCATTGAGGCTATGGAATAACCTAACTGTTGTTTCTCATAGGCCGGCATGAGAGTTAAAATGTGCATGTACTGCACTTTGAGTTGTGTTAATGTTTCTCTTGTTACTCAAGTTGTTTAAAACAAGTTTTATTTTCGAGTTGCAGTTTTGAAACAAGAACAAAAAAGGGTTGCAGTTGAAATTGTACGGTATTGAAATGTCATGTTTCATTGCTACCTTGTCTAGGGACTTGGATTTTTTTTGAAAAAAAAAAAGAAAGAAAGGATTTTCTTTGTTTTTGAACTTTGGTTTTCTTGCAACAAGTGGTTGTAGGTGTGACATTGCTTTATCGACAGTTTTTCAGTCAAAGGCATTTTCACAGAGTTTAAAAAAAAAAAAACATTTTTTGTTTGTTTTGTACGCTTTCCATATTAAGGGGGGAGAGGATGTAGTGTATGCAGACTGCAGTAATCTATTTATAGCGCAACCAGTGTATGACGTCATCTTTGTCATGGATGTACACTCTAGTACGTGTGTACTCTATTGTGTTATGGCTAATCATGGAATGAGAATACAATACGAAGCAACCAGAAAAGTATCCCTAATCTCTGTCTCTCCTTAATCGGGTATTATTGACGTACGAACACAACACCTTTGCAAGTGTTGTCTCTTCCTTAGTAATGCGTCCAATATGTATCAAATGTTAAACTCACGTTTGTTTTTCCCATGTCCTCCCTTTCGCCCACTAGGTTTGCTCTTACGACGCCCTTAAAAAAAAAACAGTATTAACAAAATCAGTAGTTGTTGTTGTTGATTTTATGGCATCTTCGGCAACTAAGGCCCTTTATGCCATCAACTATACGGTTTTAGCTTTAACTATACTATATTATCAACTTGAGAAGACGAAGAAGGAGTTGCAGTTTTAGAAGTGGGAGGAAAACCCCCAGAGAAATGCCCTAGGGGAAAACCCACGCGGTCAAGTAGGGACTGCCAACCCAATCCACATACACGCCCCGGATTCGAACCCGGGACCCCAGAGGTGAAAGGCGAGGAAAGAACCCGTACGCCAACCCGACCGCCCCCACAATCAGTAGCATCCTTAATCGGCGTTAAATAATTATGGTCCTGACTCACGTACGCCCTCTCAAGTCCGAGTGCCGAACTGCAAAACATGGCGACTGAGTGAGTGAGTTAGGGGTTTAACGGCGAGCGCCATGTCGGCATCAATGGCCATATTCATGGCGGGACCATGTTAATATATAAAATGCTTCATATTAATCAAAGATAATTAAATAGAAAATATATATATGAACTTGGGATCAGTTGTTAAGAAAATAAGTGATATATTCAACAAGATTGAAGAAACATTAAAAAGTACAGTAACATGAGTGGGTTTTATTTCAGGGAAATCAACCCTGGAGCAGAGTAATATCTTGTCTCGCCTGGGCGAGCAAACCCCAGGATGAGTCCCTAATTAGTGTTGTTTGAAAAAGTGAAGAATGGACTGAGTAGGGTTTTACGAAATGTGGTAGAGTTGCAATGGGATGATTTGAGGAAGTCAATGAAACAAAATTCTATGGTGATAGATCATTTGTTTTTTTCAGCGGCACACCTCTGGAATGGTCTTCCTAACAGCATGCGTCAAATTCATTCCATCAGTAATTTCAAGTCCCAGCTTAAGACACATCTTTTTGTTCAGTATTACCAGACTTGATGCTCTTGATGATGCTCTTTGGTTTTTAACGTTTAATATTTTTTTTATCTATGTACATGTATATGTATGTTATTGCTTTGGTTAAATACTGTAAAGCGCCTAGAGGCCCTGGCATTTGGCGCTATATAAGATTGCTTTTATTTTTATTATTATGATGATACTAGGGTTTATGTTGAAGACATCTTTCAGTGTAGTGCAAGCAAAGTATTGTTGTCTAACTGGAGCTAAGTCGATGCAGTCGATAAGTAAATGATGTATGGTAAGAGAGCTGTCGCAGGGGATACATTGGGGTACAGCGTACGGCAACCCTTTGCAAGTATTGTCTCTTCCTTAGTATGCGTCCGATACTTGCAAAGATTTTATGGTATCAAATTTTAAACTCACGTTTTTTTTAAAAGTGAGCTTTTTTCAAATACGTTTCTTACGTTTGTGTCCCCTAACACATCTGCCCTTTCGCCAAACACATTTGCCTCTATGCCCTATGGAAAAAGAACAGCAAAATTAACACAATCAGTTGCATCTTTTGAGGCGTTGAAAACAATTTCACCAAAGAAGAACCCGATCGATGTTTATAAAATTTAACAGTGAAAATTTCTTGGCAACCACTTGCTCAAAGATGTAAAAAAGATTGGTGTTAGAAATTTAACACTCCATTTTTTGCAGTGTATAGGGGCGTTAGGGGCGAGTCCCCTCTGCTCTGCCACATATCGTGCTGGGTATATCCCACTACGCCCTGAATTAAAAAATCCGTTTAACGTCGTGTTTAACGTCGGCAACCCAATTAATTTTAATGATAAACTCTGCAACTAATGCAACTATTATGCTGTGCCATATTTGAGATTTTGAAAGGGATGATGACGTCAACCATGCAACGATTGCATGGATGACGTCAAGATTGATGCCTTGTGTCCCGACTAGACTCCATACCATATGCAGCACGATATGTGGCAAACGGACTCCCCCTACCATTGTTCCCCTATTGTGTCTCAAACATCCAAGGAATTTCCGAGGAATTCCTTTCAGTTTTTAGGGGAGAGTATTAACACAATCAGTACATCCTTAACCGGCGTAAAAAATATTGTTTATAATTTGTTTAAAATAATTTTAAAAATATATAATAATTAAAATATGCGTTTGCGTGTTTAAATTTACTTTACTTTCGGGGTTTTTGACACTTTAAAGGCACAGTGGATCATTTGCAATGACCCCAAAAAGTAATCGACGAGTTTACAGGGAAAAAGTTCTGAAAGTAAAGATTGAATTAATAGCAATTATCCATTGAAAGGTTTTCGCTCAAAATGATATAATTTTACCAGAAAATAATCCGTAAAGATGAAATTATTTCGATCGTTTGCAAACGATTTACTTATTTTTGGTTCGCATCTACGCGGTCCAAAATGCATGGGCGCTGTGTACTCCGTGTGCGTGTTCCAACGCGATGCATTTTTATGGATCGCGCGCACACGCAGTATGTGCGCCACAGAGTACATGACGCAAGCCACATAGTACCCGATCAACTGAGAACGAATATTTGAAACACCCCGCCAAGACCAGGAAAGTGCATATGGATTTTCATGGTTTTTTTAAACGTGGTACATTTGACAAAGCTGAAATTTCTTCGGATGAGTTTGTTGATGTCTTTCTTTTGATTTATAATGGTTTTATTCGCAGAATCGCTCAAAAACAGATCATCCACAGGGCCTTTAAACTTGCAACAACTGCGTTTGATTGGGATTGATCGAAACATGCATGGGCGCGTGGAAGCTAATCGTACGTTTAGTAAAGCCGAATCTTTCCCAAGTGGGTTGAACTGACCATGATCGACAACAAAATCGGTTGGTAACGACCAAAGCTGTCCATTGGTTAATTCCGAAATTAAGTTATCAACATAAATCTAGGCCGCAACATTCAATAAACAACATATTAAAAATCTAATTGTTTCTTTTGAGTGGAAAGGTGTTTTTAAAGCAGCTTTTGAAGACAAACATTAGGCCTAAGAATTAAAATTTAGTCTGGTAACGTTCCTCGGTCTGTATGTTTCGTAATAGTGGATGCGTAGTAATACGACCACTTGCGAGCAGACGACGACGTCTCAGAAACTAGTCTGGTAAAGCAGATTTTTGTATTAACAGTGCCCTTATTATCGAGGTTCGAGTCATCTTTATGTGTCCCTTGAGTGGTCTTTACAGGTATATTCAAAGTGAGTGATTTTATTTATGTTAAATATTATGAGCTTTTAAAAAGTGAGCCTTTTTCAAATACGTTTCTTACCTCTTTGTCCGTTGCGTTTAACACAATGGCCCCGTCGCCAAACACATTTGCTTTTCAAGTTACGCCCTATGGAAAAAGAACAGCAAAATTAACACAATCAGTTGCATCTTTTGAGGCGTTGAAAACAATTTCACCAAAGAAAAATACGATCGATGTTTATAAAATTTAACAGTGAAAATTTCTTGGCAACCACTTGCTCATAAAGGCCAATTTTAAAGGAAGGGACAAAACTTGTTTGAGGTTATCGACCAATTTAATCAAAAATATTACGGATGTATACTATTGCCCGGTGCATAAACCTTCATGAGAATCAGAGAATCTTGTTTTTAACGTCGGCAACCCAATTAATTTTAATGATAAACTCTGCAATTAATGCAACTATATGTGCTGCGCCATATTTGAGATTTTGAAAGGGGTGATGACGTCAACCATGCAACGATTGCATGGATGACGTCAAGATTGATGCCTTGTGTCCCGACTCCATACCATATGCAGCACGATATGTGGCAAACGGACTCCCCCTACCATTGTTCCCCTATTTTTTGTGTCTCAAACATCCAAGGAATTTCCAAGGAATTCCTTTCAGTTTTTAGGGGTCATTGGTGCGTTAACAAAGGGGAAGAGTGTGTTGAGGTATAGGGGCGTTAGGGGTGAGTCCCTCTGCCACATATCGTGCTGGGTATATCCCATCCGTCGTGTCCTGACTCACGCCCTCTCAAGTCCGAGTGCCGAACTGCAAAACATGGCGACTTAGCCTACATGAAGCGTACAGAGTTAGGCAACCCTTTGCAAGTGTTGTCTCTTCCTTAGTAATGCGTCCGATATGCACAGATTTTAGGGTATCAAATTTTCTTTTTCCCATTTCGTCCCTTTCGCCCAATACGTTTGCCCTTACGACCTTGACGCCCTAAAAAAAAAAAACAGTATTAACACAATCAGTACATCCTTAACCGGCGTTAAAAATATTGTTTAAACAAATAATATTTAAAATAATTTTAAAAATATATAATAATTAAAATATGCGTTTGCGTGTTTAAATTTACTTTACTTTCGGGGGTTTTGACACCTTAAACTTGCAACAACTGCGTTTGAATGGGATTGATCGCGCAAGGTGTTATTAGCCAGGTAGACCATGAACGTACACGAGGTTAAAAATGCATGGACACGTGGAAGCTAATAGAACGTTTAGTAAAGCCGAATCTTTCCGAAGTGGGTTGAACTGACCATGATCGTACAACCTCGACAAAAAAAATCAACTGCACGCATGCGCCGCCTCAAATAGACCTGAAACGTAATGACGTCACGCAATGTTTACCGCGGTGCATTATGGGTGAAAAGTGGGACGAAATCACTGCATCTCTAGTTTGCGTGCGTTGTATGCATAGCGCCTAGCGTATGGGGCTGCGTTCGGGCGTGCAGTTCTCGTTACTCGGGAGTAATGCGTGCGCATTGCACTCGGGTCACATCACGCGAACGGCAAATCCGCAGTCCGCGTGCGCGAATGGCAATCAGTGAAGATGGACGTCTCTTGCCATCACTGCACAAAAAATGCCGTTTCATTGCTCACAAGAAACTGAGGAAATACAGGCCGTAAGTCGTGAGAACCTTTGATGCCGTCTAAATTAAACAAACCTTAGTGATTTATTGTTTCAGTTATTGAGTTGACACGTTGAGCAAATTCACCAAAAATCCCACCCATATTCCACCATCTTCGTACAAATCACATGACACTTGACAGGAGTACGAGCACACTCCCCATTTGTTGGGGAGTAGTGAGAGCATACTCTCACTGACCCGAGTGTCGTTATTCTTGCCGTTCACGCGCACAGGAGTATAACTCGTGTTAACACGAGTACACGCCCGAACGCAGCCTTATAGTCTAGTCAATTTACGATTTGACCTAGACCTAATTGCAATAGAAATCTAGGCCGCAACAGTCAATAAACAACATATTAAAAATCTAATTGTTTCTTTTGACTGGAAAGGTTTTTTGAAGCAGTTTTTTGAAGACAAACATTAAAGGCGGATACACACTATCGCGGAAAAATCACACTGTTCCATTGGTTTGTACACAAACTGGTTTGCCGCTTGTGCGCGGCCTGTCGCGACGCGCAAAACGTTTTGAGCTGGGTCAAAGTTCAAATTTGTTGAACTTTGACCGCGGTGCGCTGACCTTTCTAACGCGCAGCCAATGAGGTATCAGAGAAGCCCCAAGTTACCAGAGTGGAACTTTCTATTTTGGAATAATCGGCGATTGGGAGCTCATGCAATGCGGTGAGCGCAGCGCGAAAGTGTGATTTTTCCGCGATAGTCGGTGTGTATCCGCCTAAAATTTAGTCTGGTAACGTTCCTCAGTCTGTATGTTTCGTAATAGTGGATGCGTAGTAATACGACCACTTGCGAGCAGACGACGACGTCTCAGAAACTAGTCTGGTAACGTACTCCAACCTACATGTTTCGCGATGGTAGGTGCATGGTAATCACGACCACTTGCGAGCAGACGGCAGTGTCCAAATCAGGTGCTCGCTTAAGAAAAAAGCTCTTATTTCTATGAGGATGGCCGAATTTTGAGATTTATTTTTGTAATAAGCACATTTACAACACAAGAAGTTTTAACAAAACAATTTAAATTGAAAAAATATAAGATATATTTTCCTTTGTTGTTTTTGGCATGGACCTTAGGCATAAAAAAAAAATATGTTATGTTGGCGTAACCCGACCGACCCTAAAAATACGGCCGACCCTGGATATTTTTATTTTTTTCAAGGGAAGAAATTTAATGATTAAAATCTATATAAATGAGTTATAAACATGTTTGAAACTATTTCTGACCGTTTCTCATAATTGTTGTATTGACTTGTCTGGAACTTTGCGCGCGTGGAACTTTGGAGTGCACATTGTTGCACCAACGATCGAACATGCAGCAGAAGATTGCGCAGGCTCTACAACAATGTACATGTACGGGTGTGATATCGATACGGAGATAGATGCACCAAGTATACATTGTACATGTATAGTCGCGTCCCCGACTCCTACTCAGAGATCGAGAGCAGCCTCACGCTCGCTGAACCGAAGGAGCTCTACATGAAAAATATGGTAGCCTCGTCCTAGACTGTTGCACGGCGCGGACAGCTACATACAAAATTTAAAATATTTGGCTATTTATTTTGTGTTTAAAAAATAGTTTGTTACAATATAAATTATTTTAATAATTTTTTCAGCATTTTACACAATAAAAACTGATATATATACATTCTAAAAATTGTAAACTATTTTGTGACCCCGGCAACCCGGCCCCGTGTTCTAGTCGCATCAACATGGCGCGCGGTTCCGAAGCGTTGTACAGCTGCGCCGACGATGTCAAGGTGGGGTACACGGTGCTGAAAATATGAATCGTCAAAGGAAGAAGCGGGTCCATACAAAGATATTGATGTTGGAAAATCCGGCTTAAACAATTAGAAAACATGTCATTTTCGTTGCTGGGAGAAAAAAAAATAAAAATAAAAAAATAAAAAATCCCGACCTACCTACCCTATTTTTGGGGGCCCGTTACGCCAACATAACATTTTTTTTTTTTTATGCCTTATCACCATCTCCATATTATATAATTTTTCTACACAACACTGTGCTATTTTATCCACACAAGCAAAAATTAACAATTATTACAAACCAATTTACAAGAACGAATAACAGGTAGGGCAGTTGTCACCACTAACTACGAACAAAATTCCGAAATGTGAAAATAAAATGTCTGTTTCGTTTATAATGCCTCATTTTTAGCAGACGACGGGAAATATTTCGTCTGCTACGAGTAGTCGTGTTTCCCGAAGCTTGTTACATAATGTGCACGGATTCCTGATAGGTAACAGACTAATTAGTGCCCTCAATGTAATGATTAAAAAACTTACAAAATTTACCGCGAATTGGCGTGAAATAAAAATCACATTTCCACTCATTAGAAAATATTATATTTTTAGTATACACCAGCCAGTGCTGTAATGCATTCTATTGCAATTAATTCCAAAATGTTCCCGTAAATTGACCCGACTATTTTGTAAACTTTATACTAACCGCTTCGCTGGCAAAAAAACGTCAAAAACAAAGATCGCAAATTTGTAAAATGGGATCGTGTCAACATCAGTGTGCCTGCGTGAGTTTTAAGCCCACGACGGACGCCGGAACTATGGTTTTAACTTTTAAGGCCTCAAAAGGCGGCGAAAATGGCCCTGCAATAATTGTGCAAACTAGCGATGCAGAGATTTCGTCCCTACATTTCGCCCATAATGCACCGCGGTAAACATTGACGTCATTATGTCACTAGGTCTATTAAAGGTCCTCAGATACATCTCAAGAAGGATCAACTTACCGGATTCTCAGTTGATTCCATTATAACCATAGGCACAGTTGCAGGTGTATCCATTGAGATCGTCTGTACAGGTTCCTCCGTACGAAAAAACTGTAATTATTATTTTTCTTAGTTGTTGATGTGTTATAATTCTATACCTACTTTTTCCGCAGTTGGTTCCAGCAAAGCCAGAAGCACACTGGCAGATGTACGAATTCACACCGTCTTTACAGTGGCCATTTTTACAGGGATTGCTAGCGCATTCGTTGGTGTCTACAAAACAAAAATTGAAAGATAAATTTAGTTGTTGAAGTAGTTGTGGTTTGTTCATACGAAACAATGCGTAATACTCCACAACAGGGTCCATTTACATGTATAAGGTATAGGTAGTCGTTTACAAGCCCATATATACTGACTCATACGGCCGATACTCATCCCCGATTTGGCATAGAGCATGGAGGTAGGTGCATAGAGTGACTATAGGAGCATTGCCACTCCTGGATTGGATGCACTAGACCACCACGTCCCCCATTTACATGTATGAACAAATGGACCCTGGTACTTACTGATTCCGCATGTGAGTCCTGAAAAGCCATCAACACAGTTACAGACGAAGGAATTGACCTTGTCTACGCAGCTGCCACCATTTTCACATGGTTTGTTGGCGCATTCGTCGATGTCTGAAAGAAAGTTGAAAAGCTTCCTGTATTATAAAGGTCATTTTCTGGGGCAGGGAAGTCTCACTTTTTGCAATTTTTTTTCCCCAACACCAGGCACCCTGATTTTAATCATGTTTATGTATGGTATTGATACTAGATTCGTCACTACTTGATATTCTCATGGAAAGCTGATGCAATTCCATATTTTCACACCGTCTTTACAGTGGCCATTTTTACAGGGATTGCTAGCGCATTCGTTGGTGTCTTTTATACAAAACAAAAATTGAAAGATAATTTTAGTTGTTGAAGTAGTTGTGGTTTGTTCATACGAAACAAGGCGTAATACTCCACAACAGGGTCCATTTACATGTATAAGGTAGGTAGTCGTTTACAAGCCCATATATACTGACTCATACGGCCGATACTCATCCCCGATTTCTGTGGCATAGAGTGACTAGGAGCATTGCCACTCCTGGATTGGATGCACTATAGACCACCACGTCTCCCATTTACATGTATGAACAAATGGACCCTGGTACTTACTGATTCCGCATGTGAGTCCTGAAAAGCCATCAACACAATTACAGACGAAGGAATTGACCTTGTCTACGCAGCTGCCACCATTTTCACATGGTTTGTTGGCGCATTCGTCGATGTCTGAAAGAAAGTTGAAAAGCTTCCTGTATTATAAAGGTCATTTTCTGGGGCAGGGAAGTCTCACTTTTTGCAAATTTTTTTCCCCAACACCAGGCACCCTGATTTTAATCATGTTTATGTATGGTATTGATACTAGATTCGTCACTACTTGATATTCTCATGGAAAGCTGATGCAATTCCATATTTTCACACCGTCTTTACAGTGGCCATTTTTACAGGGATTGCTAGCGCATTCGTTGGTGTCTTTTATACAAAACAAAAATTGAAAGATAATTTTAGTTGTTGAAGTAGTTGTGGTTTGTTCATACGAAACAAGGCGTAATACTCCACAACAGGGTCCATTTACATGTATAAGGTAGGTAGTCGTTTACAAGCCCATATATACTGACTCATACGGCCGATACTCATCCCCGATTTCTGTGGCATAGAGTGACTAGGAGCATTGCCACACCTGGATTGGATGCACTATAGACCACCACGTCTCCCATTTACATGTATGAACAAATGGACCCTGGTACTTACTGATTCCGCATGTGAGTCCTGAAAAGCCATCAACACAATTACAGACGAAGGAATTGACCTTGTCTACGCAGCTGCCACCATTTTCACATGGTTTGTTGGCGCATTCGTCGATGTCTGAAAGAAAGTTGAAAAGCTTCCTGTATTATAAAGGTCATTTTCTGGGGCAGGGAAGTCTCACTTTTTGCAATTTTTTTTCCCCAACACCAGGCACCCTGATTTTAATTATGTTTATGTATGGTATTGATACTAGATTCGTCAGTATTGATATTCTCATGGAAAGCTGATGCAATTCCATATTTTCACACCGTCTTTACAGTGGCCATTTTTACAGGGATTGCTAGCGCATTCGTTGGTGTCTACAAAACAAAAATTGAAAGATAATTTTAGTTGTTGAAGTAGTTGTGGTTTGTTCATAGGAAACAATGCGTAATACTCCACAACAGGGTCCATTTACATGTATAAGGTAAGTCGTTTACAAGCCCATATATACTGACTCATACGGCCGATACTCGTCCCCGATTTCTGTGGCATAGAGTGACTAGGAGCATTGCCACTCCTGGATTGGATGCACTAGACCACCACGTCTCCCATTTACATGTATGAACAAATGGACCCTGGTACTTACTGATTCCGCATGTGAGTCCTGAGAAGCCATCAACACAGTTACAGACGAAGGAATTGACCTTGTCTACGCAGCTGCCACCATTTTCACATGGTTTGTTGGCGCATTCGTCGATGTCTGAAAGAAAGTTGAAAAGCTTCCTGTATTATATGGTCATTTTCTGGGGCAGGGAAGTCTCACTTTTTGCAATTTTTTTTCCCCAACACCAGGCACCCTGATTTTAATTATGTTTATGTATGGTATTGATACTAGATTCGTCACTACTTGATATTCTCATGGAAAGCTGATGCAATTCCATATTTTCACACCGTCTTTACAGTGGCCATTTTTACAGGGATTGCTAGCGCATTCGTTGGTGTCTACAAAACAAAAATTGAAAGATAATTTTAGTTGTTGAAGTAGTTGTGGTTTGTTCATACACGAAACAATGCGTAATACTCCACAACAGGGTCCATTTACATGTATAAGGTAGGTAGTCGTTTACAAGCCCATATATACTGACTCATACGGCCGATACTCATCCCCGATTTGGCATAGAGTGACTAGGAGCATTGCCACTCCTGGATTGGATGCACTAGACCACCACGTCCCCCATTTACATGTATGAACAAATGGACCCTGGTACTTACTGATTCCGCATGTGAGTCCTGAAAAGCCATCAACACAATTACAGACGAAGGAATTGACCTTGTCTACGCAGCTGCCACCATTTTCACATGGTTTGTTGGCGCATTCGTCGATGTCTGAAAGAAAGTTGAAAAGCTTCCTGTATTATAAAGGTCATTTTCTGGGGCAGGGAAGTCTCACTTTTTGCAAATTTTTTTCCCCAACACCAGGCACCCTGATTTTAATCATGTTTATGTATGGTATTGATACTAGATTCGTCACTACTTGATATTCTCATGGAAAGCTGATGCAATTCCATATTTTCACACCGTCTTTACAGTGGCCATTTTTACAGGGATTGCTAGCGCATTCGTTGGTGTCTTTTATACAAAACAAAAATTGAAAGATAATTTTAGTTGTTGAAGTAGTTGTGGTTTGTTCATACGAAACAAGGCGTAATACTCCACAACAGGGTCCATTTACATGTATAAGGTAGGTAGTCGTTTACAAGCCCATATATACTGACTCATACGGCCGATACTCATCCCCGATTTCTGTGGCATAGAGTGACTAGGAGCATTGCCACACCTGGATTGGATGCACTATAGACCACCACGTCTCCCATTTACATGTATGAACAAATGGACCCTGGTACTTACTGATTCCGCATGTGAGTCCTGAAAAGCCATCAACACAATTACAGACGAAGGAATTGACATTGTCTACGCAGCTGCCACCATTTTTACATGGTTTGTTGGCGCATTCGTCGATGTCTGAAAGAAAGTTGAAAAGCTTCCTGTATTATAAAGGTCATTTTCTGGGGCAGGGAAGTCTCACTTTTTGCAATTTTTTTTCCCCAACACCAGGCACCCTGATTTTAATTATGTTTATGTATGGTATTGATACTAGATTCGTCAGTATTGATATTCTCATGGAAAGCTGATGCAATTCCATATTTTCACACCGTCTTTACAGTGGCCATTTTTACAGGGATTGCTAGCGCATTCGTTGGTGTCTACAAAACAAAAATTGAAAGATAATTTTAGTTGTTGAAGTAGTTGTGGTTTGTTCATAGGAAACAATGCGTAATACTCCACAACAGGGTCCATTTACATGTATAAGGTAAGTCGTTTACAAGCCCATATATACTGACTCATACGGCCGATACTCATCCCCGATTTGGCATAGAGTGACTAGGAGCATTGCCACTCCTGGATTGGATGCACTAGACCACCACGTCCCCCATTTACATGTATGAACAAATGGACCCTGGTACTTACTGATTCCGCATGTGAGTCCTGAAAAGCCATCAACACAGTTACAGACGAAGGAATTGACCTTGTCTACGCAGCTGCCACCATTTTCACATGGATTGTTGGCGCATTCGTCGATGTCTGAAAGAAAGTTGAAAAGCTTCCTGTATTATAAAGGTCATTTTCTGGGGCAGGGAAGTCTCACTTTTTGCAATTTGTTTTCCCCAACACCAGGCACCCTGATTTTAATCATGTTTATGTATGGTATTGATACTAGATTCGTCACTACTTGATATTCTTATGGAAAGCTGATGCAATTCCATATTTTCACACCGTCTTTACAGTGGCCATTTTTACAGGGATTGCTAGCGCATGAAGCGTACAGAGTTAGGCAACCCTTTGCAAGTGTTGTCTCTTCCTTAGTAATGCGTCCGATACTTGCAAAGATTTTAGGGTATCAAATTTTAAACTCACGTTTTTTTTAAAAGTGAACCTATTTCAAATACGTTTCTTACCTTTTTGCCCGTTGCGTTTAACACATTTGCCCTTTCGCCAAACACATTTGCCTTTACGCCCTATGGAAAAAGAACAGCAAAATTAACACAATCAGTTGCATCTTTTGAGGCGTTGAAAACAATTTCACCAAAGAAAAACCCGATCGATGTTTATAAAATTTAACAGTGAACATTTCTTGACAACCACTTGCTCAAAGATGTAAAAAAGATTGGTGTTAGAAATGTAACACCCCATTTTTTGCAGTGTATATAGGGGCGTTATAGGGGAGAGTCCCTCTGCCACATATCGTGCTGGGTATATATCCCATACGCCCTGAATTTAAAAATCCGTTTAACCTCGTTTTTAACGTCGGCAACCCAATTAATTTTAATGATAAACTCTGCAACTAATGCAACTATATGTGCTGCGCCATATTTGAGATTTTGAAAGGGATGATGAGGTCAACCATGCAAAGATTGCATGGATGACGTCAAGATTGATGCCTTGTGTCCCGACTCCATACCATATGCAGCACGATATGTGGCAAACGGACTCCCCCTACCATTGTTCCCCTATTGTGTCTCAAACATCCAAGGAATTTCCGAGGAATTCCTTTCAGTTTTTAGGGGGTGAGTATTAACACAATCAGTACATCCTTAACCGGCGTTAAAAATATTGTTTAAAAAATAATATTTAAAATAATTTAAAATATATATAATAATTAAAATATGCGTTTGCGTGTTTAAATTTACTTTACTTTCGGGGGTTTTGACACTTTAAACTTGCAACAACTGCGTTTGAATGGGATTGATCGCGCAAGGTGTTATTAGCCAGGTAGACCATGAACGTACACTAGGTTAAATATGCATGGGCGCGTGGAAGCTAATCGAACGTTTAGTAAAGCCGAATCTTTCCGAAGTGGGTTGAACTGACCATGATCGTACAACCTCGACAAAAAAATCAACTACACGCATGCGCCGCCTCAAATAGACCTGAAACGTAATGACGTCACGCAATGTTTACCGCGGTGCATTATGGGTGAAAAGTGGGACGAAATCTCTGCATCTCTAGTTTGCGTGCGTTGTATGCATATCGCCTAGCGCATTATAGTCTAGTCAATTTACGATTTGACCTAGACCTAATTGCAATAGAAATCTAGGCCGCAACAGTCAATAAACAACATATTAAAAATCTAATTGTTCCTTTTGAGTGGAAAGGTTTTTTTGAAGCAGTTTTTGAAGACAAACATTAAAATTTAGTCTGGTAACGTTCCTCAGTCTGTATGTTTCGTAATAGTGGATGCGTAGTAATACGACCACTTGCGAGCAGACGACGACGTCTCAGAAACTAGTCTGGTAAAGCAGATTTTTGTATTAACAGTGCCCTTATTATCGAGGTTCGAGTCATTTTTAGGTGTCGCTTGAGTGGTCTTTCAAGGTATATTCAAAGTGAGTGATTTTATTTATGTTAAATATTGTGAGCCTTTTTCAAATACGTTTCTTACCTTTTTGTCCGTTGCGTCTAACACAATGGCCCTTTCGCGAAACACATTTGCTTTTACGCCCTATGGAAAAAGAACAGCAAAATTAACACAATCAGTTGCATCTTTTGAGGCGTTGAAAACAATTTCACCAAAGAAAAATACGATCGATGTTTATAAAATTTAACAGTGAAAATTTCTTGGCAACCACTTGCTCAAAAAGGCCAATTTTAAAGGAAGGGACAAAACTTGTTTGAAGTTATCGATCAATTTAATCAAAAATGTTACGGATGTATACTATTGCCCGGTGCATAAACCTTTATGAGAATCAGAGAATCTTGTTTTTAACGTCGGCAACCCAATTAATTTTAATGATAAACTCTGCAACTAATGCAACTATATGTGTTGCGGCATATTTGAGATTTTGAAAGGGATGATGACGTCAACATGCAACGATTGCATGGATGACGTAAAGATTGATGCCTTGTGTCCCGACTCATACCATATGCAGCACGATATGTGGCAAACGGACTCTCCCCTACCATTGTTCCCCTATTGTGTCTCAAACATCCAAGGAATTTCCAAGGAATTCCTTTCAGTTTTTAGCGGGCATTGGTGCGTTAACAAAAGGGAAGAGTGTGTTGAGGTATAGGGGCGTTAGGAGTGAGTCCCTCTGCCACATATCGTGCTGGGTATATCCCATACGCCGTGAATTAAAAACAACATATTAAAAATCTAATTGTTTCTTTTGAGTGGAAAGGTGTTTTTGAAGACAAACATTAAGAATTAAAATTTAGTCTGGTAACGTTCCTCAGTCTGTATGTTTCGTAATAGTGGATGCGTAGTAATACGACCACTTGCGAGCAGACGACGACGTCTGGTAAAGCAGATTGTTGTATTAACAGTGCCCTTATTATTGAGGTTCGAGTCATTTTTAGGTGTCCCTTGAGTGGTCTTTCAAGGTATATTCAAAGTGAGTGATTTTTATGTTAAATATTATGAGCTTTTAAAGAGTGAGCTTTTTTCAAATACGTTTCTTACGTTTGCCTCTAACACATTTGCCCTTTCGCCAAACACATTTGCCTCTACGCCCTATGGAAAAAGAACAGCAAAATTAACACAATCAGTTGCATCTTTTGAGGCGTTGAAAACAATTTCACCAAAGAAAAATACGATCGATGTTTATAAAATTTAACAGTGAAAATTTCTTGGCAACCACTTGCTCAAAAAGGCCAATTTTAAAGGAAGGGACAAAACTTGTTTGAAGTTATCGATCAATTTAATCAAAAATGTTACGGATGTATACTATTGCCCGGTGCATAAACCTTTATGAGAATCAGAGAATCTTGTTTTTAACGTCGGCAACCCAATTAATTTTAATGATAAACTCTGCAACTAATGCAACTATATGTGTTGCGGCATATTTGAGATTTTGAAAGGGATGATGACGTCAACATGCAACGATTGCATGGATGACGTAAAGATTGATGCCTTGTGTCCCGACTCATACCATATGCAGCACGATATGTGGCAAACGGACTCTCCCCTACCATTGTTCCCCTATTGTGTCTCAAACATCCAAGGAATTTCCAAGGAATTCCTTTCAGTTTTTAGCGGGCATTGGTGCGTTAACAAAAGGGAAGAGTGTGTTGAGGTATAGGGGCGTTAGGAGTGAGTCCCTCTGCCACATATCGTGCTGGGTATATCCCATACGCCGTGAATTAAAAACAACATATTAAAAATCTAATTGTTTCTTTTGAGTGGAAAGGTGTTTTTGAAGACAAACATTAAGAATTAAAATTTAGTCTGGTAACGTTCCTCAGTCTGTATGTTTCGTAATAGTGGATGCGTAGTAATACGACCACTTGCGAGCAGACGACGACGTCTGGTAAAGCAGATTGTTGTATTAACAGTGCCCTTATTATTGAGGTTCGAGTCATTTTTAGGTGTCCCTTGAGTGGTCTTTCAAGGTATATTCAAAGTGAGTGATTTTTATGTTAAATATTATGAGCTTTTAAAGAGTGAGCTTTTTTCAAATACGTTTCTTACGTTTGCCTCTAACACATTTGCCCTTTCGCCAAACACATTTGCCTCTACGCCCTATGGAAAAAGAACAGCAAAATTAACACAATCAGTTGCATCTTTTGAGGCGTTGAAAACAATTTCACCAAAGAAGAACCCGATCGATGTTTATAAAATTTAACAGTGAAAATTTCTTGGCAACCACTTGCAAAAAGATGTAAAAAAGATTGGTGTTAGAAATTTAACACCCCATTTTTTGCAGTGTATAGGGGCGAGTCCCTCTGCTCTGCCACATATCGTGCTGGGTATATCCCATACGCCCTGAATTTAAAAATCCGCACGATATGTGGCAAACGGACTCACCCCTACCATTGTTCCCCTATTGTGTCTCAAACATCCAAGGAATTTCCGAGGAATTCCTTTCAGTTTTTAGGGGGGAATATATCGCGTTAACAGTATTAACACAATCAGTACATCCTTAACCGGCGTTAAAAATATTGTTTAAAAAATAATATTTAAAATAATTTTAAAAATATATAATAATTAAAATATGCGTTTGCGTGTTTAAATTTACTTTACTTTCGGGGGTTTTGACACTTTAAACTTGCAACAACTGCGTTTGATTGGGATTGATCGCGCAAGGCGTTATTAGCCAGGTAGACCATGAACGTACACTAGGTTAAATATGCATGGGCGCGTGGAAGCTAATCGAACGTTTAGTAAAGCCGAATCTTTCCGAAGTGGGTTGAACTGACCATGATCGTACAACCTCTACAAAAAAATCAGTTGGCAACGACCAAAGCCGAATCTTTCCGAAGTCTTTCCATTGGTTGATTCCGAAATTAAGTTATAAACATAAATCTAGGCCGCAACATTCAATAAACAACATATTAAAAATCTAATTGTTTCTTTTGAGTGGAAAGGTGTTTTTGAAGCAGTTTTTAAAGACAAACATTAAGAATTAAAATTTAGTCTGGTAACGTTCCTCAGTCTGTATGTTTCGTAATAGTGGATGCGTAGTAATACGACCACTTGCGAGCAGACGACGACGTCTCAGAAACTAGTCTGGTAAAGCAGATTGTTGTATTAACAGTGCCCTTATTATCGAGGTTCGAGTCATTTTTAGGTGTACGTCCCTTGAGTGGTCTTTCAAGGTATATTCAAAGTGAGTGATTTTATTTATGTTAAATATTATGAGCTTTTAAAAAGTGAGCCTTTTTCAAATACGTTTCTTACCTTTTTGCCCGTTGCGTTTAACACAATGGCCCTTTCGCGAAACACATTTGCTTTTACGCCCTATGGAAAAAGAACAGCAAAATTAACACAATCAGTTGCATCTTTTGAGGCGTTGAAAACAATTTCACCAAAGAAAAATACGATCGATGTTTATAAAATTTAACAGTGAAAATTTCTTGGCAACCACTTGCTCATAAAGGCCAATTTTAAAGGAAGGGACAAAACTTGTTTGAAGTTATCGACCAATTTAATCAAAAATATTACGGATGTATACTATTTCCCGGTGCATAAACCTTTATGAGAATCAGAGAATCTTGTTTTTAACGTCGGCAACCCAATTAATTTTAATGATAAACTCTGCAACTAATGCAACTATATGTGTTGCGGCATATTTGAGATTTTGAAAGGGATGATGACGTCAACATGCAACGATTGCATGATGACGTCAAGATTGATGCCTTGTGTCCCGACTCCATACCATATGCAGCACGATATGTGGCAAACGGACTCACCCCTACCATTGTTTCCCTATTGTGTCTCAAACATCCAAGGAATTTCCAAGGAATTCCTTTCAGTTTTTAGCGGGCATTGGTGCGTTAACAAAAGGGAAGAGTGTGTTGAGGTATAGGGGCGTTGGGAGTGAGTCCCTCTGCCACATATCGTGCTGGGTATATCCCATACGCCGTGAATTAAAAACAACATATTAAAAATCTAATTGTTTCTTTTGAGTGGAAAGGTGTTTTTGAAGACAAACATTAAGAATTAAAATTTAGTCTGGTAACGTTCCTCAGTCTGTATGTTTCGTAATAGTGGATGCGTAGTAATACGACCACTTGCGAGCAGACGACGACGTCGGTCTGGTAAAGCAGATTGTTGTATTAACAGTGCCCTTATTATCGAGGTTCGAGTCATTTTTAGGTGTCCCTTGAGTGGTCTTTCAAGGTATATTCAAAGTAAGTGATTTTATTTATGTTGAATATTATGAGCTTTTAAAAAGTGAGCTTTCTTCAAATACGTTTCTTACGTTTGCGTCTCTTGCCTTTAACACATTTGCCCTTTCGCCAAACACATTTGCCTCTACGCCCTATGGAAAAAGAACAGCAAATTTAACACAATCAGTTGCATCTTTTGAGGCGTTGAAAACAATTTCACCAAAGAAGAACCCGATCGATGTTTATAAAATTTAACAGTGAAAATGTCTTGGCAACCACTTGCTTAAAGATGTAAACAAGATTGGTGTTAGAAATTTAACACCCCATTTTTTGCAGTGTATAGGGGCGTTAGGGGCGAGTCCCTCTGCTCTGCCACATATCGTGCTGGGTATATCCCATACGCCCTGAATTTTAAAATCCGCACGATATGTGGCAAACGGACTCCCCCCTATACCATTGTTCCCCTATTGTGTCTCAAACATCCAAGGAATTTCCGAGGAATTCCTTTCAGTTTTTAGGGGGGAATATATCGCGTTAACAGTATTAACACAATCAGTACATCCCTAACCGGCGTTAAAAATATTGTTTTAAAAATAATATTTAAAATAATTTTAAAAATATATAATAATTAAAATATGCGTTTGCGTGTTTATATTTACTTTACTTTCGGGGTTTTTGACACTTTAAGCTTGCAACAACTGCGTTTGATTGGGATTGATCGAAACATGCATGGGCGCGTGGAAGCTAATCGTACGTTTAGTAAAGCCGAATCTTTCCGAAGTGGGTTGAACTGACCATGATCGTACAACCTCGACAACAAAATCGGTCGGCAACGACCAAAGCCGAATCTTTCCGAAGTGTGTTGAACTGACCATGATCGTACAACCTTGACAAAAAAATTCGGTCGGCAACGACCAAAGCCGAATCTTTCCGAAGTGGGTTGAACTGACCATGATCGTACAACCTCGACAAAAAAATCGGTTGCCAACGACCAAAGCTGTCCATTGGTTAATTCCAAAATTAAGTTATAAACATGAATCTAGGCCGCAACATTTAATAAACAACATATTAAAAATCTAATTGTTTCTTTTGAGTGGAAAGGTGTTTTTGAAGCAGTTTTTGAAGACAAACATTAGGCCTAAGAATTAAAATTTAGTCTGGTAACGTTCCTCAGTCTGTATGTTTCGTAATAGTGGATGCGTAGTAATACGACCACTTGCGAGCAGACGACGACGTCTCAGAAACTAGTCTGGTAAAGCAGATTGTTGTATTAACAGTGCCCTTATTATCGAGGTTCGAGTCATTTTTAGGTGTCCCTTGAGTGGTCTTTCAAGGTATATTCAAAGTGAGTGATTTTATTTATGTTAAATATTATGAGCTTTTAAAAAGTGAGCCTTTTTCAAATACGTTTCTTACCTTTTTGTCCGTTGCGTTTAACACACTGGCCCCATCGCGAAACACATTTGCTTTTCAAGTTACGCCCTATGGAAAAAGAACAGCAAAATTAACAGAATCAGTTGCATCTTTTGAGGCGTTGAAAACAATTTCACCAAAGAAAAATACGATCGATGTTTATAAAATTTAACAGTGAAAATTTCTTGGCAACCACTTGCTCATAAAGGCCAATTTTAAAGGAAGGGACAAAACTTGTTTGAAGTTATCGACCAATTTAATCAAAAATATTACGGATGTATACTATTGCCCGGTGCATAAACCTTTATGAGAATCAGAGAATCTTGTTTTTAACGTCGGCAACCCAATTAATTTTAATGATAAACTCTGCAACTAATGCAACTATATGTACTGCGCCATATTTGAGATTTTGAAAGGGATGATGACGTCAACCATGCAACGATTGCATGGATGACGTCAAGATTGATGCCTTGTTGTAATAAGCACATTTACAACACAAGAAGTACATGTGTTTTAACAAAACAAATTAAATTGAAAAAATCTAAGATATATTTTCCTTTGTTGTTTTTGGCATGGACCTTATCACCATCTCCATATTATATAATTGTTCTACACAACACTATGTGCTATTTTATCCACACAAGCAAAAATTAACAATTATTACAAACCAATTTACAAGAAGGAATAACAGGGCAGTTGTTACCACTAACTACGAACAAAATTCCGAAATGTGAAAATAAAATGTCTGTTTCGTTTATAATGCCTCATTTTTAGCAGACGACGGGAAATATTTCGTCTGCTACGAGTAGTCGTGTTTCCCGAAGCTTGTTACATAATGTGCACGGATTCCTGATAGGTAACAGACTAATTAGTGCCCTCAATGTAATGATTAAAAAACTTACAAAATTTACCGCGAATTGGCGTAAAATAAAAATCACATTTCCACTCATTAGAAAATATTAGATTTTTAGTATACACCAGCCAGTGTTGTAAGGCATTCTATTGCAATTAATTCCAAAATGTTCCCGTAAATTGACCCGACTATTATGCACGTAACTTTGTAAACTTTACTAACCGCTTCGCTGGCAAAAAACGTCAAAAACAAAGATCGCAAATTTCTAAAATGGGATCGTGTCAACTTGTGTGTGCCTGCGTGAGTTTTAAGCCCACGACGGACGCACGCCGGAACTATGGTTTTAACTTTTAAGGCCTCAAAAGGCGGCGAAAATGGCCCTGCAATAATTGTGCAAACTAGCGATGCAGAGATTTCGTCCCCACATTTCGCCCATAATGCACCGCGGTAAACATTGCGTGACGTCATTATGTCACTAGGTCTATTAAAGGTCCTCAGATACAGTTCAGTTCCTCCGTGTTGAATTTTTGTTTTGTTTTTTTCACGAAAAAACTGTAATTATTATTTTTCTTAGTTGTTGATGTGTTATAATTCTATACCTACTTCTTTTTCCGCAGTTGGTTCCAGCAAAGCCAGAAGCACACTGGCAGATGTACGAATTCACACCGTCTTTACAGCGGCCATGTTTACAGGGATTGCTAGCGCATTCGTTGGTGTCTACAAAACAAAAATTGAAAGATAATTTTAGTTGTTGAAGTAGTTGTGGTTTGTTCATACGAAACAATGCGTAATACTCCACAACAGGGTCCATTTACATGTATAAGGTAGGTAGTCGTTTACAAGCCCATATATACTGACTCATACGGCCGATAGGCCTACTCATCCCCGATTTGGCATAGAGCATAGAGGTATAGTGCATAGAGTGACTAGGAGCATTGTCACTCCTGGATTGGATGCACTAGACCACCACGTCTCCCATTTACATGTATAAACAAATGGACCCTGGTACTTACTGATTCCGCATGTGAGTCCTGAAAAGCCATCAACACAGTTACAGACGAAGGAATTTACCTTGTCTACGCAGCTGCCACCATTTTTACATGGTTTGTTGGCGCATTCGTTGTCTGAAAGAAAGTTGAAAAGCTTCCTGTATTATAAAGGTAATTTTCTGGGGCAAGGAAGTCTCACTTTTTGCAAATTGTTTCCCCCCAACAGCAGGCACCCTGATTTCAATCATGTTTATGTATGGTATTGATACTAGATTCGTCACTACTTGATATTCTCATAGAAAGCTTATGCAATTCCATATTTTGGAAACTGACGTTTGACTACGTCCTGGATTTTTGGCATCGTGCTTTCCCAAACATTTGTTCAAATCTGAGCTTCAGGCTTATAAACCACCGTGAGGCTTGTTTCTGCTTTTGTGGGCGTTGGAAGGTAACAGGAAAGAGTTCTGTTTTAAGGAAAAACGTGTAGTATCATCACCAAGGAATCAAACTTACCAGTCTTGCACGTGTCACAATAATAGTTGCAATTATACGCGCCTCAAAAAGAATTTCGGTTTAATTTCTTTAAATGTTTCTTGATTTAAACAAAGGTTTGGTGAATCTTGTGGATAACAAGGCACTGATCGACCAATCGCTTTGGAATCTCTTTCAAGACTGTTCTGCTTCAGTGATTTCGTCCAGGTCCAAGTGGACCCTGTTTGAACAAAATGATTTCCACAGTAAATGAAATATGACATTTCCTGCTTTTGGATGAATCCTGGGCTGCGTTCCAAACACGCGAACGTTGCCAACGTTCGCCACTGGTTTCAGTGCTTTTGTGCACACGTCTATGGAAAGTCGGGTACCAGTTATTGGCGAACGATGCAAACGTTTGCAATGTTCGCGTGTTTGGAACGCAGCCCTGTTTGATTTTTAAAATGATTTATCATACATAAACGTGAAGACCTCTGTTGCCGCGCGCGTCTCCCAGAGCAAGGGGAGGGATCCCCGGTGTCTCTGGCCAATTCTAATTAATTCTTCATGGGTTTCCTCACGCTTGCGAGTGAAAGTGCAATGAGCACTATTGAGGAATCCTTGGTATGAATACCAGAAAGAAAGAAAAAACTATGAATTGTAGGATAGGGCGACAAATCGTGTGTAAAAAAGGTATATTAGGGCGACGTGCTCAATAGGGCGACATTTTGGTGTCGCCCTAATATTTTTGAGTTTAAAATTAATTTTTTTAGGTCAAAAACCATTTTTTTTAAATCGAGAACCATTTTTATTAGGTCTGGAACTGTCTCTCTTAGGTCTGTGACCATCAGTGGAAGCTTTGGGTAAAAAAATAAGGTGTCATTTTGAGTGATTCTTGCCGAAATTTCGGTGGTCTCCGGCGAGAGTCTTGCCAAAATGTCGCCCTATTGCGTCATTCAGCGTTCTTTAAAGAATTATTATTATTATTAGACCCAGAAGTGCATTGCCAAGCTCGAGGGGGACAGAGTGGCGTATACACCAATCCGGTAACTAAGATCTCCTCCCTGCATACCGCCATAGCTGGGGGGCGTCCAGTGCATGGGCTGTGCGTTTTGTGTTGCTGTTAGAATGAAAAGCGCTCATCCATTACATGCACGTACGAACGAGCCTCCTTCGCGTATACGCGACGCGCCCGCCTTTGCGTACACGCGACGCGCCCGCCTTCGCGCGTACACAACCCTACAAAGACGCGCAACTTGTTCGAAGTAAACAAATGCAGCTTCAGCAACAACAAAAACATACAGTTCATTCAGTGGAAGCCCCCCAGCTATGGCGGATGTACAGGGAAGAAGACCTTATTACCGGATTGGTGTATACCCTGCCCCACCAGTTCCTTTTCAACAGTGTATTTAAAGTTGCATTGCCCGTGTTTGGGTGAAAGGATTACAAAAAAATTATTTACACAAGCGAACGAATTTAGAAAGCTTACGTGTCTCTGTAACGAAAAATATCAAAAACTTAAATTTCCGACGTCGGGAATTGGAGATACAAGCCTTTTTCTTGAAACGTGCTTCACATGTACATAGTACCCTGTCGATTAATTGACCTGCCAGCATTTTAATCATTTCTTGTTTTTAATCGACTGGCATTAATCATTGACGGATTTTTACGTTCTTGGTACCACATGAAAGCTGATAACTTTTTCTATTCTAGAAAAATACCTATTTAACTTTAAAAAACAAATTTGACGCCCAAATCGGCCCAAACACGGGCAGTGCAACTTTAAGCAGACATCTTCACTTACTGATTACAGGCGGGGGCTTCGGTGATGGTTCAGACGGATCACATCCCAACGGGTACTTTTTCACCGGTCTTTCTTCATTTCCCGCCGGTCTTTTTTCATTTCCCTCGATAACTGCATTGAAAGACTCGCCCACAGGACCTATACAAAAATTTCATTTAAATATATTGAAGATAAGTCACAGCGTTTGAAGACTATTACTGTACATAAATATTATCTCCATTTGTGGTTGAAGATGTGTATATGATAAAAATCAACCTGTGTATAAGGGTCATTCTATAAATTTGGGGTCCACTTTTTCTGTCCCCGTTACATCTGACATCTTGTAAAATGTTGTATTTTGTAAATTCAGGACATATTCTTTAAATGCCTTCTATTTCAAAGAGTGATTACATAAAATACAATTCATAAAAATATGGTTTGAAGGCATTTTTAATAATACTTGTATGGCAAATAGCAGTATGTCAGGTGTAACGGGGACAGAAAAATGTCACACGTTGGACCCCAAATTTATAGAATGACCCATAAGTCAGCTCAGTACCTAATCGACGTTCCGAGTAAACAATGAAAACATGCTTTCAAGAAATTGTGAGAAGCCATCGTCCTATTTAGGCTGGTTTTCTTGCTACACAGCACGAGAAAACGGACCCTTAAAACACCGCAGTATAGTCGGTTGCACTTTTGTGCTTACACTGTTGACCAATAGCCCTACAAGATGGCAGCTATTCGAAACGGTCTATACGTATTCTGCGGCTTATTGCACGCATATATATGGATGGACTAGATGCAACTTGCGTGGGGCCGGGAAAAACAGGTGAAACAAAACACAGGGAATAGGCTATAGACAAACCAACAAAACATACTTACTTGATTCTCCCTCTACGCTAAGTATGAAGACAATTAGCAGCCAAATAGCTACATGTGCATGCCAAATTCGCTCCATGGCATAGCATACTATCTCAGTAAACTGCTTCAGATAACATTTGTCTTGTTGTTTTATGTGCTAATCTGTGCGACATTCAACATCTGTTCACGGGAGCCAAGGTTCTTTTTGATCGATTATAAATTCCTCACAAAAAGTTCGGAAAGTCAAGTTTGACTGACGATTTCTCTCTTGTTACTAAATTATTTCTCTTGAATTTGGTATCCTTGGAAAGCCCTGTTATTCCTTTTAAAATTCCTCTTTAAATTCAGTGCTATTGTCATGCAGTGCATTCTCCCTTTGTTTGGAGAATGGGAATGTGTCAATGCACTTTTTGACAATAGCAATGCACTTTTTGACAATAGCAATGCACTTTGTGACATTTCACTTTACACCCGTCCCAGTATTGCTTAATCATACCAAATTACATATCATCGTAAAGAGGAATAACGGGGCTTTTCATTGATATAAAATTCAAGGAGTTTATAATCGATCAAAAAGAACAATGGCTCCCGTGAACAGATGTTGAATGACGCACACGTTAGCACATAAAACAACTTTATTTGAGAAGTTTACTTTGAAATAATTATCCATTCTAACAATATATTAATAATATGGGGTGTAATGATTGGAAACGAAGCGCAAATGAACATAAATAACTGATTTAAAGTTCATTATTTTGATTTTCTGATCTGTTTTTTTTACACGATACGCGATTTATTTTAAAGTCCTTTTCTCATTTTCCTACAGGTGTGGCAAAATCTAAGCGCAAAAAAAGGCAAGCCCAAAAAGGACTATATATTATATATAAGAGTTGGGTGACGGATTACGTTAGGTAAATGGTTAAAACTCGTCTTGAAATAACAGCAACAAATAATGTTTTACTCAAAACTAATGTAGACCTTTTGCCATGCCTTTGCTATGGAGCTGCGTATTTCTTGGCACGAATTTGGCGCGCGCGCATTGCTGACGAGCCTGTACGTACCTTTAGAGGTAGTCTACTTGTTTGGTAATTACCATTCAACAAATTCTGAATTATTATCTAAAACCTTACTTGTTATCAAGATGGTAATGGTAGTAATCATCCCGTGAAATTATTTCGTCTGAAGTGCCCCAAAAATTACAAAACTATTTGAATCCCGAAAGTTGGAGCCATTCATTCGTGATTCGATTTTATTTCTTTTTCTGAAGAATTACTGCATCTATATAGGTGGTGTCTATGGCTGAAATTTCTACAAGGTAGTTTTCTCGACCTATGAGCTTTCAATTAACAGTGGAAATTATACCGGTTTTAACAGTTTACCAATTTGAAACAAGTATACTACCTTTAATGCTATCGAATAGCCGCCATTTCGTGGGGCACCTTGTGTTATTTAAACCGTTCAACAATGGAAGCACAATATGTGCAACCATGCATGTCCCCAAGGAATTGCCCCACGAAATAGAGCCTTTGCACGGCGGCCATGACAGGGGGCAGTCACATTGTCAGAGTATGTCAAGCACGAGTATAGGCACTTTGTGGATCTATTGTCATATCATTTAAATATTTAAACCTGCCCCCTGTTATGGCCGCCTGTGAAAAAGCTCTATGGCGGCTAACGTGTGCGTCATTCAACATCTGTTCACGGGAGCCATTGTTCTTTTTGATCGATTATACTTTGAAATAATTATCCATTCTAACAATATATTAATAATAATGGGGTGTAATGATTGGAAACGAAGCGCAAATGAACATAACTAACTGATTTAAAGTTCATTATTTTGATTTTCTGATCTGTTTTTTTTTACACGATACGCGATTTATTTTAAAGTCCTTTTCTCATTTTCCTACAGGTGTGGCAAAATCTAAGCGCAAAAAAAGCAAGCCCAAAAAGGACTATATATTATATATAAGAGTTGGGTGACGGATTACGTTACGTTAGTTAAATGGTTAAAACTCGTCTTGAAATAACAGTAACAAATAATGTTTTACTCAAAACTAATGTAGGCTTATCACTCCGAAATTGTCTGCATCTTTGTTTCCTCAGAACCTTAAAAGCACAGGCTCGTCAGCAATGCGCGCGCGCCAAATTCGTGCCACGAAATACGCAGCTCCGCGTAGATGCGAACCAAAAATAAGTAAATCGTTTGTAAACGATCTAAATAATTTCATCTTTACGGATAATTTTCTGGTAAAATTATATCATTTCGAGCGGAAACCCTTCATTGGGTAGTTGCTATTAATTCAATCTTTACTTTCAGAACTTTTCCCCCGTAAACTCGTTGATTACTTTTTGGGTCATTGCAAATGATACACTGGGCCTTTAAAGGCACAGGCTCGTCAGCAATGCGCGCGCGCCAAATTCGTGCGACGAAATACGCAGCTCCATGCCTTTGCTATGGAGCTGCGTATTTCTTGGCACGAATTTGGCGCGCGCGATTGCTGACGAGCCTGTACCTTTAAAGGTAGTCTACTTGTTTGGTAATTACCATCCAAAAAATTCTGAATTATTATCTAAAAGCTTACTTGTTATCAAGATGGTAATGGTAGTAATCATCCTGTGAAATTATTTCGTCTGAAGTGCCCCAAAAATGACAAAACTATTTGAATCTCGCAAGGTAGAGCCATTCATTCGTGATTGGATTTTTTATCTTTTTCTGAAGAATGCATAGTTCTGATTTTGCCCAGTTAACCCCGCCCCCTCGGATATTGTTGCTATGGCTCACACGCTATCGTCAAAATGGCGACACACAACGCACAAAGCAATGGGACTTTCAACGGAAAGCACAGATTCATTGGAGAAAACTCAAAGGTATTCATGTTTCTGGGTCGACAGTTATCTTAAAACACACCGAGTAAAGGGCCAGTAATACAGGGATGTCATATCATGAAATACGTGCTTTCGTACCTTTGAACAACGAAACGACCGGCCTTGAAACCAAAAATTCACCCGGAACATCGCATACAACACTGTACAAATTGTATGGGGCAGAACATAGCGTGATATGTTGTTGCAAACATTGCACTTTGACCTATGTGGGTGATCTCTGCTAGCTCTGTTGTGATTGGTCGGTGGGTTCGGTTGATTGACAGGTTGGAACTATGCATTACTGCATCTATGTCAGGTGGTGTCTATGTGGCTGAAATATATATATATATGCATATATATATATATATATACACATAATTGTTTTTCCACCATTACGACGACCGTTTTGGGCAGAGTGCTCTGGGGGACCACTAAAACGGCAAATTTGTCGGCAAAAAACTCTGCCGTTGACACCAATTTTCTCGACTTAAGTTCTCATAAAAATGTTTTTCGACCTAGACCGAAATGGTTACAAACCTAATAAAAATGGTGAGAAACCTAACAAAAATGGTTTTTGACCTAATAGAGCTAAAAACCGTTAAGACGACCGACAATCGGTCGTCCTAACACGGCCGGTCGTCTTAACATACCTTTTTAACCCCTAACCGGTCGTCCTATACAGGAAAAAGTAAATATAGGCCTACTCCATGAACATTTCGTATAGGAGCGGTTGTAATCTGTAGAGATTTTGCACGCAATAATTAAAGTTTTTAAATAATTCTAAGTCACAAAGCGATGCACACTGCCGAAAGTCCAAAAAAAATCGCTTAGTCGGCTACCAATGAAGAGATTTATTTAACCATATTCTCTAAAACAGGTTGACGTAATTAACATTTCTGAAACCATGCAGTGAGAGCCAGTGCAAAACTATACAATTTAAAACAAAAATCTAATTTTGTAACGGAATTATACCAGAAATCAATTGGAACAAATAATTCTAGATTCTACTAAAAAATAAGTGAAATGCTAATCCTTCAAATGAACGTCCACCGATAAACTCGTTAAAATCTCAAAAATCTTAAAAAAATCTTAAAAATCAAATTTCCCATTTTCTAATTTTCCAAAATGTGAATATAAGGATAAACATCCTAGGTTCAACGTTGGACCATATTAGGCCTAACCCGAATACGTCAATTTAGAACATGGGGAAACAATATGTACGTCCCGTAATGCTGCATCGACACTCGGACAAATAAATACGCACAGGGTGTACCACACTGAATATTGCCCTATTATTTTGAAAATAATTGTTTAAAAATTGTTAAAAATTGTTTAAAATTGTTTTAAAAATTATTATTCAAGCCTGCTTTTGCGATTACTACCAGAAACATGTTTCTCACGTATTTACTGATTTAACCAATGGACGGCTTCGGTTGGCAATGGTTGATTCCGAAATTAAGTCATAAACATGTTTTGGGTTGTGATCGCTAAAACGTGTCTCGGTTCCTCAGTAGTGTTTGAAGCGGCGCTTCGGTTTGTCAGCTTTGTTTTTCCGACCTCTCCGTCTCCAACCTTTTTTGGTTTTCTTGCCAGTACGATCTGAACAAAAACAATGATTTGAGAAGAATATATCTGAATGAGTAGGCCTAACAATTGACTCGGAAAAAAGGTCGTTTGGTGACCCGAAAAATGGCCATGTTGACACGATCGGGTTAACAGCAAGGGCCAATTTCATGGCGCTACGTATACTAAGCACAGACATTGGCTTAGCACATGATTTCTTTGCTTTAAATATTTATAAAATGGCTGACCGGCCAAAATCGTATGTGATGTGTATTTACTAAAATTCTGCTATATTTTCTATAAGAGCACAATTTCACAAATTGACCAGACTAATTTTTTGTTGCTATGTGGTGCACGCGGCAGGTGTGAACTGTGAAGTGCATAATCAATACCGTGTTCAAGGTAGAAAAGAATGGCATAAAACGGCCAGACTGTTGATTGCTAGGCGTTGGCGTGTACCACGTAGCAACAACATCATAGTGTGGACATTCTAAACTGAACCTTAATTTTAAAATAAAGAATTCGGGGCACCAGTTAATATGCAAGTGTTACACGCAAAAGGTTAACTGCTGGCCCTTTTCAACCAAACTATAATAGACTACTAAAGTGTGGCGTCAGTAGCCAGGCTAACTGGGTCTAATCATTCGCTGGTAATCCAAAACGTCCATTGCAAACGCGCAGAGAAACAGTTCACTACATTTAGTGCATAGACCCAGTAACCTTGGCAACTCACATGGTGGCGTTTTCAATATAGTACTCAAAAGTAAAAGATGTCAGATGTTCCTGTGCTTACTTTAATTTTTGCGGAACTTTCCTTTCCCCTTTTTGCCTCCTTGGCCTTTGCGACCCCGCCAATTCCTCTTGCGGCCTTTTCGTTTTTTGCCACCCCGTCTGAAGTACCCCTTACGGCCCTTTCCTGCCAAATAAAAAGGTGTATCGTTAATTGTTTCACATTCGGCCTCACACTACAATTGGTCACTGTAAACGTATAAACACGTCTAGAATTTCCCGAAATTAAAATATTGCTCTTAAATGCGCACTTCACTATTTATACCACCCTATAGCTGACGGGCTGATCGAGTGTTTTAACCGCACCATGTAAAGCCACTGGGTTAATTCAATTATAAAGTGAAGTGACATGGACTCGCCTTCATGTCATCTATGAGCAAGTTCGGGTGCTGACCATAGTCAATTTGTTATTTTGTTTGCATATGCGTAGTTTGTTTTTTACCCGAACGCGTCGTCAGGCAAATCAAGTCAAACATGGCCAAAATCGTCTGCACTGGTCGCCGTGAACAGTTTACAAAAAATACAAGCAATTGTTGGCAACCTTTCCACCCATGTTTGCCCTCGTATGTTCTACTAAAGACATTTCAACTCGTTCACAAAAAGCTACCACACAATTGGTTATTAATTCATATTTAATTCTGATATAAATTAAAGGCACAGCTAGGCTCGTCAGCAATGCGCGTGTGCCAAATTCGTGCCACAAAATACGCAGCTCCATGCCCTTGCTATGGAGCTGCGTATTTCATAGCACGAATTTGGCGCGCGCGCATTGCTGACGAGCCTGTGCCTTTAACACTTTTTTTTAGCGCCGAAAGCTTTTTTCCATGCAGTCGTGTTTACCTTTCTGCCATCTTGAAAAGTAGTACAACTGACTAGAGATGAACCTACCCCTGGGGGTTGGTTCCTCTAGTCAGACTATCTAGAGTCAAACCACGCAGCATTCGGGTGACATCTAGATCGACTATGGTTAGTCTAGTTAACTATAGTCGCCCGCCCGAACTTGCTCTATTAGATTTCAAATTGCTTCACAAAATTTGTCAAAAATTGTTGAATGAATTGTCATCTAGGGTAAACTATTGCCAAACACTTTGCCAATGCCAAACACTTTGCCCAGGCCTGAACATTCAAAATGGCCGCCATAAACCTGATTTGAAAGACCACCTCAACATGTCTACATATAGTCAAACCTCGTTAGTAACAGGTCCTTATGACTTTGCAGATTACCTTGTTATAACAGGAACCTTGTATTATCAGGAATAAAAACAATTAATGAAGAACAAAGGATTAAGACCTAACATTTTACTTGTTATAAGCAGATTGTTGTATTAACAGTGCCCTTATTATCGAGGTTCGAGTCATTTTTATGTGTCCCTTGAGTGGTCTTTAAAGGTATATTCAAAGTGAGTGATTTTAATTATGTTAAATATTATAAGCTTTTAAAAAGTGAACTTTTTTTGAATACGTTTCTTACGTTTCTTTCCTTTTTGTCCCTTGCGTCCAAGACCTTTACGCGCTATGAAAAAAGAACAGCAAAATTAACACAATCAGTTGCATCTTTTGAGGCGTTGAAAACAATTTCACCAAAGAAAATTACGATCGATGTTTATAAAATTTAACAGTGAAAATGTATTGGCAACCACTTGCTCATAAAGGCCAATTTTAAAAGAAGGGACAACATTTGTTTGAAGTTATCGACCAATTTAATCAAAAATCTTGCGGATGTATACTATTGCCCGGTGCATAAACCTTCATGAGAATCTTGTTTTTAACGTCGGCAACCCAATTAATTTTAATGATAAACTATGCAACTAATGCAACTATATGTGCTGCGCCATATTTGAGATTTTACAAGGGATGATGACGTCAACCATGCAACGATTGCATGGATGACGTCAAGATCGATGCCTTGTTTCCCGACTCCCATACGCTGTGAAGTACATGTATGTAAAAATCTGTCGTGTCCTGCATGACTCACGCCCTCTCAAGTCCGAGCGCCGAACTGCAAAAGATGGCGATCTACATGAAGCGTACAGAGTCAGGCAGGCCTTTGCAAGTGTTGTCTCTCCCTTTAATGCAAAGATTTTGGGGTATCAAATTTTAAACTCACGTTTCTTTTTCCCGTTTCGTCCTTTGCGCCCAATACGTTTGCCCTTACGACCTCGACGCCCTAAAAAACAGTATTAACACAATCAGTACAATCTTTAATCGGCGTGAAAAATGATGTTTAAAAAATAATATTTAGGCCTAAGCCTAAAATAATCTTTTTAGAAAAATATAATAATAAAAATATGCATTCGTGTTTAAATTTCCTTTCCTTTCGGGGTTTTAACACTTTAAACTTGCAACAACGTAGGTGCGTTTGATTGGGATTGATCGCGCAAGGTGTTATTAGCCAGGTAGACCATGAAAACGAGGTTAAATATGCATGGGCGCGTGGAAGCTAATCGAACGTGGGTTGAACTGACCATGGGCCTTTTTCCAAATCTCGACTTGGGCTCAGGCTCAGGGTCCGGCTCCATGTAAACCACATGGAAATGGAGCCGGAGACGGAGACGAAGCCGAGATTTGGAAAAGCCCCCTGATCGTGCAACCTCGACAAAAAAAATCAGCTACACGCATGCGCCGCCTCAAATTAAGTGTCATATAAAATGGATTTTGTTAACCTCATCAATAAAATTTAGTATTGTATTTTTTTAACGACATATGGACATATGCGATTTACAATGTCCTTCCAGAGGCTCCATACATACAACGTTCATACATTTATTAAGTCGTTGCCTTCCTCTTCGGTTCACGCGCTTTCCTCCTAAAAAAGAAAAGAAAAACATGTAAAGAAAAAAATCAAAGAAAATTCAATAGAACAATCAAGCAAATTGGTTGTACCGATTTTTAAGGACTTTCCTACATGGACAGCATGGCTTCTTTGGGGGGAAAAAACAATGCGGGTGCGTGTCACAATAATAGTTGCAATTATACGCGCCTCAAAAAGAATTTCGGTTTAATTTCTTTAAATGTTTCTTGATTTAAACAAAGGTTTGGTGAATCTTGTGGATAACAAGGCACTGATCGACCAATCACTTTGGAATCTCTTTCAAGACTGTTCTGCTTCAGTGTTTAAGCACACAATTTGCTTAAGTACAAAAAACTCTTTCTCAGTAGAGAATGTTACCAGTGAAATCCTCATGTGATAGAAGTAGTGTATGACGTTTCATTACCATGACAATCACATGAAGTTTTTGGTGGTAACCTCATTTTATCAAGCAAGGTTTTTCATGCTTAAGCAATTCTTTTATGAAAATGGCCCCAGGTCCAAGTGGACCCGTTTAAAGTGATTTACCACAGTAAATGCAAGACATTTCCTGATTCTGGATGAAAACCCTTTGTTGGATTTTTAAAATGATTTATCATATACATAAACGTGAAGACCTCTGTAGCCGCGCGCGTCTCCCAAACAGACCCACAAGTGCAAGCTCAAGTGGGACAGAATGGCATAAATTACACCCTGCCTCTTCGGCTCTTTTTCAACCGTGGACATCTTCACTTACCTTCGCCCCGGTCCGACCCATTTCCTTCAGGTTTCTTCCCGGGGAGTTTGTTTACAGACGGGGGCTTCGGTGGTGGTCTGAGCAGAACATTGTCATATCCCAACGGGAACTTAGCGGCACTTCCTGACGACACCGGGGGCTTTTTCACCGGTCTTTTCCCCGCGATAACTGCCTTCAAAGACCGACCCACATGACCTATAAAACAATTTTATTTAAATATCTTAAAGATAAATCACAGGATTTGAAGACTATTATCTCCATGTGTGATTGAGGATGTGTATGATAAAAACCAATCTGTGTATAAGTCAGCTCAGTACCTAATCGACGTTCCGAGTAAACAATGAAAACATGCTTTCAAGAAATTGTGAAAAGCCACCGTCCTATTTAGGCTAGATGCATGGCTATACAGCACGTGAAAACGGACCCTTAAAAGCCCTATGTATCATTCGCAAGATACAACTTTTTGCAGTTTCGTGGAATAGGAGTGTAACATATCTAAGGAAGAATGTTGGTAAACTAGCCTGAAGAAATTTTAGCTACTTAGATGCATCAATGTTTCAAAAAACCTTGAAAATCTAAATATGGATTTTGTGTACAAGTGAATAGTAAAAAAGTCCCGTGCACGGGACTTTTTAGAAACTCACCTTTGGTTGTCAATTTCCAACATTTTTGACGGAAATAAATTCATGTGGTGTTTGTTACCATTGCTATCAACACTTTGAGTAAGGTTTTTCTTGTCAACTCATCAAAAACAAAATTGGGTCATTGCAAATGATACAATAGGCCTTTAACACCGCAGCAGTCGGTTGCACACTTGTGCTTACACAGTTGACCAATATAAATATCAAAAGTAGCCATCCAAGATGGCAGGTATTCGAAACGGTCTATACGGCGTATTACACGCATACGACAAAAATATATGGATGGACTAGACTTTGCAACTTGCGTGGGAAAAAAGGTAACAAAAAAACACAGGGAATGTAGACAAACCAACAAAATATACTTACTCGGTTCTCCATTTACGCTAAGTATAAGGGTTGTGAAGAAAATTAGCAGCCAAATAGCTACATGTGCATGCCAAATTCGCTCCATTATGCATGGTATAAAATTATCTCCACAGTAATATTATTGCGTATCTGCATCAGATAACATTTGTCAGGTTGTTTTATGTGCTAACGTGTGCGTCATTCAACATCTGTTCACGGGAGCCATTGTTCTTTTGGATCGATTATACTTTGAATAATAATTATCGATTCTAACAATATATCAATAATAATGGGGTGTAATGATTGGAAGAAAATTAGCAGCCAAATAGCTACATGTGCATGCCAAATTCGCTCCATTATGCATGGTATAAAATTATCTTCACAGCAATATTATTTCGACGAGAGATGCGGTTTCAGTAAACTGCATCAGATAACACGTTGTTAGGTGCTAACGTACGTGTGCGTCATTCAACATCTGTTCACGGGAGCCATTGTTCTTTTGGATCGATTATACTTTGAATAATAATTATCGATTCTAACAATATATCAATAATAATGGGGTGTAATGATTGGAAACGAAGCGTAATGGTATAAAATTATCTTCACAGCAATATTATTTCGACGAGAGATGCGGTTTCAGTAAACTGCATCAGATAACATTTGTCAGGTTGTTTTATGTGCTAACGTGTGCGTCATTCAACATCTGTTCACGGGAGCCATTGTTCTTTTGGATCGATTATACTTTGAATAATAATTATCGATTCTAACAATATATCAATAATAATGGGGTGTAATGATTGGAAACGAAGCGCAAATGAACATAAATAACTGATTTAAAGGTCATTATTTTGCAGATAAGATTTTTTTTTAACGAAATGACGATATAGCATTACATAACTAACAATGTCGATAAACTGCCCCGTATAAATCAGCCACATAGATGCAGTAATACTTTAGAAAATCTTTAAAATCCATGCATGGTTTTTGTGTTGAGTGAATAGTAAAAAAATGTTTGCAAACGATTTTTCCCCCATATTTCTCCCACAAACTAAGGTACCGGTACATGTCGCAAAGTCCCTCTCTTTTTGCCCCACCCCTCCCGTCCCGCCCCGCCCCCATAAAAAAGTAAAATGTTGCGCATTGTAACATCATACGCCACGCCCCCCTCGCCTCCATCATCTTGCAACAGTGCCCCTTTAACGCACTCCCTAACTCCTGCGTACAGTGGCCCTGTTGCAAAAGTCCCTATTTCGCGGTGGGACTAGCGACAGAAATCTTGTCGCCTCTGCTGGACCAATCAGGACGCTTGGCAGTGCATTGCAGCACGATTGCAGGCATTCAAATGTAACGCGCGCAGATTGTAAACACCGTGCATGCATGTGATACATGTACTCAGTAATGCTGGCCGTTGTCCGCGTCGACGATTGGCTGCTATTTAAAGCATGGCTATACAGCACGTGAAAACGTACCCTTAAAAGCCTCATTCGCAAGATACAACTTTTGCAGATTCGTGGAATAAGAGTGTAACATATCTAAGGAAGAATGTTGGTAAACTATAGCCTGAAGACGTTTTAGCTACTTAGATGCATCAATGTTTCAGAAAACCTTGAAAATCTATATATGGATTTTGTGTACAAGTGAATAGTAAACAAGTCCCGTGCACGGGACTTTTTAGAAACTCACCTTTGGTTGTTAATTTCCAAATTTTTTGACGGACATAAATTCATGTGGTGTTTGTTACCATTGCTGTCAACACTTTGAGTAAGGTTTTTCTTGTCAACTCATCAAAAACAAAATTGGGTCATTGCAAATGATACAATGGGCCTTTAACACCGCAGTAGTCGGTTGCACATTTGTGCTTACATAGTTGACCAATAGAAATATCAAAAGTAGCCCTACAAGATGGCAGGTATTCGAAAGGGTCTATATATACGGCGTATTACACGCATACGACAAAAATATATGGATGGACCAGCTGGATGGACTAGACTTTGCAACTTGCGTTGGAAAGAAGGTTTAACAAAAACACAGTGAATGTAGACAATAAACCAACAAAATATACTTACTCGGTTCTCCATTTACGCTAAGTATAAGGGTTGTGAAGAAAATTAGCAGCCAAATAGCTACATGTGCATGCCAAATTCGCTCCATTATGCATGGTATAAAATTATCTTCACAGCAATATTATTTCGACGAGAGATGCGGTTTCAGTAAACTGCATCAGATAACACGTTGTTAGGTGCTAACGTACGTGTGCGTCATTCAACATCTGTTCACGGGAGCCATTGTTCTTTTGGATCGATTATACTTTGAATAATAATTATCGATTCTAACAATATATCAATAATAATGGGGTGTAATGATTGGAAACTTAGCGCAATGGTATAAAATTATCTTCACAGCAATATTATTTCGACGAGAGATGCGGTTTCAGTAAACTGCATCAGATAACACGTTGTTAGGTGCTAACGTACGTGTGCGTCATTCAACATCTGTTCACGGGAGCCATTGTTCTTTTGGATCGATTATACTTTGAATAATAATTATCGATTCTAACAATATATCAATAATAATGGGGTGTAATGATTGGAAACGAAGCGCAAATGAACATAAATAACTGATTTAAAGGTCATTATTTTGCAGATAAGAATTTTTTTTAACGAAATAACGATATAGCATTACATAACTAACAATGTCGATAAACTGCCCCGTATAAATCAGCCACATAGATGCAGTAATACTTTAGAAAATCTTTAAAATCCATGCATGGTTTTTGTGTTGAGTGAATAGTAAAAAAATGTTTGCAAACGATTTTTCCCCCATATTTCTCCCACAAACTAAGGTACCGGTACATGTCGCAAAGTCCCTCTCTTTTTGCCCCACCCCTCCCGTCCCGCCCCGCCCCCATAAAAAAGTAAAATGTTGCGCATTGTAACATCATACGCCACGCCCCCTCGCCTCCATCCTCTTGCAACAGTGCCCCTTTAACGCACTCCCTAACTCCTGCGTATAGTGGCCCTGTTGCAAAAGTCCCTATTTCGCGGTGGGACTAGCGACAGAAATCTTGTCGCCTCTGCTGGACCAATCAGGACGCTTGGCAGTGCATTGCAGCACGATTGCAGGCATTCAAATGTAACGCGCGCAGATTGTAAACACCGTGCATGCATGTGATACATGTACTCAGTAATGCTGGCCGTTGTCCGCGTCGACGATTGGCTGCTATTTAAAGCATACTGGGGAATCCGTTCCATTACATTCGTCAGAATGCATCCCTGTTATTAATTTGAAAAACTGCGGAGTAAATTAAGATCGTCGTTTGAAAGTTTGGTAGGAATGGGACAGTCATAAGGAACGGAACCCAATACAATTTCTGGAAAGTATAGAAATCGTTTCATTATTATACTATCCGGTTATGAATGTAAACTTCCTATCAAAATTAACCGGCCTTTCTTAATCTTGACTGGCTCCTATTCCCAATGTTTTGGAATACAATGTACGTTGTGCAGGTTTATATACTAAAGACTAAATAGAGGGCGCCCTGCATTCCGCACGGGTCCATCGGCTGGCTTAGGGCTACGCCACAGTGGCTACGCGAACGCCTCGGGAAAACCAGAGGCGACCCGGAAAAGCTAAGCGAACGCACACACGATCATCATCAGCCGTTTTCGAAACGATTAGCTTTGACTCCGGCGCGCGCGGCCTAGGCTTGGTGCATATCTCAGAAACACTAAGGCGGCTAAGGGTGGAGGTATAAACTTAAAACAGTGTGGACGATTAAGTTTGGAGTGAAACGAGGCGGTCGGGTTGGCGTAGTGGTCCTTTTCTCACCTTTCACCTCTGGCGTCCCGGGTTCGAATCTATGGTGTGTAATGTGGATTGGGTTTGCAGTCCCTACTTGACCGCGTGTGTTTTCCCCCGGGTATTTCCCTGGGGGCTTTTCTCCCACTTCTAAAACTGCATCTCCTCGTTTGTCATCTCAAGTTGATAATAAAGTATAGTTAAAGCTAAATCCGTATTGTTGATGGCATAAAGGGCCTAAATTGCCAAAGATGTCATAAATATTAACATCAATTAACTTTGAGTGAAACGACGCACTGAAAACCACAGAATCAACTTGGGCGAAAGCGGGTGTTTTATAAAAAGTGAGTGTTTTAATGGGAACCACCCATGGTGACGACTGAGCCGTGACGTCAGATCGCCTGATGCTGTACCATGTACATCGGCGGGTGGTGTTGTTGCGGTACCGTATACAGGGGCGGATCCAGGAATTTTTCCAGGAGGGGGTTTTGCCAACAGGGAGGGGTTTTGCCCGTCAGATTTTTTTGTCAGCTTGTTTCGGACAGGCGGACACACATAAAATGCATTACATTATATTTTTTGGTGTCGGAGCAGGGAGGGGTTTTGACCCCCAAACATGTGGACTAATGTCTACGAGTTTGGGAAATCTGGATGCAATGAAAAGCTACTTGGCTCCACTGGGATTCGAACCGCGGACCCTATACTTAACGTGCGTGCAGACTCCCTACCAATTGGGCTATGAAGCCAACCAGATTTCCCAAACTCATCGACATTGGTCCACATTTGCATCGATGATAAATTTTAATACACTTCTATGACATCACATCGCATGTACATGTAAGCCAAATAAACTGGCGTAATTCGATTTCCAGAATGTTGGCATTAATTTGCTTTTTTTTTAGGTAGGCGCGGCCTAATGAAAACACCACGCCCAGTGTGTCTTAAGCTTGGTTTCTATAATCGCGCAACAAACGCAGAGAGCACCGCAGACTAGACGTAAACATGCAACGCAAACAATGAACGCAGACAGTTGGACGGAACTCGGCAAAGTTAAACATGGTTCAGCCGAATGTCTGCGTTTAATACTGTTTGCGTTGCTAGTTTGCGGTACTCTTTGCGTTTGTTGCGATGATATGGAAACAGTTTCAAGTTGCCGATATGTTTCCGTCAGTGTTTGCGTTGCAGTTGTCACGTTTGCGTCTGGTCTGCGTGCGCGCGCGTTACGATTATGGACATTAGATATAGACATTAGGCCTAAACAAATTATTTAAAAAAAATTAATTAGGCCTATATTACATTTATTTTTAATATAAAAAAACTTAATTTATCTTTAAAAATGAAACTTTGATTTATTAATTTTTTTAAAATAAAATATCTTTAATGTCCATATTTTCACTTTTAAAAAAAAAAAAAATCGCGCTTATTTTAATTTTTTTTATATTAATTTCCTTGACTGTTTCTGACTACTTTCCGACGGTTCCCGACTGCTCCTGACTCTTTTCCCTATTTTATTGACTGACTGCCGGCTAAACTTAAAGGGCCCCTTATTTAGGATTTTTATCACTGAAATCTATGCTTTAAAACCACTCTACTCAGTTAAAGTCATAAAAATCCTATTTGGAGCTTGCTTTGGGGGTTAAAACAAAGGTTTTTAGTTTTTATGCTAATGCAAATATGCATATTCATGACCAAGGTCACGATGTCACAAGAGGCAAACACAGAAAAATCACATTCAACTGTGCACAAAAGATTCCACTTTTTTCTCAATTTTCCTAAAACTTTTGTAATCCATGGCTGTTTGAGTTTGTTTTACATGTTGCCTGCTGTAAGCCATGACAAAACTGGGGGAAGAAACTGCAGCAATTTGCCACAAGTCCAACTTGAAGTCTTATGTTTTTTCTTAACTTTTCCCTTCCGTCTTCCTTATGTGATGCATTCAAAACAGCGCCCTCTGTCTGTGATTCATTGCAATGAAATCTTCAAAGTTGAAAAAAGGCCACCTTTTATTGATTTTACATCCAAACGAACAATAGTATGTCTTGCTGAACAAGTAATCTGTCATTATGGAGCAAAGCTTAGGCACAAAGTTGTTTAGCATGTCACAGGCCCTTTAAGCATAGGTGGGCGAAGTGGCGATAGGGCGAAGTGGCAATGGGGCCGGGGCGAAGTGACAATGGGGCGAAGTGGTATGGGGCGAACTGTCATGGGGCGAAACGTCCGAACGTTTGCAACCGTTAAAAATACCGTACCCGCATATGCGTACACATTTTTATGTACGTGATCAATGCGTGTCATTTTCCAAGCTTGATGATCCATGGATTATCCCATTAAACCTTGGCAACCAAATATTTTCGTCAAAGACTTCGTATTCATCCATCGTCCATCGACATGGTCATGTGCTCGATTCCTTGGAAAGTGAAATGTGACAACTTGTGTCTCGTTCGATCGAGAAATAACGGATGATTTTGTTCACTTTTGTGAGCACCCAGCCCGCCCGGCCGGTCCAGCATTATATTCGATGTGTCGTTTGTTGTGCATGTGCAGGGTGACACGCGTACGACGTGCAGAGAGTGGGAGCGAGGCATGGATGTTGGCCAAAGGGCCTAGTTAAACGGCAAAACTTCGGTTTAAAAAACTGCAAATTGGCAGAATAAGAGAGGACACGGCTCAGTATAATGACGGTGGATTACTACTTCTCTTGTTTCCTATTCGGTCTTGCCAGCCTTTTCTTGTGTGTGGAAATTGTGTGTCTCCACGTTTTTCATCTGTTGGGAATAATTTACACGTAAGTATTACCGGCGCTAGCTCCACCCCCACCACACCGACTTTTTATTAGGCCTCGGCCAAATTGTGTACTACTTGTAACTGTAAAAATACCAAGTAAAACTCTCACTTTTTTCTGTTAATTTCAAGTGTGTTTTTAACATCAAATTTGCTCCTACATCATGTACATCAAAATAGTCTAACTTACAAGTACTGTACCCACATTCAGTACGATTCCGGGCCGTAAAGGGTTGTGGCACTTGTGCTCTTGAGCAAGGCACTTAATCACATTTGTTCCGTCCTTCGGAAGGGATGTAAAGCTGTTGGTCCAGTGTGTTAGGTTTCAGTAACGCACTTTAAAGATCCCAGAGCATTCTTTCGTGAAGAGCAAGGGAAGGGATTCCCCGGTGTCTCTGGCCGTTTGTAATTCAACTTAGAAGTTTATAGAATTATTATTATTATTATTATTTATTTATTTCTGGTACTGAAACCAAGGATTCCTCAATAGTGCCCATTGCACTGTCGCTCGCGCGGCAAGCGTGAGGAAACCCATGATAAATTAGATATGGCAAGAGACACCGGGGAATCCCTCCCCTTCTCTTCATGAAGAAATGCTCTGGGATCTTTAAAGTGCGTTACCTTACCTAACACACCGGACCAACGGCTTTACATCCCTTCCGAAGGATGGAGAAAGTGTGATTAAGTGCCTTTCTCAAGAGCACAAGTGCCACAACCTGTCGCGACCCGGAATCGAACCCACATTCTACATGTGTAGTACTGGCAGGAACTTGAGTTCGACGCACTAGACCGCTCGGCCAAACACCCCATTAATCGATCCCATTTCTAAAAGTCATGTTGTCACACTATTTTTAACCCTTTTCAGTGATCTCCACTGGTCCAAATTTTGTCCGGGCGTGCCGATGTCGCTCAGTGGGGGGGGGGGGGGGGGGGGGTTGCGATAGCGACAGCGGCAGCACGTACTCACCCAAACACACAACCACGAACGCACCTGGACGTACGTCGCGACACAGTGGTTGGCATGCAGCGCCCTCAAGAGTAAAAAAAAACGGCTCTTGAGGGCGCTGTTCAACAAATGCATACTGTCATGGCCGTTATCGATGCGAATTTGGGTCGCCGATCCGATAGATTTGCGTGGTAAATGACCGATAATGACACCAGTGACTACCGAATCACGTTAGGTGAATATACACCGCATTTTGGAATGACTCGGCTGTACTTTCATAGTGTTTTGGAGGAGAAATTATATTTTTTTTGTCCGGGCGGCACAATGTTTCGTCCGGGCGGCACAATGTTTTGTCCGGGCGGCAAATTTTTGTCCGGGCGCTAACGGTACCTCTGATGATTTTGTCCGGGCGCCCCGCCCGGACAAAACCGGTAGTGGAGAACACTGCCTTTTTTGGCCAAAGTTATCTCTTCAGGACAACTGAAACTTATTTCTTTTATTTTGAGACCAGACAAAGGTATTTTATGGAAACTTGGTCTGTGTTGCCAAAATGCCCCCTTTACCATGGAACAATACTGATCGTCATTGGCTGACCCAACTGTACAAACTACGCCTAAATTTATCGTAAATGTTAGCATCTCTGCATGTACAGGATTTTGGTAATTTGAGATAACCTCAAAAGTACTATGTAATGTGGTGTTGGTTTTCAATGATAAACAATTCATAATTTTAATTTTGAGAAATAACACATTTGATTTTGGGATTTAGAAATCTGATCCCAGCTTTAAGGACCCATCATACCAATTGCAGACGAAATGTTTTTACAAATTTCAAAACAAAGGCGTTTTAATTGTAGGCCTATGAAGAGTTTAATCGGAACACGCAATAAACGTCATATCCAAAAAGATTGAAATAATGGTCTCAGTACATGTAGGTACATTTTCGATTAATGATCCTACATGTATGTATGTACATTTGTCAAATAGATTATTGGCAAACTGTGTTACATCAAAAAAAATATCTTTGACTTATTGGAATTTCCCATTGACTATAGTGCTTGGTTGTTAAAATACAAAATGGCAGTTTTCGCAAAATGCCACTGGTTCCGTGGTCCGGGACCACGGGAAGAAAGATTATAGTTTTTCGCAAATACTACAATGGCTTTAAGCCCATTCCTGATCTTTGACAATAAAAAATAAATATTTTTTTACTCCACACAATGCTGCACAATGGCACATACTTTGATTATATCAAGGTCACAGACGCATTTCAATAAAAGTGCATTATTGTCAAGGGTGAGTGGCTTTCAATATACGTGCGCATTTGTACACATACATTTCTAAAACCACTTTTAAGATGGAATATTCTATATTGAAGTGTCAGGGGTGAGGGTGAGGGGCAAGCCTAGTGGAGGGGAAACCATTACAAAAGCACTTTTATTTTGCTTCAAATTGCGGATGAAAGCATCCCTAAAAAAATTGTACGTTTTGATTCAGTAAAGAACATTCAGGAATAAAAATTATCTTACTTTTTTGTAGCTTATATAGAACTGCAACAAATTAATCATAATTTTGTCACATGTTGGGGGGCGGGGTGGGGGGATAAAGGGGTTTGCGCGGTTTCCGCGCTTTGCTGCGGGCGCTCATCTGCTGACTCTTCGGCTTTTGAGTCTGCATTTTGTATAGGCTACCTGGCGATAGAGCCAACTACTGCTCGGGTCTGCAGTTTCCTTCCCCAGTGCAAGCACTAGGTACCCATTTTATCTCTGGGTGGAAAGAAGCAATGCGTGACAAAGTACCTTGCTCAAGGGTACACGCACCATGGATGGACCGGACCGGGATTCGAACCCACTACCTTTGGGACTAACCAAGGTTTTGAATACGATCTACTAGACCGCTCCGCCATACGGGAGGCAAATCATGCATATTTCAATGTAGACAACCCTCGTACGTTGAGCACTAGTTTTATTTTATTTGCACTTTGCACCTTGCACTTTGCACCATTGTTAACAGTGCTACGCAGCTCCCTTTGCTTTTATCTCTAGAAAATTTTCATACAATTTGGCCTTTGCATACACTGTACATGCAGACAGATCTCCATAAATTGAACAGAATCGCAGTTACAATGTATAATGAAGTATTGATTGTACATCGTCTTCATGACAGCAGCCACATTTCTGTATGATTTATCACCCAAATGGCAGATGTGATAATTATGAATGGTTAAAAAAAAATCCAGACAAACTAAGACACAATGATAAATTCTTACATGTAATAATTTTCCATTTAACAAAAAAGAAGTAAATTTCCAGATGTGTCCATTCTACACAGAAATCATATTCAGCCGTTTCCAAAATAATTGTTTATCAAATTCTATTTTAAGTATTAATATTATTATTTTAAAATTCTTTTTGGTATTTGAAACCAAGGATTCCTCAAAAGTGCCCGAGGGCACTGTAGCTCATAAGCCTGAAGAAACCTGTGAAGAAATGCTCAGTTTCAGCTCATGCCCTTTAACGAGCTGTTTAGCAATATTAAACTTTCGGTTATTTCAACAGTTTTTTGGAAATATCTTGTATGCTGGGCTTTGCCAAGCTTACCGGTATGTGTACCCACAAATTTCATTCTAGAAATTTCATTTTGGAAATAAATATACGTGTCACATGCGTAACACTTTTCGCGTCAACCAGAGAATTTCTCATGCATAACACCAATTTTCCTGATTTCTCACTTTGATATCTATTATCTGAAAAAAAATTACGACCCTGATGAAAAATACTTGAAACATTGCAATTTCTCAGAAGATTTGGTGTCAATTGGTTTAAAATCTGTAAAGATATGGTTATTTAAAGTCACTTAAAATTTTATAATTCTGGTCGACAGATATTTTACGGTTATTTTGAAACATCCCTTTTAGAGGTGGAAGGAAAACCCTTAGACACAATTCTGTATTGGGGGGGGGGGGGGGGGGGGGGAAACCCATGGAATCAAGCACGGACTGAGAACCCCATCCACATACTGACCTGGACGGGATTCGAACCAGGGCCACAGAGGTGGAAGGCAAGGAAAGTACCGCTACGCAAACCTGATTCCCCAATTTCTAAGAAATGTTTTCCAGACCAATAGAAAAATTCTCAGTCATAAAATAGACGCATAACATCACAAACAAGAACAAATATTCTCCGAAAAATTTAACTAAAAAAACTATGAGATTAAATTCATGTACCGGTATGCATGAATCATCAAAGGTTTGAAGGCCACTTAAGCAAACACTCAACAATGGAAGTAAGGTCACGCTATGGAGAATTAACCGATTAAAAGAAAAAACACACAAGCTGCCACAAGTTGAAGGGCAAACTAACAATGGAATGAGAAAAAGGGCACACTATACAGTAGCAGACTGTTTACACTTGATTCGCCTTTGCTGAATCGAACTCCGCAATTTCCAAAAAGGGGAGTTGAAGCTGGGTAGGCACTAAGTGTAAACGCAAAAGGTGAATTGAAAAAGGCGGATCAGACCCGGATCTGATTCGCCTTTTTCAAGTCACCTCTGGGGTAGGGTTGAACCCTGCAATTGCGGGGTTGAACCCTGCAATCGTCAAGGTCGCTTGTAGTGTAAACGCTACCCGAATACAGATTCGGCAATTTGAGTGTCCTTGGGGCGGTGCCGGCAGTGTAGTAGATTTAATTGACCAATCTGGCACTAGTGCAGCAACACCTAACAGCTCACGCATGCGCTGCAGTTACATTTAGTGGTGACTTTTGCTGTTTCTGAAGGCGAGTTGAAGCGATTTGGGGTGTAGTGTAAACGCGGCAAATGTTCAGTTTTGTGGTCGCAATAAAAATGCTGGGTCTGTATCCACCTTTGCCGGTTTGAGTGTAAACACGGTGTTGGAATACCAGTAGAGAGCTAAAATGAAAACATCACCCTTGTAGCATGTGTAGGGGTCGAAATTAAAGCCCTTTTCACACGAGGCGAAAAAACTCGTAAGGCTTGAGATATTTTTTCATGCTTGAGAAAATCTAACAAAAGTGCCATCGTGTGAAGGACACCCATGCTTGAGAGTGACAAGCATTCTCTGAGAAATGTTATCAATCCTTGAGATATTTTGGCGGAGGTCCAGACATTGGACAAAATCTTCTCAAGGTATCCTTGAGAACGATCGTGTGAAACGATCTGTACAACGTCCTTTGCGACAGTCAACGCAATGCGCATGCATGGATACATTTATGCACGTTCTTTGTGACAGCGCAGCGAACACACGGGCGGCCCGGTCCCGCAAAATTTGAAGCGAATGTATTCAGCAAGTATGTCAACCAGTCATGGGTCCGAGTCTGATCACTGTGCCGAACTCCGAAACTCCCAACCATTTTTATCAAGTCATCCATTTTTTATTGGATGGTGGACGCCTGCAACATTTTTTTAATAGAATTTGTCTCTTCAGCTGTCGCATTACTTTCTCGCCCGGGTAGTTTTTGGCTCTTGGTACCAGCAGCACATACATGTATGTGCAAAATCAATGGTCTGACAGGGACCAGCGAAAAAAGCATTCTCATCTCAAGGACGTTTTCACTGTATCGTGTGAAAGTACACTAAATCACCCTACCGTGTAATCATAAAGCTCTTAAAATCTGTCTCAAACCTTGCTAGTTTTCTAGTTTGATGTCGTGTGAAAAGGCCTTAACAGTATAGTCCCGTAGTCCGAGGCTAGTGGTTTTAGCCAGAGGACATCATGAGCCAAGGATATCTTTGAAAATACAGTGCGAAAATAAGTGCAAAATGTCAGGATGGTAATGAGAAAAATGTGACAAATGATATGGTATCAAAATTTCAATACCCCTAATGCATTTAACGGAAAAATTATTTTCATATTGTTGTCCAATCAGATCCATTGTTACATCACCACGGACCCCGTCCCCGGGGCAAGGGTAGGTATTTCGCAAATAAACTCGGGGAATATGAGGGACCGTTCACACACTGTATGTAGTATGTACACTTAGCATTTGTCTACCAATATGCATTTTCCGGTGGCACAAGTTTCCCCCCCCCAATGAGGTACCGTAAAGGCCATTTAGGAATGTCAGTGCTTCTGATTGGTGCATTTGAATTGAATATTCATATTTGTTATACATTTTCATGCATACCGAGTAACAAAAGAAATGCCAAAATATTCTCCAATTTTCAGCACACAGAAGCTTTATGCAGTCATATGAATTATGAAGCTGTTAATATTTTGATGTCAACTTAATTACAAAAGAAATTTTCAAATTTTGAATTTTTGATTAAACTGAAAATTTGCATCTCATATGTTGCTCGTTATCGTCGTTTATTAGGGATAAAAGGGAAGGAATTTAGAGGAAATTGGCAAAAGATTTTTGGTAGGGACGTGATAATGTGTAAGACTATCCAGCAGGGCTGTAGTCGAGTCCATCACAAGTCCTCACAAGCCTTCACAAGTCCCTGGGTCTTAATTCAAGTCACAAGCTATTCAAATGAACTCCAACAAAGGCATTTTTTGTGCTAGTTCATCCCTTGCTTCTTGTTACTGGACTTGTCACGGACTTGTGATTTTATCAGCTCTGGACCTGTGATAGACTCGTGATGGACTCGACTACAACTCTGGTGTGGGATGTTGTCACAATTGACCCCGTGACCCCTGCTATCAAGCAACAGCTCTGCTTTCTGTAATAATGCGGATTATTTTCTTATAAAATAAGGAAAAACTGTTCAAAACATGTAACATTTCCTCATAGTGCTGGAGAACATTTTTACACTCACCATTACTTGGGTATGGTTCTGCATTTAGGTCGTCTGCGCACTCATGGGAATAGACAGCCGAAGTGTAACGTGCATTGCCATGGTAATTGGCTCTAAACATCATGGCCGTCGGAAAAAGTACCATTGCAAAAGCACAGGGACACGGTTCAGTGATTTTTAGTGTAGAGCCATTGCCTAGACAACTAACAAAAGATGACCTATTCACTTTGGCAGTTTATAACATTGTTCAGTAGATTTTGGGAATGCATGTACTGTATTAACAAACAATACTTGGTTTGGCAGTATAAAGATCACGAGGCCGGCGAGTATAGACGATGTCCCCTCTGACGTCACAACAAACCAAAACATGCCCGGCGTTATGCGCACGCATCATGTTTTATATAAATTTGGTTTAGGAATGAGGTCGCATGTCAAATCATCTTTGAATTTTGTGACCTTTGGCATCATTACCAAACCAAATTTATGCAAAACGGGATGCGCGCGCATAGCGATGACATATTTTCAACAGAGGGCGCTTTAGATACATGTATAAACAAAGAGCACATTGTCTGTTACGTGCACTGGCAATCATTGGGGGGTACCGTGGCTGAGTGGTTTAGGCCGTTAACTTGCAACACTCGGGTGAAAACTTGGGGTTGCGGGTTCGATACCCGGCCGTGGTACCTGTTCCCTTGAGCAAGGCACTTAACCACAATTGCTCCATCATTCGGAAGGGATGTTAATCCGTCGGTCCAGTGTGTTGTGTAATGCACTTAAAAGATCCCAGACCACCCTTTCATGTAGAGTAAGCGTATTTCCCAGTGTCTCTGGCCGTCGGCTGCCAATGGCGCCAATCACCTATGTATCTCGATATTTACCGGTAGGTGGAAGACACTCGCCACTCGGCTACATAAAACCCATTATAATGTTCAATGCATGTGAACATATTCATATGGAAAATGCATGTATATAAATTCAATAATTAAAATTAATGAATTAATAAATTGTTTTAAAAATAATTAATTAATAATGTTTCTGTGTTGCAGAAAGCTGCATATGCACCGACCTCCTACCAATGTTGTAACGGAGGAACTACCTGGTGTGTCTATACTAAAACCACTCGTTGGTGTCGATCCCAACTTAGAAGAAAACTTGGAAACGTTCTTCAAATTAGACTATCCAAAAGTATGACGATTTGCATATTATAAATATTCATGAATAAATTATCATATTCATGACTTGCTGACTCAGACTCGAGTCTCGAGTTCCTAGTTTTTGAGTCTAAGCTTGATTTAACTTGATTTAAATTGCAAAGTGAATTTTGTTTTTGATTCTCAAAAAAAACAGGAGAGATATTTTAAAGGCACAGGCTCGTCAGCAATGCGCGCGCACCAAATTTGTTTCATGAAATACGCAGCTCCATGCCTTTGCTATGGAGCTGCGTATTTCGTGGGACGAATTTGGCGCGTGCGCATTGCTGACGAGCCTTTTCTTTAAACCCTATACAGATGTGAGGGCATTGTTGATGGCTAGACATCTAGAGAACCCACAAATAAAAAACAAAAGAAAAGACATTACATTTCAGCATTTTCGCAGCACAACAGTTGTCCAGTGAAGCATTTTTGACTCAAAAAAAATTTGTTAAAAATTACATATTTTATCACGTTTGTTTGTTTTATTTCCTCTGACAGTTTGAGCTGCTTTTTTGTGTTCAAGAGGAAAATGACCCAGCTCGGACAGTTGTCGAATCATTAATGGAACGACATCCGCACGTACCTGCAGAACTCTTTGTTGGTGAGTATTTTAATTGGTCCATCTCGCGAAGACATTTTTTAGGTTTTTAGTAACTATTTGGCATGGTGCGTAATCACCATGGAAATGAAACACATAAATGAGGGATGAGAGAAAAAAATCATATAGGACTTATCGGGATTTGAACACGTTCAGAGGTCTCGGGTTCGAATCCTGAAATAAATGTATGCCCGGTGAGTCACAGGTCTCGGGTTCAAATCCCGATAAGGCCCATATTATTTTGTTCTCCCATCCCGTGTTTGGTTGAGGTTTTTACAATGAAATGAAAATTAAAGACTGATTACTTGATTGCAAAACTGTTGATTTAAGATGTGTGTGATAAAAACAAACCTGTGTATAAGTCAGCTCAGTACCTCATCTACGTTCAGAGAAAACAATGAAAAACTGTGTCCATGCTTTCAAGAAATTGTGCAAAACCACCGTCCTATTTAGGCTTGTTTTCTGTTTTCTGGCCGTACTGCACAGACAATGGAATCATGATATGAAGGGCCTACTTTTGTTCACGTGAGGGCGCTCTTATAAAAAAATGTGTGCGCACACACATTTATGTAAATTCTTTTTTAATTATCTTGCTTGCCAAAAATTTCTACATTTTTTCAGCCTTGAATTTTGTGTTTTCTATAAACATATACATGTGACAATTAGGGCATATTTGATGAGTGATAACATATACCTGTATGTAAACTTATCAGATATGCTTTGTTTAATTTACCCGTTTACTGCTGAAAACACACACACACACAAATTTAATGCTTGAGTCTTCGGCCTATTTCTTTTTGTGAGCAGTGTACAAGTTGTAATGTGTAAATATACATTCATGACTTCACTCCTGTGTCATCATATTACATGTAAGTGTCAGGTGATATTTTGTGTACATAGTCGGTTGGTTTATTTTTATGCAAGTCAGGTGATGATGAGTATTGCATGGATGAGTGCCTCTTTCGAGCTACCAGTTTCTTTATTTGCTGGTAGTTTCTTTATTTGTGGCTATATATGCACGTGCTCATTGAATCATTTTCAAGCTGAAACTCTTTGTGAATTTCTGGGAAGTCAAATCAAGTCAAACTGCATTCGAGTCCCAAGTCAAGTCAAGTCAAACTGCCTTTGAGTCCCAAGTCAAGTCAAGTCAGACTGCCTTCGAGTCGCAAGTCAAGTCAAGTCAAGTCAAACTGCCTTCGAGTCGCAAGTCAATTCAAACTGTCTTCGAATCCCAAGTCAAGTCAAACTGCCTTCGAGTCCCAAGTCAAGTCAATTCAAACTGTCTTCGAGTCCCAAGTCAATTCAAACTGCCTTCGAGTCCCAAGTCAAGTCAAACTGCCTTCGAGTCCCAAGTCGAGTCAAGTCAAACTGCCTTCGAGTCCCAAGTCAAGTCAAGTCAAACTGCCTTTGAGTCCCAAGTCGGGGCCAAGTCAAACTGCCTTCGAGTCCCAAGTCGAGCCAAGTCAAACCGCCTTCGAGTCCCAAGTCAAGTCAAACTGCCTTCGAGTCCCAAGTCAATCACATTTATGTTGCTTTGGCCAAGGTTTTTTAGTGCTGAAATACAATTCGGTCCCCAAAATGACACAAAAATGCATAAAAGATATATTTTATTTTTGGCAAACTCAAGTCAAAAAGTCTGAGTCATTTGAGGTTCGAGTCCCAAGTCAAGTCAAGTCATTTGAGGTTCGAGTCTCAAGTCAAGTCATTGAAAATCGGAACTCGAGTCTGAGTTTAGTCATTACCTGAAATACACATCACAACCCTGAAATATACATCACATACAATTTTAGCTGGCAATCCATTTTTGCAAAATAAATTCTGTGCTAATGTTACCACCTACAGTATTGATTGCTTTCCGTAACCAAAATGGTGGATTGAAGGCGTGACGTCACCGGAAAGCAATCAAGAGCCTAAACCGATTCTTTTGAATTCATGTAAATGGGCCATGGAACAAAAGTATGATTCATATCAGTAGGCCTACCGGTAGTTTTCTTTTCAACAAGTCTGAGGTAAAATTTTGGGTATGCAAAATTATGAAAGCAACAGGGCTGGTAACTCAATATATTTTTGTACTAACCGAAACTAATTTTGCTGATAAAAAAACAAAAACATGTCAGCCATTTGAACTGTGCCCCAGTACATGTACATGTAATTTAATGCTAGTCTAGTTATTTCTGTGCTGTGGTTTTGTATTTTGTATTTTGTTGTTTAAATAAGAAATTTTTTTTCCTCTCTATGGACTACTGAAGACATCCTTGGTTAAAGGAGCCTGTTCAGAAAAATTAAATTTGGTTTTAGCCCAACAATCATATAAAATATCTCCTCAAAATAGTATCCATGGGAAGAAAATTGGAAATTTGCAATCTCCAGTTTGAATGTGGAAGCAAAAAGGTTGGTTTCGTTACTGTACTGCTTTATGGAACCATATAAATCAGCGTTCGCCCTTAACTTTTTTCCCAACTGGCCAACAGGGCCAGTTGTATTAAATCTTCACTGGCCCGTCGGCATTTCAAGTGGCCCGGTTTAATACTGTTAAAATTTCTGGTTGTTCTTTTTAAACACAGTCGACCATTAATGTTTGCAAAAACCACATTTTAGTGACTAAATTAGGAAAATTTGGTAGTCAGACGGTTCTCCCCATTAAAAGTTTGAAAATGTGTGGTACATTTTAGAGCTTTCTGGTGAATTTTAGAGCTATTCTGGAGTCTTGAAAGGCTCTTTTGTTATAAATTCTCAAGGATGCATGTTTTTGTGCACATTAACCCCTTCGGGACAGGGAACTGCATTTGCAGTTTTAATTGTGAGTGTACTCTTGGGGGCAGTTATACAGAATTAGCCCATAGTACTACCTGACTACCTGGGCAGAGCTGGGCTTTTTCAACCTGTTGGCTTGGGGTCAAGTCAGTTTTTGGTTTTTGACATATGACTTGTGACTGGACTTGGGAAATAAGATTGATTTACGACTTGAAATAAAAACTAGTCATCAAGTCTCCAGCCCCAAAGACATACATGTATGTATATTGCAAGTGCAGTCTCTCACTCCAGGGGAATAAATTGGAACCAGCCATGGGAGTCTGAAGAAAGATCAAAGTTATTTCATCACTCCTTTAAATTTAGTATGGCTTGGGTCTGTTTTATTTCAACTGGACAGCCGGACCATTGGGAAGGGTTTCCAGCTGGCCTGAGACCATTTCAACTGTCATTTGGCCAACGGACCAGTGCTAATTCGAACGCTGTAAATGGTGTTAGAATCTCAACACCCATGGGAAAAATTGTTGTCAGAAATGTGATCTTTTAAGCGAAATGTTTGATTTTCTTTTAAAATTAAATTTAGAGATCTGAAAGCCCTTGACCAATGCTATAAAGAACAGGACCAATGCTTACAAACATGAGCAAGAGAAAATCATATGGTTCTCATCAGAATTTGAACCTGAGACCTTTGACAAACCGTGCAGATGCTCTACCAGCTGAGCTATGAGACACAGTGGTATAGTTCCTCAGGTTTCCCCAAGACCTCTGACACACTGGGAATCTGCCTCATAGCTCAGCTGGTAGAACATCTGCCTGGTGTGTCGGAGGTCTTGGGGGAAACTTGAGGGAGTATACCACTGTGCCTCATAGCTCAGCTGGTAGAACGTCTGCCTGGTGTGTCGGAGGTCTTGGGGGAAACCTGAGGGAGTATACCACTGTGCCTCATAGCTCAGCTGGTAGAACGTCTGCCCGGAGTGTCAGAGGTCTTGGGGGGAAACTTGAGGGAGTATACGGTACCACTGTGTCCCATACCGGTAGCTCAGCTAGTAAAGCATTTGCCCGGTGCGACAGAGATCTCAAGTTGGAATCCTTATGGTTTTTTCATTGCTTTAATATTTTGCCATTGTTATTTTTTGATAGGTGGATCTGAAGTGGGAAATAACCCCAAACTCAATAACTTGATGCCTGGTTACCGCGCTTCCCAATATGACCTTATCATGATCAGTGACAGCGGTATAAAAATGGGTAGGTAATGAGATTTCGCTGGTTGCAACATACATGTACAGTACACTGGGCTGACATTTGCCCTGCTGAGTTGGCCCCGATGTCCCTTCAAGATATACACTTTCTGAGGCCAACTTGGCCAGCATGTCCTATCCCAGGCCTTGACATTAACCAAGACCACCGAGGACAATGGCCTCATGCCCTGCTGAGTTGGCCCCGATGTCCCTTCAAGATATACACTTTCTGAGGCCAACTTGGCCAGCATGCCCTATCCTCTTAAATTTCACGATGCTTGTATACACTAATAAACTAGTACACATTTGGATCAGAGTTGGTCGTGGTGCCCCTCCAGTTAGCCTCGGTGCCCTTTAAATTTTGACAAAATCGGGGCAGGAGTGACCTGCCTTTATTCTCTTAACATCAAGGCCTGAAATTGTATTTCTTTATCATGTACATTTACATGTACATAAATACTTTTACATGTACATAAATACTTTTAATATAAACTCCTCAAAAAAAGTTCGGAAAGTCACGTTTGACTGACGATTTCTCTCTTGTTACTAAATCATTTCCCTTGAACTTGGTATCATTGGAAAGCCCTGTTATACCTCTTTACAGTGATGTGTCATTTGTTATGATTAATCAATTGGGGGATGTGCAGTATAGCGGAATACAGGGGTGGGTGGAAAGTAAAATGTCACAAAATTCACTGCTATTGTCATGCAGTGCATTCCCCTTTTGCTTGGAGGATGGGAATGTGTCAATGCACTTTTTGACAATAGCAATGCATTTTGTGACATTTCACTTTACACCCGCCCCCGTATTCAGCTGTGCTGCACATCCCCCAAATGATTAATCATAACAAATGACACATCATTGTAAAGAGGAATAACAGGGCTTTCCAATGATATAAAATTCAAGGAAAATTATTTTGCAACAAGAGATAAATCGTCAGTCAAACTTGACTTTCCTTTTTGAGGAGTTTAATTCATAAATATTAAATATTTACGACATTTAATAAAATTAAAACCAGTGCGAACGTAGCTTAAGTTACAAATGTTTTCTGCCTTGTCTGTAGTCTACAGGAACACATTGACAGAAATGGTGGGCAAAATGACGCCCGATGTCGGCCTTGTACATGCTCTGCCCTTTTGTTGCAATAGAAAAGGCTTCAGCGCAACGTTAGACAAGGTACGATCAAAGTACATGTGTATAATTGTTAGATTTGTTGCCACTGTGTATTGCATACCTGCCAACTAGTCCGATTTTATCGTATTTGTTCCGATTTTTAAGTGTTAAAAGTGTTGAAAATGGGAACAGTTGGTAAACAGTCGATTTGACCCGACTTCCCGCGCGCCCTGCATGTGTTGTGTACATGAAAACGGGTGCAGTACTAGGTCAACTAGATTGTTGTACCAACTCGACCGTTGCAAGTTTTACTACAGTCCAATTTTTTACTCGGCGATGTTGGCAGGTATGGTATTGTTGCCGAGCACATCTTAGTAAACATGCCTTTTAAGATGATCCCCAAAGGAAAGAACAACACTTGTTTTAAGTTCTCGACAAATTTAACCAAAAATATTACCGATGCATTGCATAAACCGTCATGAGAATCGGAGAATCTTGTTTTCAACGTCGGCAACCCAATTAATTTTGATGATAAACTCTGCAACTACGTGCTGCGCCATATTTGAAATTTTGAAAGGGATGATGACGTCAACCATGCAACCATGGATGACGTCAAGATTGATGCCTTTCTTCCCGACTCCCCTACATTGTGAAGTATGTAAAAATCTGTTGTGTCCTGACTCACACCCTCTCAAGTCCGAGCGCTGAACTGCAAAAGATGGCGACTTACATGAAGCGTACAGAGTGTTGTCCCTTCCCTTAATCAACTCTTTGATAGTGCTGCTTAACAGCCTTTTTTTCTGTTAACCGAGCGTAAGGCTATTTTATAGACATGGTTAAGCAACTAAAAACGCTCCGTAACTGATAAAATAGAACAAAACCTACCAAAAAAGCAAAGTAAAACGAACTGTCAAGGAGAACTGAAAGTGTTTAAATTAAACAAAATATTTGTTAAACGATCCCAATAAAATGCTATTTTTCCTATTTTAGAAAAATGCCCAAGTCGGTCTTCGGCATTTTCGAAGTGATTTGCTCTTGTACAGGCTTCGGTAATGCACAGTTGGCTATCTGTAGCTCCTTGGGTTAAAATATAAAAAAGCTGAAGCCAGAGACCATTGTTTCACCAAATGTTTTCCCTTTTTATTCGCAGGTCTATTTCGGCTGTTCGCACGGCCGCATGTACATGTGCAGTAATCTATTCGGGATCACGTGTGTGACGGGCATGTCCAACCTAATACGCAAGAGCGTCCTCGAAGTAGCAGGAGGTTTCGAGGAACTCGGCAAATACATCTCCGAGGATTGTTATATGGGGCACGCTACTATCAAAAGGTAAGCTTTTACTTGAAAGAGCGTGTTCAGATTACTTTTTTGACCCCCCCCCCTCCCCCCCCCCCCCCATTTCTCCATGAGGATCGATATTTTTTACACCATATCCTTTTGCAGAGCTGCCAACCCTCCCGGATTTTGGGGAGGACATCTAAGAAAACGGGTTCATTCCGTGCCTCCAAACATATCTAAAACTTCCCAAAGTTGTTTGTTGACGATCCAGGAGGTTTTTACCCCTGTCTGCACTCACAAAATCCGTATATTTTCAAGGATATCGTAAAAAACCCACCAATATTTTATAAACTAATTTATCTGTCCATAAAGCGGTGCAGTGATTACACCAACCTTTTTTTCTTCCACATCAAAATTGGAGATTGCAAATTTCATGTTTTCTTCCCATGGATAGTATTTTGGGGAGGTATTTTATATGATTGTTAGGTTAGAACAAAATACATTTTCTGAAAAAATCGGAGTCGGAGTTGGCTGTACATGGCATTAAAGTTTTGTTCTGCTGAGACAGAACTTCACTTAATTTCTGCCGATTTCATTATTTTTTTATTTTTTTTCCTAACAGCGGACTCAAAATACAATTGAGTAGTTTTCCTGCTTTGCAGAATCCGGGCAATTTCTCTGTAAAGTCTTTCGGCAAACGAATGGTCAGGTAAGTCTGTCTTTTTTTTTTATTAAAGCCTGCGCTATATGGGTCATTCCATGAAGTTGAGGAACAAAGTGTGACATTTCTTCATTTCCACAAAAATGGTCAACAAGGGAGCAATGAGTCATCATTTATATAATGATGTTGCATGATGTGGTGGCTTACACTGTTTGGGGGTAATTTGGGAGTCTTCAGTGTTGACAAAGTGCCGCCATTTTGAATTATTTAACAAAGTGGTGGTTGTGGATGTAACATGGAAACCAATACAGTTCAACTGCTTTCACTCCAACTACAAATGTTTTCATGTTGAATTTGAAATTAATGCACAGTTCTCAAACTAAAAAATCCTTTTTAATTTGAATTTGGAGGATTCTAGCTTAAATTTCTGTGTGATTCGAGAAAATCTGCTAAAAAGCACAAAATGTCACACGTACATTTGAACAAAATTCTATTTAGTTGACATCTAAATTTAAATCCATGAGGATTCTGTTACAAGTAATGAATGTATTAAATTTCTCTCATCCAACAGCTTGAATTTCTGAATAGTATTGATTCATGGGGTTATCAAGGGCAAAGAAATAAAGTAAAAATGGTTGTGGATGTAACACGGAAACCGTGTTCCTCCATGGTCGTGGGTTCGATTGCCGGCTGCGACCATGGTGCGTGTGCCCTTGGGCAAGGCACTTTGCCATAAGTTGCCTCTCTCCACCCAGGGATAAATAGGTACCTGCAAGGGTTGCAGCCCCTGAGTGCTTGTGTCAGGCTGCTGGCGCTGCATACTCCCCAGGGAGTTGTGCCCAATGACCAGGGTGTGATATTGTAAAGCGCCATGAGTATCGCGCGCTATAAGATGTCATCATTATTATCAATTTTCTCCTTTTTTTTGTAGGTGGACAACAGTCAGGACATCGTCCGTGCCGTCTACCGTAATTCTAGAGCCATTTTCCGAGATGTTGGTGTGTGGTCTGTGTGCTTCATGGGCAGCTTCTTATCTCTTCTGTTTCGACCCAATACTATTCTTTATGCTTCATGTTCTACAGTGGTTTTTACTCGATTACGTCCAGTTACATTCCATACAGGTATTTTGTTTTTCTTTATACTGTTAAAGGCCCTATAGATTCCATCTGTTTTTGAGCGATTTTGGGAATAAAACCATTATAAATCAAAAGAAGGACATCGACAAACTCATCCGAAGAAATTTCAGCTCTGTCAAAACATGAAAATCCATGTGCGTTTTGCCGGTCTTGGCGGGGTGTTTCAAATATTTGTTCTCAGTCTGGGATGGACACTTGTGTTACATGTTTAGGCCGTCCCGGTTACGAGCGTTATATTGGAAATTTGTACACAGGGTTTTTAGAAAGGCATGTTGTCACACTATTTGTAACCCTTTTTAGGCCTAAGTTATTTCTTCAGAACAACTTAAACTTATTTCTTTTATTTTGAGACCAGACAAAGGTATTTCCTCGAAAATATGGTCTGTGTTGCCAAAATGCCCCCTTTACTGTGGAAAGACCCATTTCTGACTACTATTTGGGTCTGTCCACAGTAATGGGGTACATTTCTGTAACATTCAAGATCTTAGGTCCCAGTTCACTTCAAATGTCTTAATTTTATCTTTAAATTATCAAGCTAAACTGAGGAAATAACTTTTTCACTAAGGAGTAAGAAAAATAGTCCTACAACATACATTTGTGAAAACCTCGTGCACAAATTTTCCTATTACGCATGTAACAAAGACGGAAAAAAATGTCACAAAACTGTCTGTCCACGTTACATGCGTAATAGGAAAATTTGTGCACGAGGTTTTCACAAATGTATGTTGTGGCAGAAATTTCTTACCTTTTTGGGCAAAAATTATCTCCTGAGAACAAAACAAGGACATTTCTTTAATTCTGAGATAAACTAAAGACATCTGCAAGGAATTATTGACTAATTTTTGAAATGTACCCCATTACTGTGGACAGACCCATTTACAAATGGAAAAATATAGGGTAAAAAGGTATCCAATGTAACAGGGGACACCATATCCCCACTTCGTGGAATGACCCTTTTACCGTTTTTCTTATTTTCTCTACAGGTTGAACCCCCAAACTACTCAAAGTTCGACTTTGCCGTCGCATGGGCTTACAGGGAGTGCAGTACGCTGTTTTATTTTCTCAAGGGTTGCATCAGAAACAAAGTCAAGTGGCGAACGGGAACTTTCCGAGTCAAGTGGGGCGGTTTTTTGGAAGAGGTACGCTAGCGACACGCTCTGTCGCTCTCGGGCCTTGTCAAATATGGCCGAAGGACTTGTTAAATTGTCGAGCGTCGTGAGTCAAATCAAGTATATGAAACAAGGTAATTGTTGCGTCGGTCCGTACAATGTTCAATTGAACTTAATTCCCCATAACTGACGCAATATATGCACTTTATTCGCAGTAAAGGGGGCATTTTGGCAACACAGACCATATTTTCGAGGAAATACCTTTGTCTGTCCTCAAAATAAATAAAATAAGTTTAAGTTGTTCTAAAGAGGTGGGTCTTTCAACGCTAATGGGCCTATTTGAAAAATAAGTCAATAATTCCTTTCAGATGTCTTTAGTTTATCTCAAACTTAAAGAAATTCCCTTGGGAAAATTCCTTTGCCCAAAAAGGTAAAAAAATGCTGCCACAACATACATTTCTGAAAAGCTTGTGTACAAATGTCCCCTTATACGTATGTAACTGGACAGACAAAATTGTGACATTTTTGTCTGTCCAGTTACATACATAACACTATTTGTAACCCTTTTTGGCCCCAAGTTATCTCTTCAGAACAACTGAATTTTCTGGAAAATATGGTCTGTTGCCAAAATGGCCCCTTTACCGTGGAAAGACTCGAGTGTAAATAGTCGTGCTTTAGTTTGCTTCATGTCTAATGCAGACGGATTATTAATGTATAAAAAAGCGCACATACATACAGCAGATTAGTGTCAAGACACAAAGGACTTCCAATTTATACAGTGTATCGAATGTAAAATAAATATATCCTAAGCTCTAAAGCTTGTGAAAAAAAATATCAGATTAGTTGTTCATTTTTCCCCAACATATTTCACAGAATTTTTTTATCTCATAGTTCCGAGATTGCCCAGTTAACCCCGCCCCTTAGATACTGTTGCTGTGTGCTCACAAGCCATCGCAAAAAAATGGCGACACAACGTACAAAGAAACGGGACTCGGCATGGAAAGCACAGATTCATTGGAGAAAACTCAAAAGTAATTAATGTTTTAGGGTCGACAGTTACTGTAGCACACACTGAGCAAAGGGCTAGTAATGCAGGGATGACATATATTCATAAAAATGCGCTTTCCTACCTTTAATGAACAGTGAATCGCCTGACATTGAAACCCAAATTCACCCAGTCACTGGCGCATACAACATACAAACTGTATGGGCAGAAAATCGCATGATTGTTTGTGGTGATTGCATCACTTTGACCTATGTGGGCGCTGTCTGCTAGCTCTGTTGTGATTGGCCGGCGGGTTCGGCTTGATTGACAGGTCGGAACTATGCAATGGATTTAAAGGCAGTATACATGATTGGTATCTCGAAAATCAGAAATGTTCACAGATTTACGCCTAACTTACATAATATAAACATGATGACCGTAGAAAACCTTCCCTGAAATGGTTTTGTCTGAAGTGCTATAGTCTTTGAGAAATGAGTAAAACAATTAGTTTTCGTCTCGTGAGAAGAAAATTCAATTCACCCAAAAACCATTTTGCCCAAGTGCCAAATTTCGCCCCCAAACCACTTCGCCCGAGTGCCATTTCGCCCCAAATCACTTAGTCCAAACACTACATTGCCAAATGCCACTTCGTGCACAGGCCGTGGTTCAGGGCGAAATGGTTCAGGGCGAAGTGGTTTTGGGGCGAAATGACTGCAAACCCTTTTTTCTCAAAAGTTAAGGAGCTGGTTTTTGCTCATGTTGGTTTTAATCATGCATATCTTCAATCACACAGGGGGATAAAACTATTTGCGCGCCCGCCAAATGTGTGCCACGCAATACGCAGCTCCATAGCAAAGGCATGGAGCTGCGTGTTTCGAGCACGAATTTGGCGGGCGCGCATTGCTGACGAGCCTGTGCCTTTAAGTATCTTACAGGATGCACGGCAGTTTTGTAATTAGTCTCCCTCTGCTCGAGTCTCAAGTCAAACTGTTTTTCAAGTTACTAAATGAATGATTTTAAGTGAGTGCTCGCATATGTATGTGCAATGTTTTAAAGTCCTCGTTCTAATTTACTATTATGATTTTTAGTGGTTCTTGGTAATTATTGTTTTAATTTTGGAGTAATTTGGATGTTTGTTTTTCGGTTTGTAAAATAATCGTAATTTGGCCTTTGGGCTACGAGGATTTTTATAATAAAATGAAATTAAATTTAAAAAATGTCCCAAGTCAAGTCAAACTGCCCTCGAGTCCCAAGTTAGGTCAAACTGCCCTCGAGTCCCAAGTTAGGTCAAACTGCCCTCAAGTCCCAAGTTAGGTCAAACTGCCCTCGAGTCCCAAGTTAGGTCAAACTGCCCTCGAGTCCCAAGTTAGGTCAAACTGCCCTCGAGTCCCAAGTCAAGTCAAACTTCACTCCAGTCCCAAGTCAAGTCATTTGAGGTTGGAATCCGGGCCTGACAACACTGCCGCACAAGATTTAATATGATTCAAGCAGCCATGATTGATGATTTTGTTTACCAAAAAAAAAGTACAGTACGGATTCAATTTCAGAGTGAAACAACATCACCTTGCAATAATCGTTTAATTTGGGTCTGGTATAGACAAGCCATGAGGAAAATGCATACAATATCATTATTTTGTGATAACGTTGCATTGCATTTAAGCAAAACATTTAGATGAAAATAATCCTGTTTTGCAATATTTTAAAACTGTGCAAGAACAATAACTAATTTATACATGTATAAATAATGGCATAAAATTTCCAAATATTTTTCTTTCGGCAAATGCGGTAAAAGTGGAACGAGCAGAAATGTATGCACACCTTATACTGCATGCTACGGCCAGTCTAATTTTGAATTGCAAAAATGTTGTGAAAATGTGCAATTCAACCCTGTATGTTTCGAGTTGTTAACGGAACAAATTGTACCTCATGTACCATTTTTTGGGAGATACCAAAAATAATGCACTTGCAAGTTTGTATTTTATGTACATGTGTATATATCTGGCCTGGTCTAGGCTGGGCTTTTCACTGGCAGGGCTTTTCACTTGCAGGGCCTTACCAGACCTTTTGACTGGCCTTAGGGCAGACAGTAGCAATATATCAAGCCCGATGGCCTGGGCCAGGCTGGGCTTTTGACTGGCAGGGCTGTACACCAGGGCCCATGTGCATAAAAGTCTACTAGGCCTAGTTGGCAACTAAAATGGACTTAAGTTGCTTACTAAGCCTAGTTGATTACTAATTGTGATGCATAAAACCCAACTAGATATAGTAACATTCTAAAATTCTGGCAAAAGTTAGAGTTGATCTGGGGTACCTCTAAGTCACTAGATGACAACTAATCAGTCTGCCTTTGGACAACATGGCTCGTAGAATCATGGAGCTAAACAACTTTGTGCCTAAGCTTTGCTTCACAATATGACGGATTACTTGTAAGTACTGGGCAGTAATGCAATGTTACAAAGACCCTTAGAAATGAGTTATGCTCAGTTGGAATGTGGTTCGAAGCTCAAACACAATAAACTTGTCTACAAGCCTATTGTATCTGACATAATCACCTCCTCTCCAAGGCCATAGCACCCAAATCAGTTACAAACCAAATTGTCCTAGTATGCAACTAGTAAGCAATGTGCCTAGTGAGGTTTTATGCAACACAAATTAGTTGCCAACTCCGTAGGTATAAACTAGGGAATTTATAATCTTACTAAGCACTAGTTGGCAGCTAAACTAGTAGCCTTTTATGCACATGGGCCCAGACGTTTTGGACCCAATTCTTGTATAAATTCAGCTACTTCTGGGCCCATGTGCATAAAAGGCTACTAGGCCTAGTTGGCAACTAAAATGGACTTAAGTTGCTTACTAAGCCTAGTTGATTACTAATTGTGATGCATAAAACCCAACTAGATATAGTAACATTCTAAAATTCTGGCAAAAGTTAGAGTTGATCTGGGGTACCTCTAAGTCACTAGATGACAACTAATCAGTCTGCCTTTGGACAACATGGCTCGTAGAATCATGGAGCTAAACAACTTTGTGCCAAAGCTTTGCTTCACAATGACGGATTACTTGTAAGTACTGGGCAGTAATGCAATGTTACAAAGACCCTTAGAAATGAGTTATGCTCAGTTGGAATGTGGTTCGAAGCTCAAACACAATAAACTTGTCTACAAGCCTATTGTATCTGACATAATCACCTCCTCTCCAAGGCCATAGCACCCAAATCAGTTACAAACCAAATTGTCCTAGTATGCATCTAGTAAGCAATGTGCCTAGTGAGGTTTTATGCAACACAAATTAGTTGCCAACTCCGTAGGTATAAACTAGGGAATTTATAATCTTACTAAGTACTAGTTGGCAGCTAAACTAGTAGCCTTTTATGCACATGGGCCCTGCTCATTAAAAAATAGTTATATAATAATAATGATAATGAAAATTTATAATGCGCCGGTATCCATCAAAAAAGATGCTCATGGCAGATGTACCAATGTACCAATGTAAGATGTACCAGATGTACCAATTGTAAGCAGCCTAAAGCAAACAAATTGTTGGAGTAGAAAATTATAAATAACGCATTCCAAAAATGGATAAAGTGACACCAGTCAAATTATTTTAGATTTTTTTCCCAATTGTTTGCCTTCTTTTTATAGTTTTTGTACAGAATGTCATTTTTGGCTTGACTTTGTGTAATATTTTAGTTAATGGAATTTGTACTTTTTGTGGTTATTCTGTACATTTTAGCAGTGAATGCACATAAAACTTGAAGTGTTTTTCAATTTGGTTATGTTAAACTTCCAATTGAAGTGTGAACATTAGTCTTTGCTCCAAGACCTTTGTCGTTTGTTTGTTTGTTCTCGTAGCGCGCCGTCTGCGTGGTATTCGATTGTGCTGTGTGGTTGTTTCGACGTTGGTATCGATTCTTATACGCTTTTGACCAGACTTCGACAAAGGTCTTGGACATTTGTTCTGTGGCTGCTTAATATTTTCTTTGTTTTGAGCCAATATTCCCCCGAAGGAGCCAATCAGCGATCGAGATCAGATGCGCTCGTGATTTATTTATTACGATTTGAAACGTGCGAATGTGTACAGCGAGCACGCACTGCATTGTACAGGTGATAGGATGGATAAAATGCGTTCCTATGGTAGTGACAATGCGAAGCCAAATTTTCATATGACTGTCAGTCATCACTCATTACGTGATTAGGTCATTAGCGCGGTCTGGTTCGCCCACAACTCTACAAAGTAGCACAGACTAGGGCCCTTTTCCAAATCTCGACTCCGTCTCCAGGCTCCGGCTTCATGCGGCTCCGGCTCCAACCGCCTTCGGCTTCACTTTAGCGAAGCCAAACCAAAACCCATTTCGAACACTAGTCAGGCCTACCACTCTTTTTCACCGGCTTTTTTAAAGCGCAAGCAGACGAGTTTTATCAGCGGCAAAGTTTAGAAAAACCTGCAAAAGTTCACAAAGTTTTTGTTGCTGTCACGTGATTTTCTAGTTCATGACGTCACGAAGCCGGCCGAAGTCACCTCTTCAGTTGACTTCGTTTTGGAGCCTCATTTGGGCCAAAACGAAGCCTCAAAATGAAGCCTGAAGCCGAGCCGAAGTTTGGTATGCGGCTTCAAGATGGCGGAACGGAGACAAAGCCGAGATTTGGAAAAAGGCCTATAGGTGAACATCGGTATTGCTTGAAGAATTTGCACTACATATGACGTCAAAATTTGATGCATGCGGAAGTTGTAGCATTTGGCCTTTAAGCCTCGGAACAGTTATGTTCTGCCTTTAATCAGTCGGCAATTTTGGTGTCCCCTGTTACATTTTAAATCTTGTTTTTTTTGTAAATTCAGGACACATTCTTTAAATACTTTCCATCTCAAAGAGTGAGTACATAAAGTACAATTCATACAAAATAGTTTACAGGCAATTTTAATGATTTTTGTATGAAAATAACACATATCAGGTGTAACGGGGGACACTAAATGTCACACTTTTCGACCCCTAATTTATAGAAAGACCCTTCTATCTTTGTCAAATGAAGAGCTGTGCATTCATATTCAGAAATCTCTTCGACAAATATTCATCGAACGAAGCGATTTGCCCTGATGTGAACAGGATCTAAGGCATTTAGCGACAAATAAGTAATATGTAATACAGGGTGCAATAAAAAAGTCACTTTTAAAAAAACCAAATTATTGTAGTAAGTCTAACTACTGTGTACAATATACGTGGACATGCTTTGCTCATTATAGACTGTATTTAATAGCTGCCATCTTGTAGGGCAGTTTCTTTGTACATTTTGTGCTTACATTGTTGGCCAATTTTGACATCAAAAGTTGCCCTACGAGATGGCATGCAGCTATTCAATACAGTCTATAGTGCAGCGTTTTGTATGGTTTATGACGCCTAAAAAGCCTTCGTATATCACACGAGGCAGGATGGCTGAAACCCTTTAAACGTGTATATTATGTATAATGTTGCATACATTTTTACAAGTAGGCCTACCCTTAAAGCACCCCCAAAAAATTGTTATCTAGCTTTTGGCACGATTTGTTAACATTAAAGGGCCCTGAAATGGTGTTTTTATCAACGAAATCTGTGCTATGCAACTAGTCCATTAATTTACAATCATAAAAACCCTACTTGGAAGTTGTTTGGGGGGTTAAAATCAAGGTTTTTGATTGTTATGCTAATGAAATTTACATATGCATGAGCAAAGTGGTGATGTCACATTAGGAAAACACAGGAAATCTTATTTAACTGTGCACAAAAGTTTCCACATTTTTCTCCAATTTGCTGAAACTTTTGTAAGCAATGACGGTTTAGGTTTGTTTTACATGTTGCCTGTTGCAAACCATGAAAAAAACTAAGGCTGGAAACTGCAGCATTTTTCCACAATTCCAGTTTGAAGTATTATGTTTTTTCTTTGCTTTTCTGCTGTGTGTTCCTAAAGTGACATTCCCAAAACAACGCCCTCTTTCTGTGAGTTTATGTGAAGAAATTATCAAAGTTAACAAATGCCACTTTTTATTCATGGGGCATCAAAATGAACAGTAGTATTGTCTTTCTACACAAGTAATCCTTCATATGCAGCAAAAACTGTGCATAAATTTATTGAGCATTTCAAGGCCCTTTAAAGGCGCTTGTTCAGATTTTACCAGCAAATAGATTTCTCTCTAACCTACTAATCATGTAAAATACCTCCCCAAAATACTATCCATGGGAAAAAAACCAGGAATTTTGCAATCTCCAGTTTGGATGTGGAAGCAAAAAGGTTGGTGTACTTACTGTACTGTTTTATGTAACCGGATAAATTAGTTTACAAAACATTGGTGGTTTTTTGACAAAATCCTTGAAAATATACGGAATATGCATGAATTTCAAAATGGTAATGGAGAAAAATATGGGAAATGTTATAGTATCAAAATCTCAACACCCGTGGGAAAAATGGGGGCTAAAAAATGCGTTCTGGACACGCTCATTTAATTTTGTTGCAGGCATATCTTGGTATAGACTGTATCGAATAGCCGCCATTTCGTGGGGCACCTTTTGTTACTTGAACCGTTCTACAAAGGAAGCACAATATGTGCAACCATGCATGTCCTCAAGGAACAAAGAAACTGCCCCACGAAATGGCGGCTATTCGGTCTATTGAGCTCGTGCCAATGACGTCATTTTGGGAGTAAAACAATGCCGCGTCGTTGTGGAAGCAATGTGCGTGCGCGCTGTGTGTGTCCATAGTGCGCGTAACGCGCTATGCTGAGGCTCCCATTGGTGAATTAAACCGCGTTACGCCCACCAGAGACACACACAACGCGCACGCACATCGCTTCCACAATGACTCAGCATTATTTGACTCCCAAAATGGCTTATTCGCACGTGTTCGAAAGGGGTCAATAGGTAAAAAGATTTATTTTGTTTTTCACAGTGATTTTTAATCATTGTGAACTTTTGACATAATTTGCATAATATGTTCATCCACAATTTATAACCATCTTTTTGGTTCTCGATTTCAGGCAATTATTGTCAAATTTGTCTCATTAATTTTGGTATTTATTTTGCCATCAAATTTGTTGCACAAAACAGCAAAATAGTAGATATTTCCATTTTTTCCTTTGGTGCTCCAAATTGTTGAAACGTTTTAAGACCTTTTTTAAAATATAAGTTCATGGTCAAAGGTTTTAAATATAAGAATACATTACGAAATCAATTAAAACCATGTTTGGTCCAAATATGAGCATTTCTGAAGCAAAATATTAAACTGATTCCTTCGCTTTTTTCGCAAAAAAAAGATCAGAAAAATGATTATTTGGATTATTTTAATTATTAAGAATCAATAAATTTATATTTGTAAATATTATAAAGGGTGTATATAAATTTGTTAAGATTTATAATAATTATGAATTTTTCAACTTTTGATTTTATTATTATTTTCTTTTTTGTAATTTCCAATTAAATTGTAACATTAATTTTAATTCTGTGTAATTTTAAATAGGCCATTTTCCATTGGCTGTAGCTTTGAAAATACTTGGGTCTTTCCACAGTAAAGGGGGATTTTGGCAACACAGACCATATTTTCGAGGTAATACCCTGTTTGGTCTCAAAAAAAAAGAAATAAGTTTAAGTTGTTCTGAAGAGATAACTAATGCCCAAAAAGGGTTACAAATATTGTGACAACATGTCTTTCTAAAAAACCTGTGTACAAATTTCCAATATACGCTTGAAACCGGGACAGACACTCGTGTTACGTTTTAGGCCGCGCCGGTCACGCGCGCGCGCCAAATTCGTGCGATGAAATACGCAGCTCCATAGCAAATGTATGTATCTGCGTATTTCGTGGCACGAATTTGGCGGGCGCGCATTGCTGACGAATATGTGCCTTTAACCGTGGAAATACTGACATACAAGTCTTTTGGAAAGTAGTAGGTAGACGTATACGGACTAATCACTATGTTAAGACATAGCCAAGGAATTTAGATGCGGCCGGCAATGTAGAGTTGTTTGTTGTGATTGTTTCTTTGGGTAAATTTGAAACTGAATAAATAAGGGTCTTGTAGGTCATATCTAGCTGTTGAGCATTATTCATTTATCAAAGTTTATCCCGCCTTTTTCTTTTTTATTCGCTGAATATACAGTTTTATCCTAAGGAAATTTTTTTTTTAATTAAACAAAAAGTTGGATTTTACTGAATTTACTGCAAGTTAAAATGCACCATTTCATCGGCAAGTGCAAGCTGTGTTGTGATTCGCTCTTTTAATAAACGAAAGAGTGCGAGCGGCGTTGTGATTGGCTGATCGAAAGAAAGCTGTGTTCTGATTTGCCAAAAAAGGACCAATGAGGATTAGACGCGACCTGATTAGTTTAAAGTTTAACATGGCTGATATTTTGTAATCTTAACAATCAATGATTGCCGTGGAAATGAAGGTAACCTATTTAAATAAATAATTTTGGTGCCGTCTAAAGTTTTTTTATTTTATTATTTGTCCTGGGCGGGGCCACAAGGGCAGGGCGGGGCATGGTTGTTCTGTGTGGAGTTTCTTTATAGCGCCACCAAGAGACCAACTTCTGAAAGGTTTATTCTACTTGACGAACGTTGCACGTTGGTCGACTTTGCTTCCAAGTTCCTTCATATTTGTTATATTTCGAGTCAAATTTGTGGCAAAATGCCGATGCTTGAAGCAAAACGGAAAGCAGAGGAAGGGGCCATGGTGCATGTGAAGCGTCCCAGAAATGAATTGGTTCAAGCTTCAGTCGGTGGGAGTGTTATCCAGGCGGTACGTATTTAGTAATTTCTTTTGTCCAGTTTCCGGACAGGCGACTGTTTTTTACGGTTTCGAGTCAACTCGGTCCCAAGTCAACTCGGTCTCGGTCAACTCGGTCCCAAGTCAACTCGGTCCCAAGTCAACTCGGTCCCAGGTCAACTCGGTCCCAACGAACTAAGGCCCAGGACAACTCGACCGCTCTTGAAAATGTACAAGATTTCTAAGCAGCCCGATCTTTTTCGATTCATTTGACGCAATATGCCAAATTACTTAATATATTTTTATACATGACAAATTCATACGCGAGGGCTTGTGAAAGCGAACTTGACGCGAATTTGAGTTTGCGCCACAAATTTGCTTAGGTCTAAGTTCAACTAAATACTAAAATAGGCGAATGTTCACTGCAAATTGTTTGACGTCAGATTTACAGGCAATTTTGGTGGGGCGCGGATTGCATTAAACGGTATAAACATTTTGGGTTGTACTCTCGTTTTAAGCATGAACCGTGCCGCAAACCTTGATATTTTCTTGGGCTCGATGACGTGCGCGTGCGGCGTAAGGCGTTACTTTTATTGGCGACTACGCCGATTATGATCTTCAAACTTTTCTTTACGTAGGCTACATTTATTTGCCAATGACGGTCGAGTTGTCCTGGGGCTTAGTTCGTCGGGACCGAGTTGACTTGGGGCCGAGTTGACTTGGGACCGATTTGACTTGGGACCGAGTTGACCTGGGACCGAGTTGACCGGGACCGAGTTGACTTGGGACCGAGTTGACCTGTACCCTTTCTTACTGGGTGCAAAGGTATCTTTTCCGGGTATTTTTTTCGTATACATTAAACAAAGATTTTAAGGAAATTACCTCCTGGAATCAACAGATGGTATGACTTCTGTTCACTGGTCGCCACTGAGGCGCCGTGCGTTAGGTCTATACTATGGAACAGGGGCAGGGCAGAAAAAGTTTAAGTATTTTCAAGGAAATTGATGAATGTTTTTCACTCCAAAAATCACTTCCCTTCAAAATGTTAACAAGTTTTGGTGGTTATTAAGTCTTTATAAGGAAAATAAGTGGCGAACAGTAAACGGAATTCTTTCCTCAACAGATAATCTAATTTTAAAATCATGTTTCGTGATCAAATTTACCCTTTCTGAGGCATTATCATCTCACATTAAAAAGAATTAGTGGCAAACGTGTATGGTATTTATGCCTTTTTTTCCCCCTTCCCTGCAGGGTCCCCCTCGTACATCAAATCTCCTGTCACCAATCATGCTCTTAACGGGACATGGGGCAGAAATCTTCACGGCAAAGTTCCATCCCGACGGGAACACGCTAGCTTCCGGCTCTTTCGACAGAAACATCTGTGAGTTAATTTGCTTAGACAATTCTTTGGGGAAACATGTGCCAAGGGGTATTTGAAAGTCTAATAGTATTTTAGAAACTAAAAATAACCGAAATTTAAAAGCACAATTTTAAAATGCAGTCCACACAAGCAGATTTTTGTTGACAAAGAAGCATTCCTTGTCAAGGAGGCCTTAATTATTCATTTATTTATTTATTTATTCCATTTATTTACCTAGAGTGTGCCCAAACAGTTACCTGGGTATTTTTTTAGTTTATGTCCCAACTCGAATTTAAGGAAAATTATTATTGGAATCGATAGCTTGGACGATTTTAGAATACCTTTTCCATTGGCATTTCCGTCGCAAATGTTGCGTTTCCATGAAAATTCTGTGTTTTTGTCATGCCCGCCGCCATACAAAAGTGTGTGAAACTGCTGCCGGCCGAGCAGTGCGTGAAGCACGCGAAGAAAGAGGGCGTGCGTGATGATCCGTTTGGTTTCTGGCCGGCCGCTTTGCGTGCAATCATATGCAATATTTTTCCCGTGATTTTTCTCGAAATCGAAACATTTGCGACAGAAATGCATGTAAGTATTCCTATTCTAAAATCGTCTAAGCTATCGATTCCAATAATAATTTTCCTTAAATTCGAGGAGGCCTTAATTATTATTTATTTAATTATTCATTTATTCATTTATTTATTTATTTATTTATTCCATTTATTTACCTAGAGTGTGCCCAAACAGTTACCTGGAACTGGTTTCTGCAAACACTCATAAAAACAATAAAATATAATAAAATTAAATAACTTCTCAATCATATTAGCAAGCACAAACTGGAACAAGATACGACTACAATATCAAAATAGACCTTATGCATGGCGGCCATGACAGAGGGCAGGTTTTCATATTCAAATGATGTGACAATAGACCCACAAAGTGCCTACTCATGCATGACGCACTGACAATGTGACTGCCCTCTATCATGGCCGCCGTGCATAAGGTCTATTCACTAAACATGAACAAAAGGTGAACAAAACAGCACAACAATAATTAATATACATAACTTTTTACAAACTTTATTTCTCTTTGAATAGTTTTATGGAGCGTCTATGGAGAATGTACAAATTATGCGGTACTTAGCGGACACCAGGGTGCCGTAATGGAGCTACAGTTCACAACAGACGGGTAAGAATTTACATTTTAATAAAAAAGAAAGAAGGAAAGAAAGAAAAACAAGGAAAGAAAATTAAACTCTGGCCAAATAATCGAGGAGGCCGAGAGATGTAGCATATTTCATTGGACAGTAATGTGTATGGCGACCTCTCATGGCACAAGTTCACTGTATTCAACAAATTTCTGTTCTGATAAAGAATTTATATTTTACGAAAATTGCATTTCTTTTTGGCAGCGTATAGTATCATAATACACATACAGATGTGTGTAGTGAAGATGCTTTAGTAGTTCTTCAGTTTCTTTAAAGGCCCAGTGTATCATTTGCAATGACCCCAAAAAGTAATCAACGAGTTTGCAGGGGAAAAGTTCTGAGATTGAATTAATAGCAACTACCCAATGAAAGGTTTCCGCTCAAAATAATATAATTTTACCAGAAAATAATCCGTAAAGATGAAATTGCAAACGATTTACTTATTTTTGGTTCGCATCTACCGGTACGCGGTCCAAAATGCATGGGCGCTATGTACTGCGTGTGCGTGTTCTAACGCGATTTTTATGGATCGCGCGCACACGCAGTATATGATGTGCGCCACAGAGTGCATGAGGCAAGCCACATAGTACCCGATCAACTGAGAACGAATATTTGAAACACCCCGCCAAGACCAGGAAAACGCATATGGATTTTCATGTTTTTTTTAAACGTGGTACATTTGACAAAGCTGAAATTTCTTCGGATGAGTTTGTTGATGTCTTTCTTTTGATTTATAATGGTTTTATTCGCAGAATCGCTCAAAAACAGATCATCTACAGGGCCTTTAAAAATGATTGTTTTACAAAAACATAAACTGTGCTACATTAGCCCTTTAGGGGCCATCCAAAGTTGTCAACATTTTCACCGTTTACAAAGCGCAGGAAGGGGGAGGGGGGGGGGGGGGGGGGGGGGGGGTCAAGGGCAGCGTACGACTTTACATGCACTGTAAAATGTTGACATTTCACGGTAGTGACAAAAATGATAAGTAGTATTTGGGGGCGAGGAAGGGGAGTCTTGAAAAATACTACGCTCTGTAGAACTGTGAAAATTTTGGCAACTTTGGACGGCCTTTTAACGTTCCATTTCTTTTTGTACCTACAGACAACTGGTATCCTGTGGTACTGACAAACTGCTATGTCTTTGGGACACGGAAACCGGTGCCCGAATCAAGAAGATGCGCGGCCACACGGCATTTGTCAACTCTGTACATCCCGCAAGACGAGGGCCTTCGCTTATTGTCAGTGGGGGTGATGACGGGACAATAAAAGTACGTGTTGGGATATCTTGACGAGTCAAATATCACATGGCCATTACATAGCCATTACATGGCCATTACATGGTCATTACATGGTCATTACATGGTCATTACATGGTCATTACATGGTCATCACATGGCCATTACATGGCCATGATCATCCCATGGGTGTTCAGATTTTGATACCATATCATATTTTTCTCATCACCATTTTGAAATTTCGCGCTCTCAATCTGTATATTTTCAAGGATATTGTCAAAAAACTACCAATGTTTTGTCAACTAATTTATTTGGTACCAACCTTTTTACTTCCACATCCAAATTGGAGATTGTAAATTTCCTGTTTTCTTCCCATGGATAGTGTTTTTGGGAGGTATTTTGTATGATTGTTAGGTTAGAACAAAATCCATTTTTTGGAAAAATTTGGACAAGCTCCTTAAAAAATGATTTTACAATCCAATTATTTATTCTTTTTCTGCTTGATTTTTGATAGTTATGGGACAGTCGCAAGCGAGGTGTCGTCCAGACGTTTCAGAACACGTACCAGGTTCTTGCAGTCAGTTTCAACGACACGAGCGACCAAATCATCTCGGCTGGAATTGACAATGATGTTAAGGTATGTTTCCATACTTAAATTTGAAAAAAAATATTGTATTAAAAATATTGGACAAAAATTTACTCAAGCATAATAGTAATTCACAAATCTAAACATCATTTTTAAAAAATTTATTTAATTTAATGGGTTTAATGAATTTATTTTCGCTGAATTGCATGAAGCTTGCAAGTGTGTTCCACCTAAACATTTAGATGCTTAGGTGGGTGGCGCCATTGGCAGCCGACGACCAGAGACACCGGGAAATCAACAAACTCGTCGCGAAAGAATGCTCTCGAATCTTTTAAGCGCGTTACACAACACACTGGACCAATGGCTTTACATCCCTTTCGAAGGATGGAGCAATTGTGGTTTAAGTGCCTTGCTCAAGGGCACAGGTACCACGGCTGGGTATCGAACCCGCAACACCCCTTTTTGCGAGTCAACGACCTGAACCACTCGGTACCCCTTATAATTTGGACGTGGCTAGTGTTGTATTTTTAGCACTTGCGGTATTTTTTATGTTTTTCCCCAGGTATGGGACCTCAGGAAAAATGGGCTTCTGTACAAAATGCCTGGTCACACGGACTCGGTCACCGGGATAGCGCTAAGTTCAGACGGGTCGTACCTCCTATCAAACTCCATGGACAATACGTGTAAGTCCGTCATTTATCAACAACCTATTAAAGAAAATAGATTTCGTTCCTACCCAACAATCATATAAAATACCTCTCCAAAATACTATCCCTGGGAAGAAAACAGGAAACTTGCAATCTCCAATTTGGACGTGGAAGCAAAAAGGTTGGTGTGATCACTGCACTGCTTTATGGAACAGAGAACTTAGTTTATCGGTAGTTTTTTCACCCAAATTTTACAAAAACAAGGGAAAAACAATCTCCTTTCACATACAAATAATCTAACCAAATTCATAAGGAAAGTGGTAAAAACAAATTGTTTTACCTGATCCAGGTTTGAAAATTGTAAAAAAAAACCTGGAACTATTTTCCAAAGCAGCCCATATTTGACACGATGTTAAAAACAAATTTAGCCAAAGCTCATACTTACGAGGTTTTTAGGAATATGGAGCTTGAATGTGTAATATCGATCTGAGAGTTTGTGTTATGGTTAATTTCATTCGTTTTTGTGACAGTACGAATTTGGGACATCCGACCGTTTGCGCCACAGGAACGATGTGTGAAGCTATTCCAGGGAGCACAGCATAATTTTGAACAGGTAGGATTATCCAATGTTTGAAAACAAATAATGCAGTGTTTTTGAGCAAAGTCTTTAGTTTAAATCTGTTTGGGAAATCTAGATGCAGTATAAAACAAATTGGCTTCACCGGGATTCGAACAGCAGACGTTCTGCTTAACGTGCAGATGCCCTACCAAAACATTCCATTAAGTTGATGTCTGTTGTAAATTTTGTTAAAAGTAATAAAGGTTTTTAATTTGTCTCATTTAACAGCACATTTTTTGTCATTAAAGGGTTTATCCCTCTGTAGTGCTTTTTAAGCTCACGTGATAACCAATCCCAATAAGTGAGGAACAACTGCAATACCATAATTCGAAACCACCAGGGGCCAATTTCATAAAGCTGTTAAGCAAAAAAATGTGCTTAATAAAAAAATTGTTTCCTTTATAAAAATGGGTTAATGGTCGAAATTGCATGTCAACTTGTGTTTTTCACAAGAATATCTGCTGTTCTTGCTAAAAAACACAAGTTGACATGAAATTTTGACTATTAACCCATTTTTATAAAGCAAACAAATTTTTGATTAAGCTTTATGAAATTGGCCCCAGTTGGCTTCATATCTCGATTGGTAGGGCGTCTGCACGTTAAGTATAAGGTCTGTGGTTCGAATCCTGGTGGAGCCAAGTTATTTTTCACTGCATCCAGATTCCCCATCCAAACTCGCGGACATTCGTCCTCATTTCCATGGAATTAATTCATCCCGGTGGTCCCCGAGTCGTCATCTGTAAAAATTAACCTAATATTTTTCTTTTTTCTTTGTAGAATTTACTTAGATGTGCCTGGTCTCCGGACGGTAGCAGAATCGCAGCGGGTTCGGCCGACAGATACGTGTACATCTGGGATACGACATCACGGCGCATTTTGTACAAGTTACCGGGGCATTCGGGATCGGTCAACGACATCGCTTTTCACCCTCACGAACCAATCGGTAAGTCGAGTTATGCGTTAGGTCATTTGTCACGTCACATTGTGATTCACTCAAGCGCCATGCTACAAACCGCATCGTGAGGTGTGCGCCACGAGAGACACGTCATATTTAGCCATTGTCTTTGCAACTGATAAAGTTAGGAATTTACGTATCATTCAGTAACCGGTTTGCAATTCTATATTTATTTATTCCATTTATTCCATTTATTCCATTTATTCCATTTATTCCATTTATTCCATTTATTCCATTTATTCCATTTATTCCGTTTATTCCGTTTATTTATTTATTTGTTTAATTCCATTTATTTACCCAGGGTGTGCCTAAACAGTTTACAAAAACTGGTTTCCATTGGGGCCCTGCAAACACACATAAAACAAATATATTAAATTAACAACTTCACAATCACAAACAAACTGGATTAAGATACAAAAACTACAACCTCAAAATTCACACTCGCACAATTGGACAAAAATAATGGTTACAGAAGAACAACATCACAAGAAATATTATACATGCACGTGACACCGAAATTTACGCTAATTACGGGAAGGGCGAAAAAAACTGCCAAAAACCTTTTAAGAGAAAAAAAATTCCCGATTAACCGTTCGGCCAAGACTTTATAGATGTACAGTATGTTCAAAATATACACCACCTCCACAATTCTTTATAAGTGGGTTTCGTTTAATCGTTTTTTTATTAAATGGTTAAGCGTCCCATCCTAAATATAAGATCACTGTTTGTGTTTTGAAGTTAAGTTAACCACTTCACGACAGAGAACTGCATATGCAGTTGTGAGTGCGAGTGTCTTGGGGGCGGTTATACAGAATTAGCCCATGAATTACACCAGGACAGAGCTGGTCACTATTATCTTGTTATAGCTTGGGGTCAAGTCAGTTTTTGGTTTTTGACTCTGGAGAAAATGACTTGTGACTAGACTTGGGAAATAAGATTGATTTACGACTTGAAATAAAAACTAGTCATTAAGTCTCTAGCCCCAGAGACATACATGTATACTGCATAACCAAAACTGCAAGTGCAGTCTCCCGCTCCAGGGAATGAATTGAAAAATGCCCAGCCGTCGCGAAGTGGTTAAGTCATGGAATTAATTGCTGTTTTCTTTTTCTTTTCTCCGCAGTTCTTTCCTGCTCAAGTGATAAACAGATCTACCTTGGTGAAATCATGTGATCCGCATAGAAACACTCAACGTTTTCACTCATACATATTGTGCGGCATTGCATCATCAGATACTGAGAAAAGACAGTGATTTACATCACATTCATTTTGTGTTTGTTTGCAAAGTATGAACCGGCAAGCCTTTTGATTTTTTTTGTCACATAAAAACACTGTTGAAGAAAGAAAATAAAGACCATTAACACACTGCTTGCAAGCAATAGACCGTATCGAATAGTCGCCATTTCGTGGGGCACCTTTTGTTACTTCAACCGTTCAACAATGAAAGCACAATATGTGCAACCATGCATGTCCTCAAGGAACAAAGAAACTGCCCTACGAAATGGTGGCTATTCGATACGGTCTATTACGCCACTAGAAACTATCCTGTATTCACTTTGTATATATATATACCACGTCTATCTACAATTCACTGCAAATTGGCACCCAGCCAGCTAAAGTCAAAGGATTGTTTGATTTTCTCAGTGGGGTAAAATTGGTACACAAATGTATGGGAGCAGATATTATCCCCACCAATTGTGAGATGGCCAAAGGGTGTCAGGTCTTGGAGTGAAGTTTATTCCTGTTTCAGCCGAAAATTTGTGGTTTTCCTCATGGCCATTAAAAAGCTCAAGATTTTTTTTTTATTATAATATTTTTAAATTTTAAGTGCTGTTATTGTGTTTAACTACTTGACGCTGGTGGACGTGTAAACACGTTCTGGCAATATATAGTCACAGGGGTGGTTGAGGAGTTAAAACGTCAGCTTTGACGCTGTTAATATTTGTGGTGCTTGACCTGGGCTGCGTTTCACTTCAGCAAACATTGCCAACGTTCACCACTGGTTTCAGTGCTTTTGTGCATGCGTCCATGGAAAGCCAGGTACCTGTTGTTGGCGAACATTGCAAATGTTTGCAACGCAGCCCTGGTCTTATTACCTTTGGCCAATCACATTTGCCTTTTTAAAAAATTTGTATTTTTGCCAAAAATAATCCCGGCGTTAACTGGTTAAATACACAAAATAGATTTGAATTTTTACAAAAATTTGAATGTTTGGTTTATCTATGGGTAATTCCCAAAATTAGGGGTCCAAAGGTGTTATGCTTTTTAAGATTTCTAAGTGGTTTTAGTGATTGAAAGTGGTTTCCCAGTAGAAAATAATTATTTTTATTTCAACAAATGCCGCTTAAGTTTAATGTTTGTGTTTAGATATGGCACCAAGGTTAATGCAAACGCATTCCACAGCCAATTTTCATTGGCGTAGGTAACCCGGGACACCAAACTCTTATTCAATACCATGGAACAAATTATAAGCCTTTATGGTCTTTTGTTTTGAATATTTTTCAGGAATCGGGAAACAAAATATTGAAGAAACTGATGCTGCCCCTATAATCACAGGCCACAGTCCATTACTGAGAATTTGTGATCATGAGTGGTGATTTTTGAAGCAGAGAGTGTTGTACGTAACTAGGACACCAACAATTTTGGGAATTACCCCTATGTTTTTCTGTACTCGGAACACTTATGGTTGTAAAACTCACCCACAACTTCAGAAGAAGCACAGAACTGTGCTAATACAAGTAGGAGTAAAATGTTTAAGTGGTTTAAACTATTTTTACCGAGTACATCGTGTACATGAATGTAGATTTGTTTGTACAAAATTAGTGTCGGTTTTAAAATAAAATGATACAAAACATACCACCTTACTCATTTTCTTTAAGATTGTTCGTGTATATTGAGGGAAATAATTGATTTGATTTACAAACTAAGAGCCTTCGTGAAAGTTTCATTTGGGAAACTAAGGTACGGTAAAAAAATTCGGAAATTAGTCTAAATCGAAGCCAAAAGCCAATATCTGTACCACTGTTTCGAAAACGCTTTTTTTTTCTGACACGGTGACACGTTATAGCGCCCTCAAGAGGTAAGCCATTGCCAGCCCTGACGACTCACCGGGCGGAAGCTAGCCTTTATTAAGGCCTCACTGCTGGGCGGCGAGTCGAGCGCCAGAACGAGAGCGCCACCATGCGACGAGGACGGAACGAACAGCGTCAGCTGTGAGAAGGCCTCACTGCTGGGCGGCGAGTCGAGCGCCAGAACGAGAGCGCCACCATGCGACGAGGACGGAACGAACAGCGTCAGCTGTGAGAAGGCCTCACTGCTGGGCGGCGAGTCGAGCGCCAGAACGAGAGCGCCACCATGCGACGAGGACGGAACGAACAGCGTCAGCTGTGAGGCCTTTACGGACTGGGAATAATTATTTATTAATGTATACAGCCCCTGTTACATTATTCATCCATGCGTTGTTGTGCTGCGAATGTATGTTTGTGTAAAGCGCGCGCGCGTGATTACAAACCGGCGCGCGCGAACATGATTGGCTCGCATTGTTAGCTATTCAACGCAACACGCCCACTGTGTATACGATAATGAGCATTCTGCTACCTCTCAGGTAGCAAAATTCCCAGTCCGTAAAGGCCTCACAGCTGACGCTGTTCGTTCCGTCCTCGTCGCATGGTGGCGCTCTCGTTCTGGCGCTCGACTCGCCGCCCCAGCAGTGAGGCCTTAATAAAGGCTAGGCGGAAGCATATGTCGTCTGCTTTACGCAAGATTTTTGCGGGAGTTTTAATGGATTTGTTTCCAGAATTCTACTGTAATGGCGGAATGGCGGCTGGTTTGGGTGTACTGCGGGTTGTTTGTAGCTACCAATATCACAAACAAGGTGAGAAAGACTCGCATTAACGAAACAAAAATGAAGGTTATCCTAGGAAAAAATTTCATTTGTCCTGTACACAACTTTATAAATTAAGCTTGCAAATGCAAGGTCTAAAAAACAATGATAAAGTAATGGTCAAATACTCAATTTTGTTCAACCCTAATGCTATTAATGGTATTCACCTTTCTTTAAAATTTCTGTATTCCACCTTTTTTTAAAAAGTGTCTGAATTTGGTTTTAAAATAAAAAATGCTTAGCTAAAAAAATCACGTTAAAATGTTTGTTTAGCGTAGAAACATTGTTAACGTTAGTCTTAAAGGCACAGGCTCGTCAGCAATGCGCGTGCGCCAAATTCGTGCCACGAAATATGCAGCTCCATGCCTTTGCTATGGAGCTGCGTATTTCGTCACGAGCTTGTGCCTCAAGCCTAAAAATGTTCTCAGGAAAAACTTTAATTTTATTTCTTGGAACCACATAATTTTCAATGTCCATTGTACTTTTTGAATGAATTTATTTTCCCTTTTTTTCCCCGAGGTTAGTACGTGTTGTCAGTACTTCACTTCACATATCCAACTTTATTCCAAGAATGGCAGACATTGGTTGGTGTGATCGTGTTGTACGCAGTCGCCAGCCTAGGCTACATCAAGCTAACTTATGACAGGTACGATACAAAATTCGGTAAGATTTGAGAGATTGATCAGAATTTTTTTTTCTTTAAAATGATCGACTCATCAAGTGTGTATTTGATGGAAAACACAAATTTTTGAGTGAGAAAAATTTAAGATTTTGTGAGGAAACGCTTAGAAATTTTTGAACCTGTCTCGTATGTTTTGCACACGAGATCTGAAGCCACAATCAACTTCTCAATTCTTTCCAATTTTATAGAAGTGGGGAAATTGGAATATTTTCTTAGAAAACACTTAGAAAATTGTCATCCAGTCTCATAATTATGTTTTGTGCACAGGGTCTGAACAACTACTCAATTCTCTCCGAAATGGAAAGTCAATATCGAGTAAAAATCGGTCCAAAGTAGGTCAAATTTATAAATGTCTAGGCCTATAAAGTTGGTTTTTTTCCCCACAATTTTGGTCCCCAGGTCAGCTTTATTGCCATGGTCACCAGCTATGTTATTCTTCGTATTAAGCATTTATTCCGGGTCCAAGGCGCTTTCAAAATTGGTAAGGATAAAATTGTTTAATATAATTTCTCGTTTTTATTTTTAACCCTCCAACATACAATGGGGTGCTTTTAGAAGGCATATTTTTGTAATTTGTTTAATTACTAAAACACCTTTTAGGACAATGCATAGTTCCGATTTTGCCCAGTTAACCCCGCCCCCTTGGACATTGTTGCTATGGCTCACACACCATCGTCAAAATGGCGACACGCAACGCACAAAGCAATGGGACTTTCAACGGAAAGCACAGATTCATTGAAGAAAACTCAAAGGTATTCATGTTTTAGGGTCAACAGTTATCTTAGAACACACTGAGTAAAGGGCCAGTAATACAGGGATGTCATATCATCACGAAATATATAGCTTTCGTACCTTTGAACAACGAAACGACCGGCCTTGAAACCAAAAATTCACCCGGATCATCGCATACAACACTGTACAAATTGTATGGGGCCGGCAGAACATATCGCGTGATCATGTTGTTGTGAGCGTACAGTGCACTTTGACCTATGTGGGTGACATCTGCTAGCTCTGTTGTGAATGGTCGGCGGGTTCGGTTGATTGACAGGTCGGAACTATGCATTCCTCCCAAATTTCATGTAATCCTGTTGGAGCTTGTATAGTCACCTGTATTGTTGAGTTCACACATCAGTCAGGCCGACCCTGGGAAATCTGGACCTCCAGCCAAGCCCCATTTGTGTACCTTGCATAATAGAAGCTACCAATCATCCTACTTCTGGCCCAGTGACACAATGTAAACAACAGTTGTTTACATTGCCCCAGAAATAACCCCAGGGTACAGCACTTCCGGAGTCTCCCCTTTGAGTCTCCATGCAATTTTATGTGCAGGGCAAGTCGGAAGGGCAGATGAGTACGATTGTATGTTTGTTTTCAACCATTTATTGTTTTGATTCGCAGTTAGTACCAGCATTTGTCACAATTCAGAATCTAGTGGAGTTACCTGCTTACATAATTGAAAACTTTCTCCAAACTCGTTCAACCAGCCTGGTCAACAAAACTAGGTACATGCTTTATGAAGTCTAATCTATATGTCTAGATTACGAAGCCAAATTTGCGATAAATTCTTTGCATGGGGTACAATCGCATTAAAAGTTTGTGTCTTCCACGAGTAGGAACTTTGTGGACCTATTGTCACATCATTCAAAATAAAAAAAACGTGGCCCCTAAAATGTTGTGGCTGGATGACTTCTGTGAACATTTCTTTGAATATTTTAAGTTTGGCAAGGTAAAAATTGCCGATAAATAATAACAACTTTACCACCATATGAAAAACTCCATAAACTTAAATTCTGAGTTTCTTAATGTTTCTTATTGATTCTACAGTATTGAGATTTGGCTCGTTAATATTTTGTTATAAAAAATGTAACATTTTATAAATGAAAAAAAACAAAAAATGGCCTACCTAAACCATTAGTGCATTAAGCTCTTTAACCCTAACACTCCTCAACCCTCCAAAATCAATACGATTTTACAGACATCCTATGGAGTTAGAGTTAAGAAACCTACTTGAATTTACTTGTCTACTTTTTGCACAAATAATGACATTGTAAGTCATCTTTTTATTATCATTTTAGCACGGTGTGTGTGCTGATTGCTGCGGTATTAACATGGGCAACGGATCCACAGGTAAACAAATATACTATTGTTAATCAATTAATTATTAATAAATACTAATTATTGCATTTATATAGTGCACATCTCGTATGAATGTTTACGTGTGCTGCACAGTATAATATGAAGCTAAGTGTATCAAGATACATAAGTGGGTGTGCCATTGGCAATTGACAGCCAGAGAAACGGGGAATCTCTTTACTCTTCATGAAAGAGTGCTCTGGTATCTTTTAAATGTGTTACACAACACACTGGACCAATGGCTTTACATCCCTTCTGAAGGATGGAGCAAGTGTGTTTAGGTGCCTTGCTCAAGAGCACGAGTGCCACAATCGAACCCTCATTCTAGTACTGGCACAGGAACTTGAGTTCGACGCACTAGACCGCTCGGCCATAACACCCCACATTCTATTGTCCAATACACTCCAGCTGGAGGATTTTGGAGTGTGTGGCCGGCCTGCACTACCCTTAGAGAGCAAGGGTTGATTAGGTACTACAGTCCACTGTGGAGTAACTGCTGGACCAATGGCTTTACATCCCTTCCGAAGGATAGAGCAAGTGTGTTTAAGTGCCTTGCTCAAGGGCACAGGTGCCACGACCAGGCCTCAAACCCACAATAACATTAAGTTTTCACCAGAGTGTTGCTAGCCAACAACCTATTAACCACTTGGCTACAGTACATACCCTGCAAGTTCTCCCCAAAACACCAAAACCACAGACGAACAGTTGTAAAATTTATTGGGTAAAATTGTCGGATACAGTACCAGTGTTCGAATTAGCACTGGTCCGTTGGCCAAATGACAGTTGAAATTGTCTCGGGCCAGTTGGAAAGCCTCCCCAAATGGTCCGGCTGGCCAGTTGAAATAAAACAGACCCATGCCGTAACTGACACATTGTTTTTAAAAAATGCATTAGGTAGGGTATTATCATACAGTGCCTCCTTTTAGAGAAAATTGAAGGGAAAATCTACCAAATTTTCCTTGTTTATTCGCTCACATGTGGTTAATTCAAACAACTGGTTGTGAGTTAATAAAAAAATTAAAAATAAAACAATTTGAACCAGGCCACTTGAAATGCCGATGGGCCATTAAAGACTTAAGCCAACTGGCCCTGTTGGCCAATTGGGAAAAAAGTTAAAGGCAAACACCCATACACCCATTCCAAATACGACGTATGAAAGTTTTAAATGTTTTATTTTATATTTAGAGGCATGAGGAAGCGAACAAAGAAGGCCATTTCTGGATGCTCATCCACGTTTTGTCGATGAGTGCGTACTCCGTTTATTCTACGGTTCTGGGGTCAACTGTAAGTCTAAGGTAAGTTTTAATAGCATTAGCCATAACCTTAAACCCATCTGTTTCTGAAAATATATTGCAGTTTATAACTTTTTTATGAGCTGTAGAATAGAGGATTTTCGTAACGTCTACAAATTTCATGCATACTTTAATAACAAAATGTTGCTTTTAATAACCACAAAGCTTGTCTGGGGCTTGTCCTACCTAGCAACAACTAATGTATGCAAAATGAATTCCAACCATAGAAATCAAATTTAAAGTAACAGGTGAATGAAATAGCTCATCACTAGGCAATGTCACAAGAAACATCCGTGAATTGGGATACATTACGAAACGGCGTATTTAAGCACATTTCTATACTTTTCAATATTTGGTAACAAATTGTGATATTTGTTTATTTTCTGTTTCTAGTGATGTGGAAAAACTCTTCTACTGTTATTTATTTAGTGTGATTGCACTTTCGCCGGCGAGTGTCATACTCGGTGAGTGATCTGAATTATTTATTCACTTCATGTTCCCAGTCAGTCTTAGAAATTCAGTATGCTTTTATGGAAGTTCTATTTTCAACCGCTCTTTCCAAAATGTTGGAAAAAAAGGAAATATGAACAGGCCGTAACGTTGGCAAACTTATTGTGTTCTACAAAAAAAAATACCACAAGGTTTAAAGATAGTATACATGATTGGTAAACTGTTACAAATAGTTTTATCCCCCTGTGTGATTAAAGATATGCATGATTAAAACCAACTCCGTACTTCGTTTAACTTTTGAGAAAACAGTCAAAAAAGGCTTTACGGTCACTTCGCCCCAAAACCATGGCCTGTGCACGAAGTATTTTGGGGCGAAGTGAATTTTCGTCTCATGAGACGAAAACTAATTGTTTTACTCATTTCTCAAAAACTATAGCACTTTAGACAAAACCATTTCAGGGGAAGTTTACTACGGTCATCATGTTTATATTGTGTAAGTTATGTGTAAATCTGAACATTTCTGATTTTCGAGATTACCAATGATGTGTTCCAACTTTAACATTTTTAATTTTGGGTCCTTTGAATTTAAACCCAGTTGCCTGCATTTGTATATTTTCATGCAGAAAGGTTTTATATTACTTTATTAGTAATAGAGTTAAATCAATTTGTGTTTAATCTTTTCTGCATTTAGGTGACATCATGTCAGCAAGGGATTTCCCCCATTGGTATCTTTATAGATTTTATATCGGCTGCATACTCAGGTACGTTGTCAGTTTACAAAGTCACATACTATGTTATTATTGCTACGTGGTGCATGCCGTTACCTGGCAATCAACAGTCTGGTTGCCATTCTATTCTGAGGTGAACACTATTGATTCTGTATTTCACACCTGCCATGTGTACCACATAGCAACAAAAAATTAGTCTCGTCAAGTAGATAGTAAGCAAAAGGAAATACATCAGTAAACCAGACAAAAGGCTAATTGATAAGTGCTAAAGTAGTTTTAAAAATAAGTGTGCACAACATTTTTTTACCATTTATTTAACACAAAAACCATGCATGGATTTTAAAGGTTTTCTGAAGCATTGCTGCATCTATGTAGCTGAAATTTCTGCAGGCTAGTTTACCAACATTCTTCTTAAGATACGTTATGCCCTTATTCCAGGAATTCATATATATTTTCATCTTGAAAAAGATACAATGCACCTTTAACCATGTTATTGAACTTTCTCTTGTCCTACAGTGGAGTTCTTGGTGCCAGCATGAACCTAACTGGCATCTGTCTTAACCGGTGCCCAAACCACTCATTGATGTCACAGCTAGCCTTGGCCTACGCAAAAGCAGCATTAATATTGGTGTCTGTATTAATTTTTGAAGGAACGATCACTGGTGATTTTGCATTAAGGTAAGGCAAAGGGGCTGTCGTCAACATTTTCACGGGTCTACAGAGCGTAGGAAGGGGGATCGAGGGCCGCGTAGAACTCTACATGCACTTTAAAACATTGATATTTCAATGTAGTATTTCGGGGGAGGGAGGAGAACTGTGAAAATGTTGGATGGACTAGCAATATTAAGATTAGAGAAAGCGATTTGGCTTGCATCGGGATAATTACTTGAGAAACCTTCATAGCATGCTCGGGTGGGACTCGAACCCACGACCTCCTGCATACTAGGCAGCGGGTACCACTACTGACATAATTCTTATCCCTGGATCTAGGACCATTAAAATGGACATGCTGGAATTTGACAGTTAGATACTGTATGCCTTACAGATGCTTTGCTATTATTTACGTTTAAATTTTGATGTTTATTTCAGTGCACTGCTTGGAGTTAGTGCCTACTCTGTTTTTATTGCTACAAAGACGACTGATGAGCCTTCAGCAACAGAAAAACAGGACAATAAACATGAGGTGGCTAAACCCGAAAGTATATAGATTTTATTTCATGTATAAATTCCACATTGAAAACAATTTTGTATTTGGGCTTCTGACTCGCACCCCACGAGCAAAGATATTTTAAATTCCGGTGGGGCAAACCAGGGGTCTCGGGTTCAAATCTTGACGCTAAATAAGTTATGAAATGGCTCCACAATCAATTTGTAAATCCTAATAGAATGACTGAAAGTCCACTGGTTTGTTTTGCTGACAGAAATAGCAACTGTATTTCAATTAAACAATTGTGGACTAAGTCGTTAAAAAATTATATTTTCCTATCCAACAGAGATTCACACCTTACCCATCTGTACCCTTAGAAAATTTAGTCATTTTTAAGGCTCCCTATTTAAAAACATTTTTATGCTGAACAGCTTATAAAAAGGTTTTCTTTTTAAAAGTGTCAATAAAGAAAATAAGTTAAACTGGTGTAGTTTGTGTTTTATTGAAAGTCAATTATTTATAAAGTATTTACGGTAAGAAATTGAGATAATGGGAGCAAGGCACACGTAGAGGGGGGTTGCTAATAGCTGAATTCGGACAGTCTGTTCTTGACACGGGTTTAACATGTTCAGGGTGCTGCCAGAGAATGATGTTGGTCGACCTGCAGAATGGAAAACATTTATAAGTCGGACATCTAAAAGCTTCGTGTACAAATTATATGAGAGTGGCTGATATTTAGTTGTTTTTCTATTCAGATCTGCACTTACTGATGTCTGATAAGTCGTTTTGTAATTAACCCCCCCCCAAAACAAATCTGAATTATTATCTTTAAGTTTACTTGTTGTCAAGATGGTGATGGTAGTAATCATCCTGTGAAATTACTTTGTCTGAAGTGTCCCCATTAATGAGAAAAATCTCAGGCGATCTTTGGAGCACTAAAACCGGTACTTGGATTTTTCAGGTTTTCTTAAATTTCTACAAGGTAGTTTTCTCGACCTATGCTTTCAATTACCAGTGGAAATCATGCTGTTTTTAACAGTTTACCAAACAAGTGTACTACCTTTAAGGAAGAAATAGTGATGTCCGACTTGTACATTCTTACTGCACAAAACCAGTCGCACGGTTGAATTTTTAGATATATAGCCACAAATGCATTGTATGATTCAAAATTATGAAGATTTGGAATTTTTTTATTTCACTCTTAACTCAGTGTTTTCTTTTTAAAATCCCACCATAAATACCTCAAAATCTCCTTTTAATAAGAGGGCGCAGCATTGGCAGATATACCAGGGAATCCCCTTGCTGGTCACGAAAGAGTGCTCTGGATCTTTTAAGTGTGTTACACAACACACTAGACCAATGGTTTTACATCCCTTCCAAAGAATGGCGCATGTGTCAAGTCAGTTGTGCTGGTAATCTGAAATGGCCATTGGTAAAGTGCAGGAAAATGTTCACTGGTTTAAGTGTAGACCCTGCTCTGAAAAATTAACTTAACATACCATTTAATCTTGTCCGAACCTTCATCATGATTCCTCATTTTCTGTTGATCCATTTGGAGATGAATTCCTTTCGTGATCGTCAGTGACATTATTCCGCGCCCGCCACTGTTTCACCAACTTGCGCACCAGTTCCACGATCGCGTTGGGGTTCCGGTACAGCATGTGATGGTCCGCACCATTTATGAGGATGTGTTTGGCATTAGGGTGCGTCTCGGACATTAGCTGTTGCTGCGATTTGGCCCAGACTTTATTGAGCGCGCTCGGTAGCTGTTCGTCGTAGTAATTTCCAGTAATGACCGTCACCGAAACGGATTCTGGAAACGGCTTAATTTGGTAAGCAGTCCTGTTAAAAAAACAAAAAGATTGAAATAAATCTGCAATGAACAGTCCGTATGATCTTAAAATTGAATTTACTTGAACTCTATACTGATGTCTTACATTTATTTAAAGGCAGTATACATCATTGGTAATCTCGAAAATCAGAAATGTTCACAGATTTATGCCTAACTTACACAATATAAACATGATGACCGTAGAAAACTTCCCCTGAAATGGTTTTGTCTGAAGTGCTATATTCTTTGAGAAATGAGTAAAACAATTAGTTTTTGTCTCATGTTTCAGGGCGAAATGACTGCAAACCCTTTTTTGACTGTTTTCTCAAAAGTTGGATGAAGTATTGAGGTGGTTTTTGCTCAGGTTGGTTTTAATCATGCATATCTTCAATCACACAGGGGGATAAAACTATTTGTAACAGTTTACCAATCATGTATCTATCTTTAAATTTAAAAAGGGTGAATGTTTAAAGTACCTTAACTGCGATAAACTTTCGTTTATGAAGTAATGCTCATCTACGACCGAGCTTAGGTGCCGTGGCTGGCACAGTAAATATTTCTGCAGAGTAAGAAAAGAAAAACAATTTTATAAATAATTTGGAGAGATGTTATAGACACTTTTATTGAATCTACTATATATTTTCGCAAAAAAACCAAATTTCTTAAAATATCAGTTCTTGATCAGAACAGATTTTTAAAATTGTTTTATTCCTGATAATACAAGGGTTTCTGATATAACAAGTTTATCTTATTAACAAGTTTTGAATGTAAACTACCAATTTGTGTATGGTTTTCTTACTTGTCTTAATACAACTTTCTCAGGTATAACGGAGCTTGTGATTGGCTGTTCCATGAGGCCAAGTAACAGGACAATGCGGGATAGACCAATCGCAGCGGAGAGTTGAAGCGATTGAAAAGAGGGCAAGAGATGTTCAAACCTGAAACATTAAGAAGAAAAAAAAATCAATAACAAAATTTTAGTTGACAACATTTTTAGCGTTCTACAAAGCGTAGGAAGGGGGAGGCGGGCTGCGTAGGACTTTACATTTTAAAAGGAGTTTTTGTCCGTTTATTAAAACAAACACAACAACTCCAATTTGACATTTGCTCAATTTCATCTGAAAAAGTCTTGGGTTTTTAAAAAATATTTTTAATCCACCAACAAATTGCTTAACTCCACAAATCCCCTTTTCAGAAAGGCTCTCCCCCAAACAATAAATAAATAAACCCCTGGTGACAGCTTGACCCAGATTTTACTAGGCAAACCCAGTATGTCTGGCAGGCCCCATATGTTTGTGTACAAACCAAATGCCAAAAGGAAATCAATCACCCTGTCATTATTCAAGGTAAAAGACCTCTCGTAAACCGATAAAAGATTGTGCTCACCCAACATGATTATTATGCCCAATTCCCATGTACTTTTGGTGTAACAATGCATGAATTTTTGCCCAGTGCAGTGCAGGGTTAAGATACTTCAGCTTACCAAAACCTACTCCATATTCCATCATCCAGCTCAAAAATTCCCTCAGCTAAGGGGTCCACTAGAACGAGATCAGATACCGCACTAAGGAAAGAATGCAAAAATACAGACATTTAAGCCTTTAACTGTTATATTTTTTAATCCACATTCTTATTGCACAAATTTGTACTACGGATTTGCTGCATTCAGGCGTACAGTTCTCGTCACTCCGGAGTAATACGTGCACACTACACTCGGGTCACATTACGCGAACGACAAGTCTGCAGTCCGCATGCACAAATAGCCATCAGTCAAGATGGCCGTCTCTTGCCATGACTGCACAAATAACACTATTTCACTGCTCACAAGAAACTGCAGACCGTCAGCATGAGAACCTTTGCCGAATCATTGATGCTGTCTAGAACAAACCTTAGTGAGTTGTTGCTAGCTTCAGTTATCGAGTTGACACGTTGGGCAAATTCACCTAAAATTCCACCCATATTCCGCCATATTTGTACAAATCACATGGCACTTGTCAGGAGTAAGAGGGCACTTGTCAGGAGTAAGAGCACACTCCCCATTTGTTGGGGAGTACCGAGAGCATACTCTCACTGACCCAAGTGTTGTTATTCTTGCCGTTCGTTAGCACAAGAGTATATTCGTGTTAACATAAGTGCATGCTCGAACGCAAACAAATTGTTACATTGATCTTTACAATACAATAATGCTTTGTATTGAATTTAGATATGACTTACCTTTCGTACATTTGCGTGAAGAATCGTGCATTAATGGTGCCAATTTCCGACCCCACCATGATAAACGGTGTAGGCTGGTTGCTACTCACACGGAGTAACTGGTACAAGTCTGTCGCCATTCTGAAAATATAAGGCAAAATAATTACTTTATGTGCAAATATTTCCCTTTTTCTTTGGAAAAATAGCAGGAGTATACTACTGTGCCTCATAGCTCACCTGGTAGAGCATCTGCCCGGTGTGTCGGAGGTCTTGGGGGAAACCTGAGAGTATACCACTGTGCCTCATAGCTCAGCTGGTAGAGCATCTGCCAGCAAGGTGTTTCAGAGGTCTTGGGGGAAACCTGATGGAGTATACCACTGTGCCTCATAGCTCAACTGGTAGAGCATCTGCCCGGTGTGTCAGAGGTCTTGGGGGAAACCTGAGGCAGTATACCACTGTGCCTCATAGCTCTGCTGGTAGAACACATGCCCAGTGTGTCTTTAAAAAAACCTGAGGGAGTATCCCACTGTGCCTTACAGCTCAGCTGGTAGGGCATCTGCCTAGTGTGTCAGAGGTCTTGGGTTTGGATCCCAACAAGGAACATAACTTTTCCCTTATATTCCATGTTTAGATAGCATTTGTTTGTTTGTATGTATGTGTTTGTTTGTTTGTCAACAATTATATAACAGACATTATAAATGTTTTTATACAATTTAACAATTTAATATTCAAAAAATGTCCTACCTTTCAATAGTACTAACTTGTCCTCTTTCTTTATTCACGACTGAATATTCTTCAGACGAGAAATTCTGAGCAATAAAATAAACCAATTAAAATAGACTTGAAAAAAACAGAATTATTGAATCTCAAACGAGTAAATGTTATCAAATTTTTAGTTAAGCAGTCTTACTCAACATTAGGGGTGTTGGAACTTCAAATTAAATTTTCAGTTTTTATTTTACCGTTTGAAAACCGATATTTAAAAATGAAGGGTTAACAAAAAAAATAATAAATAGTGGTTCCTTGGGTGGCCACTATACACAGGTTTAATTAAGTTTAATTAATCATATGCATGAAGTACACTTACCATTGGTATCCTGTCACTAAACCCGAGCCCAGCTCTGTCGTAGGAACAAACCTGGAAAAAATAATCAAAAAGATTTCTTCCATAAACAACTCATTAGAGTGAGTGAGTGAGTTTAACGCCGTGCCGGCACCATGTGGCTATTTTCACGGCGGGATTGCGTTAATATATAAAACGATTGATTGTAATTAGACAGGGGTCGAAATTAACCTGAATTTCATGCTGGTCAGAAGGACCAGTAGTGCTTTTTAAAATGGCACCGAGATACTGCAACACTTTCTGGTTTAAGGTCATTGAGTGCAGGATGGATGGGATTGCTTTTTGATCCAACACTGGGGCATGTCTGGAGAGATCGGAAAAAGAAATGTAGTTATCTGAAAATGTCTGAAGCGATCAGGAATTGTTTGTTGTAACCAGGGATTCTTCGCACTGAGTAAGAAATGTTTACTGTGGATTAGGCATCAGAGAATGTTTCCATTAGTCAGTAAATGTTTTCACTGGTCAATCAGACCAGTGTCTTTGACAGATCTAGTGGTCTTTCTGATTTTTTACTGGTCTCGAGCCACAGGACCAGTGTTAATTTTGATCCCTGTTAAAGATAATAAAATCGTGCAAACTGTGGAAAATATAGAACCTTGAGTCAGTTGTAAAAGATGAGATACATTTCAAAAAGATTTCAAAAAGTACTTAAATTAGACTGATTCTGGGCAGTTTTCCAGGAGCATCCCTTAGGAGACGGGTTGCAGAGAATCACCCAGACACACAGTAATCTGTCTAATGGTCTCGCAAGGCCGGCCGTTTCCCTTGCAGTTTAAGGGCCCGGGTGCCGCCGGTATTTTTAGAGGTCCGCAAACTCATTGGAACTGCTACACTTTAGATAAAATTTCTATAGATACTCTAGAAAAACGGCATCACATATCTAAAATCCACATTTCTTTAGCCAATCAGTATGCGGAAAAATCACGCCATCGTGCGTGAAATGAGCATGGTTGCGATTGTTTTGCGTCGAGTTGCCGCTTGTTCAGCGATACTCATACAATTTGTTTAGTTTTGTGGTCTAAGCGTTACTTTTTGCTTGATGCCTAGTGTTGCATCGCCGTGCAAGAGAATCGCAGGTCGACCCGAGGGCATTTAAAGTGGCTCATGGGGTGTTATGGCCGAGCGGTCTAGTGCGTCGAACTTAAGTTCCTGTGCTAGTACTAGAATGTAGGTTCGATTCCGGGCCGCGACGGGTTGTGGCACCTGTGCCCTTGAGCAAGGCACTCAACCACACTTGCTCCCATTCCTGTAATTGGCGGTCCCTCCGCTGTTGGATGTGGTAAATAAATAAATTAAATAAATAAATAAATAAATAAATCTTACCCTGGTAAACTTTGCAATTCTTGGTTGAATTAAACACCAAACGTCAGACGTCATTCCAGTTGGTGCGTCCAGTACAACTGAAAATGAGAAATAAATCTCATTAATTAGAGCTCTAGTACAACAAATTAGCAGTCTCGGGTTCAAATCAACATAGTGCTGGAAAGCTCAGTGGGTAGAGCACTGGTATTGCAAACCAGAGGTTTCGGGTTCAAATCAAGCTGGATAGCTCAGTTGGTAGAGCACTGGTATGGCAAACCAAAGGTCTCGGGCTTAAATCAAAATAGGGCATGATAGCTCAGTCGACCGGTAGAGCAGTGGTACAGCAAACCAGAGGTTTCGGGCTCAAATCAACATAGGGCTGGATAGCTCAGTTGGTAGAGCACTTGTATGGCAAACCAGAGGTCCGAGGTTCAAATCCAATATCGTGTTTTTACCTGTTGGTACCCCTGAACCATCACAGTTCAGCAGCAGTTTGTGGTTCCAGCCAACATCATAAAGTTCCCCTGTAAAAAGTAATAAATAAACGGATAAATTTACCCAAAAAAGTATTAAAAAATAACAAATAATGAATTATATAACAGCGTGTCCAGATCACATTTTTGAGGTCCCCATTGCCCCATGGGTGTTCAGTTTTTGATACCATATCATTTGTCATATTTTTCTCATTACCATTCTAACATTTTACACCCTCAATCTGTATATTTTCAAGGATATATATCGTCAAAAAACCACCAACGTTTTTTAAACTAATTTATCTGGTTCCATAAAGCAGTGCAGTGATTACACCAACCTTTTCGCTTCCACATCCAAATTGGAGATTGCAAATTTCCCGTTTTCTTCCCATGGATAGTATTTTGGGGAGGTATTTTATATGATTATTAAGTTAGAACGAAATCCATTTTCTGGAGAAAAAAATATATACAGCTCTCCTTTTGGATTACATGATTTTTTTGGTTTTTGAAACAAAACCCTGAAAGCAAAATTTGCCAATTTGCCAAGTTTTTGGTTAAAAATTACTATTTTTACCATTCGGTTTTAATTCTGCTGCTTCTCGATATAGCGATGCGTGGTTGAGTATAGCCGGAAGTACAAGAACGAGAACAACGTACTTTCCAACGTGGAAACATCTCGATAATAGACTTTGCTGGGGGCTCTAAATAAAATGAACATAAAATAGAAAACAAATTTAGATAAAAGTCAAACATCAAAAGATGCCTAAAAATAAGACCAATAGCCTTTCAGAGATTTAATATAACTAAGAAAACATGTAATTGAAATACTGACTGATTCATCTACTTTTGTTTCAAAGGTACATTTTGCCTTATTTTAGATGCATGGTTTGGTCAATAAAAAATGCCCAAAACTCTGAAGCAAGACATGAAAATATATTAATTCTTAAAGTATCGTTTGAATGTATACAAAATGTATTGTCTGACAAAGGTATGCTTTTAACTTTTAAGGGACCAACTTTTAATCTGTGACAATCAGCTGACAATGTCTGCTTGTCTGCCAGTGCAGTGCGAAACCAACTTTTGTCCCATGTGTAACTTTTGCATGTACGGCATGGTGCTGTACGTTGGGTTAAGGCAAGCTACAGAATACCGCTTTAGTACAAAACAAGTCTCAAAATATTTAGTCAAAATAGTATTACTGCGTTTAAGTGGAGCTAGGCCTATTCTCAATTTTTACATCAATTTTGTTATTTCTTAGAAAACTAAAAAACAAATTGATGCCTACCTTTTTCACTTTTGAAGACTTCGGAACTGAATTTGTTCCGACTTCTTTCATGTCTTTGGTACTCTGAAGTTTATTTTCTTGCGTTCTTGTTGACTGTGTATGCCTTTGTCTTGCATTTTCTGTATTTCTGTTGCTACCCTCCATTTTCGAGAATGGTTATTTGTTTAATTCTACCAAGGTACAATTATAGAATGCAGCCTCTACCAAAATAACTTGAGGTAAAAACTGATTTTCCGAGAAATTTTGCCGCGAATCGAACAGCTGGAGATTCAGAGTGGCTCCCAGTCGTTTCATTATTTTCTTGCATAGACCGTACATTGATTGAGGGCGCTATTAACAATTTGCAGTGACCCAGTCACAAAAGTTTACTTACGACAGCGCGCGTAGTAGTAGTAGCGGCGCTAAAGTATTGATAGCTGGTTAATAAACACCAATTTCCCCCCCGTGAAAAATGTTCCTTCGTGGAATAAATTGCCAAGCGAAGGTGTTGTTATTTAGGCCTGCTCACCTACACCTGTTCGTCCACGGAATATAGGCTTACTCGCATACGGAAACTAGGCCTACTCGCCGGCCTACGAAAACAGGCCCTCTCGCCTACGGAATTCGCCTGCGAATTAACTATGCCTGCTTGCCTACTAGTACTAGGCCCGCTCGCACATACGGAGGCGAGGCTTACTCGGCTACGGGAACTGGATAAGCCAAAACACATTTTTTTTGCCGTTATATGGAAAAATATACCGAGAAAACTATATGTCTATACGGAAAATATCGAAGCCTGCACACATACACACGCAGAACAAAATCTATTCATTTTGGGAAAATAAACTTATACCTCCTACTAGCACGTTATGGTGAGACTTGACATAATCTTGCTGGGACAAAAAATACTGCAAACCCTTTTACCAAAAACGACGATTATTATTTTAACTAAGTGGCGCCGCATATCTTATCTAGCTCTGTCCAATTGACATTGCGGTATTTGAAGATTATGTTGGAAGATTTTGACAGGGAATAGGCCTACCGGTCTTCGGATCGGACCGGACTTACACAAGTACAGCAAGTGACCGTGACACACTTTGCTTGACCAAGGTGTATACTATAAAAAATTAAGATCACCTACTAATTTTGTTAAATTTCAGAATATTGGACATTTTCTGTTTACATACATAAATGATCAATAAATATGTTTTCCAAAAAGATTATGAATTATATTACTCTAATATAGTTATACATGGAAGATTTTCATCAGTGATCCTCGACAAATGTTATCATGTAAAACGTTGGCACATTATCGTCAGTTAGAGTCTAATTGGTAATATTTTCAAAACCATGGCTCTTTAAATCGAAAACATGGCCCTATATTTAATTCAAAAGACAATTTTAAACTCGCGTAAAGTTCTACAAAAGCATGACTAATGTAAAATCTCTAGTTTACCAAATTTTAAAAACGAAAATAATTGTTTGGACACGGATGGGTCATTCACCAAAGTTAGACAAAATATAGATTAATAATATTGCACACAATCTAAAATCTTGTTTTTTTTGGACAAACGTCTGAGAATGTTGTATGACAAAGTATACTAAAGGAACGAAGGCCTCGTTCTTGTAGTATTACATAATTCAATGGTTCAAACAGAAAGTTATTATGTAACAAGTTTGTTTACTTTTTTTGTGATTTAAAAAGGCTTATTCATTTGCACCTGACCCGCATACCTTGGCAAACATTTAACCAACGCGCCAGTTAAAAAGCTATAAAGCCACGCCCATGTCACGCGCCGGCCACATGTGGCACGTGCCAAAATTGACATGTTTTTTGTGTGTGGAAAGTTTTATGTAAATTATGTTTGCATCTACTGAATTTGATTGGCTGTTGACACCGGGCCAGGTGCGTTGTGAAAAGACATTGCGTAAGTGCATGGTGGTTTAAGAATGATGTAGGTTTGACAGACGAGCTTTGAGGACAAAAGAATGTATAGCAAAAGGAATTTTGAGCTTGCAAAAATGATCCGGAGGTCCCGGAGATAATTTGCAAGTCGGAAAAAAAATGCCATGCACGTTCGCCAGTTGAGAATTCATGCACTCAGTCTATGGAGTACGACATAAAATCTTAAGACATGAAAAATTAGTGGCGAACGTGTATGATATTTATACCCAAGAGACCTTTTCAGTAATTTCACCAAGTGCAAAATTACTAAAATTGCTTGCTTTCCCCCTTTTCCCCGTTCGATAACATTGTGTTATCAGTCGGAAACGACACAATTTTCGCCATTTGTCGAAAATTGAAAGAAAGAATGATTGTACTTATGTAGCCACACTTTTGAAACAAAATATAATCTTGGTTTTCACTTACCCAAACTCCCAGAGTCGGATTTTTCAACTTGCTCTTGACTATATGACGCTTAAAATCCAATGCACAAATCTTGAAAAGCATCCTTGAAAATCCAGTTCATAGTAGGTTCACAAAATACCGTTCAGTTCAGTATCCAGGGGGCCCACTATTAAAATGTTAGTCTACCAGCTGCGCCTGCGCCTGCAACTGATATATCCCGACGAGGAGATTGTTGCAGTATTTGACAGATACAGATACAGTTCAGCCACAGACGACAGGAGAAAAACAGACGATTTTCCAAAGTTCAGTTTCACGAACATTTCATAATTTTGAACAACGTTGTCCCGATCCGGTCGTGCAATACAATCCGGTTTTGCGAGGTGTGCAGGGCGCGCATCCTCACTCTGCAATCTCCGAAAGCGAAATGGTCCGCGCAAAAATGGTGCAAAAAGACATGTGCACGTCGGCGCGTTTGAACCATACGCCGTATTTCTCCGCTCACTATTATTTTTAAAATGTCAGTGATTAAACCCTAATCTGACCCAAACAATACGTGAACAAAGTGCATAATTTTCAGTTCCTTACTCAGTAATTTGATTTTTCCCTCTTCAAATTAGAAAATCATTAATTATGATACATTTCGAGGTACTACTTTTTATGACAATTTATGAATATATGCAGCACTGATATAAAAGCAGCCTTACGATTGGTCAGAAGTACGTGGGCGATCTGGCCAACTTCATTGGCTGTTAAAATTCACCGTGCATTTTCTAATTCTAATTCTTCATGGGTTTCCTCACGCTTGCGAGTGACAGTGCAATGAGCACTATTGAGGAATCCTTGGTATGAATACCAGAAAGAAATAATAATAATAATAATAATAATAATAAACTGCGGCCGGTCACGTGCCATTGTCACCTGATCTGTCACACGTGGAGCGGGAACCAGTGCAGTTTGCACTTCGATCATGGCGTCTGTGCAAATATCCGCTGATCGACAAAAGCTTTGTCATGATTTTTCCGAAATTACAGGATCGGATCCGGGGCTGGCCGAGTACTATTTGAACCAATCGTCTTGGAATTTCGAGGTGATTCTGGCCTGCAGTTTTAGGAAAGATCTCCCGGCGTACAGTTTACATATGCATGCCACTTAGACTGGTTCCCGATCCCTATAGATTGGTTCGCTTATTGCGAAAATATAGGGATCGGTATTAAAAGGGCAGCCATGACGGTCAGAATTCTGCCCGTCACCTGGTTATTATTATTTAATTTTTTTAGTAAGTTTACAAAGTTTTCCTATTAAAAAAATCAAATAAACAGCAATACAGCCACCTACAGGTTTTACCCCGTCTGGGCCCCGTCCTCCTTCAGTCATCACTGCCGGTTTTGGTAATACATGTTGTAGGTGTCCGACCATTTTAGCAATATGGCTACATGGAAATTTTAACAAGCAGACATTAAAACATGGCTAGTGCAATAAACTACCCACCAAATTTCGTCTGATGAGAACTTAACTTTGTGTGCGCCTACGGAATTTTAGCAGAATTTGTCCGTTTAATTCTAAAAAATTCACACAGTTGCAACATGCATGGCATGTCATTGTGATGTCAGATTTTAATTTTGTTTATCTGTCAAATTGCCAGGCAAAACATGCACAAAACACTATAGCAACTTAATTGTATAGCCATGATCAATTACTTAATTATTGTTCTTGTTTTATACCCACGTTGTGTGTGTTTGACAACAGGAAGCAGTAAATACATTTCTGGATTTGAAGTGCAATGTAGAAACAGCATCCACATCAGCAGCAGATGAGTCAAGGGGACATACTCCCTCTTCCCATAATTTTCGTCTCATCACCTGGAATATCGATGGTTTGGACGACAGAAATTTAATAGAACGCACGCAAGCTGTCTGCAGAATACTAAAAAGGTGATGATTTTCACAATTTCAGAAAGAAATCCTCAGGAAAACGTATTCTAAGGAAAAATTGTTCATAGTACGACCTGTGTCGGTTTTTCTGTGCCCACAAGTTTGTTTTGTTTTTTTACTTTTTCCAAGATAAAACATTTTAGTATCAACTATACTGAAACGCAAAAGAAACTTACCACTTGTATAAAATGTACTGAAATTGTAACAGTTCAAAATAAAACCAACAAGTTTTTGACCAAGATACACCATATCTCTATTCTCATCAGTTTGTTCTACAGTAAAGAACAGAAGAGGGTGCAATGTCAGTCCCCTTTCAATAGCGTGTGTGGCCACCATTGATTTAGATGTGGTGTTATGGCCGAGCGGTCTAGTGCGTCGAAAAAATAAATACATGCAGTGCATCGTCGGCGCATACTGTCTACCATTCTTTGGATGGATTGCTGCTAGATTTGTGGCATATGTTGCTTGAAATGCCCATTTTGCACTGGCCTTTTTAAAGCCAACATCAAGACATCGCATGCAGCTCGATCATTACAATCATCCCATACCCCTTGGCTAATCACTGACAGTCAAAACAGCTGTTCAACAGTTGTGGCATGAAGTGATCATTGAAGGTTCAAGTGACCTTCGGACACCATTTGGTCTGACAGTAAGGCCACTATTGTCCACAAATAAGTTCACACATTACTACACGCAGTGTTATTGTTAAAGGTTTAAAAGGTGGTAAGTTTCTGTTGTGTTTCAGTATATGTCATTGTGGTTCCTATATTTCTGAAATTGATGGTAAAAACCAATCCAGCATTTTTCCTTTAAATATCAAATTATAAAAACCTTGTTTCTCATTTATAGCCAGATCTATGTTGGCCATCGGGTCGGTATTTATATTTTAAATTAAAAATGTCTCATTTTTGGCCTACAAAAAGGTGCTTAGAACTTTGTATTATCAGAAATTAAAACAATTAAAAACAATGGATTGAGACCTATTATCTTTTTTGTTAGGGGCTGTCCAAAAATGTCAACATTTTCACCATTTTGTGAAAAATTTTGACAGTTTTTGAAAGCCCCTTTTTAAGCAGAATGTGCAATTGCCCCAAATATCAATATCCTTGTGTTTCGTAAATGAAGCCACTCCCCCGATGTAGTCTTCCTACAAGAAGTCATTCCCAAGACGTGCCAGCTAATCACAGCTCAGCTTAGCAATTACAAGGCCCTCCCAGCTTCAAATTATGCCTACTTTACCCTCGTCCTTCTTCAAAAGAGCACCGTCACAGACGTGTCCTCCCAGATCAAGATTTTTCCCGGATCACAGATGCTTCGTATGTTGCAGATCGTGGATGTTAGTAACTTTTTGATTTTTCACTTTAGGGACCATTAGGCCTGATATCTTGCTACTGTCTGCCCTAAGGCCAGTCATAAAGGTCTGGTAAGGCCCTGTCAGTGAAAAGCCCAGGCCATCAGGCCTGATCTTGCTACTGTCTGCCCTAAGGCCAGTCCAAAAAGTCTGGTGAGGCACTGCCAGTGAAAAGCTGTCGTGTGACTGTGGATGTGTATTAATAAGTCAGCTCAGTACCTCATCTACAACTCAAAAAAACAATGAAAACCTGTGTCCATGCTTTCAAGAAATTGTGCAAAGCTGCTGTCCTATTTACGTTGGTTTAGTGGTGTACAGAAAACACAGCCATATTACCGCGGTAGTCAGAAACCTAGTTTCTTTCACACGATGGCGCCCTTGTAAAATAATGTGTGTGCATACACATTTATATAAATTCATCTTCAGTTATTGTTTTCTTATAAAAAGATTTATCTCGGGTGGAATCATCGCATTGGACAGTTGGAACCACTTCTATCTTCTATTTGAGTATAAGGTTTTTCCGGCGAAATGGTCGATTACAATTTTGGAACATTGCAATTCCTGAATACAGATTTAACACTTTTTCATTGATCTATTTGGCAGTGTAAATGTTGCGGCATCAATCTACGCCTTATGTGCTCCCACCTCGAAAGCATGACAAACGGGGCAGCACAACGGAAGGTCCAATTCGGCAAGGTTCTTCAGGCAATGAGAACGTCACCTGCACAGAAAACGATACTGTTTGGAGGAGACACAAATCTTCGCGATAAAGAGGTACTCAATTAGCGTTTTGCGTTTAACATTTGCTTAAAGGCACAGGCTCGTCAGCAATGCACGCCCGCCAAATGTGTGCCACGCAATACGCAGCTCCATAGCAAAGGCATGGAGCTGCGTGTTTCGAGCACGAATTTGGCGGGCGCGCATTGCTGACGAGCCTGTGCCTTTAATGGCTGACGGTGCCCCAAATTCTTTACTTTCAAATGGAGGTGCATTTTAAAAAGTCACATACTAAGCTGTTGTCGCTACGTGGTGCATGCCATTGCCCAACAGTCTGGTTGCTTTATGCCATTCTCTCCTACTGTGATTTTTTTAAAATTTATTCACCACATCCAACAGGACCGCCAATTACAGGAATGGGATCAATTAACATAGATATTCGAATAACTATCAACTTCTAAGTTGAATTAGAAACGGCCAAAGACACCGGGGAATCCCTCCCCTCTTGCTCTTCACGAAAGAATGCTCTGGGATCTTTAAAGTGCGTTACCGAAACCTAACAAACTGGACCAACGGCTTTACATCCCTTCCGAAGGATGGAACAAGTGTGATTAAGTGCCTTGCTCAAGAGCACAAGTGCCACAACCCGTCACGGCCCGGAATCGAACCCACATTCTAGTACTGGCACAGGAGCTTGAGTTCGACGCACTAGACCGCTCTGCCATAACTCCCCACCGTGGGTATCGATTCTGTACTTCACACCTGCAGAGTGCACCACATAGCAACAAACATTTAGTCTGGTCAAGTGGATACTAAGTGTGCATGTGAAAGGAAGTACGTCAGATACCAATCATGTGAAATGCACAAAATAGGCTAAATGAAATCCTTAAAATGAAAATGTTAAAAATCAAATTTCAATTTGTTTGTGTTACTTTCTTTAACAGGTAACCAAAGTAGGCCTGCCACAAAGCGTGCGCGACGTTTGGGAAATGTGCGGGTCTCCATGTTCGACCGAGTACACATGGGACTTGAGTAAAAATGACAATCTAGACTGGCAATACCCAAACCGACCCAAGTTACGTTTCGACCGCTTGTATTTGAGAGATGCCGCGGCGCCACGGCCAAAGTTGGAACCGGACAAGTTCGTCTTTGTGGGCACGGAAAGGCTTGGGTCGTGCGATAGATTTCCCAGCGATCACTGGGGTATTCTTGTGGATTTTACGGTCACACACCCGTAGAATTCAGGTAGTTATTATATTGCTAAAAAATATGCAAGTATTAAAGCATGGTTGTAACGAGTCTCAAGTCAAGTCAAGTGAAATACATGTAGTCACAATAGTAAATTTGTTCAGGCTCATTTTATAATGACTCAACATGCTGAAACTTGTATTCGTGTAGGGTATTTTTGTTGTTCTGGCCAAGAATGCTCCATGTTAAAAGCCTTAGTGGTGAAATACATATTGGTCCTCAAAATGAAAAAGGAATGCATAAACGTTAAATTTTATTTTTGGCAGACTCCAGTCAAAAAATGTACAAGTCAGGTTCGAGTCTCAAGTCCGAGTCATTACAATACTGCAAATAAGCATGTCTTACAGCAAAAAATGGTTCTGTATAAATCTTGCATAAACACAGTTTAAAGGCCGACAGGGTTAGTCCTAAAAGCCAGTCTCAACTGTTCTGTGTCATCGCAAGGTTGGCTTTAGTATACCCAGCGCGATATGTAACAAAGTGACTCCCCCCCCGACGCCCCTATACCTCAACACACTATTCCCTTTTGTTGACGCACCATCGCCCCAAAAAAACTAAAAGGAATTCCTGTAAAATTTCTTGGATGTTTGAAGGGGGGGTTGGGGGAGTACCCTCTGTCACATATCCTGCTGCATATGGGCTTTAGAGTTTAGAATACTAAAACAATTGTGAATTTCCCGTTTTTTAATAAGTAATATTTTAAAGATAGTATCCATGATTGATAAACTGTTACAAATAGTTTTATCCCCACGTGTGATTGAAGATATGCATGATTAAAACCAACCTGAGCAAAAACCTACTTCGTCTAACTTTTGAGAAAACGGTCAAAAGGGGTTTCGCCCCAAAACCACTTCGTCCTGAACCACGGCCTGTGCACGAAGTGGTTTTGGGGCGAATTGAATTTTCGTCTCAGACAAAACCATTTCAGGGGCAGTTTTGTACGGTCATCATGTTTATATTGTGTAAGTTGGGCGAAAATCTGTGAACATTTCTGATTTTCAAGATTACCAATGATGTATACTGCCTTCAAGCCCATTTGTAAATACATGTACACATAATAGGAAACCATTTTTAATGTGATTATTCAAAACAATTGTAACTAATGCTTGCAACTTTTTACACAAATTCTAGATATTTTGTTGTATATTAAAGGTAACTTTGAAGCATGTTAAACATTTTCTTTCAACGCCTTTATTCAAAATTTGTTTAAAATTCATATGACTAAAGCACAACACCAAGGAAAACAGCGTGCTTCTACATATAAACAAAAAAAATATACATACATTTATAGACCATACGGCACTGTTTTTCATGATTCACAAACATTTTTGGAAAAAGGTGTTTTTATGAATAACTCGACTTTTTTCAGCTTTTTCAAAAAAATTGATTTCATTCTAACCCAACAATCATGTAAAATACCTCCCCAAAATATCTCCAATTTGGATGTGGAAGCAGAAAGGTTGGTGTGATTACTGCACTGCTTTATAGAACCAGATAAAATAGTTTACAAAACATCAGTGGTTTTTTGACGATAGCCTAGAAAATATACGGATTGAAAACGTGAAATTTCAGAATGGTAATGAGAAAAAAATATGACAAGTTATATAGTATCAAAATCTTAACACCCATGGGGGAAAATGGGGGTGGGTTTGTCAAAATGTGATCTGGACACGCTCATTTTAAGCAGTGCTGTTAAATGGGCCTAGGTTTTTTACAAATTATGTACACTAATTAAACAGTAAAATCACATACTCCTCCTGAATTTAAAGAAACCTGCACTACAGTATATACAATTCTTAAAACTGAACACACATTATGGAAATGGATTACTGTTCCAGCAAAATGCATTTTTTTGGGGGACTGATAAAATTAAGAAAACAGAGCTGTACAGAATTAGCACATGGAGTAACTTGATACTGACAAAAGGTTTGGTGAGGCCCTACCAGTGAGAAGCCCAGGCCACCAGGCCTGATATCGTGCTACTGTCAGCCCTAAAGCCAGTCCAAAGGGTCTGATAAGGCCCTGCTAGTGAAAAGCCTGGCCTATGCCATCAGGCCTGATATCTTGCTACTGTCTGCCCTAAAGCCAGTCCAAAGGGTCTGATAAGGCCCTGCTAGTGAAAAGCCTGGCCTATGCCATCAGGCCTGATATCTTGCTACTGTCTGCCCTAAGGCCAGTCCGAAAGGTCTGGTAAGGCATTGCCAGTGAAAAGCCCAGCCTGGCCCAGGCCTGATATCTTGCTACTGTCTGTCGTAAAGCCCAGTCTGGCCTAGGCCATCAGGCCTGATATCTTGCTACTGTCTGCCCTAAAGCCAGTCCAAAGGGTCTGATAAGGCCCTGCTAGTGAAAAGCCTGGCCTATGCCATCAGGCCTGATATCTTGCTACTGTCTGCCCTAAGGCCAGTCCGAAAGGTCTGGTAAGGCATTGCCAGTGAAAAGCCCAGCCTGGCCCAGGCCTGATATCTTGCTACTACATGTCTGTCGTAAAGCCCAGTCTGGCCTAGGCCATCAGGCCTGATATCTTGCTACTGTCTGCCCTAAGGCCAGTCAAAAACCCAGCCTGGCCCAGTCCATCAGGCCTGATATCTTGCTACTGTACCGTCTGTCCTAAAGGTCTGGTAAAGCCCTGTCAGTGAAAAGCCCAGTCTGGCCTAGGCCATCAGGCCTGATATATTGCTACTGTCTGCCCTAAGGCCAGTTAAAAACCCAGCCTGGCCCAGTCCATCAGGCCTGATATCGTGCTACTGTCTGCCCTAAGGCCAGTCCAAAAGGTCTGGTAAGGCCCTGCCAGTGGTAAGCCCAGGCCATCCAGCTAGGGGCCAATTTTATGGCGCTGCTTAAGTGCTAGCTAAAGAACGTGTGCTTACTATCTGCAGAAAACTTGTGCTAAGGCCAACCAAAATAAATGGTGTGTTTACGGTAACCCGACCTACCTGGAATTTTTGAGGCCAAATTGCCGACCTCAAACTTTTTATTGCCAATTTTCAAGTTGATAATTTTAAATGAGTACTATTTGCAATAATTTCCAACGAACATAACATTTTTTACACTTGTAAATTAACATTGTTAAAAGTGTGTTTCAAACATTGCAAAACAACACGCAAATGCATCAACTGAAATGTAAAAAAAAATGACAAAATAAAATTATTTTCGTATCTACCTACCTGGATTTGTTTAGGCCGTTACCGTAAACGCACTATTTATTTTGTTTGGCCTAACATTACCACTATTTAACAGTTACGCGTGCTTGGAAGCGGACATTGTTGCATCACTAGTGTTCAGCAAAATTTGCCTCTGAAGCTAGCGAAATCATTTAGCAGTGCTTACGGTTTCCATAAAATAGCCAGAGCCTTAGTTAGCACAAAAAAGGCTGCTAAATAGCTCCATAAAATTGGCACCAGGTGCTGGAGTTTTACTGGGAAGATTGGGGTTATAAAAACAAATACGAATAGAAATCACCCGAGTCCATCCTGATGCCCGCGTATCCTGCGCGCCAGCTGGATGTCTTTTGGCATGACGGTTACTCGCTTAGCATGGATGGCGCACAGATTAGCATGTTCGAAGAGGTGAACTAAGAACGCTTCTGAAGCCTGCAAAACAAGGAAAGTGTATTGTGTTTTGGTGAAATTCACCCCATAAAGATCCTTCAAATAAGATATATATATGGGTATTTCCACAGTAAAGGGGGCATTTTGGCAACACAGACCATATTTTCAAGGAAATACCTTTGTCTGGTCTCAAAATAAAAGAAATAAGTTTAAGTTGTCCTGAAGAGATAACTTAGGCCCAAAAAAGGGTTAGAAAATTTAAGAAAATTTTAAAAAACCCTGTGTTGCCAAAATGCCACCCTTTACTGTGGATAGACCCATATATACAAAGTGGTTTCTTTTAGCTTAGCTCTACCAGCTGAGCTATAAGGCACAGTGGTATACTCCCTCAGGTTTTCCCTATGAACCCAATTTTTCTCTTGGTGTTGCATGAGAGCGCAACTGGGCAAAGTAAGGAACGGAACATCTGGCATGGTGCCTGCCCTAATCACCATTGAAAATGAAACAACCATACTTGGGATGAGAGAGATAAATCGTAACTTGGGCCTTATCCGGATTCGAACCCAAGACATCAGACTCACTGGGTAGATGCTATGGTTCATAGAGAAAACCTGAGGGATAAACCACTGTGCCTCATAGCTTAGCTGGTAAAGCTAAGTGGCATACCACTGTGTCTCATACCTCAGCTGGTAGGGCATCTGCCTGGTGTGCCAGAGGTCTTGGAGGAAAACCTGAGTGAGTATACCACTGTGCCTCATAGCTCAGCTGGTAGGGCATCTGCCTGGTGTTGCCAGAGGTCTTGGAGGAAAACCTGAGTGAGTATACCACTGTGCATCATAGCTCAGCTGGTAGAGCATCTGCCTGGTGTGTCAGAGGTCTTGGGGGAAAAACCTGAGGGAGTGTGCCTCATAGCTCAGCTGGTAGAGCATCTGCCTGGTTAGACAGAATGATTCTGTCGTTGAGTTTGCACGTGGGAGAACATTTTGGCTTCAAAAACGGTGTTGTACAGTAAGTATTATTTTTCAATCATTTTCCAATCATGGACATCTCAAACCACTGCAGGACACAACTAGGAGGACATTTTTGGGTGTGATTCTAATTTCGAGGCAAAATTACAACAAACCACTGTATGAAAGGGGTGTTCACAGACTACTGTCTGGTGAGTCAGAGGTCTCGGGTTCGAAACCCGATAAGACTCTGGTACAGTTTATTCTTACCTCCTGAAGCGCCATAATGGCCGCTGCCTGCCACATCAAAGCATGATGGGAAAATATACTAGCCACCTCACGAACCTGAGAAGACAATTCAACAATATACGGATTGAGAACGCAAAATTTCAGGGTATTTTTTCCTTATACATTGAACAAAGATTTGAATGAAATTACCTCCTGGAATCAACAGATCGTCCAATTTTAAGATATACTTCCCACTTGCACTTTTGTTGCAAATGTTGCATTTCTGAGATAAATAAATGATAAAATTACTCAACTGCATAAAGTAATGCACAAAATTACGGCGCGAGCGGTCCGTGCGTAAGCGCGACAACGGGGGGAGCTGCGCGCGCGCGAGAATGGTTATCTTGTGCACTAACTAAATGCAATTTTTGAAGGAAAAATTTGATTTTTCTACAGTCCAGAAAAGCAACATTTGCGACAAAAGTGCAAGTGGGAAGTATATCTTAAAATTAGATTATCTGTTGATTCTAGGAGGTAATTTCCTTCAAAACTTTGTTCAATGTATACGGAAAAAATACCAATTTCAGAATGGAATGAGAGTCGGACATCACAACTCAAGCCCTCGTGCACTAAACCTATATACCGGTAGGACAACTCAGAAGAGTTGTTTTTTTCATTAGATTTCCACTTATTGCATGTATTGATGCTTTATAAGTCATTTTATTAGGAATAACGAAATTCTTTCCCTCCTTTAAATGAATAAATCTTTATTTTGGAAAATAAATTATTTTGCACTTCTAACTCGGATTTGTTGGCCATGCTAGATTAAAGGACATACAGCGTTTGCCCTTAACTTTTTTCCCAACTGGCCAACAGGGCCAGTTGTATTAAATCTTCACTGGCCCTTCGGCATTTCAAGTGGCCCGGTTTAATACTGTTAAAATTTCTGGTTGTTCTTTTTAAACACAGTCGACCATTAATGTTTGCAAAAACCACATTTGAGTGAATAAATTAGGAAATTTTGGTAGTCATAAGGTTCTCCCCATTAAAAGTTTGAAAATGTGTGGTACATTTTAGAGCTTTCTGGTGAATTTTAGAGCTATTCTGGAGTCTTGAAAGGCTTTTTTGTTATAAATTCTCAAGGATGCATGTTTTTGTGCACATTAATCCCTTTGCGGCAGGGAACTGCATTTACAGTTCTAATAAAAGTGTGAGTGTACATCTTGGGGGCGGTTATACAGAATTAGCCCATAGTACTACCCGGGCAGAGCTGGTCTGTTTCAACCTGTTGGCTTGGGGTCAAGTCAGTTTTTGGTTTTTGACAAGTGACTTGACTCTGGAGAAAATGACTTGTGACTGGACTTGGGAAATAAGATTGATTTACGACTTGAAATAAAAACTAGTCATCAAGTCTCCAGCCCCATAACCAAAACTGCAAGTGCAGTCTCTCACTCCAGGGGAATAAATTGGAACCGGCCGTGGGAGTCTGAAGAAAGATCAAAGTTATTTCATCACTCCTTTAAATTTAGTACGGCGTGGGTCTGTTTTATTTCAACTGGACAGCCGGACCATTTGGGAAGGCTTTCCAACTGGCCCGAGACCATTTCAACTGTCATTTGGCCAACGGACCAGTGCTAATTCGAACGCTGACATACAAAACTTACCACTCGGGCAAACGGGAGTTTAGAAATGAGAAGATCGGTAGATTTCTGGTAGCGTCTGATCTCCATTAGCGCTCTCGTTCCAGGACGAAACTTGTGTTTCCTGCGAGAGTCTGTCATGTCTGTGCAAATGAATAATACATTTGTTTATAAATTAAAATGTCATTTGAATTTAAAAAAAAATTGTTTTTTAATTTACATAACATTAGTCGTGATGCAAGAGTGAGCATGTTGACTAATGTTGCTGTTTTAGTGTTGTTGTTTTTTGTTTTTTTATTTATTTATTTTTTTTAATAGGAAAAACAGCGGTATTTTTTTCATATACATTGAACATGGATTTGGGTAAATTTATATATTGGAATCGATAGCTTAAATTCAATTCTAAGATATACTTCCCACTGACACTTCCGTCGCAAATGTTGCATCTCTGAGATAAATAAATGATAAAATTACTGCATAAAGTAAATGCACAAAATGACGCGGCGAGCGGTCTGTGCGTAAACGCGACAACAGAGGGCGCTGCGCGCGCGCATGAATGGTTATCTTGTGCACTAACTAGTATCTGAAGGCAATTTTTGAAGAAGAAAACGTGATTTTTCTACAGAAAAGCAGCATTTGCGGCAAAAGTGCAAGTGGGAAGTATATCTTAAAATGACATCATGATCATGTGTTGATTCCAGGAGGTAATTTCCTTAAAATCTTTTTAAATGTATACGAAAAAAATACCAAAACAGCAATCATGTCAATTTTTAAAATCTTCAGATCTTACTAACATTAAATACCAATCTACACAATGCATGATAGGACTTTTACCTCTGAGAGGCGGTCCACGCCGCGGAGAACCATGCGGAGAACCAGCCGGTGACCCGGCGGGGCGAGGAGACGATGGGCCAGGCGGCCGGTTCTGCGGCCGACTCGGTGACGCGGGCACCGAGTCCTGTACAGTTTTTTTCCTCGGTGTTACAGTCTTTCGCCGTCTACCACTCTGTTTTGGAGCTTGATTCGTTCTTGCCATGATCGTTGAAGAATTGTCTTACAATATGATGGTACAGACAACCGCTGATCTCCCTTTTAAAGACATTTAATATGCGTTTTATTCGACACGTTAAAAAGAAATTTTGCGACAGCGTCCATATTTGAAATGTGTGCCAACAAGTCTAACCACGAGAGGGCGCTCGCCGTTAAGCCCGCCCTCTATCAAGGTCAAGCTCCCAATTTTTCTTCAATTTTTATCTTTTGTGAAAAGCTAAAAGTGATCCTCATTTTTACTAAAATTTTGTATATTTCAGTAAAAATATTTCACATATATTGCAACCTACATGTCCTCAATCCAACAACACACCAAAACACAAAATTTGTGTAATATTTTAATAAACAAAAACAACAAAAACAGTGATCAACAAACTAGTTATTTTATCTTTATGTTTAAGTTTATTTACTTAATTTACTTCAAACACCGATCTTGATTCACACAGCTAACAGGCTAATGAAAATACTGACTGGATCATAAAACGCAAATATTAAATATATACACATTAAAATATATATAATAAGTATAAAGACATTTTTTTTTTCTAGCCTCCAAAAAGTGGCAAAATATTCTATTATGGTGCCTTATTACCACCATATGAAAATATGACAGAAAAATAATAGACAGCCGAAGTGTGATGTGGTTGCCATGGTAATTGGCTCTAAACATCATGGCCGTCGGAAAAAGTACCATTGCAAAAGGACAGGGACACGGTTCAGTGATTTTTAGTGTAGAGCCATTGCCGAGGCAACCAACAAAAGATGACGTACCGGTATTCACTTCGGCAGTCTATATGGGCCTTATCGGGATTCGAACCTAACACCTAGCTATGCTGACACAATACAATGCACAAGTCGAACATCAAGAGACTATTACAAATCAAAATTTGAGCAAAGCCGAAATTTTACATAAATAGGAAAACAGTGTCATAATGACTTTCTATTGTAACAGTTTAAAAATGTGAAAAGGTCACGCGCAAATGTAATTTTTTTTCCCCGTTGAAAATATTAAAAATTGCCTCGTCAACCCGAGCGATATTTGGGGAGCTGTTAGGGGGAATGCCACAATCTAAGTACTGATAGGGTTGTGTGCCTTGGCCAGGCAGCCACCTAGTTGAAGTGAAATGGTTCTGATGGTGATTCCCTGATGACAGTGATAATAATGGCAACAGTGCTTGGAGCACCCTGTAGGGGGATCCAATGCCACAATCTAACTGCTGCTAGGGTTGTGTGCCATGGCCAGGCAGCCACCTAGTTGAAGTGAGATGGTTCTGGTGATTCCCTGATGGCAGTGATAATAATGGCAACAGTGCCAGGAGTACCCTGTAGGGGGAATGCCACAATCTAACTGCTGCTAGGGTTGTGTGCCTTGGCCAGGCAGCCACCTAGTTGAAGCGAAATGGTTCTGATGATTCCCTGATGGGAGTGGTAATAATGGCAAAAGCGCCAGGAGTACCCTGCAAGGGGAATGCCACAATCTAACTGCTGATAGGGTTGTGTGCCTTGGCCAGGCAGCCACCTAGTTGAAGCGAAATGGTTCTGGTGATTCCCTGATGGCAGTGATAATAATGGCAACAGTGCCAGGAGTACCCTGTAGGGGGAATGCCACAATCTAACTGCTGCTAGGGTTGTGTGCCATGGCCAGGCAGCCACCTAGTTGAAGTGAGATGGTTCTGGTGATTCCCTGATGGCAGTGATAATAATGGCAACAGTGCCAGGAGTACCCTGTAGGGGGAATGCCACAATCTAACTGCTGCTAGGGTTGTGTGGCATGGCCAGGCAGCCACCTAGTTGAAGTGAGATGGTCTGGTGATTCCCTGATGGCAGTGATAATAATGGCAACAGTGCCAGGAGTACCCTGTAGGGGGAATGCCACAATCTAACTGCTGCTAGGGTTGTGTGGCATGGCCAGGCAGCCACCTAGTTGAAGTGAGATGGTTCTGGTGATTCCCTGAGATGGCAGCGATAATAATGGCAACAGTGCCAGGAGTACCGTATAGGGGCAATGCCACAATCTAACTGCTGCTAGGGTTGTGTGCCTTGACCAGCCAGCCACCTAGTTTAAAGCGAAATGGTTCTAGTGATTCCCTGATGGCAGTGATAATAATTAATGGCAACAGTGCCAGGAGTACCCTGTAGGGTGAATGCCACAATCTAAGTGCTGATAGGGTTGTGCGCCTTGGCCAGGCAGCCACCTATAGTTTAAAGCGAAATGGTTCTGGTGATTCCCTTATGACGTGCCACTTACGTGTCAAAGGCGTAATTTAAAACCACACAAGATTTTCAAAAAGACGCTTGATGCCCATTTGTGACCAGGGGCCAATTTCATAGCGCTGCTTAACGGCCGATTTTCTGTTAACCGAGCATCTGCTTTTTCATAGGCATCGTTAACGGTAAGCAACTGAAAATGTGCTATAACTGCAGAGCCAAACTTTGCTTGAGACAGTGACGCAACACTAACCGTCTCCAAGCATGCACATGCTTAACCACGCCGCGACCACGAAATAGCGCTTAACTCGTCTGCTAAAGTAAGCACGCCTTTTCAGCTAATGCTTAAGCAGTGCTATAAGATTGGCACCAGACCTTTAGTCTGGCGCCTTTAGCACAACCAGACTGCAGCTTTAACTATTGTTATTATCATGTTTAGTATCCCGCGTCCTCGTCAGACGATGGTTGTTGCCATGACCTGCCTTTATCTAACAGCGAACCTGAGTGAACGACTTGACGAGCTGATACCTAAAAATAAAATAAAAAATAAATAAAAACTTAAAATACTGACTTTGGCTCAAAATTAAAAAAGTAAAATTCATATATATTTGACTTATTATATTATTTTCATAACGTCAAGACCTGTTTATGAGGTTTGGCGACTCAAGCATTTTCGGAAGTCGACTCCAATTTCAAAAAAAAAATAAATAGTGATTCCATTAGGAATAAATCCCATTTCTCACAAGATAACGTTAAATACACCGGACATATTTAGAGGCTGTCCAAAATTATCAACATTTCTACAAAGCACAGTATTTTTCAAGACCCCCTCCCTCCTCCTGAAATACTACTTATCAACATTTGTTTGTCACCACCGTGAAATGTTAACATTATACAGTACATGTAGAGTCCTACACGTCCACGTCCCCCCCCCCCCCCCCCCCCCCTTAAAGCCTACTGTATATAGTCTTTTACCTCTGTTTGTGAGCGATAAGTTTGCGCTTCCCAAGCTTGTCCCGCTAACGATCCCGTACGATATGTACCGCCACCGGCAGAATTGTTAACCTCAGGACCGGAACCGCCGAACAGTTCGCGGCTACTGCTGAAAGAGTTAAAACAAACAGAAATAAGAGTAAAATATGGTTCAGTTATTAGTTTGGAAAGTTAGAGATGGATTATAAGATTGGAAAACTGTTACAAACGACGTTATCTCCATGTGTGATTTGAGAATGTGTGTGATAAAAACCAACCTGTGTCTGCCTCATCAACGTCTGAGAAAACAATTAAAAACTGTATTGTGTCCATGCTTTCAAGAAATTGTGTGAAACCACCATCCTATTTAGGCTGGTTCCCTGGCCATACTGCACAGATGACCAGCTTACTACACATGATTTTCGGGTACATATTCTAAGGTTGTCTCAACAAAATGTTAAAGGTAAAAACTTACTCATGAACCATGGAACTCCGGAGTCCTGCGCTACTAGGCCGGGCTGGGCTTTCTTCGCCTATTAAAAGAGATAATTAAAAGGTTACCTTTTGAGACGTGAACACGAAATGACAAGAAATTAAGGTACATCTTGACAAACTGTTTTGGGAGTTTGATTCCCAGCTACAACCATTGTGCTTGTGTTCTTGGGCAATCAGGATTTGAATCGAGACCTCTGACACACCAGGCAGATGCTCTACCAGCTGAGCTATGAGGCACAGTGGTATACTCCCTCAGGTTTCCCCCAAGACCTCTGACACACCAGGCAGATGCTCTACCAGCTGAGCTACGAGGCACACTGGTATACTCCCTCAGGTTTTCCCTAAGACCTCTGACACACCGGGCAGATGCTCTACCAGATGAGCTATGAGGCACAGTGGTATACTCCCTCAGGTTTTCCCCAAGACCTCTGACACACCGGGCAGATGTTCTACCAGCTGAGCTATGAGGCACAGTGGTTTACTCCCTCGGGTTTTCCCCAAGACCTCTGACACACCGGGCAGATGCTCTACCAGATGAGCTATGAGGCACAGTGGTATACTCCCTCGGGTTTTCACCAAGACCTCCGACACACCGGGCAGATGCTCTACCAACTGAGTTATAAAGCACAGTGGTATATACTCCCTAAGGTTTCCCCAAGACCTCCGACACACTGGGCAGATACTCTTGTAATAACAGAAACCCTTAGAATTCACTTGTGATTTGATCTGGTTATAAAAGCATGGTACTTATTAAAATATTGGGCTGAATTCACATTGAGCCTTTTTACTAAAGATAGATTCCCATTTGAGAATACTTACTCTCGGATTCCACCCAAACAGGCTGCCGCTGTAATGTTAAAAGCAAACAGAAAAAAAAGAAATTATGATGGATTTTAACCAATTTCAGCGGAGCAAAGTGAATTTGAGTGAGTCAAAATTAAGACAAAAATGTAACAAACATTTTATTGCAGGAAAAAGACATTTAATCGACTTGTGCCCAAGCCAGCAAGTTGAGAGACCAGCTCTGCCCTGATAGTACTGACCCAGCTTATTCTGTATAACCACCCCCAAGGCATACACACTGACTTGTGCCCAAGCCAGCAAGTTGAGAGACCAGCTCAGCCCTGGTAGTACTGACCCAGCTAATCCTGTATAACCACCCCAAGGCACACACACCGACTTGAGCCCAAATTATCACAATTTTCAAAAGATGACTTACCGGTCCGACAACTTGCGATGCACTCTCAAAATCATCATCGCTTGTAAGCGGGGCGTTAAAGTTTCCCCCGTATTCCCCAGCCGTCACATCACTCACACTATCCAGGATGGCGTATTTTCCATAACCGTCGCCCTTAACCGTGCTTCGGTCGTCATTTCCGACGAGCCTATAAACGACATGAAACAATTCTTCCTTTAATTGCGAAAAACCATGGCCAAACGGTTTGGATCATTGTCTCACAAACTTTGGGTGAAATCGCCCTGGGGTTATGAGATCAAGACTGCCTGTGCTTACTCTTGTGAGCAAGGTACTCAACCCCATTTGCTCCATCCTTTGGATGGGATGTAAAGCCATAAATCCATTGTGTTTACAAATGAAGTGATTTCCTTTTGTTGAAATATCACGATTAAAAAGCAAAACTAGACGGCATAAAATTTTAAAAGGGCAGCCACAATTTTCCCGCTAAAAAATTGGGCGTGAAAAACAATGAAGTCCATTGTCATATTGTTATATTTTAAGTGCATTTTTAAGCAGCATGAAATTTGTTTTTCTTCTTATTATTCCGATTTTATCCTTTTTGCCTACTTAGGGTGGATTCACACTAAACTCTTTTCACGTGGGATGCGTGCAAATTTTGAGATTTTCAGTAAAATCCAATAATCACTAAAAAATGTTTGGGGCCCAAATTAATTGTTTGGTTTTCAGCGCGTCAGTTTACACTAAATTTTCTCCACACCAATTTTTCGTGAGGCAACGCGCGTCAACATTTGTGCGAAATGCGCGAAAAAGGTTGTGTGAATCCACCTTTAGGTGGCGCTCTATTTTAGGGTGGAATAATTTTCACGTAGTCTTTATGTACCTTGCGCACTTGCTGCAGATTGCAACTTTGACCTCCGGCTCTGGGGGAGGGGGCCTACGTCTCATTGACTACGGAGAAAAAGCACAGTTCATGAAGATAACGACGACAATCTTGCATTTTGCACTGGTGATTATGAGCTTTAATTATAAATATGTTTATCTGCATGTGGGGCTGGTTTAAATTTGAAGAATAAATCCTATTTTTATTCTATTTACGAGCTTTCAGATTAAATATTTGTAAAACAAAAATTGCGTTAATAAGAAGATATGAAACAAAATGCTATATTTGTGAAACTGATTTATTTCAAGGTACTGATGAGGTACATTTGAAAAAAATCAAACAAGTTTTTAGTCTGTTTTCAGGATATAACTTTTTGGCCAAATGCTAAAAAATTACTAACACAACATAACTTATACAAATCTGGTACACAAATTTTACCTTAACGTAACTAACAGACCATTGTGTGACATGTTTTCCCGTCTTTAACACAGACTATATTACATCGGGTAATGGCAAACGAAACCTTAATTAACATTTAGTTTCCCCAATGCAAGCTAATAAATCAATTTCTGATTAATTGCGATCCCTGTTGCGAAATGATTCGAACCGGCCATTCAACACTGGCTAACTCGGTGGTCGAGTGGTTAAGACGTCTGCCTTGTTTGCAGGAGGTCGTGGGTTAGAGTCCCACCCAAGCACGCTATGAAGTTTTTATAGTGTCTCAGGAAAGCACTGAGTATAAATGTTAATAATTACGTCGGGTAAGCGCAAAACAAACCTTATATTAACATACAGACTATATTCTCTACAAAAACAAATTAATAATTTTTTTTTTTAAATTAAACACGGAAAAAAGATAAAAAGAACCCAAATTTACCACACCAACATTCATGGCCAACTCATGATGAAAAGTCACCAAACAACTACAAGTTGGGATGGTAACAACATCTACACACATACAAAAGTTGATGCATTTCGTAGAAGAAATTTGAAACACAATTATTGAGCTCGTGCCAATGACGTCATTCTGGGAGTCAAATAATGCCGCGTCATTGTGGAAGCAATGTGCGCGCGTTGTGTGTGTCCATAGCGTGCGTAATGCGCAATGCTAAGGCTCCCATTGGTGAATTAAACCGCGTTACGCCCACCAGAGACACACACAGCGCGCACGCACACAATGACTTGGCAATATTTGACTCCCAAAATGGTGTATGCACGTGTTCGAAGGGGGTCAATACAAACACTTCTATACAAGTTACAACACTACTCACATGCATGTACAATTAAGAAATTGAAAGGAACAAATAAAGAAGAAAGGAAAAAAACAAATGAAAAAGGAGAAATTAGCCTCTTTCTTTTTTCAAGAAAATTGACAAAAGAGACATTTATAATTTCACTTGGGCTAAGATTGTCAAAACATCCACAATTTCGTAAAGATACGCAACCCACCATGAGGGCGCCAATGAAGCGGGAAGACACCTGCGAAGCGAAACCCGAGAAGCGTACAAATATAACAGACAAACAGAATGTCAAAAATGGACGAACAATTGTGAAAAGCGAACAGTGAAATACAGGTGTGAGTTAATTACGAATTCAAGAAACAAGTTAGTATCCATTACAGTTGGGACAAATGAAATATTTGAAATTTGAAGGCTGTTTGACTTGAGTTGAGACTCAAAAGCAGTTTGACTTGACTTGTGACTCGAAAGAAGTTTGACTTGACTTGGGACTCGAGGGCAGTTTGACTTGACTTGGGACTTGAGGGCAGTTTGACTTGGCTGGGGACTCAAAGGCAGTTTGACTTGACTTGGGACTCGAAGGCAGTTTGACTTGACGTGGGACTCGAAGGCAGTTTGATTTGACTCAAGACTCGAAGGCAGTTTGACTTGACTTGGGACTCGAAGGCAGTTTGACTTGACTTGAGACTCGAAGGCAGTTTGCCTTGACTTGGGACTCGAAGGCAGTTTGACTTGACTTGGGACTCAAGGGCAGTTTGTCTTGGGACTCGAAGGCAGTTTGACTTGACTTGGGACTCGAAAGCAGTTTTACTTGGTTTGAGACTCAAAGGCCTTGACTTGGGACTTGAAGGCAGTCTGAATTGACTTTGGACTCGAAGGCAGTTTGACTTGACTTGGGACTCGAAGGCAGTTTGACTTGGCTTAGGACTCAAAGGCAGTTTGACTTGGCTTGGGACTCGAAAGCAGTTTGACTTGACTGGGGACTCGAAGGCAGTTTGACTTGACTTGGGACTCGAAGGCAGTTTGACTTGACTCGGGACTTGAAGGCAGTTTGACTTGTCTTGGGACTCAAAGGCAGTTTGTCTTGACTTGGGTCTCGAAGGCAGTTTGACTTGACTTGGGACTCGAAGGCAGTTTGACTTGACTTGGGACTCGAAGGAAGCTTAACTGACTTGGGACTCGAAGGCAGTTTGACTTGACTTGGGACTCAAAGGCAGTTTGACTCGACTTGGGACTCAAAGGCAGTTTGACTTCACTTTAAAAAATCAAATAGTGAGAGTGACATATATCCAATGTGGAATCTTACCTTGCTAACTTTCTGTCCCGATCTTTTGGCGTTTTTGACTCCTTCAAAGGCTAACTCATCTACGTCTTCTGTAAAAAGTTTTTTAAAAAGCAACACTGAAATTGAATAATTACTTTTGTGAACGGTCATTTAAAAATGTGATTTTTCCACAAATAGGTCTTTCAGCTACAATGTAGGAAGAAGGTAAAATCCTTTTTCCTTTGCCGAAACAGCCACTTTCAAGTCATACAAAACGTATTTGCATCCAACCACGAGTCCAGTGTACAAGGGCCGACGGTAATTTCTGCAAAAACTCGTCGGACGAGAGACTGCTATGCAAGTTACAACATAAAGTCTATAGTTTATGCACAGATTATTTTTTGGATGCGGCAAATACGGCAATAATAAGGCTATTGCAAGTTCCTGTGAGCTGTGGGTTTGGATGTGCCAAAATCAATTAATTTCAAGGCAAGTTTTTTTGCGGCAAGCTTTTTTCAAAATCTTAGAAGAATCATGCATCGAATATCGAATATTCGATTGAAAATAATACCGATTTTTTTAATAGTAAATTAATCAAAAATACACAGGCCTATTGCTGAGCAGCCTGTTACATGATATGAATTTGATTTTTTTTCAATGTTTTTAGAAACGCCCCATCTCGCTTACCTAAAAGATCCGTGGCCTCTTCATAACCGCCCTGATCAGGGTCAGCGGGCTCCTCTCCATAGTCCAGATACCCCAGGGTTTCCACCTTTTGCTGCGCCGCGGCCATTTCCGCAAGCGCCCTCTTGTGTTTCTTAGCTTTCTCTCCTGGCTTCTGACGCATTTCTTTCCTAAATTGGTAAAACGTAACTCGGCTATTGTATTTTATTTATTTGAAGGATAGGAGCGTGTTCAGTTTTTTCTAGAAAATGGATTTTGTTCTAACCTAACAATCATATAAATATTAAAATATACCTCCCCAAAATGCTATCCATGGGAAGAAAACATGAAATTTGCAATCTCTAATTTGGATGTTGAAGCAAAAAATGTTGGTATTATCACTGCACTGCTTTATGAAACTGGATAAATTAGTTTACAAAACATCGGTAGTTTTTTGAAATTTCAGAATGGTAATGCGAAAAATATGACAAATAATATGGTATCAAAATGGTATGGTCTCGATTTTACATCTCTTGGGTTTACTCACAATTCTTTGCTTGATGGCACAGCTCGAGGCGTCTCCCGTGTCTTATTATATTTCTTCTGTAGTTTAGTGGCCGACATTTCTTCTTGTAACAGCTGATTTTCTTTTTCCTCGGCCGCTGTGGGTCCGCTGCGCCTTGGCGCGGAGGGTGATGAGTCTTCGTCTTCAGACATGGACCACTGCTTCGCGCCTGCTTCAAACAAAACCAAAATTAAAACGTCGCTGACACCATAAACTGACACGCAGTGGCACTTCGTCTCTGGTACAAAATGACATCAGCACGTAAATTGTGTTTTCACAAACTGACTATATTCTACAAGTATATGGATAATATCATTTGTGTCAAGCATTTTCAAAGGGTTTTTTTTCGAATAAATTCTACGTTTACTCGAGTGTCAGTTCGTGAAAACTAAAATTCATGTGTTTTGAGGCTAGTGTACGGAGTACGCGCGCACACTTGGATGAACAAATTTACTGTTGTGACTACTTGACTTGAACCGACTTGACAAATATGCCCGACTTGACGGCAGTTTGACTTGACTTGACTTGGGACTGGAAGGCAGTTTGACTTGACTTGGGACTGGAAGGCAGTTTGACTTGACTTGACTTTGGACTGGAAGGCAGTTTGACTTGACTTTGGACAGGAAGGCAGTTTGACTTTACTTGACTTTGGACTGGAAGGCAGTTTGACTTGACTTGGGACTAGAAGGCAGTTTGACTTGACTTGACTTGACTTTGGACTGGAAGGCAGTTTGACTTGACTTGACTTTGGACTGGAAGGCAGTTTGACTTGACTTAACTTTGGACTGGAAGGCAGTTTGACTTGACTTGACTTTGGACTGGAAGGCAGTTTGACTTGACTTGACTTTGGACTGGAAGGCAGTTTGACTTGACTTGACTTTGGACTGGAAGGCAGTTTGACTTGACTTGACTTTGGACTGGAAGGCAGTTTGACTTGACTTGACTTTGGACTGGAAGGCAGTTTGACTTGACTTTGGACTGGAAGGCAGTTTGACTTGACTTGACTTGGGACTGGAAGGCAGTTTGACTTGACTTGACTTGGGACTGGAAGGCAGTTTGACTTGACTTGACTTAGGACTGGAAGGCAGTTTGACTTGACTCGACTTGGGACTCGAGCAGAGGGAGACTTTCCAGAGGGAGACAATCCTGCTATTTGGTGGATGTTTTCCAAAAACGTTAATGACAAAAAAGCAAAAATCACACATATTTACCTGACTGAAAAGACACTGTAGCCTTCTTTGTCCTTTGCTCTTTCTTAAAGATTTGTTCCACGTCCATCTCCGATGTCGGGGTACGTTTCTTGCCGCTAGAATCGAACTTCTTAGATTTCCGAACTGCGAAGATGGATTAAGAAATAATCCATAGAAGGGAAGGGGGTAAAACAAAAACTAGAAAATAGATAGAGTGTGGGGGAAAAGAAATTAAGGGGTAGGGGGTGGGGTGACACTACTACAACTGTGAAAAATAGTAAAACTGATAAAAATAGTTGGAATGTGGTCAAATTTCCTGTGAGGCATTTTGTGAGAGATTGAATTGACTAAAAATGTAGGGTGAATGTGATGGAAATTGTGGAGCGGCACTTGTGGGCAATACTTATGGGGCAATAGACGATTTGCATCAGCGGCCATGACAGAGGGCAGGTTTTTATATTAAATAATGGGACAATAGGTCCACAAAGTGCCTATCCGTGCATGAGGCACAGTGATTGCCCCCTGTCATGGCTGCCAGTGCACAGTGGCTATAGCTGTTTTTTTTTTTTTACAGAACTTTATCACAAAGTATCAAAGTTCTGTTGCTATTATTATCGCTGCCGTCAGGAAATCATGAGAAACATTTTGCTTCAACTAGGTGGCTGCCTGGCCAAGGCGCACAACCCTATTAGCACTTAGATTGTGGCATTCCCCCTACAGGATACTCCTGGCGCTGTTGCCATTATTACCACTGCCATCAGGGAATCACCAGAACCATTTTGCTTCAACTAGGTGGCTACTTGGCAGTTAGATTGTGGCATATTCCGACCCCCTAGGATTTCCCCAAATATTGATTGTGTCGACGAGGCATTTGAAAATAAATGTCTTGCTCAGTGACAGTTACATTGGCCATAGTGGGACTTGAACCCGTAACCTCCCGAACGCGAGTCCAACTTCACACCCACTGGAATACACGCGCTCATAATACTAGCTTGCAGGGCAACATTTGTGTGGCGGCACGTGTGGAGTTGCATGCGCGAGACATCATGCACGCGGTGGCACGCGCAGACAGCATGCAAGGAGCAACACGCGAGAAATTGCACAGTTTTTGTGGAACAAAACTTGGCAAATTGGGTTAATTCTTGTGAGTAAACCTTATTGGAATAATTTGGGGGTGGGGGTGCTGCTTAGACCAAGAAGCTGTTGTATGAGTGTACAAAGATGGGGGGTTTTTTCAACAAAAGACACAAAGTCATAAAGTAACGAACAAAAACAAAAAGCGTACACATTTTTGGGAATATAGGATATTACATGAAATACAACACAACCAAAGTCACGTACATGTACATGGCAAATTAAAGTAAACATTACATTCAACAAATGGCCAATAGGAAACCAGTGTGTATTAGTGGGTTAAAGGTTACAAAGTTAGTTGGGCAAAGGTCAAAGTAAAAAGGTCATAAATTAAAATAGATCGAGGAATAGATTGAAAGCATGTGGCAGAAAAAAGAAGGAAAATTAGAGAATTATGTTAGTGACATTCTAGATGAAATGAGGCAATTTAGTATCAGAGCGGATTTGAAAATAGACGAGTCTTTCCACGGTATAGGGGGCATTTTGGCAACACAGACCATATTTTCCAGAAAATACCTTTGTCTGGTCTCAAAATAAAAGAAATAAGTTTCAGTTGTTCTGAAAAGATAACTTAAGCCCAAAAAGGGTTACAAATAGTGTGACAACATGCCTTTCTAAAAACCCGGTGTACAAATTTCCAATATGCGATCGTAACCAGGACGGCCTAAAATGTAACACAAGTGTCTGTCCCGGTTACGAGCGTATACTGAAAATTTGTACACAGGGTTTTTAGAAAGGCATGTTGTCACACTATTTGTAACCCTTTTTGGGCCTAAGTTATCTCTTCAGAACAACTCAAACTTATTTCTTTTATTTTGAGACCAGACAAAGGTATTTTCTCGAAAATATGGTCTGTGTTGCCAAAATGCCCTTTTACCGTGGAAAGACCCACGTACATGTAATTATTTTTCAATTATTTGCAAAATAGAAATTAGAGGTATATAGTAATACTACGTATCTACCATTCAAATTCTTTATTAATATTTATCAAATCAGCAGAAATGATTAAATGGCGCTAAAACAAATTAATTTTGCACGGAATTAAAAGTAGCATTGGGATAATTTCTATATGGCACTTTCATGGAGTTATTAAAGGCACAGGCTCGTCAGCAATGCGCGCGCGCCAAATTCGTGCCACGAAATACGCAGCAGCATAGCAAAGGCATGGAGCTGCGTATTTTGTGGCACGAATTTGGCGCGTGCGCATGGCTGACGAGCCCGTGTCTTTAAATTAACTATAGGATATAAGGAAAACATTAGTAGTTTTAGCTAGTTGCTGCGTATAGTCTCGTGGTAATTTGTTGGACTATCAAGTAGGGATGGGAATTTACAGTTAATTCGGAAAACGGTTTGCAATTCTTTCAAGTGTCGGTTAACCGTTCGGCCGACACTAAAGATTGTTGCTGGTGTTCATAGATGCATGTGCAATGTACACAATACATGTACCTCTAGGCCCCCAAAATAATCATTGAACCTTTATCTGGTCAAAATTTTACCACGACCCCATATACATTTATTTCAGTTTCATGAAGTTGTTACGAATAACCCTCTGAAAATTATTGTAAATTCTTTAAAATTAGGTTTTGCTTAAATGTTTGGCAAAACAGGTTTTAAATCCTTTTCGTCCCATCCCTACTATCAAGCTAGCTAATGTAGCCCTAACTTTATCATGTGGTTATTTCATGTAGGGCTAATGAGAACAGTCAACATGAACACGATATCTCCAATTCAGTCTGTGCACTGGTAGTCTGATAATCGACCGCGCATTGCCATTCCTTTGTACACAGATAGACACATCGTACACAAGACTTGAATTTGTACACATCGGCTGTCATTCCAGACCTCCTTTTTTACTGCAATTGTAGTCTGAATCTTCATCGTGGCTTGTTATTTCCCTGAAGGATCTGCCTAGTGGTTATGCCTGACAAGGTTTCGCCGAGTCCCAGGGGGAATTAGTGTGTCACAGGGAGAAAATGACACATTTGTATTGTGATATCGTGTTCATGTTGACTGTTTTTATCAGCCCTATATGAAATAACCACATGATAAAGTTAGGGCTAAGGTAACATTATAGCTACTATCAAGCAAGATTTGCCAGTTCAATTCTGCTTTATGTCATTTTTAAAAAGATTTTCTCATTTTTTTCATTTTAAGAGAAAAGACCAAAACATTCCAGAATTCTTGCAACAGAGTGTGGAGTTGTAAGTTACAGTTATTGCCAATACACATCATCAGCGTGCAACAAATGCATGTGATTAGATTAAATTAGCAGCAAGATGTCTTTACCATGCTTGGGGAAATGCTATGCTAAGACCATGCCTATATGTTAAAAACTGCAATAAATAGCAGAGGGTCCAAGTTATTACTGGACTTCTGAAATATGTAAAACGAGTAAGAAAGCCAGCCAAGGTATGTTTAATCTCCCAAGAAAAAGAAACACAATTTTCTTAAAATATAAATTCTTGATCAGAACAGAAGTTTGTCGAATACAGTGAACTTGTGGATAACAAGGCACTGATCGACCAATCACTTTGGAATCACTTTCAAGACTGTTCTGCTTCAGTGATTTCCTCCAGGTCCAAGAGGACCTATTTGAACAAAGGGATTCCCACAGCAATGAAATGTGACATTTCTTGTTTTTGGGAGGATCTTGTAGGCACAGTCTCGTAAGCAATGCGCGCGCGCCAAATTCGTGCCACGAAATACGCAGCTCAATGCATTTACTATGGAGCTGCGTATTTCATGGCACAAATTTGGCGCGCGTGCATTGCTGACGAGCCTGTGCCATTTTGTTAGGTTTTCAACCTGATTAAGCCTCCATGGGATAAGCGGACCTCTGGAGCCGAGTGTCGCCTAAACAATACAGGAGCTCAGAGAGGTAGTTTAGGTAGAGTGGCGCACCCTGCCTCGGCGGCTCTTTAAAGGCTGGTGCAGTCAGCCTTGCCACAAGAGTTGTTAATACACATTAATGATTAATACAATGTTGCATCTCTATGCCTCATTAATCTTTCGGTCGGAGTATAATTAGTGGGTTTTTTTAGCCGTATATTTATGGTACTTTGTCTTACCTTCGGGTTCGCCGTCGCCTGATGCACCCCGAAGCTTCTTCATGTTAGATACCCATGGACGTTCGTAGCCCCTGTTCTCCCCAATACCAGGTATTGCTGGGAAACAGTCAGGGTGCAAGACAGAAAGCATTTGATGACAAAAGTACAGATGACAAATATTTGTTCACAAACAAAAACTTGCAAATATACTGAACGAAAAAATACTGAACGTTTTGTTTGTTATAAATGTTTACATACATTTCGAGTGGTGCATCGAAAACAACGCTTGCTTAGTGCTTGACGCACGATGCAGCTATTTTGCTTCGTCGAATCTAATCTTCGTCGAATCATCGTTAAATCTTCGTCTAACGAATCAATTTCTCTTGAGAGAATGGGGTCTATGACAAATTTTGTTTGGTGAACAAATGCTTGTCCTCTGCGCTAAACTTAACTGCACATCTGGTTAGTTACATACTTTCACAGCAAACTTGTGAGAGAAATACTGAAAACAAAATTGTGTACTTTGAAAATAGAATTCACAATACATAAGTTGGCACGGCAAACACAGACAGAGAAAAGAAATGCGAAGTATGGCTTCAGACTTTGTGCACAAAACATGTGAGGCTGTCTGAAAAGTGTTTTCTAAGAAAATTTTAAATGTTTTTCACTCCTAAATTTGGGTTTTGCATATAATTTGCATATGCATATAATTTGGACAAAGCCAAAAAGTCTGTTAAAGGAGTGTGCTCAGATTTTTCCCCAAAAAATGGATTTCATTCTAACCTAACAATCACATAAAATACCTCCACAAAATACTATCCATCAGAAGAAAACAGGAAATTTGCAATCTCCAATTTGGATGTGGAAGCAAAAAGGTTGGTGTGATTACTGCACTGTTTTATGGAATGGGATATAAATTAGTTTACAAAACATCGGTGGTTTTTGAAAATATACGTATTGAGAGTGCGAAATGTCAGGATGGTAATGAGAAAAAAAATGACAAATGGGCCTTTTTCCCAAATCTCGACTTGGGCTCAGGCTCCGGCTCTATGTAAACCACATGGAGCCGGAGCCTGAGCCCAAGTCGAGATTTGGAAAAAGGCCATGATATGGTATCAAAATCTCAACACCCATGGGAAAAAATGGGGGGGGGGGGGGGGTGCGGGGTGGGTGGGGAGCTGAAAAATGCATTCTAGAAGTATAAACTCATTTTAATACATCTACAGGTTCTCCATGTTCACATGCAGTTGAAGTCAGAAGTATAAAGTATACAACTGTATGCAACCAAGTGTTAAAACTGGTGTGCATACACCATTTTTGTAACAGTCTTTACTAAAGTCTTGATTTTGTGGAATTCCTCACGTGCATGCAGTACTTAAAAACATAGCTTGTACACCTTGCAATGGTTCGGGTAGTCCTGTTTACCATTTTGGGTGATGATGGTAGTGGTGTACATGTATTTATACTTCCGACTTCAACTGTACATGTTGTACACACAATTAGACAATTTGTGCATTTTTTTAGGGGGGAGTGGGGGGAAGTGCACTACATAAAAAGTGTAAATTATGGGACTACTGTACTCAAAATCTGCGAAGGATCACTGATATTTTTATACATAATTTTATTAAAAGTAATAATTAAGAATCTTTCACTTAGGGCAAGGCAAATATTTGTTTTTTGATCCCCTTGTATAAAAAACAGATTAAAGGGCCCCTGAAATGCTCAACAACTTTATGCACAGTTTCTGCTGCATATGAAGGATTACTTGTGTAGAAAGACAATACTACTGTTAATTTTGATACCCCATGAATAAAAAGTGGCATTTTTCAACTTTGAAAATTTCTTCACATAAACTCACAGAAAAAGGGCGCTGTTTGGGGCATGTCACTTTAGAAACACACAGCAGAAAAGCAAAGGAAAAACATAAGACTTCAAACTGGGATTGTGGAAAAATGCTGCAGATTCCAGCCTTAGTTTTTTTATGGTTTACAACAGGCAACATGTAAAACAAACATAATTCGTCATGGGTTACAAAAGTTTCAGCAAGTTGGGGAAAATTGTGGACATTTTTGTGCACAGTTGAATGAGATTTTCCTGTGTTTTCCTGAAGTGACATCACCACTTTGCTCATGCATATGTAAATTTTCATTAGCATAAAAATCAAAAACCTTGATTTTAACCCCCCAAACAACTTCCAAGTGGGGTTTTTATGATTGTAAATTAATGGACTAGTTCTATAGCACAGATTTCATTAATAAAAAAAATATTTCAGGGCCCTTTAAAAATGTTGCAAAACTTCCACCATTCAGAAAAAAAAAATTACATTAAATTAGTCGGTCATCCTCGGCAAATTCTGACTAGTATGTTATGAAAACAAAACTTGACAATGAGACGTAGTAGCATTCAAAAGAGTAAATCAATCGACAAAAAATGAGTCAACAGTCTAAACTATTAGGATGTGCAAATGGGTGTACTTACGGACACACCCATACTCACCCGGGTCAGCTATTGGGCCAAAAAGAGTAAGAATTTGTCAATATTTATCACCTCAGAATTCATTTTTACTGTATGCAATAAGTAATTATTCTGTTCAATAACTAAATTGCAAATCAATTTTGAACCCAAAATTCGGCTACGTCTAAATTGTATGGCTGCATGTTAAAATTATGCACGAATCCATGGTACTTGGCAGGCGCCAGGTAACCCTATGTTTTTATTTTTGAAAAAAAACCACATTTTTTTCGAGCTTAAAAAAAAACTAAGGTCCTTTGTTTTTCTCCTTATTTTAGTATAGATTGGTTCCCGATCCTATCGCTTATTGAGAAAATATAGGGATCGGTAAAGGGCAGCCATGACATACCACGTGACCAGGCAGAATTCCGGTCACGTGGTTATTATTTTTTGTTTTAGCAAGTGCGATATTTTGCATTGACACCAAAAAACAACGATGTCAACTTTATTGCACTCAAGCAAGGGGAGTTACAGTTCAGTATTTTGCTTCCACCATACCTACATGTAATGCAATGGTACGATTCAGATTGGACAATTTAACCATTTTGATTTGGATGTTTTTAACAAGACATTGATAAATCCAAACTCACTTAAAAATGTCCTAATTGTCTACACACAAATTGCCCAAATCACAAGTTGCATTGTTCTTTAGTGTTTTTCATTCTGACCCCACACTCCTTTGTTACATTCATGTTCAGTGAAGCTTGCCATCATGATCTCTCTTGAGCTCTATTCCTTTGAGGGATATGTTCAGCTAAAATTTGATATATTATTTTCCTACATTAAATCCAATTTAATAATAAATATCTATAAATGTCTTACTGGTGACAGAACTTTTTTGGTCGAGTGTATATTCAAGCAGCCTCCAAAAAGCAAGCAGAGACAACTATTTATCTTTTTTTAAACCTGGCCTAGATGGCACAAGTAGTCTTATGTCCAATTTCAATATATGCAACCAGATAATTCGGACACGGTCTTAAAGTTTATCTGACTTACAAGATGGAACCCAGCTAGAGCCTGTTTTACCCCTTGACGCTTGAGGGTCATGACTGGAGGATTTTGGCAATGACGGCATTGATGCAGATAATTCCGGCTAAAATAATAAACAGACAAACAAAAAAAGAGAGAGAATCAGTGTCTATCACCATGATCACAGAGACCTGTGAATGCATTTTTTTCCCTTCCTTACGTTTCTTTCGAAGGCATAATGTAATATCGGGTAATGGTGCCTTTAAATTCTTTCTAGTACTGAAACCATGGATTCCTTAAAAAAGTCCCCGAGACACTGTAGCTCGTAAGCCTGAAGAAACCTGTGAAGAGAAAACGATGAAGAAATGCTCAGTTTTAGAGGTGGGAAGAAAACCCCTACACAATTCTGTATAGGGGAAACCCACGGAATCAAGCAGGGACTGAGAACCCAATCCACATACTGACCCGGACGGGATTCGAACCAGGGTCACAGAGGCGGAAGGCGAGGAAAGTACTACTACGCCAACCTAATTAACCTGATCACCACAGAAATGTCCTCATCAGGATTCGAACTCGATATCTCTGACTCTCCAGGCAGATGCTCTACCAGCTGAGCTGTAGGGCACAGTGGTATACTCCCTCAGGTTTTCTCCAAGACCTCTGACACACCAGGCAGATGTTCTACCAGCTGAGCTATGAGGCACAGTCGTATACTCCCTCAGGTTTTCTCCAAGACCTCTGACACACTCGGCAGATGTTCTACCAGATAAGCTACGGGGCACAGTGGTATACTCCCTTAGGTTTCCCCCAAGACCTCTGGCACACCGGGCAGATGCTCTACCAGTTGAGCTATGAGGCACAGTGGTATACTCCCTCAGGTTCTCCCCAAGAGCTCTGACACACCGGGCAGATGCTCTACCAGATAAGCTACGGGGCACAGTGGTATACTCCCTTAGGTTTCCCCCAAGACCTCTGGCACACCGGGCAGATGCTCTACCAGCTGAGCTATGCGGCACAGTGGTTTACTCCCTCAGGTTTCCCCAAGACCTCTGACACACCAGGTAGATGCTCTACCAGCTGAGCTATGAGGCACAGTAGTATACTCCCTCAGATTTTCCCCAAGACCTCTGACACACCGGGTAGATGCTCTACCAGCTGAGCTATGAGGCACAGTAGTATACTCCCTCAGATTTTCCCCAAGACCTCTGACACACCGGGTAGATGCTCTACCAGCTGAGCTATGAGGCACAGTGGTATACTCCCTCTGGCTTTCCCCCAAGACCTCTGACACACTGTGCAGATGCTGTACCAGCTGAGCTATTAGGCACAGTGGTATACTCCCCTCAGGCTTTCCCCAAGACCTCTGGCACACCGGGCAGATGCTCTAACAGCTGAGCTATAGGGCACAGTGGTATACTCCCTCAGGTTTTCCGCAAGATATCCAACACACCAGGCAGGTGCTCTACCAGCTGAGCTACAAGGCACAGTGGTATACTCCTTCAGGTTTTCCCCAAGACCTCTGACACACTAGGCACACAGATGCTCTACCAGCTGAGCTATGAGGCACACTGGTATACTCCCTCAGGTTATTCCCAACATTTTGTTCTCAATGTTACATGGGTGTGAAACGGAGGCATGAGAACTTTATAAAGAATTTGTACCATTGTCTTACCTTGGGCGTTTTCTCACCAAAACGTTGTAAGACCTTCACCAAATAAGGAATGGGCTCATTAGGCAAATGCTTGATTAGCCTGGCCATCAAGTCCTGTTTAAAAAGAAAGAACAGAATAAACCTTATCGACGTTCTCAATGCATCGTGGGATTGGATGACAAAATTGCCTCGCCAATGTGCGTAAACCTATGAGGCGGACGCCAACTCAGCAACCTTTTTACTCATTTTCACGAAAACCAAAAAGAGTTTAACTTAGAATCAACCTCCCACCACTTTATTTTTGACACATGATATCAAACATACTGTGGCAAACATGTCCCGAAACAGAAATGTTGCAAATGCGAGAAATCATCGGGGATTCCCTTCGTAGTAGTAGAGTCCGAGTACCGCGCTCGCAGTGTGCAATGCAACACGTACCGAATCTGTACGGTGCTCGTTGGATTGAGTGTGCTGCACTAGCTGCGAGTCCGTGTACACGGACTCCCCCCGCCACGTCGAAGGGAATCCGGCGATGATTTCTCGCATTTGCAACATTTCTGTTTCGGGACATGTTTGTCAGTATGTTTGATATGTGTCAAAGATAAAGTGGTCCAGACAAAATGATTTATGCTCCCGGAAGCCCCACCCCCTACCCGCCCCCCTCCCCCCGGAATGAAAAGTGGGCGTGGCCAAGGAACAAGCTGGAAGGGCGGTGCCGGTGGACATGAGCAGCCGAAAGAATGAACGATTTACCTCAAAAAGCGAACTTATCCGATGCTTTTCCAGATACGCCTGTACCCTCTGTTGGCTGGACATCCTAAGGGATATTTCGTATTTCTTTTATAAACCAAAAAGAAAGATTTCTTTGCAAGAAAAAACGCAGAGTCTAGAGCGAGCACTCGACATTCGTGGACGAACCCTTAGTTGGCCGTTTGTCAAGATAGAGGGCGCTCTAACCAAAACATAAACAGAGCTCCATCTGTCGCACACGCATCACGGTGATGTTTTTTTTTTTCAACTCTAAATAATAAAAAAATTAAGAGAGCAAAGCTCAAATGGAAAAAGGAAATGGTGCGTGGGAGGCGCAGGGGACAAAGGCTCAGTTTGTTTACAGGAAATAAACTGATAAAAATGTGGTAAAGCCGCAGTGCGGCAAGGCAAGGCTAATAAAAAACGTCATAAAACGCCATGGCCATGATGGCCAACGCCCCGAACTTGCCCAAGGTTTGTATTACATAATATAAAAGGTATTTTTTTCATATACATTGAACACGGATTTGGGTAAATTCATATATTGGAATCGATAGGTTATTCAATTCTAAGATATACTTCCCACTGACACTTCCGTCGCAAATGTTGCATTTCTGAGATAAATAAATGATAAAATTACTGCATAAAGTAATGCACAAAATGACATGGCGAGCGGTCTGTGCGTAAGCGCGACAACAGAGGGCGCTGCGCGCGCGCGTGAATGGTTATCTTGTGCACTAACTGAAGGCAATTTTTGAGGAAGAAAACGTGATTTTTCTACAGAAAAGCAACATTTGCGACAAAAGTGCAAGTGGGAAGTATATCTTAAAATTACATTATGTGTTGATTCCAGGAGGTAATTTCCTTAAAATCTTTGTTCAATGTATACGAAAAAAATACCGTCACTTTCCTCGAGTCCGAGTCACGAGTCACTTTCCTCGAGTCCGAGTCACGAGTCACTTTTCTCGAGTCCGAGTCATGAGTCACGAATCACGAGTCACTCTTGTTCACCAAATTAATGAAACTGAATCTGCTCAATTTCGTCCTATGTGAAATAATTATGTACTCCTTGCCAGCCTGGTGGGGCACTGTACATATTCACGCATCAGACTGTTTTTTCCCAAGAATCCTGCATTAAGCGGGCAAATATATAAAAAAACAATTTGAATTTTTAAAATATGTGACGAGTCATCATGGTCGAGTCCGAGTCCGAGTCATTTTCCAATGTGACTCGAGTCAAGTCCGAGTCACGAAAATTGTGACTCGTACTACAACACCGGAGTTTCATCAGGTTTGGACGAGAGGGTGAGATTTAAAAGCCATACGGATAAAACCCTAAATTTCAGAATTTGCCACTTTCGACTAGCATCCTCCATTGTCAAGGCAATTGTCTATGTCTGAGGTCCCTTTGCACCTCTTGATGAGTTGTAAAAAAAACAATAAAGATGGTTTGCAATAACATTAGGGGTGATCCTGCATTCCTTCAGAAGCTTTTGGCTGCAGCATGCATATTCTATCAGTCACCAGCGGTGTATTGACATTGGAGGAGGCCAAGTCGAAAGTGGCAAATTCTGAAAATTAGGGGGGTTTTTTTTATGGCTTTTAAATCTCACCCTCTTTAAGTCAAAACTGATGAAACTCACTCAATAAAATTTGTCAGACCTTGTTTACATGATGTGAAAATTTGGTTTAAATCCGTTGGAAAATGAAAAAGTTATTTAAGATCAAAAAAAGGACATTTTGTTTTTCTGGAGTAAAACTGGCCGATAATTCTAAAAAGAAAAAACACATTTTTGTGGAACCCGTTAGCACAAAAATTTGTTTAGCACAGAATTTCTTTGCTTTATTTTACAAAACTGGGTTGCCAGCCAAAATCGTAAGTGATGTGTATTTAATGATGTTTTGCTCCTGTTCCTAAAAATACAATTTGACATACAATTTTGGCTAGTAACTCATTTTACAGAGCAAAGAAAAATTCTGTGCTAAACAAATGAAATTGGGCCCTGTTCTGTTGTCTTCTGCTTTGCAAATTGACCAGTAGAATTGGAAGTAGAAATGATAATTATTACTAATTTTTCTTAAATTTCATGTAAAAAAAAAAAATCTAAAATTTAGAAGTTAGAAAAATTAAAGGTTTTCGATGGAACACTTAAAAACTCTTCACGCAATAATTTGTTTAGTGCACATTATCTGAACCAATGGTCAACTATTTAATTCTTGAAATAGAGGTACAGTCATATTTTGATGTCAGTAACTTCTTTTACAGGTGGAATTACACATACACCTAGATGGCGCTGTTCGACTATCAACAGTTTGGGATCTTGCGAAGTGAGTCTAAAACTGGACATTTTTTCTCATCTTTTTGACCCACCCATGTTGAGATTTTGATACCAATAATGGCCATATTTTTCTCATTACCATTCTAAAATTTCGCGTGCTCAATCCGTATTTTTAAGGATATCATCAAAAAACTGCCGAAGTTTTGTAAACTAATTCATCAGGTTCCATAAAGCAGTGCAGTGATTACACCAACCTTTTTCCTTCCACATCCAAATTGGAGATTGCAAATTTCCTGTTTTCTTCCCATGGATGGTATTTTGGGGAGGTATTTTGTATGATTGTTAGGTTAGAACGAAATCCATTTTTCTAAACACGCTCCTTTAAATGAAAAGAAAGATCATAAGATCGGAGCAGTTGAGTGATATGTAACATTTTAATGGTCAGTAATGCATATATGAACACCTTCGTAAGAGCCACTGAGGCAGGGTGCGCCACTCTGCCTGATGTGTCTCCCTGAGCTCCTGCACTTCTAGAGCTGTATCGGAGATGCGCAGATCCAGAGGTCATGCAAATCATTTCACGTAGGTTCAATCAAGTTGATGACCAAAAAAGTTATTTTGCTGAGAGCTCGCAACTGCATGGGTTCTCCTCGAAACAAAATGTCATTGCTGTAGAAATTTGTACTTTCTAGTATCATGTCGTAACATTCTTATTTTGTTTTCGTTGCCAAGGAAACGTGGCGTCAATCTGCCAGGTTCTAACGCTGAGGAGTTTGCAAGATTTGTCAGCGACCTTGAAATGGGAAATCTATTCAAATTCCTTGAGATGTTTAATTACATCGTTCCTTCATTTGTGTAAGGTTTTTGTTTGCTTGTTTTCGAAGATTTCATTCGACTTGACTTGGGAATCGAAGGCAGTTTGACTTGGGACTCGAAGGCAGTTTGACTTGACTTGGGACTCAAAGGCAGTTTGACTTGACTTGGGACTCAAAGGCAGTTTGACTTGACTTGGGACTCGAAGGCAGTTTGACTTGACTTGGGACTCCAAGGCAGTTTGACTTGATTCAGGACTCGCAGGCAGTTTGAATTGACTTGGGACTCGAAGGCAGTTTGACTTGACTTGGGACTCGAAGGCAGTTTGGCTGACTTGGGACTTGAATGCAGTTTGACTTGACTCAGGACCCAAAGGCAGTTTGACTTGACTTGGTACTCGAAGGCATTTTGACTTGAATTGAGACTCAAAGGCAGTTTGTCTTGTTTGAAAAATAACGCATTTGCAGTAGTTAAACGAGGCACAAATTTATAAATGTTGTAATTTTTCTAATTCCAGTGCCGATAAGGACGCCATCCGACGCATCGCGTACGAATTATGCGAAGATAAAGCCAAGGAGGGCGTCGTGTATTTGGAGGCACGGTTCAGCCCGCACGTTGTGGGCAACGCGGAACTACCATGGTTAAAAACATGCATCGAGGATCGGTTGGAACCAAGAGAAGTCACGAAAAGCGTCATTGAAGGAATCGAGGCAGGACAGAGGGATTTCAACATTAAAGTCCGACTTATCATTGCGATGACAAAACAAGAGCCAAGTAAGAATTGTATAATTGTTGTTAATTGTGTGGCATTTTCGGCACCTAAGGCCCTTTATGCCATCATCCTGAACCACTTCGTCCAAGTGCCATTTCGTCCCCGAACCACTTCGTCCAAACACTACTTTGCCAAAAAACCACTTCACCCCAAAACAACTTCGTGCACAGGCAGTGGTTCAGGGCGAAGTGGTTTTAGGGCGAAATGACTGTAAACCCTTTTTGACTGTTTTTTTTTTAAGTTAGACGAAGTATGTACGGAGCTGATTTTTTTGCTGAGGTTGGTTTTAATCATGCATACCTTCAATCACACAGGGGATAAAACTATTTCTACCGGTTTACCAATCATGTATGCTGCCTTTAAGGGCACAGGTACCCCAGCCGGGGCGAGTTTCAAACCCGCAACCCCAAGTTTTCACCTGTGATTGCGAGTCAGTGATCCAAACCACTCGGCCACGGTACCCCCAAGTTTATGTAACTTCATTGGGTTTTTTTCCCCCCTAGGCTGGGCAGCTGAGTGCCTCGAACTTTGCAAAGAATTCCGAAGTTTAGCTGTGGCCATTGATGTCGCGGGGGAAGAGGACCTGCCACTTGATCCAGAAATTATTAGGGTTTTTCAAGTAAGTGGCATCGCAAAATTGGGAATAAACTGTGGTTTAAAATAAAACAAAATAAACTAAGTGCAAAAAAATGTTGCTCACTGAAAGTGTTTTCCCCAGAAAATTGTCAAAGTGCAGTATAAATGCTCGTGACTCAAAGAAGACCTACTACATTCCGCTAAAAGTTAAACGCAGTTCATCTGAATAAAGATACGTATCTATTGCAAATATGTTCTTACTGCAAATTCATTTAAACACCCCCTGGTAAAAAACGGACGCTATCAATCCGTGGAGTGCGGTGCGTGGATTACCGTGATTGGTTCTTGAATATTGTCGCGCAATCATGTTTCTCAAGTCGGTATAGACAGCCGAAGTGTGACGTGCGTTGCCATGGCAATTGGCTCTAAACTATCCTGGCCATCGGAAAAAGTACCATTGCAAAGCACAGGGACACAGTGATTTTTAGTTTAGAGCCAATTGCCTAGGCAACCAACAAAAGATGACGTATTCACTTCGGCAGTCTATTACGGGTCGAAACCAAAATATATACTGCACATAAAAACGGCTGTCGATCGTGTGCGGTAAAATGGCGTTAGACGGACAAAACACGACCGTATTGATTTCAAGTCTACCTTGAGCCTTGCATCAATATTCCTTGACAGAGCAATTTCGTTTTACATTTTCAGGAAGCTGAACGTTGTGGAGTCCATCGCACTGTGCATGCCGGTGAGGACGGGCCAGCGAGTAACGTTAAAGAGGCAATTGAATTACTCAAAGCTGAGAGAATCGGTCACGGATATCACGTGTTAGAAGACGAGGCTATTTATCAGGTATTATTTTTTTTAAAGGATCATGACCAGATTTTTAAAAATAAAATAAATAGATTTCGTTCTAACCTAACAATCATATAAAATACCTCCCCAAAATACTATCCATGATAAGAAAATTGGAAATTTGCAATCCCCAATTTGGATGTGGAAGCAAAAAGGTTGGTGTAATCACTGCCTGCTTTAATGGAAACGGATAAATTAGTTTACAAAACATTGGTGGTTTTTTGACGATATCCTTAAAAATATACGGATTGAGGGCGCTAAATTTCAGAATGGTAATGAGAAAAATATGACAAATGATATGGTATCAAAATCTCAACACCCATTTGAAAAAAATTGGGGGCGGGATCAAAAATGTGATCCAGTCACGTTCCTTTAATTTATTAGAGCTTGTGTCCTTGGGCAAGGTACTTGGCCATAAATTCCATCTCTCCACCCAGGAGCAAATGGGTATCTATGAGGGCAGCAAAGGTGTTATGTTTGATGAGCTCATGAGTGTCTTCACAAAATGAAGTTTTCGTTTTGTTGACAGATGGTCAAAGAAAAAGACATCCATTTTGAGTTATGTCCCACGTCTAGCATCTACACCGGAGCTTGCGAAAAGGATTTTACCAAACACCCTTGCATTAGGTAAGTTTGGGGTCAAGTCAGTTTTTGGTTTTTGACATGTGACTTGACTCTGGAGAAAATGACTTGTGACTGGACTTGGGAAATAAGATTGATTTACGACTTGAAATAAAAACTAGTCATCAAGTCTTCAGCCCCAGAGACATATATGTATACTGCAAGTGCAGTCTCTCACTCCAGGGGAATAAATTGGAACCGGCCGTGGGAGTCTGAAGAAAGATCAAAGTTATTTCATTAAATTTAGTACGGCGTGGGTCTTTTTTATTTCAACTGGACAGCCGTACCATTAAGGAAGGCTTTCCAACTGGCCCGAGACCATTTCAACTGTCATTTGGCCAACGGACCAGTGCTAATTCGAACGCTGGTGTTGCATAGGAGCGCAACTGGGCAAAGTGACAAATGCATTATCTTATTGTGTGTAGTATGGTGCAACATCAAGAGAAAAATTGGGTTCATAGGGAAAACCCCAGGGAGTATACCACTTTGCCTAAGGGCGAGTTTGTTTCGGACTGATCCAGATTCAGATCTGCGCAGATCCAATTCACGTGACTTGAATTCCTAGTTGAGAGCAGTTTCGTTTGTTTCTGCGCGGTATTAAACTCGGGATCTGGATTCGGATCTGTCGTGAAACAAACACGCCCTTATAGCTCAGCTGGTAGAGAATCTGCCCTGTGAGTCGGAGGTCTCGGGTTCAAATCCTGATAAAGCCTTTTCCCTCATCACAAGTCAAATTGGTACTTAGAAGCTCAGAAGTTAGACCCTATTGCATTTTATGGTACTAAATTTATGTGCCTAAAATAATGTGGTTTCTCACAGTGACAAGATTTTCTCTTATTTTTGTTAATTTTTTCCAGGTTCGTCAAGGACAACATAAATTTCTCCTTAAACACGGATGATCCAACTTTCTTTGCAAACTCTGTGGATGGCGAATTTGAGATTGCAAAGAAATACTTCGGACTGACTGATGCACAGGCCATACAAGTGGTAAATAATTCAGCTATTTTATTTATTTATTTATTTATTCACCACATCCAACAGCGGAAAGACTGCCAATTACAGGAATAGGATCAATTAACATAGATATTCAAATAACTATCAACTTCTAAGTTGAATTAGAAACGGCCGGAGACACCGGGGAATCCCACCCCTTGCTCTTCACGAAAGAATGCTCTGGGATCTTTAAAGTGCGTTATCGAAACCTAACACACTGGAACAAGTGTGATTAAGTGCATTGCTCAAGAGCACAAGTGCCACAATCGAACCCACATTCACGGACCGGAATCGAACCCACATTCTAGTACTGGCACAGGAACTTGAGTTCGACGAGGATTTTGGAGTGTGTGGCTGGCCTGCATTGAACTACCCTCAGACAGCAAGGGTTAAGGTACTACAGTCCACTGTGGAGTAACTGCATCCTCCAATACACTCCAGCTGGGTGATTTTGGAGTGTGTGGCTGGCCTGCATTGAACTACCCTCAGAGAGCAAAGGTTAAGGTACTACAGTCCAATGTGGAGTAACTGCATCCTCCAATATACTCTAGCTGGATGATTTTGGAGTGAGTGGCTGGCCTGCATTGAACTACCCTCAGAGAGCAAGGGTTAAGGTACTACAGTCCACTGTGGAGTAACTGCATCCTCCAATACACTCCAGCTGGAGGATTTTGGAGTGTGTGGCTGGCCTGCATTGAACTACCCTCAGAGAGCAAGGGTTAAGGTACTACAGTCCACTGTGGAGTAACTGCATCCTCCAATACATTTTATGTCTTTGGAATTTGAATTTATTTCTTATTTCACAGACACTAAATGCTGCACGTTCGGCCTTTTTACCAGAGAAAGAAAAACTGGCACTTATTCAACAACTGAGAGCAGCATACGGGCTTACTGAGGGATAGGTCACGTCCATAGAAATCTAAATGTTACCTGGACCGGACAGTTGGAAGATATGACACAAAATTTAGTAATTTGGGACATTAAAACCAATGTTATCAAAGTGTGTTATATTTTATCAATATGCTGTCATGCAAAAGCACAAAGCATGTTTTTATGAAAATCTCAATCAGAGGAATTAATATTGATCTTCTGTCTGTTTTAATGAAAAATTGTGCAAAACAGCACCATGAAATTGGCCACATGTTATTGTGTTGTGTTGTAAATTCCATGAACCTGCAAAATATTTTATCAATATGCTGTCACGCAAAAGCACATTTTTATGAAAATCTTTTTTATGAAAATATTAATCAGAGGAATATAATGAAAAATTTAAAACAACATTGCTGAATCTTAATACATATTGGTCTTTCCTAGCCTTAAAAGTTACATGTGGGTAATTCCCAAAATTAGAGGTCCAAAATGTCTGGTGTCCCAGTTACGTACAACACTCTCTGCTTCAAAAATCACCACTTATGACCACAAATTCTCAGTAATGGACTGTGGCCTGTGATTATAGGGGGCAGCATCATTTTCTTCAATTTGTTTTTCCTGATTCCTGAAAAATATTTAAAACAAAAGACCATAAAGGCTTATAATTTGTTCCTGACCATGGTATTTGATAGGAGTTTGGTGTCCCGGGTTACCTACGCCAATGAAAATTGGTTGTAGAATGAGTTTGCATTAACCTTGGTGCCATATCTACACACAAACATTAAATTTGAGTGGCATTTGTTCAAATAAAAATAATTATCTGCAAATAATACAGTGGCCTTTAAATTGTATTCACCAGAATTGAAACAAACCATTACATTTTTATAATTTAGATAGGCCTATCGCCTCTTTAAAACAAAGTCAACAAAATTAATATGATAAATTTTAAAGTTTTTGGTATTGAATTTTCAAAGCAAAAATTAATATTAACTCATTTAGCAATAAGATTTTTACAGTTATTTTACGCTTATCTCTAGTTGAATGAAAGCAGCTTACAAAATGTTTACCTATTCAAAAATACGATTTATATATTTATGATATATACATGTATTTGTTGAAATTTATAAACTTTTCAAACTGTACTAGAAATTTAATTAATAAACCGCATCTTCAAAGTATGTATTTTTACAAAAATTGAAATAAATTTTATATTATCGTCATTTGTCTTCGAACTGAAGATCTTGATTAATGACATTGATTTTAAAAGCCAATAAACATGTAATGTCCCAAAATTTTAATCGACATTTGACCGGAAAACCTTAATCAGACTGAAGTGATTCCAATTGCCCAAGGCGACGATTCCGTCCAAGATAATGTATTTTTATAAGAAAATGATAATTAGAGACGAATTTATATAAGTGCGTGTGCACACGCATTTTCACAAGGGCGCCCTCTTGTGAACAAAACCAGACCCCTGACTACCGTGGTATCATGGCTCCGTTTTCCATACGATGTAGCCAGGGAACCAGCCAAAATAGGACGATGGCTTCGCACAATTTCTGGAAAGCATGGACACAGTTTTTCATTGTTTTCTCTGAACGTAGATGAGGTACTGAGCTGACTTATACACAGGTTGGTTTTTATCATACAAATCCTCAATCACACATGGAGATAACGCCGTTTGTAACAGTTTTCCAATCCTGTAATCTAACATATAGATGAGGTACTGAGCTGACTTATACACAGGTTGGTTTTTATCATACAAATCCTCAATCACACATGGCGATAACGCCGTTTGTAACAGTTTTGTACAATCCTCTTATCTATGCCAAGCAGTTGTGGTCTAAAAACATGAAAAACATTAAGCATCATATTCCATAAATTCCTGTCATAGCTCAACGCTGGCAGAAGGAAGCACGCACATTCCTGCGTGTCTCGCAAAATGCCTGCGGGAACATTTATTATCCTCCAGGCATGACAACCAGTTGTCATTTTAAAGCAACAATCTTCCCTAACTTGTATCAAGGTCGCTATTCGTATATAAAAAAATAGAAATATTAAAAACAGGAAATGTGGCGTATAACTTCACGGTTTCGCATGATTGGTGTCTGGCGTACTGACGTACTTCCTTTCACGTGCATACTTAGTATCCACTCTACCAGACTAATGTTTTGTTGCTATGTGGTGCACGCGGCAGGTGTGAAGTAGGCCTACATAATCAATACCGTGTTTACCCTTGGAGAGAATGGCATAAAACAGCCAAACTGTTGGTAGTTAGGTAATGACGTGCACCACGTAGCAACAACAGCATAGTAGGCCATGTGACTTTCTAAGCTGCACCTCCACTTAAAAGTGGAGAATACGGAGCGCAGTCACAGTGCAAATGTTACACGCAAAAGGGCTAATTAACTGAGCCGCCAGTACTGCGCACTATCTAGACTAGTTACGCATGGGACAAATGTGGGAAGCCTACACAAAGAAAGCGCGATTTCGCGCATGCAATTTCGCTGCAAACCTTTAATACATTTCTAGCTTGAGTGCATTTGCGAAACGTTTAACTGGGCTTCGGCCTAGGGCACTGGCGTTTATTTCTTCGCTTCGGTTTGGCGAGGTAATCGCGGGCCCTTTTGTGCATACAATATATCAAACAGAAGTGACTTATGGTGGAGTTTGGACAAGACTTTCTCAACGCAGTATTAAAATTCCACCAAAAATACCGAAGACGAAGTAGACGTTTTGAAAACGCCGCATCAGTTTGCGATATGTTGCGTATTCACGCCATGCCACGAAACACGATTGAAAGCTCGCGCGCGAAAATCTCAAAATTGATGCTGTTGTATAGGTCGTTGCTCCGCGGCTGTCACGGTCAGAATTACCCTCACTAGCAGTGCGATGTGTAAAACATTCATTAGAAAATCTCGCGTCATCCCGAGCAGACATATCACTGCAGGATGCAGTCGGTTGCTAGGGAATTCCAGCTGAGCTGAGCTGGAATTCAGTAACGATAGACGATTAAGAAATTTCAGCAGCGGCAGCTGACGTGGAGAGCCTACCGTCTTGAACGCACTGCAGACGGTAGGACCAATCTGTCGACACGCGGTGAATTTGTGACTCACGGAAATTGAGCTCCTATCTGGACACACGCTTTTAATCAAGGAGTTCTCCGTAGTGTACATTACAAGATTCGTTTAGCTAAAGCTGTAACGTGGTTTTTGTTTTTGGTGAATTTACTCGAAGTCTACATCCTAGTAAATCTGTGACATCTTCAAGTGTGGGAAAATAATGAGCGCATCTGGAGATTACAGAAAGGTAAATATGTTCTTTCTCCTTAATTTTTTTCAAATTACTTGATAATCAGGCTTTTGAAAAGGTCAAAATCATGTAGTTTTCTTTCGTGTGTGTCGAGGATTATGATACCTGTCTACACTATTTTTCTCTGACATACATAACAGACGTTTTGTTTATCATGTGGCCATGCAAATTCAAAGGTAACATGTTATCAAACTGTTGTCTCACTTGTCTGTCCAGACGTCTGAATAATGTGCATGTTCAATCTTTTGACAGACTGATCGTGTCTGACAGTGTCTGATCGTGTCTGACGCGCAGTCCATTACTATGATATTTTTGTTACAACAGCCAATCAGTGGACAGTTTGATAACATGTGACCTTTGAGTGGCCACACGATTGAACACAATTATTAAACATAATCAGTCTTGTCTGATAGTGTGGGTGAAGTCTTCAGCTAAAGTCAAACAACTCCTCACGGCTATGGTACCTGTGCCCTTGGGCAAGGCACTCAACCACACTTGCTCCATCCTTCGGAAGGGATGTAAAGCCGTTGGTCCAGTGTGTTAGGTAATGGAAACGCACTCTAAAGATCCCAGAGCATTCTTTCGTAAAGAGCAAGGGGGATCATCCCCGGTGTCTCTGGCCATTTCAAATTCTAATTATAATTCTTCATGGGTTTCCTCACGCTTGCGAGTGACAGTGCAATGAGCTCTATTGAGGAATCCTTGGTATGAATACCAGAAAGAAATAGACAAAAATACTCATATTTTTTATTTAAACAAACTTGAAATAAATTAACTGGAGCCTAATTTGGTATAGAGTGCCTCCCCAGCATGTTTGAGGTCTTCGGTTCAAATCCCGGTTAAGGATCGTATTTTCCTTTGTTTAGGGAAAATGTCACTCAAAATTTAAGAATTTAAAATGTATATGGGTCATTCTATAAATTTTGGGTCCACTTTTTCTGTCCCCGTTACATCTGACATCTTGTAAAATGTTGTATTTTGTAAATTCAGGACATATTCTTTAAATGCCTTCTATTTCAAAGAGTGATTACAAAAAAATTCATACAAATATGGTTTGAAGGCATTTTTAATGATACTTGTATGGCAAATAGCAGTATGTCAGGTGTAACGGGGACAGAAAAATGTCACACGTTGGACCCCAAATTTATAGAATGACCCATATATGAAACATTGAAAATATTTTAACTGACGACGCGTTATTGGTAGATACCGTTTGATTGGAGGGTTGTGTGTCACGTGGTGACTTCGGTATATTTTAAGTTTGTCAACTTGCAATACCTCAAAAACATATATCGGCTATCCACCCTCAAACCATAATATATTTGTATAATAATTATTGCTTCTCGAAATTGCTCAATCTGATTTCAGTTTGTTTGTTTGTGTTTTTTCGGTGTAATGGCCCGGTTTCGCCGCACTTTATTTTGCAGTATGTACATGTACCTTACATAGAGTGACACGTAACTATGGGCAACTTACATAAAATAAATAAATAAATAAATGTAAATTAAACAAAAATCAGTGATATATATTCAAGGTTCTTTGATCCGCATTGGTATTTTACAGCACGGCTGGATAAACATACATACACCCACATAAATAATTACCATCAAATATCGCAAATTAATATGATTTTGGAAAGCGCGAAGCAAATACGCTCGTAAATACGGTCGGCAACGTGAAGGAATCCCCCCACCCCCCACCCCCCACCCCAACCCCTAACCCCCCGAAACGATCGACGCCAGTCAAATTTTATTATCAAATTTATTTTAGAGTGAGAATTCTGCAAAAGCGCCCGTGGCATATCAGCTTTTTAAGAAATTTGAGAAGGGATGGAAAAGGTATTGAAAAGATATGACGTGATACTTGAAAAAAAATACACGTGCTCTGACAAAACGTACACAGCAATTTCGCTATTAGTAGCGAATTTATATTGTATCATCACGTGGCATAAGGCTCAAACACTGTAATAATTAAATCAATATATTAAAAATTGTATAGACTTTATATAGAGAGACAATTGCGGCATTTAAATGGACAGTCACCCACCTCAATTGTTGGCAGCGTTCCACGCCGCGCAGTGGATTTATGACAAAATCGATTGTGGTACTCCATACAGCTCGAGTGTTTTATTTGTTTGCATAAGTGTATCTATCTGTTTCAAACAGCTGGTTTTAAAACATTTAAAAACAAGCAGTTTGTTTCGGTTGCAGAGAATGGCACGTGGATTTTGTGCATAAAATGTACGATTTTTTTTGTTGACTCGTATTGCAGAACCAAATAATTAAATTAAAGACAAATAATTAAATTTAGAGAAATAATTTAACACGAGATGCAATTTCCTTCGCTCAATTGACATCCCAATTTAATTATCACCGATTTAGAACTCTGCACTCAAAAACGCCAGTCCTAAAATATATACAGTTGTCGCTTTATCTGCTGCCTGATAGAACCAAATAGCGCTCAAATTGTACCTCGTATAATCGGAGAATTTTATGAGGACTAGAGGCGCTCTAAATCCCATTGACCCTTTATTAATGTTGACAGGTGCACTACGCAATGCGGAATGGTGCGTGAATGCTGCACCGTATAGCCTATACGAGATATAGCGGGCAATCGGCCTCGCGCACCCCCGAGCTATACTTCTCGCAAAATGACGACCATAATTACGCTCGATCGGAGTGCCACGGACGCCGCGACGTTTTTTGAAGTCCGAAATGAAATTTGCAGCATAATATATTTGTTAACTGGCGGGAGCCTAAAGATATATCAGAATTAAAGGAGCGTGTTCAGATTTTTCCAGAAAATGGATTTTGTTCCGAACCTAACAATCATATAAATTACCTCCCCAAAATATCACCTCGAATACCTCAAATGGATGTAAAGCTTAGAAAGTCACATACTACACCGTTGCTGCTACGTGGTGCACGCCAGTGCCTATAGCAACCAACAGCCTGGTTGCTTTATGCCATTCTCTCCTACTGTGAACATGGTATCGATTCTGTGCTTCAAACATGCCGCGTGCACCACATAGCAACAACAATTTAGTCTGGTCAAGTGGATACTAATACTGTGCATGTGAGAGGAAGTGCGTCAGTACACCAGACGACATATTCATGCGAAACACACAAAGGCTACAATTGAAACCATGAGGCTACAAATGAAACCATATCACGCACTGTGCTAAATGTGTGGGCGGTATAGGCACGGAAAACACTCTCCCGATGACAGTGTCCAAGAAAATATACAGTGTTATCTTTGCGTAAGACAACATCAGTTCACGCAATATAAAAGCGAAAAAAGAAAAAGAAAAGAAACAAACTAGAGATTTGTACAGTGCACATGTCACAGCGCGAAATCTCTACCCCGAGGTAGGTCGGATTTGTTACAGCCATATTCGATCTGTCCCATAAGACAAGAAATCAACGCGGTACAAAATGTCACTGCTTGTACGGAGAGCGCATCTGCAGAATGCGATAATTTAGTTTCCGAACAAACATGATTGAATCACGAGCGACGTCGACTTTCAATTAGAAATGCGGTTCAATGTCCGCTTAGAAGTAAAATAGAAGTCAAGAAATGACATACATATATATATGAATGCAGCGGCTGTGTCGTAATATCGTAAAATCTCTTGCAGAAATTCAAGACACGCACTATATTCTGACCAAAATATCGAGGAGTCTGAGACATGTAACATAATTTTGTCAGTCAGTATAGCGTGAATGATTACCCCTTGTGGCCTCTGTAAGAGCCACTGGGGCAGGGTGCGCCACTCTGCCTGAAGTGCCTTCTTGAGCTCCTGCACCATAGGGCTCTTTTTAGTGACGCGCGGCTCCAGAGGTCAGCTCATTCCACGCATGTTTAATCAGGTTAAAAACCGAACAAAACCGGTTTCCTGGGAGCCCCTAATTATAAAAAAAATGATTGAGGATTCTCTCAGAAACAGGAAATGTCACATTTCATTGCTGTAGGAATCACTTTGCTCAAACAGGTTCTCTTGGACCTGGAGGAAATCTCATAGCAGTCTTGCAAGCGATTCCAAATAAGTGATCTTTCGATCAGTACCTATGCTCACAAGTTCACTGTATTTAACAAACGTCTGTTAATTCTGATCAACCAAACTTGGGATGAGATAAGGGCCTTATCGGGATTCGAACCCGAGACCTCTGACTCACTAGACAGACGCTCTACCAGCCGATGAGCTATAAGGCACAGTTGGTATACTCCCTCAGGTTTTCCCTATATAGACCCAATTTTTCTCTCAGTGTTGCATAGCGCAACTGGGCAAAGTAACGAACACAACATCTGATATGGTGCCTGATCACCATTGAACTGAAACAGCCAAACTTGGGATGCGAGAAAAATCGTAAGGGCCTTATCGGGATTCGAACCCGAGACCTCTGACTCACTAGGAAGACGCTCTACCAGCTGATATATAAGGCACAGACTGATGTCATAGAATTAAGACAGAGATAACCCTTCACTGATTTCCCTATAGGTTACTATGATGATGGAGAATCCCTCATATGATGGATTCTCGGATGGGCGGAGTCAGAGCCCACCCCATCACAAGATGAAGCCGTTTGTGCTTGTGACCCTCCTACTGTTGGCCTTGGTGGGCATGGCCGTGGCATTGGCTGTCGTACTAACTTCAGGTAAGGTTTGCAAAAAGAGCCTAATTGACTTAAAGATAGTATACATGATTGGTAAACTGTTACAAATAGTTGTATCCCCCTGTGTGATTGAAGATATGCATGATTAAAACCAACCTGAGCAAAAACCAGCTCCGTACTTCGTCTAACTTTTGAGAAAACAGTCAAAAAAGGGTTTGCAGTCATTTCGCCCCAAAACCACTTCGCCCTAAACCATTTCGCCCTGAACCACGGCCTGTGCACGAAGTGGTTTTGGGGCGAAGTGGCATTTGTGCGATGTAGTGTTTGGAGGAAGTAATTTGGGGCGAAATGGCACTCGGGCGAAGGGGTTTGAGGCGAAATGGCACTTGGGCGAAATGGTTTTGGGGCGAATTGAATTTTCGTCTCAGGAGACGAAAACTAATTGTTTTACTAATTTCTCGAAGATTATACCACTTCAGACAAAACCATCTCAGGGGAAGCTTTCTACGGTCATCATGTTTATATTGTGTAAGTTGGGCGTAAATCTGTGAACATTTCTGATTTTCGAGATTACCAATGATGTATACTGCCTTTAATGAGGATCAGGATATAGGTCCAAATGTCAACCCGAGAAGGCCTATATCTCCGCCCTTAATATACATCATTTGCGGTGACCCAAAATTTTACTTCATCACTGATTATCATACTATTATATAGGGCTTTAAATATACTGCGGATCTCCGTGCATCTCACAAAACAAATGTGCTCGTAGTTAGCAACTAATGAACTATATACAAAATGACGTGACTTGCCTAAGGCAGATATGGACAGCTGTGGTTGCAGCAAATGTCAAGTACATATCGGCATTTCGCCCGGGAAATTTATTCGGCTGAGCACTGACACACGATATATCATAAATTTCGCGCCAATCTCTGTGTTAACCTTAGGCGGGTAGTCTGCGACTTCTCAAAATGGTTCTTTGCATTCAATCGTAATGAACCTTTAGGGCCTATATGAAGCTGGTGCCCGTCGGTCCGAAACCAACCACTGATATATGCAAAGGATTGGTTTACACATGCAGATGGCTGTGTGAGAATTGCGTGTAACTTTTCACTGTGGCTGGTGCCTCGGCTATAGTGCAGTTTAGAAAGTCCACACTATGCTGTTGTTGCTACGTGGTGCACACCATTGCCTAGCAACCGACAGTCTGGTTGCTTTATGCCATTCTCTCCTCAGTGAGCACGGTAATGATTCTGTACTTTACACCTGCCGCGTGCACCACATAGCAACAAACATTTCGTCTGGTCAAGTGGATATTAAGTGTGCATGTGAAAGGAAGTACGTCAGTACACCAGACGCTATTCGTAATGAAACAGGCAGGAGGATAATTGAAGTAACACGTCGGCCATCTTGTTTCAGGGGAGACAATACCTTGCCTAGACTGATTCCCAGTCCATACGATCTCTTGCATTTCGCTTAACACATATACTTTGGTAAATAAATTATAGTATAGGCCTATCCAGTCTAGGGAATGCATTGTCTTTTCTGTAGCAAGATGGCGGACGGTAGCTTCGTTCAGGGAGTCGTTTACCAGTCCATTGTATATATATATATATATATATATATATATAAATATCAGTGAGGCCAACGGCAGATTACGAATCGGTGCACGCGCGAGGCGAGTCCGGAACTAGTCTCTTGAAGTACATGTTAATTTGTAACCGGACGCCAGCGAACTGCGCCGTTAACTATGCGAGACGGCCGGAGTCGGAATGTTCGAGTGGTTTTCGTCAGTGCATACGAAAACAGGCCCGTGTTTTTTTGCGGCTGGCAAAAGAAACATGTTTCTGGCGTATTATTGGTTTAACCAATCAGGTTAATCACCTTTGGTCGCAGTCGACTGAAACAGCATGGTCATTGGTTGAACCAATGATGACGTCGGAACGTGTTTCTGGTTTTCGTCGCAAAAATGTACGCCATGTCTATATTCCCGCCATGCGCCACGGAAGAACTTTCAAAGTGGGCGAAAATTTCATGAAATGAAAAATTGGTATGGATGCTTTTTTTGTTCACGTCTTTTTTTTAGACCTTTTCAAATGTAAGGAGAGATAAACGTCGCATCATTTTATTAAAATGCAAAAAAAATGTAGATGAAAATTTCATTTAATGTTGGAACAAAATTCGACAAATAACTTTCACAAAACCATAAGTATACAGTATCAGTATATGGCGTTTAACTTTAATTGTATAGTAAAATACTATGAATTGTAGGTTAGGGCGACAAATCGTGTGTAAAAAAGGTATATTAGGGCGACCTGCTCAATAGGGCGACATTTTGGTGTCGCCCTAATATTTTTGAGTTTAAAATTAATTTTTTTAGGTCAAAAAACATTTTGTTTAGGTCGAGAACCATTTTTATGGGGACTGGAGTCGTTTCTCTTCGGTCTGCGACCATCTCCGGAAGCTTTGGGTAAAGAAATAAGGTGTCATTTTGAGTGACTCTTGCCGAAATTTCGGTGGTCTCCGGCGAGAGTCTTCCCGAAGTGTCGCCCCATTGCGGCATCCAGCGTTCTTTAAACAATTATTGCAATTATCGCAGCGTTTACAAAAAAATAGTAAAATTCATCAAATCATATATTTAACTCATTCTTTTCTTTCTTTTATAGGAAAAAAAACCAGTATAGAAGCCCCAGGTAAGCAAAACAATAACATATTTTGTCTGTAGCAGTTACGAAATAATCATCGAAAATATAATGATTATCTGACAAATGAAATGACATTTGTTTTTATTTTATAACTTTACACTCTGGCGCAAAATATAATCTTTATTTTATTAATTTTGTCATATCCAGAAGAAATGACAATTTTAGGCAATCTACACATCTCCAATCGGCAGTACCGAACGCCGTATGCGGACAGAACAACCTCAGAATTCGCTGGTTTTGAAAAGGAAATTGTTGACGTGGTAGGTGGAAAAGTGTCGGTCAGTTTGAACAAAATATTTTTCAAAATTATTAATATACATATAATTATGCTATCAAATGATTAAAGGCAGAGGCTCGTCAGCAATGCGCGCGCGCCAATTTCGTGCCACGAATTACGCAGCTCCATGCCTTTGCTATGGAGCTGTGTATTTTGTGGCACGAATTTAGCGCGCGCGCATTGCTGACGAGCCTGTGCCTTTAACGATGCACGTCCTATTTCAACTTAACGGGAAGGGGGGTGTGTCGTGTGTGTGATATTTTGGTCGCACAAGGAAACATATACTCGTGTGAATTTTTGGTAACACACGTTGATTTTGTGTGAAGGATTGTTCACACCAGACTTTGCTTTAAGGAATTCCGTTTCTATTTTTATAATCTATGTTAAGATGGACCGTGTTTACAACAAAAGTGTCTTCCGCAGTATTTACGTTGGAGCCAGCGTGTCTAACATCAAGTAAGTTGACGCTTCGGTGAAATATTGTGATGTGACTTACGATGCGACTTGCGATGTGACTTGCGATGCGACTTGCGATGTGACTTGCGATGCGACTTGTGATGCGACTTGCGATGCGACTTGCGATGTGACTTGCGATGTGACTTGTGGTGTGACTTGCGATATGCTTTGCGACGCGCCTTGTGACGCGATTACCAATTCAACCTGTGAATTCCCTATATTTCAACAACGATTTCCACAGAGAAGGCAGCGTTATCGTTGAATTCCAAATCCACCTTGAGATTCCGAAAAATCTTTTTGATATGAGAACGGGCCACGACAAGAAAGTGACGGCGTCCGAGTACAACAGGGCCTACGTGCACCTTGTCAAAGCAATCGACGGGGACAAACTCGGCGACTTTACGATCATGGAGTTCAGCTTATCATTTGCATCGGGTGAGAGATTATTTCAAGAGATTATTGCAAAGTCCCAAAATTGTAGTCAACCAATTGACCAGACCCCTTACTCAAATGGAAGATAGAAACGGTTCCAACGGTGCAATGCATTGATTCAGTTCGAAATATCTTTTGTGAGAAAAAACAATTATAATTTGTATAACTGCGTGTGCATGCGCATGTTTTTACAAGGGCGCCCCCAATACTCTCAAACTTTCATGAACTCTAGGCTGAATAATCCCGAAGTACACATCGTAATTGTTCGGGAAAGCCCCGAACCATTGGGCACCATTTGCGACGAAACGGGAGAGTTTGGGATGTTCGCAGAAGTTTTGAAAAAGTGTTCATATACCTTCCTGCCCGAACAGTCCCGAACAAACCCGAACAAACCCGAACAGCCTCGAATTCTACGATCTGACACACAGTTGACCTGGTCTTGGTGCAATTCTTGTACAGTTCGTTTGTGAATTCGTGCACATAAATTATCGGGACTGTTCCGAACGATTCAGGACGTAAATATCTGAGTAGTCGGGTAAACTAGGTCGAGAACTGAACCCCGAACTGGACCAAAAACTTCACCGAACAGTCGCGATTTGTACATCGGAAATGTTCGGTCTACAAAGTTCGCGAAAGTGTGAGAATAACTTGCGATCGGGAAAATGCGATCGCGAAAATAGTCCGCTTCCAAAATGATATCATGTGAAGGCGGTTTATGCAGGTTTTGTCGTTGAGTGGTTTATTTTTTTCCTTAATTTTAGAAAGTCTAAGTTTCGAACCACTTACATTGGCACCGCCCTCCAGCGCGCCATTATTACCGGCACCGCCTACTAATCCTACAGGTTAGTGTTTTCTTTTTTCATCCACCACCGTGACAGGTCTATAATAAAACTTAATTAATTTAAACTGAAGCCCAACTTTAATTTGATGTTTAGGCCAAGAGGATTTTGATCCTTTGAGATGCATATAGAGCGTCGTCTGATAACCCAGGCTGCGTCAAATAGGGGATTTCCGTATTGTATGCACATTTCATGCGTGGCCTACTTTAAAAAACAAAAGGTTGCTCTTAAAGCTTGTCCGGGCGCGTAATATGTTTTTACACCACTGCGAGGGGAAAATGAGGGGTTTTGTACCTTTTTAGCGACTTGAGAGGAGACTATTTGATAGGTTAGGGTTCAGGGTTAGGGTTGGAATTTAGGGCTTTGAATGCGGTCGGTTTGCAACGAGCTTCGTGGTCTGGTTAGAAGAGAGTTCGACTTGCAATTATAAAGTCCATGGTTCGAATCCCAGTGTTGTTCGGGGTTTTTCGAAATTGCTCGGTTACTTATTTTTCTCTAATAGTGAGAGTAAGAGTTCTGGCTATTTCCAAGATTGTCACTTGAGAAGTATCAGTCATTGGAAACTTAGTAGACTCTATTCGGGTAGAAAAATTGGGGTGTACCCCTCGCTGTGGTTGAGCTCATCACTAGGCAATGTCACAAGAAACATCCATGAATTTGGATACATAAGAAAACGGCATACCAACCAACGATTAAGTGGGATTATGTGTAAAATTAGGAACAAAATCTCAGTTGCAGATGCCCTTTAATTCTGCATTTTTCATGGCCTTTTAACCAGACGCCTGCGAGACCAACCCCTGTACTCACGACGGGACTTGCGTGCCACAGCCGGAAGCCGCGCCGTACTTCACGTGCGTCTGCCCCGCGGGCCGGAGCGGTTATCTCTGCCAAAACCGTAAGTTACGTTCTGCCCCAAGGGGCGTGATTTCGCGACCATAATCTCAAACATGTTTCTGGGTAAGTACACTGGTTTAAACAATGAACGGCTTTGGTTGACTTCAACCGAAGTTTACAATTGGTTGAATCCGCAGTTACGTGCAGAAACATGTTTCTAGTTGTGGGCGCAAAAACATGCCCTATATTTCATCTTGCACGGTTTTGTAATTACTCACATGTTTTCTTTGAAAAATAGCGAGCAAGAATAGAACTTGCGCATTCCACTTCGTATTCCGCGAATAGACCGTATCGAATAAATGCCATATTGTAGGGCAGTATCTTTGTTAGGTGAGGTCATGCATGGTTGCACAGTATGCTTACATTGTTGACCAATTTAAACAACAAAAGTTGCCCTACAAGATGGCAGCTATTCGATACGGTCTATAGAGTACTAAATTGTGTGTTGCCAAGGTTATTTGGTCTACACTAAAACAAGTGCACTGTTTCCCTGTACTTTAGCAACAGACACGTCAGATTACCAGCGTATGTTTAGAGCCAGTTACCCTAGCAACTGACGTCACACTTTAGTAGTCTCTAACAATTTCGCAAACCTTGGACAATAATATTATCAGACTCGTGTTTACCCCGCAACATATACATTTTCTTGAGTCAAATTTGATCCGTTTTAATAATACAAAAATAATGATATACACAAATTGTAGCCACGTCAAAAACCTTTGAGGGCCTCTAAAACAACACTTGGCATTTACTTACACTGATGTAATATATACGGTTAACTGGTTGATTTTAAATATGAAGTATCCCTTTATTGATGAATTGTTGAACATGAAACATTTCTTGATAATATTTTTGTCTCCCAGAGAAATGGTATATGTTTTTTCTTTAAACTGGTCACAATTTGCATGCACATATTTGTATATCATATGGAATGCGCCCTCAATATTGCAGTTTGTGAATCTACTTTCTGAAAACTGACCTTTTCTGTATGGCTCTTAAATCTCACCCTCTCGATCAAAGCTGATGCAAGTCGCTCAATAAAATGTGTCAGGCCTTGTTTACATGACCTGAAATTTTGGTTCAAATCCGTTCACAAATGACAAAGTTATCCAAGATCAAACGTAGGACATGTTTTAGACATGTAGTACTAATTACAGTAACAGCATGCTTTGCAATGTTCTATTGAATCTTTCGACTATGCAAGTTTTGGCGTCTCTGTGCGAAACCCGGCCGTGTGAAAACAACGGCACGTGCGAGGGCGACCCGTACTACTACCGCTGTATATGCACGGAGGGGTTCAAAGGGGATAATTGCGAAACAAGTAAGAAAACACGGAGCCACAAGTTTTTCTGTGTCACGGAAAATGCACGGCCGGGGAAATGGAAAATGGAAAACGGAAAATTGTGGTAAACACGAAAAATGTTATCATAAGAAGATGCACATAAATCAGATTTCATTAAGTTGAAGAAAAGACTGTGGAATCGGCAAAATTGTTTCGCAACTAATTCGGAATTTTTTTTTTTAATAAGGGCTGTGTTTTTTGAGTCTAAATAAGCCTAAATATTACTTTCATAACTTGTGAAAATACATTTGCTATATTGTTTTTTAAATGCATTTTACGGTCGCCTAATGAATTTACCGTGACACGAATCCAACCGTCCAATTGAAAGTTAGTGTTAAAAACTTCTGTTCGAAAAACAAAGAAAATGGAAAAGAAACCTTTTTTTGTACATAAAATAGAAACTTGTGGCTCTGTAAACGATGTGTTTGGTTTAAGTTGCGCAGGCTATCTAGAATCCATGCACTAGGATGCTGCTCATTATGCACGCATGCGTGTTTTGTCCACGCACCGCACTGCACCACACAGTATGCACTTCGATGGTTGTAAAAAAAATATGTAGTATTATGTATATATAGACCGTATCGAATAGCTGCCATCTTGTGGGGCACCTTTTGTTACTTAAACTGTTCAACAATGTAAGCACAATATGTGCAACCATGCTATCAAGGAACAACGAAACTGCCCCACAAGATGGCGGCGGCTATTCGATACGGTCTATAGTCGAGTCCATCACAAGTCTATCACAAGTCCAGAGCCGATAAAACCACAAGTCCATCACAAGTCCAGTAACAAGAAGCAAAGGATGAACACGCACAAAAGAATGCCTTTGTTTGAGTTCATTTGAATAGCTTGTGACTTGAATTAAGACCCAGGGACTTGTGGTGGACTTGTGAAGGCTTGTGAGGACTTGTGATAGACTCGACTACAACTCTGGTATACCAAATACAGGTATAAGCATTTGTGTTTCGTCTTGTCTGTTTTTGTTTTTGGTTTTGTTTTTGTTTTTTTATTTTATATATATGCCATGTGACATTTGTTTATGTCGTTGTATTGACAAACTTTAAAATTAGCGTTGTCAAAAGTAGATGTGCACAATTGGAATTAAGACAAATACTACAATTTATCAACAATATAATTATTTCATTTGCACAGAATGCTTTTCCGTTGGTATATATAGCCTACAAACAAAACTCATTCAAAAGATTTAAGACATTTACGTCATTTTTGTTTACATGTACAAAAGCACCGATCTCCCATAGGAAAGCACGCATGAAAGCAAAGCGTGACATCGGTGCGCTTTAGGCATACATAGTAGGGGCGTTCGAGATGCTTACACCGGGTAACACGGGGTTTACACCGGGGAAGTCTCCAGAAGATGCAAAACAAACGACACGGGGTCTCGCTTTGAATTATGGGAACACGTGGTCAAAGGTTGTTGCCAGGTGGGGCTTTATAAACGCCGTTATCATGACTCAGGATGAAAAATGAAGCTGACGCCACGCAAAAATAGTTGCCCTAAAGTACTGCAATAAACTTTGTCAATGCCCACAGACATCTATTTACAGCCCTATTCCCTCCTTTTTTGTGTCATAAATCTGTGTTTTTCTTCGTACTCACGTCGCGATTCCAAACTGTCCGCCATGTTTTACTACTCGCGGTACTAGGGGACGTCATTACACCTCGCTTTACACCACAGACCCGCCCGCGAGCTCGGGTAGTGGTGGCTGCCACCGGGGCAGACTCGTGTAATACGTGATGGTTAAGAACGCTCCTGTGTAAGTCGGTGTTACCCGGTGTGAGCATCTCGAACGCCCCTAGTGTTTTGTGTTGCACAACGTCACATGTTTAATACGCCATGCGTGAGTAACAAAACATGTTTTTTTGTAAAGAAGATCCGCGGCTTTTGTTGCACCGTTTTGTACGTTATTTGTTGAAACTGTCTTCAAGTGTAGCCAAAATATTTTAGCCTTACATTTTAACAAAACACTGCCTTTAATACTGTAGTGCACATGAATTAGCCTATTACGTGTTTTACCCGAAAACCATCTGGTGTACTTCTATTCACATCCACACTTAGTATCCAGATAACCATACTAAATTTATGTTGCTATGTCATTTGACGACCGACCGATAACCAGAGCAATCACACAGGGTAACTTCATAATTCCCAAACCAAAATGTGAAATGTTCAAGAATAGTTTTAGTTATAGAGCCGCTGTTTTTTTGAATAGTATTCCTCTTGCCAATCGTTCAGGTTCTTATTATTCCTTCCGTCGGATGATGAAAGAAAATAAGGCTTGAACGTAGAAGTTTAACAATATACTGAAATTTTGTAGACCTGCACATGGCATATTTGTAATGGTTCTTTTGTAAAATTGTTCTTGTCCTTTTGTCTTGTATTTTTTATTTGTGATTTTTAAATATGTATTTTTATCGTTATATAACTGAGAGCCCGAATGATCAGCCTGCTGGACGGGTCTACCCTCATTAAAGATGGTATAATAAATAAATAAAAATAAATTGATTGGGTACACGCGGCAGGTGTTCACCGTAGGAGAGAATGGCATAAAGCATTGCTAGGCAATGGTGTGCACCACGTAGCATCAACAGCATAGTATGTGACTTTCTAAACTGCACCTCCATCTGAAAGTGAAGAATACGTCGGGATACCAGTCATATATTAGCCTCTCGCGTGTAATATTTACATAAATGACTGGCGCCCAAAAGTCTTCTCTTTCAAATGGATGTGCAGTTTAGGAAGTCACATACTATGCTGTTGTTGCTACGTGGTGCACGCCATTTGCTAGCAACCAACGGTCTGGCTGCTTTATGCCATTCTCTATATACGGTGAACAGATACTGATTCTGTATTTCACACCTGCCGCGTGCACCACATAGCAATAAAAAATAGTCTGGTCATGTGTATACTTAGTGTGCATGCCAGACGTATTCATGTTTAAAGGCTAGTTGAAACCGCTCGTGAAATCAGTCACGTCAACTTCAACAACGCCACGTTCAGACATGTGCTATTTTTCCTTCCAGCAACCGTTTCTCTGTGCGATACCAGCCCGTGCAAACACGGCGGCACATGCCGTGGCGACACGTACTTCTTTAATTGCGCATGCACGGCAGGATGGGGCGGACGATATTGTGAAAACGGTAACCGAAAATGCCGATTGTTTTATCGCATTTTGTCTTTTAGAAACACGGAAGCCCGCCCCCACACGGTCTGTATTTGCCAGGCCATATTTTCGCGACCATCAGCAGAAACATGTTTTTGACTCAAAATTTCCACGGTCATTGGTCACAATAGATCATTGGTTGGTCAAACGTGTTTCTGGTGTTTGTCGCCAAAACACGGCCCATGTGTTTCAGTTGTGATTCATCAACCACTTTTAAAGCAGGAAAAGTTCTTGTATTTTTTAATTTTTTTTCAGTTCTTTTTCATTCACGATATTACCTTTATTTCCTTTAAATGTTTTTTTTTTAAGAATGAGGGCGCTGTTCTTAGTTTATTGTTCAACTGAACATTACACTTCAAATAGCAACAGTATTCCATTGATTTTGTTTTACTGATGCAAAGCACATACAAATAATAAATAAACAATTAAACTAATTGTTACATACTTCAAGAAACTCAATAAAGTTTCACCGAGTTTTGTATACAAGTTAATGGAGATTCCACTCATGAGTGTCGCTCATGACGTCATAGCCTTGCTCATGAATATGGAAGTCGAATTAGCATAAAAATAAAAAAAAATCTACGAACACATCTCAGACTAGCCAATAATTTGACTAAAACTTATAGGAACATGTAAAACTATAGCACTAAGCATAATTTTATGAAATAGAAATTCAATCTGGTGTGGCCTTTAAAGGCCCACTGTATCATTTGCGATGACCCAAAATTCTACTTCATGAATTGACAGTTAAATGTAGTATACTTGTTCGGTAAACTGTTAATAACGGCATGATTTCCACTGGCAATGCATATGGTCGAGAAAACTACCTTGCAGAAATTTCAGCCACATAGATGCAGTAATACTTCAGAAAACCTGAAAAATCCAGCACGGTTTTTGTGCATGAATGAATGGCTCCAAAGATCGCCTACGAAAAGATTCATCTTGCAAATTATACACTGAGATTGCACATAGATATGTTTGGGTTTATATGACTCGTTTTTTTCTACGGTCAGCTACACCGAACGGGAATCCGTGCGATAGTCACCCGTGTCTGCACGGCGGCCAGTGCTGGTCAGGCACGCTGCTGGACGGCACCCAGACCTACACGTGCATCTGCCCGCCAAACTACCATGGGATCAACTGTGAAAGTCTTATACCGCCACGTAGGTGACGTCATTGCATACGTCATCACTACAGCGCCCTCTGTCATATCGTCTGCATCATTAATTTCATTTCATTTTTCCCGATTTGACATTATTTTGTTCCATTTCTATTATTTTGTTGTTTTTTAACCACATTTTAATGTCTATGTATGGTGGCATACAAGGGACGTCGCATATCACTGATATCTTTGCGAACATTTGCGACGAAATGTACGATATCGCAAGTATTTGCAACGGCATTTGCGACAAAATGTACGACATCGCAAATATTTGGATAGGTATTTGCAAAGAAATGTACGACATCGTAAACAATTTGCGAAAATGTTTGGGTCAAAATGTACGTCATCGCAAGTATTTGCAAAGATATTTCATTGCACCAAAATGTACGACATCGCAAATATTTACAAAGGTATTTCAAACAAAATATGCGACATCGGAAATTTCTGCAAACTATTTGCGACAAAATGTGCGAAATCACAAATATTTGCAAAATAAATATTTGCAAATTCCACATTGCACATATGCAAAGGTGTAATGTGCGATGTCCCTTGTATACGTCCCCATAACCAACATTTCATCTCCGTCGTGTGTAACTCATAACCCTCGTTTTTTTTATTTTATATAATTTCTGACTTCATTTTTCCTTATTTCTTTGTTTTTGTTCTGTCAGATTAATATAATCAAATCATCTTGTACCATTATTTTCATTATCATGATTGTCCACCACCACTAATGCCATTTTGCTTTATTTGTTTGTTTTATTTCTGCTATTTATCATATTATTTAGTAATTTTGTCATTTTAATAAGCTTTGGAATTTTAGAACGCAATATTGCAACTTACGCCAATGGGATACTTTATTTTGAAACGCTTGGTGGCAGCAAACGAGCCGGTCCTTTTCCATTGTTTACGTCACGTTTGAGCTAAAATGCGCATGCTCATTACGACGTAGCAATGGAATAGATTGGTTCCCGATCCCTAAAGATTGGTTCGCTTATTGCGAAAATATAGGGATCGGTAAAGGGCGGCCATGACGGGCAGAATTCTGCCCGTCACGTGGTTATTATTATTTTTATATTTTTAGTAAGTGCGCAGATTTTGAATTGACATTTGTAACTTGGCCGTGCGGTCGAACATATCCAATTATGTAAATAAAGTACATTGCCTAAAACAAAGGGCTTGGTGAATTTTTAAATATAAAAAACACAATGCGCACGCGCAAAGACGACCAATTACAGATCAAGATGAAGCGCACTTTACCTGTCCTTATATTCTCCTGTGTGGAATATGTGGACGGGAACCAGTCTATGGAAAGGACCGGTTTGTTTGCTGCCACCAAGAGTCTCAATATATCATTACGCGAGGTGCAAACATTTTGTTTTGCCTTGTTTGACAGGCGGCCAGTCTGAAGGTGGAACTACGGGGGCCTTTACGGGACACGGTGCTTCTGGTAAATGTTTGTTCTTAATTCAGATTGTCCATATGTAATTGTGGGAAAGTCCCGCGGTCCTGATACAAAACACTAATTTAGAATCGCCAAAGGGTCGCCAAAATAATGAGAATCGATTCCTTCAAAAGACAGAATCGCAATTTCGATTATTGGAGTCGATTCTAAGACCCTACGTCTTAACCATTCACCTCTGGCGTCCCAGGTTGGATTCCTGGGCGTGTACCGCGTGGGTTTGCCCCGGGGATGCTTTTCTAGGTTTTTTCTCCCACTTCTAAAACTGCATCTCCTTTTTCGTCATCTCAAGTTGATAATAAAGTAAAATTAAAGCCGATACCGTATAGTTGACGGCGTAAAGGGCCTTAGTTGCTGAAGATGCCATAAAATAAACATTCAAAGACCGATAATATATTTTGTCTTTATTCCAACAGAATGTATCGATATCCCAATCCCCCAATGCTGCCCTTTCCTACCTTACAACAAAACCGTCTCCCCAAATCCCTTCCCCCTTTTCAAAGACACCCAAGAACTCAACGAATTTTTCGAGCTTTCCTACCACTTTCTGACGCCTAGTTGTCACCCGGACGCGCAACGGGTGCTTTGCACTCTCCTAAACCCCATGTGCCCCTCCGAAACGGCCCCAAACCCCGGTCTAGGCGAGTTGACCCAGGCCGCCGTCCAACAGCCTCATTCCTCGGCACATCAACCCCAGGCTTCCGTGCTGGACTTTCAGCTCCCGTGTCTCTCAGTGTGCCGGGAGGTCCACGATTCTTGCCTGGCCAACCTGCCCATCCATCTCCAGCAAGAGTTCGAAGTCTTCGGTAATTTCTGCTACTCGTTGCCGGAGTCCGGGGACGAAAGTGTCTGCTTCAGGTCCACGAGTCCGGGAACATTCTATGACGGTAAATTATTGTCTACACTATGATAATTATGTTTGTCTGACAGACATGGCAGTGTTTTGTCCACACTTTTGTCCACACTTTTGTCCACACTATCAGACAAGTCTGATGATGTTCGTTGAATTTGTTCAATGACAGTGGCCACTCAAAGGTCACATGTTATCAAACTGTCCATTGATTGGCCCGACTGCAGATTTTGTCTGAATTTAGTAGACTGGTTCCCGTCCACATATTCCACACAGGAGAATTATAAGGACAGGTAAAGGGCGCTTCATCTTGATCTGTAATTGGTCGTCTTTGCGCGTGCGCATTGTGTTTTTTTATATTTAAAAATTGGCCAAGCCCTTTGCTTTAGGCAATGTACTTTATTTACATAATTGGAAATGTTCGACACGCACGGCCAAGTTACAAATGTCAATGCAAAATCTGCGCACTTACTAAAAAAATTAATAATAATAATAACCACGTGACGGGCAGAATTCTGTCCGTCATGGCTGCCCTTTACCGATCCCTCTATTTTCGCAATAAGCGAATCAATCTATAGGGATCGGGAACCAATCTATGAACTTAGCTGCATGTTCAATCTTTTGGTAGACAAGTTTGAAAAGTCTGACAGAGTCTGATGGTGTTTGACGCGCAGTCCACACTACCGTCAGATTTTTGTCAGACAAATGTCTGTCGTGTTTTTAGACAGAGAAAATACAAGAAAATATCAAAGTTGAACGGTGGACAATTTAACCACTTCGGTCAGCAATTGTTTGCACATGCAAACCACCTTTGTCATATTTTTTATTCATTTGTCGATAATGGGAAATGACGCGAACAAAGTGGCACTGCATTTTCATTTGTTGTGATAGAATTGAAACATTGTTTTTGGAGTGTGGCGCGAATGTTTTCTTGTAATTTCCAGAGCCGGTCGGCTGCAAATCATCACCGTGTGTGAACGGCGGGGTCTGCCTGGAGCTGAACGGCGTGGTTATGTGCCGATGCCCGCTGGGGTACGGTGGCCAAACGTGCGCCTACGGTGAGTTATCGTGTGCAGGGGCCAATTTCATCAAGCTGTTTAGCAGAAAAATTTGCTTAATGCAGAATTTATTTGCTTTGAAAAAATATTCGTTTACAGTCAAAATATGACTGTCTATCTGCTATATACTCTTTGTACACGAGTTGCCCCTGGTCTTTTAATAAAGGTTACAGCGCCCTCACATGTTCATATTTGCTAAAAATGTGGAACATAATAATTTTTTATTCTCTCTTGACCCAAGGACAAAATCGACAAGAAAACATTTTCACTGTTTTTCCTTAAATGTACGCAGATGTATGCATGTTTCGGTGACATCACTGCTTTTTAAATATGTCACTCTGTTTTTTTTCTCTAAAATTCTGCACATTTTGTCAATTTCAGAATTGCCGAACCCGTGTACTCCCAACCCGTGTGTGAACGGCGGAGTATGCACAGCGAACCGCCACTCTCTAGTACCACGGTTTACGTGTGAATGCCCCGAGCCATACAGACCACCGTTTTGCGAATCTTTATTTTAAAAAATGGTACAAATCGATAAATTGGTCCTAAACTATGTCTCATGTGACGTCAAAAGTCAACGTGTGACGTCAGCTGCCACAGCGTGGTTTTAAACATCGACTACAGCCATCAGTGATTTCAGTACGGAGCCATTACCTCGAGACCTGACAATTATGATGTCATTATTTCCAATCTGTATTGCAACACACCTTAAAGGCCTATGTATCATTTGCAAGATAAAACTTTTTACAGATTCGTGGAATAAGAATGTAACATATCTAAGGAAGAATGTTGGTAAACTAGCCTGAAGAAATTTTAGCTACTTAGATGCATCAATGCTTCAGAAAACCTTGAAAATCTATATATGGATTTTGTGTACAAGTGAATGGTAAAAAAAGTCCTGTGCACGAGACTTTAAAAAAAAATATTTTCCAACATGAAATACCATTTTGGACGGAAATAAATTCATGTGGTGTTTGTTACCATTGCTATCAACACTTTGAATAAGGTTTTCTTGTCAACTCATGAAAACAAAATTGGGTCATTGCAAATGATACAATTGGCCTAGAGGAAACACTCTTTTTTTTAAAAACATTTGTCTTTCAAATTGTGCATTTTAATAATACTTCAGGCTTAGAATATTTACAGAACTTTTTAATGTAGGCATATTGCTTTGTGTATAATTGCTGGGCACTTTTCCAGTTTAATTTATTATAAATTTTACTACTTTTAAAACTAGTTTTCTGACGCAAAAGGTTCTGTTGGAAAGAGCTTTTTCCGACTGTGTGGTGGACATCGGTGTATTTAATTCGTTTATTGTACAAACTATTTACATGTGATTTGAAAAGAAATACTCGATTTAGGAAATCTACATTTATTAAAACACAATCGTTCAGTATCATTTCTTGAAAAAAATTGTTCAGTAGCACTCGAGATAAAATTCATATTTATTAAGTTTTTGTTTTCAATCTAAGTACGGTCAAATCTCGATAATAGGAGCGCTGTCAATTCAACATTCCGCTTATAACAAGGAGACGTGGATAGCTTGTGGGACTTTCGGTCGAGAAGTCCATGGTTCGAAGTCTAGCCTGTCATTGCACTGCGTTGTGTCCCTGGACAAGACACTTTGAACACTTCACGTTATCCCCAGCACGATATGTGGCAAAGGGACCAACGCCCCTATACCTCAACACACTCTTCCCTTTTGTTAACGCACCAACTCCCCCCTAAAAACTGAAAGGAATTCCTTGGAAATTCCTTGGATGTTTGAGACACAATAGGGGAACAATAGTAGGGGGATACCCTCTGCCACATATCGTGCTGCATGTGCTCCACGTTGTCTCTCTCCACCCAGGTGTATAAACGGGTACCAGCAAATACGGTTGGGGAAACCCAACCAATTGCTGGCAGGTAAACCTGCGATGGACTGGCATCCCATCCAGGGGAAGTAGCAATGCTCCTAGTCACTCCATGCCATGGAAACCGGGGATGAGTACCGGCCGTATGAGCCAGCTTGGGCTCGACTTACCAAGGAAAATTCTTGGCACCAATTTCTTGTTCACTGTTTCGTTTCTGATAATACAAGGTTCCTGTTATAACAAGGTAATCTGCAATTAAAGTCTCTTATTAACGAGATTCGACCGTATAATATTTCCTGTCAGTAATTTTGATTAACATTATGAAAGTGTACAATATAAATATAAATAAAACTTATTTGTTTTGTTTATAAAAGTATGAATTTAGTTCACATTTTTAACCCCATTTTCCCCACGGGTGTTGAGATTTTGATACCATATCATGTGTCATATTTTTCTCATTACCATTCTGAAATTTCGCGCTCTCAATGCGTATAGGCCTACATTTTCAAGGATATCGTTAAAAAAACCACCAATGTTTTGTAAACTAATTTATCTGTTTTTCATAAAGCAGTGCAGTAACTACACCGACCTTTTTGCTTCCACATCCAAATTGGAGATTGAACATTTCCTGTTTTCCTCCCGTGGATAGTATTTAGGTTAAAACGAAATCCATTTTCTGGAAGAATCTGAAACGCTCCTTTAATACACGCTAGCGATCAAAAGGAGGATGTACACGCATGCGTCGTATGTATGTCATGCGGGCGTGCATAAGGAGCTTTCAGCCAATCAAATTGTTACCTAGTAATTGAATATTCATTACTATTAATTGTTAATTAACAGATGCATACAGGATATGCTAATTAAGTAAGCACACATTATTTTCAGATTTCATCTGAATAGTATTATAATACAAATGACCAGAAAATCTAATTTAAAAACTAAGGGAGTTTTAGCACGGTTTTTCCTGCCGGAATTAGTGCTATACCCCAGGGCTATTTTTCTGTCGGGCTATTGGTTACAAACAGCTGTTGTTTACATTTTGTCACTGGGCCAGAAGTAGGATGATTGATAGCTTCCATTATGCAGGGTACACAAGTGAATGGGGCTTGGGTAGAGGTCCAGATTTCCCAGGATCAGCCTGAGTGGTATGAACTCAACATTAAAGTATTAGGTCCAAAATGGGGTTTGACTGAGGATTACATTGCGTTTCAGCAGAATCGTTGTTGGCCCAAAGGTGTTTTAGTAAGAAAAACAAAAACTGGTGCCCTTTATGCGATTTAGGGTCATTTTAAGGCAGCGATAGACGATTATCATGTTCGGTCTTGTTCCTGGGCTTCAGTGCGGGACGACGACTGAACTTCTTCCGGTCAAGGGGCACTGGCGAGGCATCGTTTACGTCGTTGGTGGCGCTCTGTACCTCCGGATCAGTAGCCACGGCGACGTCCGCCAGCGAATGGGGGCGCACTCGCCCTGCAATGCAAATTTCAAGAGCAAAAACAAAATGCGATTGGTGGTCCGCGAAAACAAGCCATCGGAATTTAAAATCTGCAAATAATTGTACACGTATAATCGCTTTTTAACATGCACTAACCTCGAAGATTGTTCGGTTTTGGACACAGCGGTCTCGACAAAGCGAAGTCAGCCGGCGAAGTGTTTGTCCCCCTTAAAAGAAAAAAAAGTGGTATTTTTTTATGAAAACATTGTTTTGTAAGGATTCAAAGAAAAAGCAAAAATGATGACGTCACCTACCTATCAACCCACGTGGGTTTTACAGTGAGCACCACGTGATCGGGTTGGCCTTTAATCAAGCCCGCCACACGCTCTGCACTGAGACCACGAACAGTCTTCCCGTCAACCTCTATAATCTCGTCTCCTGCGAGAAATAACGAGAAGGTGTTTTTTTCAGGCGCATTATACAATTGTAATCGGTCCGCTAAATTCTCGCTCATAATGGGACTTAAGAAGTTGTTATCCTCCATTGTCCAATCATGTCATCTTACAAAGTTGCCCAATGTCATGAATAATTCATGACGCTGCACGATTCCTCTCGCTGATTGGCCAGTGTTGTGCGCGCGGGAAATGTAACCATTCTGTCAAATCGTGCTCGAGTGATAGTATGATGGAGTGAAACTCCTCAAAAATGTTCCCAAAATTTGCCAGGTTTTCTGGATGCCCGTGCTTTCTGGGGTAAGTTGTCAGCTTAATTGATCATTACAGAATTGTCTTGTACCAAATTCTTGTATTTCTGATCCTAATGTAGCAGTTAATTTGTGTGAGAATTTGTTGTGTGTATTCGGCGCTCAATGCATGCATGTTGACATATATCTGCTTTTGCGTGATACATGTGCATTGTACATGAAAGTGAACCAACCCCCATTTTGCACCTCAATTTCAAGACAATGCTGCTCAGTGCAGTGATATGATGCGTCTTACAAGTAGTTTTATCCCCATGTGTGATTGAAGATATGCATGATTAAAACCAATCTGAGCAAAAACCAGCTCCGCACTTCGTCTAACTTTTGAGAAAACAGTCAAAAATGGTTTGCAGTCATTTCGCCCCAAAACCACTTCGCCCTGAACCATTTTGCTCTGAACCACGGCCTGTGCACGAAAACGGCTTTTTTGTGCATTGTAAATCCATTGCATTATGTTGTAATGATTGTACACAAATTAATGTTGTTGCCAAATCGTCATTCAACATACCGGGTCTTAAAGTTCCTTTCTTTGCTGCCGGACCATCAAAAAATATTCTTGCAATCACGATAGCATCCGCCTCGTTGCGTATTGTTATGCCGATACCTGGGGAAAAATTAGGGAGGACAATTCTCATATCCGGACGTCGTGCACCACCGATTTTTGTTGCGATAATTAAATTTCATTTATATTTTGTTTAACCCAAAAGAACTTCCTGCCTTTTCCAACAGGTGTTGAAAAGAATGTCTTAGGTGGTGTCCAAATAAGGAATTTAAATTAATTATAATAATTTATTATCTTTGTCATGAAAAACAAGCTGAGAATTTTAGTCGTTTTAAGGCCTTTTGTATTTTGGGGAGAGGGGCTCCCAGAAAACCTTTTTAGGCCCAGTTGGGTTTCCTGATTGAACCTGCGTGAGATGAGCTGGCCTTTGTGGCCTCTGGAGCCGCGCGAGAAGCTCATGGAAGCACTTTAGGAAAAGTGGCGCACTCTGCCTCAGTGGCTCTTACGGAGGCTGGTGCAGTCAACCTTGTCACAAGAGATGATCATACACGTTACTAACCGACAAAATCTATCACATAGAGTATAATTTGCGTTTACTTTTTTAACCGTAAATAATGCGTTCCCATTATTATTTTTTAATGTGACGTACCGTCCCCATAATCATGGTCCTTGGTAAAGGACGCCCTCTTGTGGCTGTGCTTGCGGTACTTGCTAGCCACAACCGACGTCCGCGTCTTTAGCTCGCGCATGAAATCGTTGCGGCTACGGCGATCGGCTACGGCCAGCTGAATCTGCGTCAGCCAATCACGCTGGCTGTGCGTGACCCGTAAGTCGAACACGCCCTGCTTGGTGCATATGGTGAAGTGGATGTGTTGTCGTCCTTTGTCGATGTTCGACATTGTCGAAATCTCTTCCAACGGGAGCCGATAGAGGACGTTGCGCTTCTCTGCTCGTTCTGAAACTACGGTGGACCTTTGTGGACAAAAAATAGCGATGGCATGGACCTATTAAAGTTGCATTGCCCGTGTTTGGGTGAAAGAATTTAAAAAATGAATTTACACAAGCGAACGAATTTAGAAAGCTTACGTGTCTCTGTAACGAAAAATATCAAAAACTTAAATTTCCGACGTCGGGAATTGGAGATACAAGCCTTTTTCTTGAAACGGGCTTCACATGTTGTACATGTGCGCGTACGCTATGTGTACAATGTACACATGTACGCGCACATGTACATTTACGTCATAACCCTGTCGATTAAATAACCTGCCAGCCATTTAATCATTTCTTGTTTTTAATCGACTGGCATTAATCCTTGACGGATTGTTACGTTCTTGGTACCAAATGAAAGCTGATAACTTTTTCTATTCTAGAAAAGTACCTATTTAAAAAAAATTGTACGCCCAAATCGGCCCAAACACGGGCAGTGCAACTAGCCTAATACATCATTTGCAGTTACCCAAAATTTTACTTTAATCACGAGTTGACAAGAAAAACGCGTGTTGATAGCAATGGTAACAAACACCACATGATTTGTTCTCATGTAAAACGGTAAGTTTGTGGGAGAAATTGCCAACTGAATGTGGGTTTTTAAAAAACCATTCATTCATACACAAAAAGTGTATGGTTTTCTGAAGTATTACTGTATGATCATGGCTTAAAATTCTATATACAAGGCAATATTCTAGATATAGGCTTTTAATTACGAGTGCACCTTTAAGAAAACCTTACATCAGGGCCGCCGGTGTAAAACAAAATATTTATATAGTGTACCAACATTCCAAGCATTATCCAAAACTTAAGACATTTCTACCTTTTCTTGTTGTCATCACCGTCTTCGTGACCCTTCCGCCTCGGATCAGATTTAAAGATGGTCAAACATTCTTTCGTGAGGACGCAAAACCTCGGTCGCCACGAGTAGATGACTCCATGCGATTCCTTATCAACAACGCCTTCTTTCAGGACGGTGGTTGCGGAGTCACTCAGGGAGCGGTTCAGGCCGCGAGAGCCGTCCGTGGACGCCCCGGTACTAGTCGCCACGGGCAGTACGCTGACACCACCGATACGATTTGAACACATCGTATTCTCCGAATCTTAAAACTTTCTCTTCGCGTCTGTAAAACAATTTAACTTTTTTTCTCCAACGCGAAACAATTCACAGTCTCTTTAAAGTCCAATTTTTATCTCATGGAGATCGCATGAAGATACGCGAATGTCCAATTCAAATCAAATCGTTTCTTTAATTTCTAGGTCGTCGTAAAGGTCAAGAACATTATCACATCAAATCTTGGTTATCAGACTGAAAGGTCCCAAATACTCTTGCTTGTCGAGCTGAAAATTGCACAAAAATCGCGATCTTTCCACAGCAAATACTTCAATCGCTAGAAGTCATTTCAATGCTCCATATGTTTGCGCAAAGTAATTTTGTTACGCTTACTTGGATTCACTTCCTACACTTAACACGGCATGACCAGTTGGAATTTTCACAAAGACGATCTCGGCAAATGAAGAAATCGGCACTCTCTGCTCAGTTTTCTTTGGCCGCTCAAACTTCAAAATTTCCCGCACGCATATTTCCACTTTAAAGTGACGAAAAGGAGAACCGTTGCTCTCTAAAATCGTCAGTATTTCGTCGAGTTACACTCTTCAAAATGGTTCGTTCCAAAAAAGCAAAGTGAAGCTGCCCTTTTTTCGGTCCTGGAAAATGGCGCCAAACTGCAGACGATAAGTGAGTCACACGCTGTCAAAATAACAACACTTTTATTTTTCGCACAGCTGATGATGGCGACTTCAACATCGATGACTGCGTGTGCATTTCTTGCCAGTTTTCCGTGCATTCTTCCCAAAGTCGACTAGAGCTCTGCAGACTAATAGTTTCATAACAGGATGTGGAATATTCTACAGTTGTTTTGATCTCAAATTTCGCTGTGGGTGTGTTCTGGGCTTGTCCAAAATTCCACAGGAACAACTCATTACGCAGTGATTAGTAAGCAGGAATTCAGCCGGCACTGCGCCGGAGATTTGGAGCGCATGCCCGGCGTAACACTTGCCGGGACGCGCGGTGAAGGCTAAATTTGTTAACCGCACTTTTTTTGTTCAACTTTGTGAGTCATGTTAGGGTTAAGGACGTCCCTTTTAAAACCCCTTCCTGCAGACAGTGTGACCTCCCTCCTGCAATACCCTAGAAAATTAAAGGTATTCTCTTCAAGATTTTCGGCTGTAAAAATCTCCACCGAAACTCAAGATATACAGGCTGTCGGATTGACGTATGGTTCTTTACCTCTCGTTCACCTCTGACGTCCAGGGTTCGATTCCTGGGCGTGTATGTGGATTAGGTTTGCAGTCCATACTTGACCGCGTGGGTTTTCCCAGAAAATTTCCCTGGATTTTTCCTCCCGCTCCTAAAACTGCATCTCCTTCTTCGTCATCACAAGTTAAGGATCAATTAAAATAGTTGATGGCATAACATAAAGGACCTTAGTTGCCAAAGATGCCATGAAAATTGACAACAACGCTGCAAACTTTGTCCCACGTGCGACTTGTGTAAGTAGAGCGTGGCTCTACAGGATTATTAGTATATGCCACTTCATGACTTGCATATTTTACGGTTGGCCAAAGTCACGCAAAATGGCACTGGAAAGTCAACCAATACTTAACTGAAAAAAGGTGAATTTAATTGCAATAAAGATCATTCATAAAGATTTTTATTTTAGAAAATAGATAATACAAATATGTGCAGTTCTAATGGTAAATTGGAGTGACACCTTTACATGGAATTGCCATAATATTTAGTGGATATTTAGCAATTACAAAGGTCCTTGAATCTTTGCAGATTACCTTGTTACAACAGGAACTTTGTATTGTCAGGAATGAAAACAATGAAGATCTCAAATTATTATCCAAGCCGATTTTGTCGGCGAATCGGCCCCAAAAAGTGTTTACACAGACCGATCACGCCAATTTCGTCGGCCGACAGGTTAGTCGGTTTGTGTACACAGTAAACTCCTCAAAAAAGTTCGGAAAGTCAAGTTTGACTGACGATTTCTCCCTTGTTACTCATTTCCCTTGAATTTGGTATCATTGGAAAGCCCTGTTATTCCTCTTTACAGTGATTTGTCATTTGTTATGATTAATCAATTGGGGGATGTGCAGGGGTGGGTGGAAAGTGAAATGTCACAAAATTCACTGCTATATTGTCATGCAGTGCATTCCCCTTTTGCTTAGAGGATGGGAATGTGTCAATGCACTTTTTGACAATAGCAATGCATTTTGTGACATTTCATATTACACCTTTGCACATCCTACAATTGCTTGATCATAACAAATGACACATCATCGTAAAGAGGAATAACAGGGCTTTCCAATGATATAAAATTCAAGGAAAATTATTTTGAAGAGTTTATATCAACGGAGAATCCAATCGGCCACCGATTTTGTCGGCGAATCGCACCCAAAAAGTGTTTACACAGACTGATAACGCTAATTTTGTCGGCCGACAGGCCAGTCGGCTGGAAAAAAATCGGTTTGTATATTAAACCACGGCTTTGTAAGCATAATGTTGTGTTAACAGTGCTATTATTAAAAGGCTTGACGTCCAGCTAGCTACGCTAGGCTTACTGCAAATTGCTCCACACAATATGTACTGGAATGTTATTTATTGCGTACAATTTGTAACATTCTATGTATTCGTTAGACACTTTGCTTCACCACTAAAGGCGTATTTCAACCACTGAATGTTAAGAATTGAGAACTGAACAATTAAAACAACACGCTCGAAAATCTTCACAATGTTCACGTCGCCATTTTGGATCTTGCACTGATCCACTTTTCGAGAAGGATACCAGAGGTCACAGATCTCGATCAGGATCTGTGAGTTCACCATAGATCTGCGCAGATCCGGATCAGGATCCGCATCCGGACCCGTCTGAAACAAACGCGTCCCAAGTTACAAGTTCATCGCTTACTAACTTCAGTGTCAATGTTTTTATTTCGTCTGTTGCAAGGGTTCTTCAATTTTCGATGTCGTTGGCGGCGCTGTGCTCTGAAGTCTGTGGCACGTGGGGCAGCGTAGCCGTGTCCTCGGTGGGCGTGGTCGGGTCAAAGGTCAAGTTGTCGTAAATTTGGGCATCTCCTCCCGGTGCCGAGTCTGAAATCAGGGGCGGTTTATCCTCATAATCTGAAAATTATCGAAATAAAATCGGTATCGATATAAGTAAAAATTGACCGAACAAAATAAACCTTGGTCCCAACTGTCAAATGCAATGTAGTCACCCGCCCCCCTTCCCGAGATATATTTTAACCCTTCGAGATTCACCACACATAAAATTTCACGGGGACTCAAAAGGGAGACTCCAAAAGTGCTGTACCCTGGGGCTATTTTTCTGTCAGGCCATTATGTAGTTGTGCACTAGGACGGTGGTTGATAGCTTCTGTTGTACAGGGTGTAAAAATGAATGGAGCTTGGCTAGAAGCCAAGATTTCCCAGGGTAGGCCTGATTGCCGAGTGAACTCGACATTAAAGGCGACTTTACAAGCATGGACACAGTTTTTTAATTCTTTTCTCGGAACGGAGATGAGGTACTGAGCTGACCTACATACACGGGTTGGTTTTTAACATACATATCCTTAATCACACACGGAGCCACGCCGTTTGTAACAGTTTTCCAATCGTGTAATCGGGTACATTTACAAAGAACACAAACTGAAACTTGCCTGAAACGGGCCGGTTTGTTACCGAGGCTTGTGGCGTTTTGCCGCCCGAGTGGCCACCGTTAGACGAGTCGGGAGGCGGCATCGTCTCAGCCGGATCATCCGCACTTTGCTGTGGGGCTGCGGCCGACTGTCTTAGCGTGTGGATCTGGTCAATTAAAGGAGAAGTTCAGACTTTTTTCCATAAAATGGATTTCGCTCAAACCTAACAATCATATAAAATACCTCCCCAAAATACTATCCATGGGAAGAAAACAGGAAATTTGCAATCTCCAATTTGCATGTGGAAGCAAAAAGGTTGGTGTAATCACTGCACTGCTTTATGGAACGGATAATTAACATCGGTGGCCATTTTTGACGATATCCTTGAAAATATGCAGATTGAGAGCGGGAAATTTTAATGGTAATAAGGAAAATATGACACATGATATTAAAATCTCAACACCCATGGGAACAATATGAGGGCGCTCAAAATGGATCTGGTCACGCTCCTTTAATCTTACCACGATTGCCTGAGTTGGAGGCGACTCCTTGTTATAACAACACGAGCACGCCATACAGCAAGACGCTATAGCCAGAACCCACTCCAGAAATCCCAACAACAGCAACACAGCATGAACGATCACTACTCTAACCTGGTCGTTAAAGAAAAATTACATGATTGGAAAACTTTTTTTTTAAAATTAAAAACAGGAACAACAGCATTACAGAACTGAAGAATAATGTTGAAAAAAACTGCCTTGTATAAATTTTAGTCACATAGATGCAGTAATACTTCGGAAAACCTGAAAATTCAATGCATTTCTCATATGGCCATCCGCTATTTTAAAACAATCCAGTGTAGAGAGATCAGTGGAGGTCACTAGGTGACGTCAAAGCTTCAAACAGCGCCCTCACTCGTCCTGCTTACCGTTTCTCGTGGACAGCCAGCGTGGAGACGCCAATACGATGTGTTGCGACATTCCCGTAGATCGTGCACCAAGACCCAAATGTACATGCCGATTTGGCTCATGGCCACGAAAACGGAGACGAGTGACGCGACGTAGTAAGCTGTGATCTGCGGGAAAAAGACATAAAAAATGAGTCACTTCACGAGTCACGTGACGAGTAACATTACAAGTCATATTCAGAGCTATATCATAAGTCACGTTCCGAGTCACGCTCCGAGTCACGCTCCGAGTCAAGTCGTGAATCACGCTCCGAGTCACGTTCCGAGTTGCTTTCCAAGTCATGTTCTTAGTTGTAACGTGAGTCACGTTCCGAGTTACGTTCCTAGTCTTATTTCGAGTCACGTTCCAAGTCATATTCAGATTTACATCACGAGTCACGTTCCAAGTCACGTCACGCTCCGAGTTACGTTGTGAATCACGCTTAGAGTCACGTTTAGAGTCATGTCGTGAATCACGCTCCGAATCACGCCGTGAGTCACGCTCCGAATCACGCCGTGAATCACGCTCCGAATCATGTCGTGAATCACGCTCTGAATCACGCCGTGAATCACGCTCCGAGTCACGCTCAGAAGCACGTCGCGAAACACATCGTGTGTCACGTCGCGGGTCACACTTCAAATCACGTTACGTTTCACACCAAGTTGAATGTATCTAGATTGCGTCGCTAGGTGGCGCTATAAAATCTCCACTTCTTACCACTCTGTTGTTTCTGCTTGAAGAGGCCAAACCGAGGACTCCAGTCGTTACGTAAAACTTCAAGAAAACATTCAAATATTCAAAAAGTCAGTTATCAATACCAATGAATTAATCAATTAAAAGTTAATTAATAAAATTCAAGCATGTTTAATTGCGACTAAAGGTTCTGGACGCAATAAAGTAACCTTTTATGGAAAAAGAAAAACATTGCGTCAGTGTGTTCTTCACGCCTTTTGTGGAGATAATAATTATTTTGCAAAATTTCCAGAACGATACTTTCCCCGCCTTCTGGGGCGTGTATGTGGATTGGGTTTGCAGTCCCTACTTGATCGCGTGGGTTTCCCCCTGGGGGATTTCCCCGGGGTTTTCCTCCCACTTCTAAAACTGCAACTCCTTCTTGGCCATCTCAAGTTGATAATAAAGTATAGTTAAAGCTAATACCGTATAGCTGATACATAAAGGGCCTCAGTTGCCGAAAATGCCATAAAAATTAACAACTATAATCTCCTCAAAAACGTTCGGAACCGCAAGTTTGACTGACGATTTCTCTCTTGTTACCAAATCATTTTCCTAAAATTTTGTATTATTGGAAAGCCCTGTTATTCTTCTTTACAATGATGTGTCATTTGTTATAATTAAGCAATTGGGGGATGTGCAGCACAGCTGAATATGGGGATGTTACAAAATACATTGCTATTGTCCAAAAGTGTATTGACTTGCTGCTGTATCGGAGTTTTCACTGTATGACAATGGCAATGCATTTAGTCACTTTACATCCACCCCCATATTCAGCTGTGCTGCGCATCCCCCGATTGCTTAAACATAACAAATGACACATCATAGTAAAGACGAATAACAGGGCTTTCCACTGATACCAAATCCAAGGAAAATGATTTCGTAACAAAAAGAGAAATCGCCAGTCAAACTTGAGTTTTGGAACTTATTTTGAGGAGTTTACCGATTTGATGTTTTATATTCAGAACGATTAAAACTTACTGCGATGCTGGCCCATATTCCTACAGCAACGTTGGCGAGATAAGATTTTAACACTATGGCCGCAATACCACACCCGCAACACCCGAAAGCGAAGACGATGTGAAAAGCACCAAGGCATAACCCACAGGCCGGCGAATAGTTATGGTTTAACACCATTTTTTTCTGAAACCAAAATGAATCTTTATGATAGATTAAAGATAACAGGATGATTTGAAAACTGTTATAAACAGCGTTATCTCCATGTGTGATTGAGGATGTGTATGATAAAAACCAACCTGTGTATAAGTCAGCTCAGTGCCTCATCTATACGTGCCGAGAAAACAATGAAAACTTGTATTGTATACTTGTATAGTCGCCTCTAATGTTGAGTTCACTCACCAGTCCTGCCCACCCTGGGAAATCTGGGCTCTAGCCAAGCTCCATTCACGTGTAAACAGAAGCTATCAATCGTCTTATCATGTGTACAAGTCAGCTCAGTACCTCATCTACGTTCCGAGAAAAACAATAAAAAACGGCATCCATGCTTTCAAGAAATTGTGCTAAGCCGCTGTCCTATCTATGTCCTAAGTTTCTAAGGAAGTTTCTACTAAGGCCTTGGACGATTTTGAATGAGCGAAACGACTGTTTGAATTTGAAAAAACGCATTTATCGAAAAAAATGCTAAAATAACGAAATCGAATGACTTCATTTGATGTTCGAATGCTCATATAAATAAATCAAATAAATAATATGCATTGGACATTCGGAACCAATTCTATCTTCCTTTTGAGTATATGCACTTTGAGTTGCCCCCACCCCTCTCCACGAGCTGCCTCACCCCTTAGGTGGGGATTTCATGCCCCAGGGTGGGGAATTTGACGCATAGAAATTACATTTTCAGCGCACGTGGGAGCAAAACGTTTTGGCCCCACGGGTGGGACCCACATTTTGCCCCAGGGGTGGTACTGTCACTCGAAAGGTGACAATCCCCACCTCTTAGGTGGGACAGCCCGGGGGTGGGGTGGGGTGGGGGGTGGGGTGGGGGGTGGGGGGTGGGGGGGACATTATTGACAGGTGAATATAAAAGGTTTTCCTTGCATGTATAGCTTTAAGCGTAATTTAGACATAAACATTGACGCCAGACACGAGAGCATGTCAGGCCTATAAGTACTTAGACTTGATGGATTTCTAAATTGACCAGATTTCGAGTTTTTTAAAGTCGTCATGGTTACTGTATGACGTGTACAACACGCTCGCCATAGAAGACCTCGTTCGCGCGCATTCCTTATTCCCGCGGGAAACTTTTGCCTTATTTATTCTAAATAACCGGACGTGAGTGTTGAGACCACAGAAAGATATTTTCTCGTTCAGGGTTAAGATTGTTTCCACGAAATGTCCTTAGGGCTGTCCAAAATGATATTGGAAACAAATTATTTTCCCAGACTATATAGTATATTTTAACTTATGTTAATCTTATTCATTTACTGGATTGTTTTTATATTTGTGCGTTTTTGTTTTGTTTAGCATTTGTTTACTGTTTGTTTTGTTTGGTTTTTAGTGCTTATATTGATTTGGCGAAATTAAATTTCATAATTTTTGTTGATAGAACTGTGGACAGAATTTGTTCATGCTGTTTTTTACTGCATCCATCCCAAACTCATTGACTGGTGCTAGCGTGGATCCTAATATCACGTTTTTAACATCGGGGCGGGAATTTTGGGGAAAAAATATTGACTCTCAATACACGATCTCCGGAAGTCACGAGTCTCGCGGAGTCCCGTACGTTCTCCGGGTCAACTTACACGGTGTATGCCTACTGTCGTGTCTCGTGTAGCAAAAAATAAGAATATTATAATCGGTGAGAGATTGCCCAGCATTGAAAACATGAATACATAACTGGGCACTAGGCCTGGCCACGCAACAAAAATGTGAATATATGAGCAAATTATACCGATGCTACATGGAGATCACTCTATTTTGTACCCAACTTGAATGACCAATAAATTATGCATTGTTTGTGTAAAGGTATAGGCCTACACATAGCCAAGTGAAATCCATTCGCATAATAAACTAGCAATATTATTGTCAATAATCATGTACATGTACATCAATTTGCCCACCTACTCCCAATTTAACACGGCTAATTTATAGTTCTTATAAAGTAGACGAAAAACATTGAAGCTTAAAAGACCACCATTATGGCGTGCAAAAGCGAACAGAGCGAATTCGTTTCGTGCTGAAATTCGGGCCAAACATTTTTCGCCCGTGACTGTGTATACCGCCATTATAAATAAAGATATTCTATGGCCCCAAGTATGACAATACAGGGGCGGATCCAGGAATTTTTCCAGGAGGGGGTTTTGCCACCAGGGAGGGGTTTTGCCCGTCAGATTTTTATGTCCGCTTGTTTCGGACAGGCGGACACACACAAAATGCATTACATTATATTTTTTTGGGTGTCGGAGCAGGGAGGGGTTTTGACCCCCCAAACACCCCCTCTGGATCCGCGCCTGCAATAATTAATACCATTACGAGAAATACCATTCACAAAAATTACAAAATTACCACAGTGTGGTATTATTTTTTGGAATAACATATAGGCCTAGGCCTACACTACTAGTATACTCACAATAAGTTAGGGATATTGGTATGTTGTCAATTTTTGATTTTTTCACTTATTCCTGTGACAAGGTGTGTCTGTCATGCAGATACAATTGTCTATACAAAATTACTTAAGCAGAATGCATACCCTCAATAAAATATCTGCGTACACCCCACAATATCCCTAACTTATTGTGAGTAGTGTAGCCTATATAGTCAACAGTAGCCCTATAAAACGCAACTGTGGTTGAAAAAAAGGAGATAATTTTAAATGTTATACACCGTTGCATTTTTGCCACAAAATAAAGAAAAATACGAATATAGTTAAACTTACCATTAATTCCGCGTGTGCTTTAAAACGTCGTGCTCTTTCACACGACGCTGTCAAAATGAACATATGGGTGCGGCGTGCAGGCGGTAGACCAATTTTTAATTTTAATCTAATAAATGCGTGTGTTTCTCCTGCTTAGCGCGTTCCTATTACACGCTTTACCTCGTCCGTTTGTCCTGTCTATTCTTTTAAATTAATCCCGGGTCTAATAAGCGACTGTTTGCCGAGCCGAACCAGGCGAAGTGGCTTTCCGCGCCGGCGTGGTTTAATGGTTAACCCAAAGTCTACAGTCGAACCATGTTTTGGCGCTCTTAAGCCGGATTAGCGATTATTATTGGATGTCTGCGTTGTCATGCAACTACGCAATAGACGAATCCCACATTAACCAATTTGAGACCGGTCTGCGCACTTCCGGGTTTGATAACGAGGCTAAGTAAACTAATAATGTACGCACGTGAATGCACAATCATCTGCACTCCCAATAAGTGCCACGCAGAAATTAGCACACGTACACAAACACACATTCAGCCATTGTACAGTATTTGTAGCGCATGCGCTTGAACTGCCGACTTCACGCGAAAAGCCTCGGTTTCAATGGGGAGGTGCAGCGCAGAACGGGCTAGCCTCAGAAATTCGTCTATACTGCCGAAGTGAAACGTCATCTTTTGTTAGTTGCCTAGGCAATGGCTCTACACTAAAAATCACTGAACCGTGTCCCTGTGCTTTTGCAAACAGTAACAAAATATTAATAGAATTAGAAACGACGCACATCGTACACGATTCTGGCTGGCAACCATTTTTGCAATAAAAGGCAAATAAATTATGTGCTCAGCAAATGTTTGTGCTAAACTGCGCCATAAAATTGGCCCCAGTTGTAGATTGGTATGGGGCACTCAAATGAAGAAAAAGGGGGTATCAAAAATATGATCTGGAACTTTTTTAGATTGGTTCCCGATCCCTATAGATTGGTTCGCTTATTGCGAAAATATATTCTCTTGTTGAATGGTTGAATGGTTTATTAACCTCTGCGACCCCAGCATGGGGTATGAGAGCCAGCTTAAAATACAAAACTGTTTAGCTAAGTAACTATAAAACAAATACAATTAAAAAATAGAACATTAATTATCAGAACTAAAAACTAAAATAAAATGAAAATAAAATGAGCTTAAAATAAAAAATAAATAAAAAATAAAAAATAAAAGACTTTAAATAGTGGAAGCTAAATGCAAACTACATGTATAAGAGCAAAACAAAAATAATGAGTTTACGGGAACTTAGTCAGAATAATCTTAATCAATTTGGCAAGGTTACAGAGTTGGCGAGAACTGCACACATTGAATAGCAATCCCAATTTATCCACATTTGGTCTCTGCCAGTAAAACTTCTTAATCAAGCTATGTCTGTCACCACTTAGTGAGTTACAAACAAGTAAATAATGGAATTCATCACAGAGATCCATCTTATTACATAAAGGACATAGGGTATAATTTGGAGGCGAATCAGTTGGTAAATAGCGAAATTCGGTCACAGGTAGGCGGTGATTTCCACTACGGAAGCGTGTTAATGCTGTTCTACAAGAGTTGTTAAGTTTAACAAGATAATTTTCAAAATTTACATCAAATTTAATCGTTTTATAAAAGGTACATAGTCTGTTATTAGAAATATTACTTTCCAAGTTTTGTAAGGCATTGTCTTTAAGTCTTTCTTCAAAATCTGCAGATAATGTGGAAGGGAACCAGTCTAGAACTTTTTGACCCTTTTTTTTTTTTAAAGAGCGCCCCCATTTTTGGGAGCCTGCCCCTCCCACCCCTTGAAGAAAGAGTGAATCGCCCACTCGCCGCCAGATCATGGACCTTAAAAACCAAGGTCAGATTTATCATTTACTACTTGTGACATTTCATCTGTCATTAAATGCGTTTTATTTCAATTAATTTTGGCGAAAACGCAAAAACAAAAAGTAAATTGTTCTGCCACTGTCCAAGCGGTGCAGCGCCCTCTTTTGTTATGTTATGTGATAGGAGACGGCATGGTACCAGCTAAGTTACCACGTCCACATTTCATGCCTTTTGCACGTGAAATCTCCGTTTGGGTAAAACTAGGTTTATAACTTTTTGTTAAAAAAATAGACGTTAGCAAGTTAGTAATTCTTATCAACGATATTCTTGTCTTTGTCGGTGATTAGTTTCAAATGGGGCATGTGACTGGGTAGGGAAAAGTTAAAAAGGAGGCTGGGGAGGAAGGGGTGGGGGATTCTGGGGTGGCATGGGATGATGGGTGGAGGCCGAGGATGGGATTCTGGGGAGTGAGGTGGTTTGGGGTGAAGGGGGGGGGTAGGGGGGGGGGGGGAATTTCCAGTGAGTTGTGAATTTAGGAAGGAAAGTGTCATGAATTTATTTATTTTGTGCCGCGTCGTGTCCGTGCATGGTAATCTTTCCGTTTTGTAGCCCTACAATGAATTAGGGCTGTAAATAGCTCGCTTTTCAAATCTGACTTATTACAGTCGCAAATCACAGCCCTAATTGAGGTATGTACGACAATACCAAGTCTCAAACTGCTCAAATCTGACAAAGTTCCACTACAAATATCGTCCGAAGCACATCAGACCAAAGCACTTTCACATACACCATTGTAATCCTGAGAGTCTAGTGTTTCATAAAATAACGGTAATGCTTACGGAATCGTCAATTTGGCCATCTACGATGTCTGGAAACATTGGACAAAATTCGGACAACGTTGTGACCTGCATCCCTATGGGCGACGCCATCTTAGCTGATATGCTGGCGCTTCTCGATCATGAGACGTCAAGGAGCCCGGCTAACTGTGCAATTTGCATAATTCATATTGACGTCGCGTGTGCTTATCCCAGCTGGCAATACGTCACGCGCGCAGTGCAGCAAGTTATCGAACTGTGCGAGTGACGTACTAGTACTACTAGTACTTGCCAGCTGGGATAAACACACGGACGTCAATATGAATTATGCATATTGCCCAGCCGGGCTCCTTGACCGAGAAGCGCCACCACGCGTCCAGCATATCAGCTAAGATGGCGTCGCCCATAGGGATGCAGGTCACAACGTTGTCCGAATTTTTTCCAGGCATCGTAGATGGCCAAATTGACGATTCCGTAAGCGTTACTGTTATTTTATGAAACACTAGACTCTCAGGATTACAATGGTGTATGTGAAAGTGCTCTGGTCTGATGTGCTTCGGACGATATTTGTAGTGGAACTTTGTCAGATTTGAGCAGTTTGAGACTTGGTATTGTCGTACATAGCTCAATTAGGGCTGTGATTTGCGACTGTAATAAGTCAGATTTGAAAAGCGAGCAATTTACAGCCCTATTTTTAGGGCTAGGTGCTGGCGTACTAAAAGCACAGGTAGATTACCATGCACGAACACCCATAATTTTCCTTGTTATGACGTCATACTCATAATCATATTCTGCATTTTCTGTCGGTCGCTGCAACGACATAGGGCCTACATGACGTACTGATGCTCCTAACCATATTTTGTTATTTGGCCTATCACGATCCTGCAACAAACGTTTTGAATTTCTTGGTTTTCAGGTTTAATTTCCTAGCCGCTGTGTGAACAATCATGAAGTCGACGTCGGGATCGTACAAAGCGCCCTCGTGGTTGGGCCGTATGTCGGTCGAGAAGCAGGAAACGCTACTCAAACTCTGCATTTTGGCTTTCTGCATGATTCTGTGTAAGTCACTGTTTTGAAATACTGTCGGGCCTACATGTTTTTATTCAATTTTACTTTCTCTCCGGGGTGAATGGAACTTATTCAAATTATTCAGAAAATGGATTTCGCTCTAACCTAAAAATCGTATAAAATGCCGGTATTTTTTTCGTATACATTGAACAAAGATTTTAAGGAAATTACCTCCTTGAATCAACAGATCATCAAATTCTAAGATATACTTCCCACTTGCACTTCTGTCGAAAAATGTTGCATTTCTGAGATAAATAAATAATAAAATTACTGCATAAAGTAATGCACAAAATGACGTGCGACCGGTCTGTGCGTAAGCGCGACAACAGAGGGCGCTGCGCGCGCGCGTGAATGGTTATTTAGTGCACTAACTGAAGGCAATTTATGAAGAAGAAAACGTGATTTTTCTACAGAAAAGCAACATTTGCGACAAAAGTGCAAGTGGGAACCTTGTATATCTTAAAATTACATTATGTGTTGATTCCAGGAGGTAATTTCCTTAAAATCTTTGTTCAAATGTATACAAAAAAAATACCAATATGACGTCACATGATATGGTATCAAAATCTCAGCTTTGAAATGGACCTTACGACGTATTTCACAGACTTTCAAACACATCCATGAATACTTCTTTATAAGGGCCTAATTTCAATTTTCCTTCACAGCTTTCGCAACTCGCCTCTTCTCCGTTCTACGTTTTGAGAGCGTCATCCACGAGTTTGATCCGTACTTCAACTATCGAACGACGCGTTACTTGGCGGAAGAAGGTTTCTATCGTTTCCATAACTGGTTCGACGATCGAGCATGGTACCCTCTGGGACGCATTATCGGCGGGACAATCTACCCAGGTATAGTTCACTGAAAACGTGGAACTTTTTACGTCGCGCGTTGACAAGAAAAACTAGACTAAAAGTGTTGAAAGCAATGGTAATGAACTCCACGATCCTCGGATATAGTGTCTGAGGATGGGGGTGAAAATTTTTATATTTTCGCATATTTTTGGGTAAAAGATTGATAAGAATTGAGAAGTTGATTATTAATATTTTCTTTAAAGGCCCAGTGTATCATTTGCAATGACCCCAAAAAGTAATCGACGAGTTTACAGGGGAAAAGTTCTGAAAGTAAAGATTGAATTAATAGCAACTACCCAATGAAAGGTTTCCGCTCAAAATGATATAATTTTACCAAAAAATAATTCGTACAGATGAAATTATTTAGATCGTTTGCAAACGATTTACTTATTTTTGGTTCGCATCTACGCGGTCCAAAATGCATGGGCGCTGTGTACTGCGTGTGCGTGTTCCATCCAACGCGATGCATTTTTATGGATCGCGCGCACACGCAGTATATGATGTGCGCCACAGAGTGCATGATGTAAGCCACATAGTACCAGATCAACTGAGAACGAATATTTGAAACACCTCGCCAAGACCAGGGCCCAATTTCATAGAGCTGCTTAAGCATGAAAAATTGCTTAAGCATGAAAAACCTTACTTGATAAAATGAGGTTACCAGCAAAAATTTCATGTGATTGTCATGGTAATGAAACAGTCCTCTAAAACTGGTCATATAATATTTCTATCACATGAGGATTTCACTGGTAACATACTCTACTGAGCAAGAGTTTTTTGTGCTTAAGCAATTTTTTGTGCTTAAACACCTCTATGAAATTGGCCCCAGGAAAACGCATATGGATTTTCATGTTTTTTTTAAACGTGGTACATTTGACAAAGCTGAAATTTCTTCGGATGAGTTTGTTGATGTCTTTCTTTTGATTTATAATTGTTTTATTCGCAGAATCGCTCAAAAACAGATCATCTTAGAGCCTTTAACCCTAACTCCCTAGGGTGTATGTAATATCATATTGATTTTCCAGGATTGATGTTAGGGTTAAAATTACTTGAAGACAGAGGCTCGTCAGCAATGCGAGCACCAAATTCGTGCCACTAATTAATATGCAGTATTTCATGGCATGAATTTGGCGCGCGCGCATTGCTGACGAGCCTGTGCATTTAACATGTAAGTGTAGATTTCATGGCTTTTTTTTGTTTGAAAAAACATAAACTTTTTCAGCCTCTTTCATATGTTTTGCAGACAAGATCTGAACCCATGATCAACTTCTTAATTCTTTCAAAAAGGTTTTACTTGACTTGGCTTTTATTTCCTGTAAATTTTATTTTCTCACAGGCCTTATGGTGACTTCTGCCATCATCTACCATACCCTGAATTTCCTACATCTTACCATCGACGTGCGAAACGTCTGCGTGTTTCTGGCGCCGCTGTTTTCGTCGCTCACCACGCTCGTCACCTACCATCTGGCCAAGCAGCTCAAGGTAGACATTTGGCTTTTTTTCTTTTTATTAGTTATTTGGGAACATTCTTATACCACGTTTCTCCAAATTTGATCAGGTGTCCCAATGAAATAGTATGAGGTGAATTGTGAAGCAAAATGCATTGCAACTGGCCAATGTCTTGGGCCAAAAACTTGGAACAGAAATTTTGTACACAAAATTTTGGACAAAAAACCTTGGACAGAAAACTTTGGGATAAAATTACTTGGGACAGAAAACTTAGGATCAAAACAAATCTTGGGATCAAAACAAACCTTGGGATCAAAACAAATATTGGGATCAAAACAAATCTTGGGATCAAAACAAATCTTGGGATCAAAACAAATCTTGGGATCAAAACAAATCTTGGGATCAAAACAAATCTTGGGATCAAAACAAATCTTGGGATCAAAACAAATCTTGGGATCAAAACAAATCTTGGGATCAAAACAAATCTTGGGACAAAAAACTTGGACGACTCGGAATGACAAATCAGGCACATTGCAATTCCAAGTCCAAAAAATGTCTTCCATTTTTAAAAAATAACTTCAGGACACCGGTGCCGGCCTTGTCGCAGCTGCCATGATCTCAATTGTACCTGGCTACATCTCAAGATCGGTTGCCGGTTCCTACGACAACGAAGGAATCGCAATCTTCTGCATGTTGCTGACGTACACTCTCTGGATTAAATCGGTCAAGACGGGATCCATGTTCTGGGCAGCTCTGTGCGCTCTGGCCTACTTCTACATGGTCAGTTTGTCAGTTTTTATTTTCCAGAAATTTATCATTTTTTTGACAATTTTAGAAATCTCTCTACGTAAACATTTTTGGGGAAAATTACATTGTGCTTGTGTGGCCTAAAACACACATGTTTCTTTTAGCACGCCAAATTTTTTTAACAAGTGCCCTCAATTGTTTTAGAAAACTTGTGCGAGTCTAGTTGTCACGCAAGTGCCATGACATACAGCGCTTTACCATTAATGTACTGTGCTGCTCGGCGACCTGACCGAGTATGCAACGAGTAGCGAAGCGGACGTGTACAAGTCTAATCCATAAGCAAGCGCCATCTTTGCCTGCATCGCAACGGCCGAGCGTGTGGTGTGTGTGATGCGTGCATGTGCAGTGTAGTGCTAGTGCGGGCCGCGGCTGGCGCGATGCGGTACGAAGAAAACGGGAAACTTGCAATCTCTAAATTGGATGTGGAAGCAAAAAGGTTGGCGTAATACTGCACTGATTTATGGAACCAGATAAATTAGTTTACAAAACAGTAGTGGTTTTTTTACGATATCCTTAAAAATACACGGATTGATAACGCAAAATTTCAGAATGGTAATGAGAAAAATATGACAATTGATATGGTTTCAAAATCTTAACACCCATGGGGAAAATGGGGGGCTCAAAAATATGGTCTGAACACGCTCCTTTAATTTGTCGTATCTTGTTGCGTTGATCCAGGTTTCGTCATGGGGAGGCTACGTATTTCTAATCAACCTGATTCCGATGCACGTTCTTGCGTTGATGGTAACAGGTCGTTTCAGTCATCGTATCTACGTGGTCTATAACACCGTCTACTGCCTGGGAACTATACTGTCCATGCAGATATCGTTTGTTGGGTTTCAGCCCGTGCAGTCCAGCGAACATATGGCCGTAAGTGGGTCTTTTTGGGGCCGTCAAAAGTTGTCAACATACTACGTATCAACTTTTTTTGTGTCGCTTCCTTGAATTGTCAACATTTTACAGTGCATGTAAAGTCCTACGCAGCCCCCGACCCCCCTTCCCCCGACCCCCCTTCCCCCGACCCCCCTTCCCTCGACCCCCCTTCCCTCGACCCCCCCGACCCCGACCCCCCCGACCCCGACCCCCCTTCCCCCGACCCCCCCGACCCCGACCCCCCCGACCCCTTCCTATGCTCTGTAGACCCGTGAAAATGTTGACAACTTCAGACGGTCCATTATGATGGTGTTCTTTTGGCGACCGAGATATTTTCCTATAAATGCACTTAAAGGCCCTATGTATCATTTGCAGATTCGTGGATTAAGAGTGTAACATATCTAAGGAAGAATGTTGGTAAACTAGCCTGAAGAAATTTTAGCTACTTGGATGCATCAATGCTTCAGAAAACCTTGAAAATCTATATATGGATTTTGTGTACAAGTAAATGGTAAAAAAGTCCCGTGCACGGGACTTTGTTTTTAGAAACCCACCTTCGGTTGTCAATTTCCAGCATGAAATACCATTTTGAACGGAAATAAATTCATGTGGTGATTGTTACCATTGCTATCAACATTTTGAGTAAGGTTTTTCTTGTCAACTCATGAAAAACAAAATTGGGTCATTGCAAATGATACAATGGGCCTTTAATAAACGACACATTTTTCCCCCCTCAAGGCCTTGGGCGTATTCGGACTGTGCCAAATCTACACCTTCGTGGAGTACGTACGTTCGCGTCTCAGCCAGCATTACTTTGAGGTCCTGTTCCGCAGTGTTGTTCTCATTGTCGCTGTAACTGTTGGCGCGGCTGGTGCTGTTCTTATGGCCACCGGAAGTATCCTTAGAATTTATAAGGCTTGAGACGTAGAGAATTGAACTGTTTGTTGTGGAGTCTGATCACAGATTGAAGGGTTGGGTTTTCACGACTTTGACCAGAAATCAGCGAAAAAAATAAATAAACTCCTCAAAAACTTTCGCAAACTCAAGTTTGAGTGACAATTTCTCTCTTGTTACCAAATCATTTTCCTTGAATTTGGTATCATTGGAAAGCCCTGTTATTCCTCTTTACAATGATGTGTTATTTGTTACGATTAAGCAATTGGGGATGTGCAGCACAGCTGAATATGGGGGTGGGTGTAAAGTGAAATGTTACAAAATGCATTGCTATTGTCAAAAAGTGTATTGACACATTCCCATCCTCCAAGTAAAAGGGGAATAATAAACTGCATGAGATAACCACCCCTCCCATAGATCACTTAAGATACGCCCCAAACCCCTGCCTGGCTTGCCCTAATTATTAGGTATGAATAAGATATTTTTATGCCACAGACTTGCAGAAAGTTGAACTAATTTCAACTTTTTCAAATGTTTGATGTGAGATGTTTGTCGGATATGCATTCGCCTTTGCATGAAGTATGCACTGCCCCTTAGCGTGACTTTTAGGAATAAATATTTTTTTCCTGAGCCTCGTCACTAACAGAAATCTCTCCGTGGACCGGTCGTTTCTACTCCCTGCTCGATCCATCGTACGCTAAGAACAACATCCCGATCATCGCGTCCGTTTCTGAGCATCAGCCCACTACGTGGAGCTCGTTCTACTTTGACTTGCAGATGCACGTCTTCATGTTTCCAGGTAACTTAACAGTTTTTTCTTAGGGCTAAGAATTTCACAAAATTTCGTATGCAATACTGGTATGGTGCCTAATCGCCATTGAAATAAAACAGCCACACTTGGTATGAGATAAAAATCGTCAGGGCCTTATCAGGATTTGAACCCGAGACCTCTGACACACCGGGCAGATGTTTTACCAGCTGAGCTATAAGGCACAGTGGTATACTCCCCCTGGGCAAAGTAACGAACACAATATATCTGGTATGGTGCCTAATCACCATTGTAATGAAACAACCACACTTGGTATGAGAGAAAAATCGTAAGGGCCTTATCAGGGTTCGAACCTGAGACCTCTGACTCACAGGGCAGATGCGCTACCAGCTGACCTATAAGGCACAATATTACATGTAAACTTTTTTTGTAAAATATTTTGAAGTAGTAAAACTTAATTTTTATCAACCAATTGTTCTTCATTACAACATATAGTTTTCCTACTTTGAGCCTAAAAATCTCAAAAACTTAACGCATTTTTGTAACGTATTTAGTTGGCTTCTGCATTGCTAAATTTGACTTTTTTAACCTGCTGCTGTTTCCTGTCATAAAAATACCCACTCATTGACCAATCAGAGGCAAGGACATTAACCTTAAGCTTTTCTCAGCCAATCAAAATGACCTCACATGCAATACTAAGCATACGCCGCCATATTGAATTTGTTGAATTTTACTTTTCTTAACTCACAATTTTTGTAAAAAACCTGACCTTAAGAAAAATTTTGTAAAGCCTATATTCCAACGTGCTTACAAAGTAAGTTATTCGCTAACAGCCTTAAAGGCACAGGCTCGTCAGCAGTGCGCGCGCCAAATTCGTGCCACAAAATGCGCAGCTCCGTGTAGCAAAGGCATGGAGCTGCTTATTTCGTGGCACGAATTTGGCGCGCGTGCATTGCTGACAAGGCTGTGCCTTTAATGATAAAAATTTACTGCAGTTAATTTTTGTATGTCCTTTTCTTTTTATAGTTGGAATGTACTACTGCTTCTCAAAATTAACGGACGCCAACATTTTCATCATTTTGTACGGAATCACCAGCCTGTACTTCTCGGTAAGAACAAGTCTTTTTATAAAAAAAAAATTAAAGATGAATTTTATAAATTGTATGTGCACACGCATTTTTTAAAAATAATAGGACGGCGGTTTCGCATAATTTCTTGAAAGCATGGAAAAAAAATTTCACTGTTTTCTCGGAACGTAGATGAGGTACTGAGCTGACTTATACATAGCCCCGCGAGCAGTGCTTCGGGAAAACCCTCAGCCCTGTCGTCTTATGTACTCCAAATCTGTGGCAAACTCACGCAAATGAAATTTGTCCCATGGCTCTGATATTTGCTCAATAGGTGCACTCACCCCAGTTTGCAAATATTCCGAAGAGTACGCATCGATCAGATGTCTAGTTTCGGTGAAATCGTGGGAAAAGTTTGAGACCCCGTGCGATGAAATACCGACTTTCACCAAAAATCAAATGCGCGAGAGCGGAGAGGTCAACACTAGACTGGTTCCACATCCTGAATTAAATATGAGGACAGCGAACCAGTCTAGATTGTGTTGACCTCTCCGCTCTATCGCATGGTGAAAGTCGTTATTTCATCGCACGGGAGGGTCTCAAACTTTCCCCACGATTTCACCGAAACTAGACATCGGATCGATGCGTACTCTTCAGAATATTTGCAAACTGGGGTGAGTGCACCTATTGAGCAAATATCAGAGCCATGGGACAAATTTCATTTGCGTGAGTTTGTCACAGATTTTGAGTACATTAGACGACAGGGCTGAGGGTTTTCCCGAAGCACTGCTCGCGGGGCTAACTTATACACAGGTTGGTTTTTATCATACACATCCTCAATCACACATGGAGACAACGCCGTTTGTAACAGTTTTCCAATCATGTAATCTGCCCTTCAGGGCGTGATGGTGCGTCTGATGTTAGTGTTGGCTCCAGTCATGTGCATTCTGTCTGGCATTGGCGTTTCGTCCATTCTGTCGACCTACGTCAAAAATCTCGACATCAACAAGCCAGAGAAGAAATCCAAGAAGGCTGAAGCCAGCTCGAGCTACCCAATTAAGAATGAGGTCAGTGACAAACTCCATGAGGCTAGATTTACACTGGGACTTTGAGGCTCCAGCTGGTATTCACAAAACGACTTAAGTCATGAAATTTAAGCGCCCCGCTTAAATTCTAGACTTAAGTCAAATCATAAAGTTAAGTGGTATTCACAGCGCGTTTTCTTTTAGTGGCCCGCTTGTTTTTGAGACTTAAACTTAAGTGTGGTCTGACCTGTCTTAAGTGCATTTAACGCTGGGTCAACTGTCATCAATTGCATTGTTTTTCTGCCCAGTGTGTTATTGAAAAACGGCTATATGATTGATTAGAGAACGCCTAAACAATTTAGACATTGGGAGATTACAACAGATTTCAATTTCTATTCTTACTGACCTTAAAAAGCCTTCGTTTTCCGTCTTTGTTCACCACTGACCATTGACTATACCGCATAGCACAACGTACGTACGTCGTCTACTTGTGGTACGTGCACGTGTATGTGCACGGCACGCGCGTAATGTGCGCGTATGATACACGCGCGTAGTAATCGAATGTTTTTGAAACGTCCGCGCGTGGTCTGCGCTGCTTTGATTGCAGAGACACTATGACGTGCAGAGTTAAGCGTCCACTAATTGATTAAGTACACCACTAAGGTAAGCGGGACGCTTAAATCTTTTGTGAATACGAAGTTGAGTGCTCCACTTATCTTAGCGGGGTGCTTAGATTTAAGACAGACTTTTGTGAATACCGCCCCTGCATACTCATTAAAAAGCTCCTAGAATCAATAAGAAATTGGTTGTGCTAAGACATTTTGAGTATTTTAATTTTATGTTGTCTTGTCCTTATTTGACAGGTCGCCTCAGCCGTCATTCTCTTGATGACGCTTTTCCTAATCACCTACACTTTCCACTGTACCTGGGTGACCTCCGAGGCCTATTCGTCCCCGTCCATCGTCCTGTCGGCCCGGGCCGGCGACGGCAGCCGAATCATCTTTGACGATTTCCGCGAGGCGTACTACTGGTTGCGACACAACACGGAAGAGGTTTGAAAATGCGGTGTTTCAAAATAACGTGATTTTTTTTTCATTCCGAGTTTCAAAATTTCAAGTGAATGTTTAGCAAAATTATTTTTACGTAAATTATTATTTTGTTCGCAGGATTCTAAAGTGATGTCTTGGTGGGACTACGGCTATCAGATAACGGCTATGGCTAATCGGACAATTCTCGTTGATAACAACACGTGGAATAATACGCACATATCGCGTGTCGGTCAGGTAAAGCCCCAATACATCATTTGCAGTGACCCAAAATGTTACTTCACAAGTTGACACGAAAAACCCGAATTAAAATGTTGATAGCAATGGTAACGAACACCATATGATTTGTTTCCATGTAAAATGGTACCTTTGTGTAAGAAATTGCCAACTGAAAGTACTTTTTTTTTAAAAGTCGGAGGTCTTGGGGAAAGTCTGAGGGAGTATACCACTGTGCCTCATAGCTCAGCTGGTAGAGCATCTGCCCGGGGTGCGAGAGGTTTTGGGGAAAACCTGAGGGAGTATACCACTGTGCCTCATAGCTCAGCTGGTAGAGCATCTGCCTAGTGTGTCAGAGGTCTTGGGGGGAAAACCTGAGGGAGTATACCACTGTACCTCATAGCTCAGCTGGTAGAGCATCTGCCTGGTGTGTCAGAGGTCTTGGGGAAAACCTGAGGGAGTATACCACTGTGCCTCATAGCTCAGCTGGTAGAGCATCTGCCTGGTGTGTCAGAGGTCTTGGGAGAAACCTGAGGGAGTATACCACTGTGCCTCATAGCTCAGCTGGTAGAGCATCTGCCTGGTGTGTCAGAGGTCTTGGGGACAACCTGAGGGAGTATACCACTGTGCCGCATAGCTCAGCTGGTAGAGCATCTGCCTGGTGTGTCAGAGGTCTTGGGAGAAACCTGAGGGAGTATACCACTGTGCCTCATAGCTCAGTTGATAGAGCATCTGCCTGGTGTGTCGGAGGTCTTGGGGGGGAAAACCTGAAGGAGTATACAACTGTGCCTCATAGCTTGGCTGGTAGATCATCTTCCTGGTGTGTCAGAGGTCTTAGGGAAAACCTGAGGGAGTATACCACTGTGCCTCATAGCTCAGCTGGTAGAGCATCTGCCTGGTGTGTCAGAGGTCTTAGGGAAAACCTGAGGGAGTATACAACTGTGCTTTATAGCTCAGCTGGTAGAGCACTGTGGTTATGCGCTATACCAAACATTACATTCGTTCATTTTGTAAAAGATTTTACAAATTTACAATTAATTTTTCAAATTTAAATATTTTTTTGTATCTGTAGGCTATGGCCTCCACCGAAGACAAAGCGTACGAAATTATGAGAGAACTTGACGTCAACTACGTGTTGGTAATATTTGGGGGTCTGACTGGTTACTCCTCTGATGGTAAGTTTATAAGGAGCTACAGTGTGGTTTAAAAACACGTAGATCGTGCTAGCCATTGTCAGATTTGTGTCCATTTTCAAGACTATGGAATTTCTAATTGTGGAAATAGTACGCAAGTGTATGTTCCTGGTGCGTGTCTGAAAACACGCTTTTGCACCAAATGGGGGCGCTCTTTACCACTGCGTAATTGGCACGAGGCTTGGACAAATTTTTTTCTGGAGTCGATAAGAACTGAAGGTAGTTTTTAAAAAAAAATGTGTGCGCACAGATTGTTTCACCATTCACTTAAAGGCAGTATACATCAACGGTAATCTCAAGAATCAGAAATGTTCACAGATTTACGCCTAACTTACACAATATAAACATGATGACCGTAGAAAACTTCCCCTGAAATGGTTTTGTCTGAAGTGCTATAGTCTTTGAAAAATTAGTAAAACAATTAGTTTTCGTCTCATGAGACGAAAATTCAATTCGCCCCAAAACCACTTCATCCAAACACTACATCGCCCAAATGCCACTCCGCCCCAAAACCCCTTCGTTCACAGGCCGTGGTTCAGGGCGAAATTGTTTAGGGCGAAGTGGTTTTGGGGCGAAATGACTGCAAACCTTTTGTGACTGTTTTCTCAAAAGTTAGACGAAGTACGGAGCTGGTTTTTGCTCAGGTTGGTTTTAATCATGCATATCTTCAATCACACAGGGAGATAAAACTATTCGTAACAGTTTACCAATCATGTTGTATACTATCTTTAACACAAAAATGGATTTTCAAGGTTTTCTGAAGCATTGCTGCATCTATGTATCTGAATTTTCTTCAGGCTAGTTTACCAACATTATTCTTCAGATATGTTACGTCCTAATTCCAAAAATCCGTAAAAAGTGTCATCTTGCAAATTATATTTTGATTCTTTAAAAAAAACTGTTTTAATGTCTTTTTAGATATCAACAAATTTCTGTGGATGGTGCGTATTGGCGGTAGTACAGACACGGGACGCCATATTAAAGAAACCGATTATTACACGCCGCAGGGCGAGTTTCGCGTCGACAGAGAGGGCTCCCCGACCCTTCTCAACTGCCTGATGTACAAGATGTGTTACTACCGATTCGGCAAGGTCTACACCGAATCAGGTATGGCTTTAAAGACCCATTGTATCATTTGCAATGACCCAATTTAGTTTTTCATGAGTTGACAAGAAAAACCTTATTCAAAGTGTTGATAGCAATGGTAACAAACACCACATGAATTTATTTCCGCCCAAAATGGTATTTCATGCTGGAAATTGACAACCGAAGGTGGGTTTTAACCATTCACTTGTACACAAAATCCATATATAGATTTTAAAGGTTTTCTGAAGCATTGATGCATCTACATGTATGTAGCTTACATTTCTTCAGGCTAGTTTACCAACATTCTTCCTTGGATATGTTAAACTCTTATTGCACGAATCTGTAAAATTTTATCTTGCAAATGATACATAGGGCCTTTAAAGGAGCGTGTTCAGATTTTGTTAATTCAGAAAATGGATTTCGCTCTTACCTAACAGTCATATAAAACACCTTCCCAAAATACTATCCATGGGAAGAAATTTTGCAATCTCCAATTTGGATGTGGAAGCAAAAAGGTTGGTGTAATGACTGCACTGCTTTGTGGAACGGATAAATTAGTTTACAAAACATTGGTGTTTTTTTGACAATATCCTTGAAAATATACGGATCGGGAGCGCAAAATTTCAGAATGGTAATCAGAAAAATATGACACATGATATGGTATCAAAATCTCAACACCCATGGGGAAAATGGGGGGCTCAAAAATGTGATCTGGATACGCTTCCTTAAAGGGCCCCCTTATTTGGGATTTTTCTCAATGAAATCTATGCTATAAAACCAATATACTCAGTTACATTCATAAAAATCCTATTTGGAGCTTGCTTTGGGGGTTAAAACAAAGGGTTTTTAGTTTTTATGCTAATGCCAATATGCATATTCATGACCAAGGTCACTATGTCACAAGAGGCAAACACAGGAAAATCACATTCAACTGTGCACAAAAGATTCCACCTTTTTTCTCGAACGTCCTGGAACTTTTGTAATCCATGGCTGTTTGAGTTTGTTCTACATGTTTCCTGTTGTAAGCCATGACGAAACTGGGGGACAAAACTGCAGCAATTTGCCACAAGTCCAACTTGAAGTCTTATGTTTTTTCTTAACTTTTTCCTTCTGTGAAAAAGGCTACCTTTTATTGATTTTACATCCAAACGAACAATAGCATGTAGTGCTGAACAAGTAATCCGTCATTATGAAGCAAAGCTTCCAGGCACAAAGTTGTTTAGCATGTCATAGGCCCTTTAACCCTAACTCCCTAGTATGTATGTAAAATCATATTGATTTTGGAGGATTAAGGAAGGGTAGGGTTAATGTTCTAGATATATTACATGTTGAATGCGAGTAACACTCCAATCCAATAGTGCAGTGACTTTGCACAGTGACCTGGGTTGATTTTTCATCTCGCTACATTAATCTAATCAGTCAGATCTAAATCAGGTTTTGCCATCATACGCACAACCAAAATGGTTTAACTGAAACATTCGACAAGTTTATTTAGCAAAATGTTTTCTTGAATTTTGAAATTTCTTTTTATGCAAGCAATCCAATAAAAGGGCTGGATAGTTCAGTTGGTAGAGCACAGGTATGGCAAACCAGAGGTCTCTGGTTCGAATAAACATAGGGCTGGATAGCTCAGTTGGTAGAGCACTGGTATGGCAAACCACAGGTCTCTGGTTCAAGTCAACATAGGACTGGATAGCACAGGTACATGTATGACAAACCAGAGGTCTCGGGTTCGAATCAACACGAGGCTGGATAGCTCAGTTGGTAGAGCACTGTTATAGCAAACCAGAGGTCTCGGGCTCAAATCAACATAGGGCTGGATAGCTCAGTTGGTGGTAGAGCACTGGTATGGCAAACCACAGGTCTCGGGTTCAAATCAACATAGGACTGGGTAGCACAGGTACATGTATGGCAAACCAGAGGTCTCGGGTTCAAATCAACACAAGGCTTGATAGCCCAGTTGGTATGGCAAACCAGAGGTCTCGGGTTCAAATCAACATGGGGCTGGATAGCTCAGTTGGTAGAGCACTCGTACGGCAAACCAGGGGTCTCGTGTTCATATCAACATATGGCGGGATAGCTTAGTTGGTAGAGCACTGGTATGGCAAACTAGAGGTCTCGGGTTCAAATCAACATAAGGCTTGATAGCTCAGTTGGTATAACAAACCAGAGGTCTCGGGTTCAAATCAACATGGGGCTGGATAGCTCAGTTGGTAGAGCACACGTACGGCAAACCAGAGGTCTCGTGTTCATATCAACATATGGCGGGATAGCTCAGTTGGTCGAGCACTGGTACAGCAAACCAGAGGTCTCGGGTTCGAATAATATTTCCCCTTTTTTCCCCAGGAAAACCCACTGGTTACGACCGTGTCCGCAACGCAGAAATCGGCAACAAAGATTTTGAATTAGACGTTCTCGAAGAGGCATACACCACAGAGCATTGGTTGGTACGCATTTACAAGGTGAAAAGCCTTCATAATCGTGGCGCATAGATAGAAAAAATAGCCGTCGTAAAATCTCGTAGGTTAGAATTAACGTTGATTTTTACTATTAAGTTTGCATTAAAATACGTCCGCGTAGAATCTGTATACACTTAGTAAACTACATCATAAGCAGTTTATCAGATGAATCGTGCTCAGCCAAAATGGGGTTACCAGCTAAAAAGCTCATTTCATGTGTAGGAATTTTGACTGGCGCTCTGCCAGTTATTGCTAAGCAAAGACATTAACTAAGCCAGAGTCAACATAAGTTTGAGAAATTACAACTTTTATTTTCATTTAAAAATCCTTAAAATGAAAAAAGAAATCGGACACCTCTAGAAACCATTTTGGATGGCCAAAATGATTTATACGACAAAATTAACCATGTGCCCCGGAGGACGTTTAAACACGCCAAGATTTCCGCATCGGTGTAGCGGAGGACTTTACTTGTTACTGTTTTTGACGTCTACACTCCCAGTAATTTACAAGGAAAATGGGCAAAACAGTTTAATAACAAAGCGGCATTGTGGTGTACAATGACGGTGTATCGACAACAATATTTTACCGCGCATGGTTGTTTTCCTTCCTCTATGCTTCAACTAAAAATAAACCGGCGCCTACGAACAGCAAAGTTTGGAATAATCCCGGCTGTTAACTGGTTAACCAAATTTGTTCTTCCACGAATTTAAGTGGACACTATATGCAGAACAAGAAAAAAACACTATCAGAAAAAATAAAATTTACTTTATGAACCCATTGAGTAGATTCAAGATGGACTGTCCGTGTTTGGGTGTAAGGATTTTAAAAATTAATTTACACAAGCGAGCGAATTTAGAAAGTTTACGTGTCTCTGTAACGAAAAATATTGAAAATTTAAATTTCCGTTGGGAATTGAAGATACAAGTCTTTTTCTTAAAATGGGCTTTACTCTGATTGGCTTACCAACAACCAATCAGGAAAATGTGCTGTGCTTGCATTGTGTACACATGTACACACGTACTACGCAAGGCGATACGGTGCATGAATTATTCATGTACAACATGTAAAATTTTTACGTCATAACCCTGTCGATTACGGGGCCTGCCTTTTATTATTTCTCGTTTTTAATCGACCGACAGATTTTACGTTCTTGGTTGGTTGGATGGTTTATTCATCTCTTCGACCCCACAAAAGAGGGTATGAGAGCCAATAAATTACAGACAGATAAGAAAAATAAACTAAAGTGAGTTACAGGCATTATACAAATAAACAGTTAATTAATTGAATTTTGACATAAGATAATTTGAAAAGATAATTTTCAAGGCATAAATCAGTTTTAATAATTCTATAAAACGAGCAAAGTCTGTTACTTGATAAATCACTTTCCCATTTCTGGTTTGCAATATCCTTTAGCCTACGCTCTAAGCATTTAAAAAGTCTACTTTTATGACTCGCATTGATATTAGTACCCACAGTATCATCTAATAACGTTTTCATACAATCAATCCATTTAGAGCGCACAATATTATGATCGTATAAAGTTCTCATGAGACGATACATGACATTTGAAAGACGATTTGGATTAGTAACAATATGAAAGCTGATAACTTTTTCTAATCTAGAACAATAGCAATTTAACTTTTAAATTATTTTTTTTAATGCCCAAATCAGCCTAAACACGGACAGTCTATCTTAAAGTATTTCAGAGTCATTATTTGTGCACTACTTAATTATTTTCAATTGTTTTTGGTCACATTAAATTGTTCTTTCTTTTTGAATTGGTGATGGGAAAATGCCATGCTTGTTGGAAAAATTTGTTTATTTGAGGTGCTGAATAAGAACTTCCTTGAAGTTCAAATTAAGCTTTCTTGCTTTCGTACATTGATTGAAAATAAATTTACCTTACAGTAGTTTTATGGAATGAGTGTTTGTTTAAATATGGTCATTTGATTATATAATTATTCATATGTGCATGCAAAATTTGATGTTTGAAACAATGGTAGGGGGATACCCTCTGCCACATATCGTGCTGCATATGTGGCAGGGTCTTAGCAGACCTTTTGGACTGGCCTTAGGGCAGACAGTAGCAAGATATCAGGCCTGATGGCCTGGGCCAGGTTGGGCTTTTCACTGGCAGGGTCTTACCAGACCTTTTGGACTGGCATTGGTGCAGACAGTAGCAATATATCAGGCCTGGGCCAGGCTGGGCTTTTCACTGGCAGGGTCTCACCAGACCTTTGGGACTGGCATTGGGGCAGACAGTAGCAAGATATCATGCCTGATGACCTGGGGTTTTCACTGGTAGGTCCTTACCAGACCTTGTGGACTGGCATTGGGGCAGACAGTAGCAAGATATCAGGCCTGATGGCCTGGGCTTCTCACTGGCAGGGCCTTACCAGACCTTTTGGACTGGCATTGGGGCAGACAGTAGCAAGATATCATGCCTGATGGCCTGGGCTTTTCACTGGCAGGGCCTTACCAGACCTTTTGGACTGGCCTAAGGGCAGACAGTAGCAAGATATCAGGCATGATGGCCTGGCCAGGCTGGGCTTTTCACTGGCAGGGCCTTACCAGACCTTTTGGACTGGCCTTAGGGCAGACAGTAGCAAGATATCATGCCTGATGGCCTGGGCCAGGTTGGACTTTTCACTGGCAGGACCTTACCAGACCTTTTGGACTGGCCTTAGGGCAGACAGTAGCCTTTGTTAAGGCCTCGCAGCTGGGTGTGTCACTCGCCAGGACGAGAGCGCCACCATGTGACGAGGATGGGGGTAAGCAGCGCAGCTGCGACACCTTTGCCGTCCCAGAATAATTATTTAATAATATATTACAGCGCCTGTTACATTATTCATCCCTGCATTGTATGTGCTGCGAACGTATCTTGTGTTTGCTCGCATTGTTAGCTATTCAATGCAACACGCAAACTGGGTCTACAATCATTAGCATTTTGCTACCCGAGAGCTAGAGGTAGCAAAATTCCGGGTCGGCAAAGTGGCTCTGTCGCGCGACACCTTGAACGAAGGCTAGGCAGACAGTAGCAAGACATCAGGTCTGATAGCCTGTGCTTTTCACTGGCAGAGCCTTTTGGACTGGACTGGACAGTAGCAAGATATCAGGTCTGATGGCCTGGGCTTTTCACTGGCAGAGCCTTTTGGACTGGCCTTAAGGCAGACAGTAGCAAGATATCAGGTCTGATGGTCTAGGCTTTTCACTGGCAGAGCCTTTTGGACTGGCCTTAAGGCAGACAGTGGCAAGATATCAGGCCTGATGGCCTATACCCAGCACAATATGTGGCAAAGGCACTCCCCCTAACACCCCTAACACCCCTAATACATCAACACACTTTGAGGTATTAGGGGTGTTATCGCACCAACACCACCTAAAAACTGAAAGGAATTCCTTGGATGTTTGAGACACAATGGGGGAACAATGGTAGGGGGCGATATCGTGCTGCATATGTGATGGCCTTGGCTTTTCACTGGCTTTAGGGTAGATTTAAAGTTTAGAGCTTGGCATATCCACGCATTGTTGATAAGGTAGCGGTGTGCAGTGCCCGTATGGTAACGTCATGTTACAATACGATTGGCACATTGGTGTGCCTTCTAACAAATATCGTTGATGATGAACAGGCTTGCTCATGTCTGTTTGTTCCTCAATTCGTCCCTCCAGTGATGGTACACAGTCGTCAGTTGTCTCCAAAACTGGTTTAGCTGGATACAGGTGGTCTCCTGGTAAAAAGAATAACAAATTTAAGTGTGTATTTGCTGTTTTAAACAAAACATCAATTCTTGATCAGAATAGAGGTTTGTTGAATACAGTGAAAACTCGTGGATAACAAGGCACTGATCGACCAATCACTTTGGAATTGCTTTCAAGACTGTTCTGCTTCAGTGATTTCATCCAGGTCCAAGAGGACCCGTTTAGACAAAGCGATTCCCGCAAGACTGAAATGTGACATTTCTTGTTTCTGGGAGAATCCTGCAGTTAAGAGCTCTCAGAAAACCATTTTTGTTGGGTTTTCAACCCGAGTGGGATAAGCTGACCTCTGGATCCACGCATCTCCCAAACGGCCCTAGGAGTGCAGGAGCTCAGCTCAGAAAAAGTAATACTTTAATATTTAAAGTACAAAATAACACAAACAATCAGGACAAAACAATGAACACTTTTTTCCCGAAATCGCCCGGACTGTCCCCTAACGTGGAGCGCGTCGCTGATTGGCTGAAACGGTTTGATGCCTTACTACGATGGCCCACAAAGACCACTTGCACGCACACACTGTGACACTGTACACAACGCCAGTATGCCTGGTTTTATTCACGTGAAATGCCTATTACAGGCTTCCGTGTATGGTGTCATGACAACCTGAAGCGAACGGCGATGCCTTCACATTCCGGTGAATTTCTAGTAACTGAATGATTCTTCTCCGTATTTTAGTTTTGGATTTTATGAAGGTACTTGAGAACTTTATTTCCATTTAATGCCAAGTGCAACAGATTGTTTATTGCGCTAAGAGAGAACGGAAAGTAAAGCCCGCCACGTTAGGGGCCGCGCCACGTTGGGGGACATCAACAATACTGTAGAGTAAAATATAGTGAGTATAAATTGGTGGAAGGCGCTACAGTCAGTGATCATCAAGATATGCAACACGCATGGGTCCAGCAAACACGTTCCGCATGTCTCATCTCCGGGAGTACGGAGGTGATATAGACTACTAAAGTGAAAACGTCACCCTTTGTGTGTTGCCATGGTTTTTGGGTCTACACTAAAACCAGTGAACTGTTTCCCTGGGCTATACCAATGGACGTTTCAGATTACCAGCGAATGTTTAGACCCAATAACCATGGCAAACGACGTCACACTTTAGTAGTCTATTGCATATACCCATTCAATAAAAAAAAACCAACTCAGCCCTGGGATGTAGCCTTGTCCAAGGCCGTCTCCTTTCAAGTGTTTGCGTTGTTGTGCTGCGAATGTATGTTTGTGTTGGCGCGCGCGCGCGTTGTATGTAAAACGCATTGTTAGCTATTCAACGCAACACGCACACTGTGTCATACGATCATTAGCATTTTGCTACCTCTCAGGTAGCAACATTGCGGGTCAGCAAAGGCCTCACAGGTGGCGCTGCTCGTCCCGTCCTCGTCGCAGGGTGGCGCTCTCGCTCTGGCGCGCGGAAAATTCACACTGTTCCATTGGTTTGTACACAAACTGGTTTGCCGCGCTTGTGCGCGGCCTATCACGATGCGCAAAACGTTTTGAGCTGGGTCAAAGTTCAAATTTGTTGAACTTTGACCGCGGTGCGCTGACCTTTCCAACGCGCAGCCAATGAGGTATCAGAGAAGCCCCAAGTTACCATAGAGTGGAATTTTCTATTTTGGAATAATCGGCGATTGGGAGCTCATGCAATGCGGTGAGCGCAGCGCGAAAGTGTGAATTTTTTTCGCGATAGTGTGTATCCGCCTTTACCGTTTATTTTTCTAAACGTTTAAACGTCAATTTCACGTTCGTTTAAACGTTTAAACGAATAGTAAACATAACAAAAAGTAAAACTTATTACCACGCTCGCAATATAAAGTTCTTTGACCTGGTATCATGTGCGTTCGCGCGGCACCTCGATCGTCGGCTCCACAGTGTTTACCGCCCTGCTTTGAATTCAACTTGCAAGATGAAACCGAAAACCATCAGTAAAATCGCTTCCGCCCGCGAACGCAACTGTACATCTTCGGCTTAAAACCACAAAGGTTACCGACCGTTGGGCCATCACAGCGATATATGCTGCCTGATTCTTTCAGAACAAAACTGCCTCTTTAGAACGTTCCGGCGGCGCAAAACGGCCATTAGATCTTTGAAAAAGGGAGGATAGTTGGTTTCGGATATCCGTTTAGCATTTTTCTAAACAGATAGTTACATTTCGGTCGTTTAAACGTTTAAACGTTTACACGGTCGCAGCACTAGGCGCGCGACTCACCCAGCTGTGTAGACTGGTTCCCGTCCACATATTCCACACAGGAGAATATAATATAATATATTTTCGCAATAAGCGAACCAATCTATAGGGATCGGGAACCAATCTACCAGCTGTGAGGCCAAAGGCTAGTTTTAAACAGTCTGTCAACATTTTAAAGTCATGCCAATTTTTTTTCTTTTATTTACGAAAATATACGTCAACATTTTTCTATATGTATACTATTGGCGTGCCATAGTATGGACACAGTAATGGCGGTAGCAACCGGTAGACTGGTTCCCGTCCACATATTCCACACAGGAGAATATAAGGACAGGTAAAGGCGCTTCATCTCGATCTGTAATTGGTCGTCTTTGCGCGTGCGCATTGTGTTTTTTTATATTTAAAAATTGGCCAAGCCGTTTGCTTTGCAATGTACTTTATTTACATAATTGGATATGTTCGACACGCACGGCCAAGTTACAAATGTCAATGCAAAATCTGCGCACTTACTAAAACGATAAAAATAATAATAACCACGTGACGGGCAGAATTCTGCCCGTCATGGCTGCCCTTTACCGATCCCTATATTTTCGCAATAAGCGAACCAATCTATAGCAACCGGTTGACAAGAAAGTTAAACCCAAGAATAATATTTTATGCCTTTGTAGGCCGTTTCCGAAATGGCTGGCTTCCTTCCTGGCTCAGGTTTCTTGCATCTCCAAAATGTAACACTGGCAAAGAAACATCTGGCATCAACTCGCAACATACACCAACTGGAATTGTTACCTCTGCTCAACATATTTATATTGATGACATAAAGGGGAACTTAAAAGTAAGTAAACCGCATACTACACATTGGTCTGAACTCTGAAGTCGAATCCAGTGTTTCGATAATGGCACCTAACGAAGTTTACACGAAACGGTCTATTGGTGGCGCACTTCAACGCACATGTGACGTGCAGCGTGATGATTTTGGTCTTTGGACTTAGAACTTGAGCTGAAGGGACGTTTCTTGTGCGTGTGGGCAGTCACCACACATTTTCGTTCAACTAAGTCGAGAAAAATGTCTATAAATGCTGCTTTTCATTGTTAACTGTAAATCTTATTGATAATATAATTTATTGAGAAAAAATTGAATTTGTGACTTTTTAAAACCGGTGTGAAGTTGGTTACTTATTCGACGTTCGACGTTCAATATTCAATAAGGAGCTGTTACTTATTCGACATTCAATAAGGAGCTGTTACTTATTCGACATTCAATAAGGAGCTGTTACTTATTCGACATTCGATGTGCAGTGTAGTACGATTGTCTACGAAGTCCGTACGCACTGTATATCCGCATCCGCTGGTAGACTGGTTCCTTGTCCTCATATTTTCTTCCCCTTCGTCGTATAGTGGAGAACAGCGTATCGCACATGGACAGGGGACCAGCCTAATCCGCTATCAGCGCAAAACCATCGATATATAATTATTGGATAAAGTATGCAATACCAGTTGGCAATACGAAAATTGAAGCCATATATGTACTGCCGGCCGTTAATGTACACCACGAACAATGCTTGGCCTAGACTGCTCCCCGGTCCATGCGATCGCTTGTATTTCGGTGAATTATGAACACAACAACTCTGACAATCGTGGGTGAAATAAAGGATAAAAAGTGATATAATTTGCACTGCAATGGAAGGATAATTTTCAGATATGACTGCATTTGGTTTAGCTGTGCCATTGATCTTTGAAACTCGAAGGTAATTCCTTCCTCTCCACGATCCCCTCCCTCCCCTCTCCCACATAACGGCGGGTAATATATACGCCCGATTTCCCCCTGCCACACCCCTGGGGCCAGGCAGCCATGGGTGGGGATGTATAGAGGGGAACCTTGGGTACTTGTATCCAGTGGTCGCTACCTGGCCCCGGGGGTTCTAGTAGTGTAATTCGTTCCGGATATATATCAGGCGTAGGCCCACAGGCAATGTATAAAGGTGGGTAATGTATACGGCCCGATTTTCCCCTGCCCCACCCCCGGGGTCAGGAAACCATCGGTAGGAATGTATAAAGGGGAACCTTGGGTACTTGTATCAAGTGGTCGTTACCTGGCCCCGGGGGTTGTAGTGGTATATTTCGTTCCATATATATATCACGCAAAGACCTATATAGGAAATGCATAACGACGCGTAATGTATACGGCCCGATTTCCCCCTGCCCCACCCCCGGGGCCAGGCAGCCATGGGAGGGGATGTATAGAGGGGAACCTTGGGTAATTGTATCCAGTGGTCGCTACCTGGCCCCGGGGGTTCTAGTAGTGTAATTCGATCCGGATATATATTATAATATCAGGCGTAGGCCCACAGGCAATAAAGGCGGGTAATGTATACGGCCCGATTTCCCCCTGCCCCACCCCCGGGATCAGGCAGCCATGGGTGGGGATGTATAGAGGGGAACCTTGGGTACTTGTATCCAGTGGTCGCTACCTGGCCCCGGGGGTTCTAGTAGTGTAATTCGTTCCGGATATATATTATAATATCACGCGTATAGGCCCATAGGCAATGCATAACGGCGGGTAATGTATACGGCCCGATTTCCCCCTGCCCCACCCCCTGGGTCAGGCAGCCATGGGTGGGGATGTATAGAGGGGAACCTTGGGTACTTGTATCCAGTGGTCGCTACCTGGCCCCGGGGGTTCTAGTAGCGTAATTCGATCCGGATATATATTATAATATCAGGCGTAGGCCCACAGGCAATAAAGGCGGGTAATGTATACGGCCCGATTTCCCCCTGCCCCACCCCCGGGATCAGGCAGCCATGGGTGGGGATGTATAGAGGGGAACCTTGGGTACTTGTATCTAGTGGTCGCTACCTGGCCCCGGGGGTTCTAGTAGTGTAATTCGATCCGGATATATATTATAATATCAGGCGTAGGCCCACAGGCAATAAAGGCGGGTAATGTATACGGCCCGATTTCCCCCTGCCCCACCCCCGGGATCAGGCAGCCATGGGTGGGGATGTATAGAGGGGAACCTTGGGTACTTGTATCCAGTGGTCGCTACCTGGCCCCGGGGGTTCTAGTAGTGTAATTCGTTCCGGATATATATTATAATATCACGCGTATAGGCCCATAGGCAATGCATAACGGCGGGTAATGTATACGGCCCGATTTCCCCCTGCCTCACCCCCAGGGCCAGGCAGCCATGGGAGGGGATGTATAGAGGGGAACCTTGGGTAATTGTATCCAGTGGTCGCTACCTGGCCCCGGGGGTTCTAGTAGCGTAATTCGATCCGGATATATATTATAATATCAGGCGTAGGCCCACAGGCAATAAAGGCGGGTAATGTATACGGCCCGATTTCCCCCTGCCCCACCCCCGGGATCAGGCAGCCATGGGTGGGGATGTATAGAGGGGAACCTTGGGTACTTGTATCTAGTGGTCGCTACCTGGCCCCGGGGGTTCTAGTAGTGTAATTCGTTCCGGATATATATTATAATATCACGCGTATAGGCCCATATATAAACAATGCATAACGGCGGGTAATATATACGGCCAGATTTCCCCCTGCCCCACCCCCGGGGTCAGGCAGCCATGGGTGGGGATGTATAGAGGGGAACCTTGGGTACTTGTATCCAGTGGTCGCTACCTGGCCCCGGGGGTTCTAGTAGTGTAATTCGTTCCGGATATATATTATAATATCACGCGTATAGGCCCATAGGCAATGCATAACGGCGGGTAATATATACGGCCCGATTTCCCCCTGCCCCACCCCCGGGATCAGGCAGCCATGGGTGGGGATGTATAGAGGGGAACCTTGGGTACTTGTATCTAGTGGTCGCTACCTGGCCCCGGGGGTTCTAGTAGTGTAATTCGATCCGGATATATATTATAATATCAGGCGTAGGCCCACAGGCAATAAAGGCGGGTAATGTATACGGCCCGATTTCCCCCTGCCCCACCCCCGGGATCAGGCAGCCATGGGTGGGGATGTATAGAGGGGAACCTTGGGTACTTGTATCCAGTGGTCGCTACCTGGCCCCGGGGGTTCTAGTAGTGTAATTCGTTCCGGATATATATTATAATATCACGCGTATAGGCCCATAGGCAATGCATAACGGCGGGTAATGTATACGGCCCGATTTCCCCCTGCCCCACCCCCTGGGTCAGGCAGCCATGGGTGGGGATGTATAGAGGGGAACTTTGGGTACTTGTATCCAGTGGTCGCTACCTGGCCCCGGGGGTTCTAGTAGTGTAATTCGTTCCGGATATATATTATAATATCACGCGTATAGGCCCATAGGCAATGCATAACGGCGGGTAATATATACGGCCCGATTTCCACCTGCCCCACCCCCCGGGATCAGGCAGCCATGGGTAAGGATGTATAGAGGGGAACCTTGGGTACTTGTATCCAGTGGTCGCTACCTGGCACCGGGGGTTGTAGTGGTATATTTCGTTCCATATATATATCACGCAAATACCTATATAGGAAATGCATAACGACGCGTAATGTATACGGCCCGATTTCCCCCTGCCCCACCCCCGGGGCCAGGCAGCCATGGGAGGGGATGTATAGAGGGGAACCTTGGGTAATTGTATCCAGTGGTCGCTACCTGGCCCCGGGGGTTCTAGTAGTGTAATTCGTTCCGGATATATATTATAATATCAGGCGTGGGCCCACAGGCAACTAAAGGCGGGTAATGTATACGGCCCAATTTCCCCCTGCCCCACCCCCGGGATCAGGCAGCCATGGGTGGGGATGTATAGAGGGGAACCTTGGGTACTTGTATCCAGTGGTCGCTACCTGGCCCCGGGGGTTCTAGTAGTGTAATTCGTTCCGGATATATATTATAATATCACGCGTATAGGCCCATAGGCAATGCATAACGGCGGGTAATATATACGGCCCGATTTCCCCCTGCCCCACCCCCGGGGTCAGGCAGCCATGGGTGGGGATGTTTAAAGGGGAACCTTGGGTACTTGTATCCATTGGTCGCTACCTGGCCCCGGGGGTTCTAGTAGTGTAATTCGTTCCGGATATATATTATAATATCACGCGTATAGGCCCATGGGCAATGCATAACGGTGGGTAATATATACGGCCCGATTTCCCCCTGCCCCACCCCCGGGGTCAGGCAGCCATGGGTGGGGATGTATAGAGGGGAACTTTGGGTACTTGTATCCAGTGGTCGCTACCTGGCCCCGGGGGTTATAGTGGTATATTTCGTTCCGGATATATATTATAATATCACGCATAGGCAATGCATAGCCTAACGGCGGGTAATATATACGGCCCGATTTCCCCCTGCCCCACCCCCGGGGTCAGGCAGCCATGGGTGGGGATGTATAGAGAGGAACTTTGGGTACTTGTATCCAGTGGTCGCTACCTGGCCCCGGGGGTTCTAGTAGTGTAATTCGTTCCGGATATATATTATAATATCACGCGTATAGGCCCATAGGCAATGCATAACGGCGGGTAATGTATACGGCCCGATTTCCCCCTGCCCCACCCCCTGGGTCAGGCAGCCATGGGTGGGGATGTATAGAGGGGAACTTTGGGTACTTGTATCCAGTGGTCGCTACCTGGCCCCGGGGATTATAGTGGTATATTTCGTTCCGAATAAATATCACGCATAGGCCTATATATACATAATAATGCATAACGGCGGGTAATATATACGGCTCGATTTTCCCCTGCCCCACCCCCGGGGCCAGGTAGCCATGGGTGGGGATGTATTAAGGGGAACCTTGGGTACTTACATCCAGTGGTCGCTACCTGGCCCCGGGGGTTATAGTGGTATATTTCGTTCCGGATATATATTATAATATCACGCATAGGCAATGCAAAGCCTAACGGCGGGTAATATATACGGCCCGATTTTCCCCTGCCCCACCCGCGGGGCCAGGTAGCCATGGGTAGGGATGTATAAAGGGTAACATTGGGTACTTGTATCCAGTGGTCGCTACCTGGCCCCGGGGGTTATAGTGGTATATTTCGTTCCGAATATATATCACGCATAGGCCTATATATACATAATAATGCATAACGGCGGGTAATATACGGCTCGATTTCCCCATGCCCCACCCCCGGAGCCAGGTAGCCATGGGTGGGGATGTTTTAAGGTTAACCTTGGGTACTTACATCCAGTTGTCGCTACCTGACCCGGGGGGTTATAGTGGTATATTTCGTTCCGAATATATATCACGCATATGCATATAAAGGCACTGTGCATAACGGCGGGTAATATATACGGCTCGATTTCCCCCTGCCCCACCCCCGGGGCCAGGTAGCCATGGGTAGGGATGTATTAAAGGGCCCCTTATTTAGGATTTTTATCAATGAAATATATGCTTTAAAACCACTCTACTCAGTTAAAGTCATAAAAATCCTATTTGGAGCTTGCGTTGGGGGTTAAAACAAAGGTTTTTAGTTTTTATGCTAATAAAAATATGCATATTCATGACCAAGGTCACGATGTCACAAGAGGCAAACACAGGAAAATCACATTTAACTGTGCACAAAAGATTTCTCAATTTTCCTGAAACTTTTGTAATCCATGGCTGTTTAAGTTTGTTTTACATGTTGCCTGCTGTAAGCAATGACAAAACTGGGGGTAGAAACTGCAGCAATTTGCCACAAGTCCAACTTGAAGTCTTATGTTTTTTCTTAACTTTTCCCTTCTGTCTTCCTTATGTGATGCACTCAAAACAGCGCCCTCTGTCTGTGATTTATGGGGGTTTGTCGGGGGGAGAGGGTGGGGCTGGTGGGTTAGGCCGTGGTTGTAGCAGTTTAATTCGTTTCAAATATATATCATGCACGCCGCACTTGTAGGCCTATTAGGTGAGCGGCAAACCCGCAAAAAGACGCTTATTTGATGAGTTTAATGTCCCCACACTACACAAAGCAACACCATACATCATTTAATTGGGCAGCCTAATATCCCAACCTCAAAGTTAGCATGATGTAGAGCTTAAAAGTTGGGTAGGGTGATTTTTGGGCTATTTTTGTAAAACAAAAACCATTTTTGGTCAAAAATATGATTTCCAGATATCGATATTATCCACACATATCAGGCCTTATCCAAGAATCCAAGTTTTTTTTTTATTTTTTATTATTCATGGTTTATTAAAAACATTTTCCATCGCAGCCAAAGGCTGAATTAGGGAAAACAATACATTTGTTCAATTTACAAAAAAGTAGAATAAACTTAATATAAAACGACCAAAAATTAGCACACAATGTTCGACACAAAAACAAAAATATTAAGAAAAGCGAGCTTACAATACAATTGTGAAAATATGTAGTTATACGTTCAGTTAAAAAAGGGTTATTTAAAAAAGGAGATATCAAAAGATTAAGAAAACATTAAAGATACTGAAAGAATAGGACTTAACACTTTAGTGCAATGAATTTCATGGCTTTGCAGTGCCGCAAAATGTTATTGAGTTGTATTCAAAAGATTGATCAGATGTGGCACAGGACTATTCTTAAATCTAGAGGTATTGCACTTGAATTCAGTTAATTTTGTTGAGTTCCTCAGATTGTAGCCAGATGTTGACCTTGTTTGCGGAACTAGACTCAAGTTTTGAGTTCTTGAGAGATTTCGCAAATGCAATGCACGATTGTTCTCGTCTATGCTCAAGTGTGTCTAGTTTACAGACTTTTAGAGCATCACAGTATCGTACGTAGTCCGGACCAAGGACTATTCTGCACGCTCTCTTCTGGATACGCTCTATAGTGTTGCGTTGCTGTTTTGTAATTCCACTCGACCAAACAGGTGCTGCATATTCTACTGTGGGTCGTACGAACGATGTATAGACCAAGACAAGGTCACTTGTTGACAAGAAGTAGTATTTCAGTTTACGAAGCATGTACAATCGGCTGTTGGCTCGCTTCACGATATAGTTGACATGTTTATCCCATTTCAGGTTTGACTGAATGAAGATGCCAAGCAATTTCACTGTGTTGCATTGTTGTATAGTTACGTCATCCAGGGTAAGGTTCAAGGGGGCAGGTTTATTCCTGGCAAAGCAGATATTCATAACTGCACACTTTTTGGGGTTGAGGCGCATTTTATTTTCTGTAGACCAGTCATGGAGTTCATTCAGGACAGTTGGTAGTTGGGACTGGGTGTGAACATTGGATGTTTCTATCACAGTCAGATCATCAACGTATTTAAAGCGATGTGTTTTGGTGGTGACGTGACTTTTCCACGCGTCGTTAATGACAGCAAGGAAAATAACTGGTCCCAGCTTTGTTCCCTGTGGTACTCCTGCGTGCATTGTGGTCCATTTTGACAAGGTTTTGCCGTATCTGACACACTGCTGGCGGTTGTTTAAGAAATCGCTGATCCAGGAAACGAGCGAGTGGGAGACTCCCATTTGCAACAATTTTGAGACAGCAGTAGTGTGATCGATGTGGTCAAACGCTTTTGAGAAATCAGTCAGCAGCATAGTTGAAGCTGATCCCGGCCCCGGGTGTGTCAGATACGGCAAAACCTTGTCAAAATGGACCACAATGCACGCAGGAGTACCACAGGGAACAAAGCTGGGACCAGTTATTTTCCTTGCTGTCATTAACGACGCGTGGAAAAGGGTCGATGTTAAATCTCAAACGCTGCAGTAATGTTTGCAAAATTCAAGAAATATCCGAAGAAAAAACTAATTGGGCCGCACGAGGGCGCTGCAAAAGACACAATTTAGACTTGACCAAGTCTTTCAAAGGCAGATTTGTGTATGTGAGGCTGTGATTACAACGACCTCCGCGCCTTATAGTGCCAGGGCATTATGAATTATTCCATGAGCCTTCTTGGTTGTGGCAGTCCAATGAATAAATTTCAATTGTATCTTAGTGGGTCTCTGTCTTTGTTGCGTTGGGCCAATAAAGTACCTTGGTCTGCCTGAATTCAACCTCAAACGCTGCAGTAATATTTCTGTATAAAGTACACCGGTCGGCGCGAAATCCACCTCAAACGCTGCAGTAATTTTTTTAAAATAAAGTATATTGGTCTGCCTGAAAACCACCTCAAACGCTGCAGTAATATTTCTGTATAAAGTACACTGGTCAGCGCGAAATCCACCTCAAACGCTGCAGTAATTTTTTTTAAATAAAGTATATTGGTCTGCCTGAAAACCACCTCAAACGCTGCAATAATATTTTTGTATAAGGTACACATGGTCAGCGCGAAATCCACCTCAAACGCTGCAGTAATATTTGTGCGTAAAGCCTATTGGTCTGCCTGAAAACCACCTCAAACGCTGCAGTAATATTTTTGTATAAGGTACACTGGTCAGCGCGAAATCCACCTCAAACGCTGCAGTAATATTTGTGCGTAAAGCCTATTGGTCTGCCTGAAAACCACCTCAAACGCTGCAGTAATATTTTTGTATAAGGTACACTGGTCAGCGCGAAATCCACCTCAAACGCTGCAGTAATATTTGTGCGTAAAGCCTATTGGTCTGCCTGAAAACCACCTCAAACGCTGCAGTAATTTTTGTGCGTGAAGCATATTGGTCTCCCTGAAAACCACCTCAAACGCTGCAGTAATATTTCTGTATAAAGTACACTGGTCAGCGCGAAATCCACCTCAAACGCTGCAGTAATGTTTTTTTAATAAAGTATATTGGTCTGCCTGAAAACCACCTCAAACGCTGCAGTAATATTTTTGTATAAGGTACACTGGTCAGCGCGAAATCCACCTCAAACGCTGCAGTAATTTTTTTTAAATAAAGTATATTGGTCTGCCTGAAAACCACCTGAAACGCTGCAGTAATATTTCTGTATAAAGTACACTGGTCAGCGCGAAATCCACCTCAAACGCTGCAGTAATTTTTTTAAAATAAAGTATATTGGTCTGCCTGAAAACCACCTCAAACGCTGCAGTAATATTTTTGTATAAGGTACACTGGTCAGCGCGAAATCCACCTCAAACGCTGCAGTAATATTTGTGCGTAAAGCCTATTGGTCTGCCTGAAAACCACCTCAAACGCTGCAGTAATATTTTTGTATAAGGTACACCTGGTCAGCGCGAAATCCACCTCAAACGCTGCAGTAATATTTGTGCGTAAAGCCTATTGGTCTGCCTGAAAACCACCTCAAACGCTGTAATATTTGTGCGTGAAGCATATTGGTCTCCCTGAAAACCACCTCAAACGCTGCAGTAATATTTCTGTATAAAGTACACTGGTCAGCGCGAAATCCACCTCAAACGCTGCAGTAATTTTTTTTAATAAAGTATATTGGTCTGCCTGAAAACCACCTCAAACGCTGCAGTAATATTTTTGTATAAGGTACACTGGTCAGCGCGAAATCCACCTCAAACGCTGCAGTAATTTTTTTAAAATAAATTATATTGGTCTGCCTGAAAACCACCTCAAACGCTGCAGTAATATTTTTGTATAAGGTACACTGGTCAGCGCGAAATCCACCTCAAACGCTGCAGTAATATTTGTGCGTAAAGCCTATTGGTCTGCCTGAAAACCACCTCAAACGCTGCAGTAATTTTTGTGCGTGAAGCATATTGGTCTCCCTGAAAACCACCTCAAACGCTGCAGTAATATTTCTGTATAAAGTACACTGGTCAGCGCGAAATCCACCTCAAACGCTGCAGTAATGTTTTTTTAATAAAGTATATTGGTCTGCCTGAAAACCACCTCAAACGCTGCAGTAATATTTTTGTATAAGGTACACTGGTCAGCGCGAAATCCACCTCAAACGCTGCAGTAATTTTTTTTAAATAAAGTATATTGGTCTGCCTGAAAACCACCTGAAACGCTGCAGTAATATTTCTGTATAAAGTACACTGGTCAGCGCGAAATCCACCTCAAACGCTGCAGTAATTTTTTTAAAATAAAGTATATTGGTCTGCCTGAAAACCACCTCAAACGCTGCAGTAATATTTTTGTATAAGGTACACTGGTCAGCGCGAAATCCACCTCAAACGCTGCAGTAATATTTGTGCGTAAAGCCTATTGGTCTGCCTGAAAACCACCTCAAACGCTGCAGTAATATTTTTGTATAAGGTACACCTGGTCAGCGCGAAATCCACCTCAAACGCTGCAGTAATATTTGTGCGTAAAGCCTATTGGTCTGCCTGAAAACCACCTCAAACGCTGTAATATTTGTGCGTGAAGCATATTGGTCTCCCTGAAAACCACCTCAAACGCTGCAGTAATATTTCTGTATAAAGTACACTGGTCAGCGCGAAATCCACCTCAAACGCTGCAGTAATTTTTTTTAATAAAGTATATTGGTCTGCCTGAAAACCACCTCAAACGCTGCAGTAATATTTTTGTATAAGGTACACTGGTCAGCGCGAAATCCACCTCAAACGCTGCAGTAATTTTTTTAAAATAAATTATATTGGTCTGCCTGAAAACCACCTCAAACGCTGCAGTAATATTTTTGTATAAGGTACACTGGTCAGCGCGAAATCCACCTCAAACGCTGCAGTAATTTTTTTTAAATAAAGTATATTGGTCTGCCTGAAAACCACCTCAAACGCTGCAGTAATATTTGTGCGTAAAGCCTATTGGTCTCCCTGAAAACCACCTCAAACGCTGCAGTAATATTTCTGTATAAAGTACACTGGTCAGCGCGAAATCCACCTCAAACGCTGCAGTAATTTTTTTGTATAAGGTACACATGGTCAGCGCGAAATCCACCTCAAACGCTGCAGTAATATTTGTGCGTAAAGCCTATTGGTCTGCCTGAAAACCACCTCAAACGCTGCAGTAATATTTGTGCGTGAAGCATATTGGTCTCCCTGAAAACCACCTCAAACGCTGCAGTAATATTTCTGTATAAAGTACACTAGTCAGCGCGAAATCCACCTCAAACGCTGCAGTAATTTTTTTAAAATAAATTATATTGGTCTGCCTGAAAACCACCTCAAACGCTGCAGTAATATTTTTGTATAAGGTACACTGGTCAGCGCGAAATCCACCTCAAACGCTGCAGTAATTTTTTTTAAATAAAGTATATTGGTCTGCCTGAAAACCACCTCAAACGCTGCAGTAATATTTGTGCGTAAAGCCTATTGGTCTCCCTGAAAACCACCTCAAACGCTGCAGTAATATTTCTGTATAAAGTACACTGGTCAGCGCGAAATCCACCTCAAACGCTGCAGTAATTTTTTTGTATAAGGTACACATGGTCAGCGCGAAATCCACCTCAAACGCTGCAGTAATATTTGTGCGTAAAGCCTATTGGTCTGCCTGAAAACCACCTCAAACGCTGCAGTAATATTTGTGCGTGAAGCATATTGGTCTCCCTGAAAACCACCTCAAACGCTGCAGTAATATTTCTGTATAAAGTACACTAGTCAGCGCGAAATCCACCTCAAACGCTGCAGTAATTTTTTTAAAATAAATTATATTGGTCTGCCTGAAAACCACCTCAAACGCTGCAGTAATATTTTTGTATAAGGTACACTGGTCAGCGCGAAATCCACCTCAAACGCTGCAGTAATTTTTTTTAAATAAAGTATATTGGTCTGCCTGAAAACCACCTCAAACGCTGCAGTAATATTTGTGCGTAAAGCCTATTGGTCTCCCTGAAAACCACCTCAAACGCTGCAGTAATATTTCTGTATAAAGTACAATGGTCAGCGCGAAATCAACCTCAAACGCTGCAGTAAGATTTCTGTGTATTCACATTATGTAACGCTGCATGGTCTTTAAGCATGAATGCACATATCAATTGTTTCAACCCCCCCCCCCCCCCCCCCCCCCCCCCCCCCCCTCCCCCACCCCCCGTTTCTCATGCCCCTGGGTGGGGCATTTGACCCATTTTCTGTGCATTTTTATACAAGACGCGCATGTTTTGCACCCGCGGGTGGGGAATTTGTAACCTTATGTTGTCCCAGGGTTGGGGATTTTGTCACGCAAAAAGTGACAATCACCACCTCTCAGGTGGGGTAGCCCGGGGGTGGGGGGAATGAGGCAGGGAAACGATTGATAAGTGCATAACCTTCAGTATAATATAGTTGCTTGTCCTCGAAACGGGATCCCTTATCTTCTACAGTAAACAGTTAATTGAAGCTGAATGGCCATGAACAGCTGTCCATAAATGTTATGATGACTACGTCATTTGCGTAAACAATGGTTGTTTGTTTATGTCGTCTCCGTTGGTGGGCAAATGGTTCGTTGCTTATAAAGAGGGAAATAAAAGCTGTATTTTCTCCCGTGACTTAACTGCTCCACGCCGTTATTTACGTAAAAAGGTATTTTAACGTAATTAAACTGTACAGTAACTTCAAAACCAGTAACTGTTATTATCTGTGCGTTTACTGTTTTCGTTTAAAGGAGCGTGAGCAGATCACATTTTGAGCCTCCAATTTTTTCCATGGGTGTTGAGATTTTGATTCCATATGATGTGTCATAGTTTTTCGCGGCCCCAATTCGTATATTTCCAGGGATATGGTCAGCAATGTAATTTATAAACTGCATGGTTACATAAAGCATGGAGAAAGAAACTTTCTCCATGCATAAAGCAATACCGTGATTACTCCGACCTTTTTGCTTCCACATCCAAATTGGAAATTGCAAATTTCCTGTTTGCCTGTATAAAAAAGTATGTTGGAGAGGTATTTTATATAATTGCTAGCCTAGGTTAAAACATAATCAATTTTCTGGAAAAATCTTAACACGTTCCTTTAAAAACGGGAAGATGTAAATTTACACGATTATTTATTTCCACACAACCTCCCGAGGGAGAAGTAAAATACCCCACGACATCAATATACTAAAATTAAAATGGAGATAATAATTGTTTAATACCATCAAAGTCATTCTTGAACAAAAGAAACTTGATGCTATCACATATACCATGATTAACACATAAAATATCCTTAAAAGAATTTTACTTTGCATCAAAAATTGAATTTACCAGAGAAAACTTATTTTTGCAATTCTCAACACGTGACACCAAAGTACCATTACATATAGTAGTTGACTTATCGCATGTGTTATGACAATTTAACAATTGAGAATAAAATGCTCTGGATGCAGAATCATTATTAAACTTAAAACTTGAGACATAAGACCCAACTGTAAACCCTTAATAATGCCACTCACTTTAGGCACTCCAATAGCATGCAATAAGGGTGTACTATGACAAATCTGTGCTATTTGGAACTAGTCTATTAATTTACAATCATAAAAACCCAACTTGAAAGTTGTTTGGGGGGTTAAAATCAAGGTTTTCGATTTTTATGCTAATGAAAATTTACATATGCATGAGCAAAGTGATGGAAAACACAGGAAAATCTCATTCAACTGTGCACAAAAGTTTCCACAATTTTCTCCAACTTGATGAAACGTTTGTAACCCATGATGGTTTAGGTTTGTTTTACATGTTGCCTGTTTCAAACCATGAAAAAACTAAGGCTGGAAACTGCAGCATGTTTTTTCTTTGCTTTTTTGCAGTGTGTTCCTAAAGTGACATGCCCCAAACAGCGCCCTCTGTCTGTGAGTTTATGTAAAGATATTTTCAAAGTTGAAGATGACACTTTTTCTCATGGGGCATCAAAATGAACAGTAGTATTGTCTTTCTACACAAGTAATCCTTCATATGCAGCAAAAACTGTGCATAACGTTATTGAGCATTTCATGCCCTTTAAATTAACACTCTGACATCCATAAGTCAATATGGGGATTAAACCGGAATTCCACAAACTTTGACATCCGAACTGGAACCACCCTTACAAAGCCCGCCCCCTGTAGGGAGAAGAATGCCATTTGACATTTCCTCATTCTTTCTTCCATGTGACTCTTACAATTTAAATCAGAAGACAAAGTGACCCCTAGGTTAGTGATATGATCGAATCATTTAAAAACCAAGCAGGTTCATTAACAAAATGATTCTTCCCAAAAGTGCAGCAAAATGTCTTAGAGGGATTAAAACGTAAACCATGTTTCACAATATAATCATTTGCATAATCAATCAACAACTGAAGGCCAAATGGGGTCATGCTAAGAAGTTGTAAATCATCTGCATAACAAAAAAACATTTAAATTATAACGAGCTGTAACAATACCACAATTGAGATTATTTAGGCCATTCACCAAATCTTTATAAAACAAGTTAAAAATCAAAGGAGAGGAAAGTCCTCCTTGCCTCGTGCCCTTACAAATATTAACTCGTTTACCCAGACTGTTAGCCCATTTAACCTTAACGGAAATATTATAATACCAAAAATAAAGACATCTCCACCAACCATCTCTAATATTATCAATTAATTTATAAAAAAATGATGTCATGTGGGATGGCGTCGAAGGCACCCTCAGCATCTAATGAGTATGCAAAAACAGAAGATCCACGGTTATTGCAATATTTGATGACATCGTGAACAGAGGCAGCAGCCATGGCTGTGCCCCTACCATTAACAAACCCATACTGTAAACTATAAAACTTAACATTAGAAGATTCAAGCAAACATAAATCAAACAATTTAGACAGTGTATTATAAACTATAACAGGACGATAACTTTCAGGTATCAGACAGGTCGATCGTAGGTTTCTTAAGAATAGGCACAAGTGACTTAGTGTGCCCATTTGAAACTTCCCGGGCACAAAACCAAATTTAATACAGATATTACAAATGTTAGCTAAAATGTCTGGAAGACCAGAATTAACACAATGTTTTAAATGCTCTGCTGTTATACCATCAGGACCAGGGGCGGAACCCCCATTAAGTGTGTTGATTAATCTAATGATGGCTTCCCTATTAAAATACTTAACGTTAAAAACAACCACATTCAATTAATTGAGTTTTAACTGTACCGCCGTCTTAGCTCTAGAAAGAGTATTGATGCTGCTGAGTTAACAGAAAATTAATTTTCAAAGAAATGTGTTAACAAGAAAGCGCCGTTCTGCCTTTTAAATCTTTGTATTATGTTTAGGCCGGAATGAAAACGACAAACCGCTATAGTCACAATTGGTTATTTCACTAAATTTATTTATTTCCAGCCAAATTCTCCATGGTGAGTATACTAAAGAAGTAAGCGGGTAGCGGAGTGGAACCTAACACTGACCTCTTATAGGTTGGTAAGGACCGCTCCAATAGTAAGTACCTCAAACAAAGGATAAGTAACGACGTTGCAAGGAGTCTAAACATGAAAGAATGTTTTACACTGACAATAACAGTTTTCCGAAAGTCACATTCATTTACATTTCAAGTGTCTCCCTAATTGTTCTTGAAATACAAGTTATATAGAACGAATTACAGTGAATGAATTTGCAAAACATATTGATTTTAATCTTCTCCAGTTTCAGCAGAATTAACAAAAACTATGCAAATTTCCACGACGCGATGAGAGCGACGGTTCAAACGCCGGGGGACGCATCTCTCCCCCCGAACTACAGTATTCATACGCGATGGACAGTATACTATCCACACAAACCTTTACACTGCCGCGTTTTTCTCGCCAAGTCATTATGTCCTTTACGCAGGAATCTTACTGCAGTGTTTGAGGTGGATTTCAAGCAGACCAATATACTTTATACAGAAATCTTACTGCAGCGTTTGAGGTGGATTTCAGGCTGACCATTGCACTTTATAAAGAAATCTTACTGCAGCGTTTGAGTTGGATTTCGCGCTGACCAGTGTACTTTATACAGAAATATTACTGCAGCGTTTGAGGTGGTTTTTCAGGCAGACCAATATACTTTATAAAAAAAACATTACTGCAGCGTTTGAGGTGGATTTCAGGGAGACCAATAGGCTTTACGCAGAAAAATTACTGCAGCGTTTGAAGTGGATTTCGCGCTGACCAGTGTTCTTTATACAGAAAAATTACTGCAGCGTTTGAGGTGGTTTTCAGGGAGACCAACAGGCTTTATGCAGAAGTATTACTGCAGCGTTTGAGATGGTTTTTAGGCAGACCAATATACTTTATACATAAAAAAATTACTGCAACGTTTGAGGTGGATTTCACGCTGACCAGTGTACTTTATACAGAAAAATTACTGCAGCGTTTGAGGTGGTTTTCTGGGAGACCAATAGGCTTTATGCAGAAATATTACTGCAGCGTTTGAGATGGTTTTTAGGCAGACCAATATACTTTATACATAAAGAAATTACTGCAACGTTTGAGGTGGATTTCACGCTGACCATTGTACTTTATACAGAAATATTACTGCAGCGTTTGAGGTGGTTTTCTGGCAGACCAATAGGCTTTACGCACAAATATTACTGCAGCGTTTGAGGTGGATTTCGCGCTGACCATGTGTACCTTATACAAAAATATTACTGCAGCGTTTGAGGTGGTTTTCAGGCAGACCAATATACTTTATTTAAAAAAAATTACTGCAGCGTTTGAGGTGGATTTCGCGCTGACCAGTGTACTTTATACAGAAATATTACTGCAGCGTTTGAGGTGGTTTTCAGGCAGACCAATAGGCTTTACGCACAAATATTACTGCAGCGTTTGAGGTGGATTTCGCGCTGACCAGTGTACCTTATACAAAAATATTACTGCAGCGTTTGAGGTGGTTTTCAGGCAGACCAATATACTTTATTAAAACAAAATTACTGCAGCGTTTGAGGTGGATTTCGCGCTGACCAGTGTACTTTATACATAAATATTACTGCAGCGTTTGAGGTGGTTTTCAGGGAGACCAATATGCTTCACGCACAAATATTACTGCAGCGTTTGAGGTGGTTTTCAGGCAGACCAATATACTTTATTTAAAAAAAATTACTGCAGCGTTTGAGGTGGATTTCGCGCTGACCAGTGTACCTTATACAAAAATATTACTGCAGCGTTTGAGGTGGTTTTCAGGCAGACCAATAGGCTTTACGCACAAATATTACTGCAGCGCTTGAGGTGGTTTTCAGGGAGACCAATATGCTTCACGCACAAATATTACTGCAGCGTTTGAGGTGGTTTTCAGGCAGACCAATAGGCTTTATTAAAAAAAAATTACTGCAGCGTTTGAGGTGGATTTCGCGCTGACCATGTGTACCTTATACAAAAATATTACTGCAGCGTTTGAGGTGGTTTTCAGGCAGACCAATATACTTTATTAAAACAAAATTACTGCAGCGTTTGAGGTGGATTTCGCGCTGACCAGTGTACTTTATACAAAAATATTACTGCAGCGTTTGAGGTGGTTTTCAGGCAGACCAATAGGCTTTACGCACAAATATTACTGCAGCGCTTGAGGTGGTTTTCAGGGAGACCAATATGCTTCACGCACAAATATTACTGCAGCGTTTGAGGTGGTTTTCAGGCAGACCAATAGGCTTTATTAAAAAAAAATTACTGCAGCGTTTGAGGTGGATTTCGCGCTGACCATGTGTACCTTATACAAAAATATTACTGCAGCGTTTGAGGTGGTTTTCAGGCAGACCAATATACTTTATTAAAAAAACATTACTGCAGCGTTTGAGGTGGATTTCGCGCTGACCAGTGTACTTTATACAGAAATATTACTGCAGCGTTTGAGGTGGTTTTCAGGGAGACCAATATGCTTCACGCACAAATATTACTGCAGCGTTTGAGGTGGTTTTCAGGCAGACCAATATACTTTATTTAAAAAAAATTACTGCAGCGTTTGAGGTGGATTTCGCGCTGACCAGTGTACCTTATACAAAAATATTACTGCAGCGTTTGAGGTGGTTTTCAGGCAGACCAATATAATTTATTTTAAAAATATTACTGCAGCGTTTGAGGTGGTTTTCAGGGAGACCAATATGCTTCACGCACAAATATTACTGCAGCGTTTGAGGTGGTTTTCAGGCAGACCAATATACTTTATTTTAAAAAAAATTACTGCAGCGTTTGAGGTGGATTTCGCGCTGACCAGTGTACCTTATACAAAAATATTACTGCAGCGTTTGAGGTGGTTTTCAGGCAGACCAATATAATTTATTTTAAAAATATTACTGCAGCGTTTGAGGTGGTTTTCAGGGAGACCAATATGCTTCACGCACAAATATTACTGCAGCGTTTGAGGTGGTTTTCAGGCAGACCAATATACTTTATTTAAAAAAAATTACTGCAGCGTTTGAGGTGGATTTCGCGCTGACCAGTGTACTTTATACAGAAATATTACTGCAGCGTTTGAGGTGGTTTTCAGGGAGACCAATATGCTTCACGCACAAATATTACTGCAGCGTTTGAGGTGGTTTTCAGGCAGACCAATATACTTTATTTAAAAAAAATTACTGCAGCGTTTGAGGTTTATTTCGCGCTGACCAGTGTACCTTATACAAAAATATTACTGCAGCGTTTGAGGTGGTTTTCAGGGAGACCAATATGCTTCACGCACAAATATTACTGCAGCGTTTGAGGTGGTTTTCAGGCAGACCAATAGGCTTTACGCACAAATATTACTGCAGCGTTTGAGGTGGATTTCGCGCTGACCATGTGTACCTTATACAAAAATATTACTGCAGCGTTTGAGGTGGTTTTCAGGCAGACCAATATACTTTATTTAAACAAAATTACTGCAGCGTTTGAGGTGGATTTCGCGCTGACCAGTGTACCTGATACAAAAATATTACTGCAGCGTTTGAGGTGGTTTTCAGGCAGACCAATATACTTTATTTAAAAAAAATTACTGCAGCGTTTGAGGTGGATTTCGCGCTGACCAGTGTACTTTATACAGAAATATTACTGCAGCGTTTGAGGTGGTTTTCAGGGAGACCAATATGCTTCACGCACAAATATTACTGCAGCGTTTGAGGTGGTTTTCAGGCAGACCAATAGGCTTTACGCACAAATATTACTGCAGCGTTTGAGGTGGATTTCGCGCTGACCATGTGTACCTTATACAAAAAAATTACTGCAGCGTTTGAGGTGGATTTCGCGCTGACCAGTGTACTTTATACAGAAATATTACTGCAGCGTTTGAGGTGGATTTCGCGCTGACCAGTGTACTTTATACAGAAATATTACTGCAGCGTTTCAGGTGGTTTTCAGGCAGACCAATATACTTTATTTAAAAAAAATTACTGCAGCGTTTGAGGTGGATTTCGCGCTGACCAGTGTACCTTATACAAAAATATTACTGCAGCGTTTGAGGTGGTTTTCAGGCAGACCAATATAATTTATTTTAAAAATATTACTGCAGCGTTTGAGGTGGTTTTCAGGCAGACCAATAGGCTTTACGCAGAAATATTACTGCAGCGTTTGAGGTGGATTTCGCGCTGAACGGTGTACTTGCTACAAAATACAGCCTTTGACTCCTATCTCCCTTCCCCAACCCTGTCCCGGCCCACCCCTGCCCCAACCCTGTCCCGGCCCACCCCTGCCCCAACCCCACCCCAACCCCACACCCTCCAAGCCAAGTAAATGCAAGTCGTATCATGGAGCTATATGGTCGTATACAGCCAAAACAAACACAAAACCCTAATTATTTTCCATTGATGCAAGCCGAATCGCTAATAATTTGTCTCGTTGAAAGCTAATGGTAGGCGTACTATTGTACCATTTTATGCCAAAGGACTAGGTGAAGTCTAATTTAGAAGCAAAATGTGTGCCGCCCTCATTCGACTTTTTCTTCGGATATTTCTTGAATTTTGAAAACATTACTGCAGCGTTTGAGATTTAACATCCACCGTGGAAAAGTCACGTCACCACCAAAACACATCGCTTTAAATACGTTGATGATCTGACTGTGATAGAAACATCCAATGTTCACACCCAGTCCCAACTACCAACTGTCCTGAATGAACTCCATGACTGGTCTACAGAAAATAAAATGCGCCTCAACCCCAAAAAGTGTGCAGTTATGAATATCTGCTTTGCCAGGAATAAACCTGCCCCCTTGAACCTTACCCTGGATGACGTAACTATACAACAATGCAACACAGTGAAATTGCTTGGCATCTTCATTCAGTCAAACCTGAAATGGGATAAACATGTCAACTATATCGTGAAGCGAGCCAACAGCCGATTGTACATGCTTCGTAAACTGAAATACTACTTCTTGTCAACAAGTGACCTTGTCTTGGTCTATACATCGTTCGTACGACCCACAGTAGAATATGCAGCACCTGTTTGGTCGAGTGGAATTACAAAACAGCAACGCAACACTATAGAGCGTATCCAGAAGAGAGCGTGCAGAATAGTCCTTGGTCCGGACTACGTACGATACTGTGATGCTCTAAAAGTCTGTAAACTAGACACACTTGAGCATAGACGAGAACAATCGTGCATTGCATTTGCGAAATCTCTCAAGAACTCAAAACTTGAGTCTAGTTCCGCAAACAAGGTCAACATCTGGCTACAATCTGAGGAACTCAACAAAATTAACTGAATTCAAGTGCAATACCTCTAGATTTAAGAATAGTCCTGTGCCACATCTGATCAATCTTTTGAATACAACTCAATAACATTTTGCGGCACTGCAAAGCCATGAAATTCATTGCACTAAAGTGTTAAGTCCTATTCTTTCAGTATCTTTAATGTTTTCTTAATCTTTTGATATCTCCTTTTTTAAATAACCCTTTTTTAACTGAACGTATAACTACATATTTTCACAATTGTATTGTAAGCTCGCTTTTCTTAATATTTTTGTTTTTGTGTCGAACATTGTGTGCTAATTTTTGGTCGTTTTATATTAAGTTTATTCTACTTTTTTGTAAATTGAACAAATGTATTGTTTTCCCTAATTCAGCCTTTGGCTGCGATGGAAAATGTTTTTAATAAACCATGAATAATAAAAAATAAAAAAAAAACTTGGATTCTTGGATAAGGCCTGATATGTGTGGATAATATCGATATCTGGAAATCATATTTTTGACCAAAAATGGTTTTTGTTTTACAAAAATAGCCCAAAAATCACCCTACCCAACTTTTAAGCTCTACATCATGCTAACTTTGAGGTTGGGATATTAGGCTGCCCAATTAAATGATGTATGGTGTTGCTTTGTGTAGTGTGGGGACATTAAACTCATCAAATAAGCGTCTTTTTGCGGGTTTGCCGCTCACCTAATAGGCCTACAAGTGCGGCGTGCATGATATATATTTGAAACGAATTAAACTGCTACAACCACGGCCTAACCCACCAGCCCCACCCTCCCCCCCCGACAAACCCCCATAAATCACAGACAGAGGGCGCTGTTTTGAGTGCATCACATAAGGAAGACAGAAGGGAAAAGTTAAGAAAAAACATAAGACTTCAAGTTGGACTTGTGGCAAATTGCTGCAGTTTCTACCCCCAGTTTTGTCATTGCTTACAGCAGGCAACATGTAAAACAAACTTAAACAGCCATGGATTACAAAAGTTTCAGGAAAATTGAGAAATCTTTTGTGCACAGTTAAATGTGATTTTCCTGTGTTTGCCTCTTGTGACATCGTGACCTTGGTCATGAATATGCATATTTTTATTAGCATAAAAACTAAAAACCTTTGTTTTAACCCCCAACGCAAGCTCCAAATAGGATTTTTATGACTTTAACTGAGTAGAGTGGTTTTAAAGCATATATTTCATTGATAAAAATCCTAAATAAGGGGCCCTTTAATACATCCCTACCCATGGCTACCTGGCCCCGGGGGTGGGGCAGGGGGAAATCGAGCCGTATATATTACCCGCCGTTATGCACAGTGCCTTTATATGCATATGCGTGATATATATTCGGAACGAAATATACCACTATAACCCCCCGGGTCAGGTAGCGACAACTGGATGTAAGTACCCAAGGTTAACCTTAAAACATCCCCACCCATGGCTACCTGGCTCCGGGGGTGGGGCATGGGGAAATCGAGCCGTATATTACCCGCCGTTATGCATTATTATGTATATATAGGCCTATGCGTGATATATATTCGGAACGAAATATACCACTATAACCCCCGGGGCCAGGTAGCGACCACTGGATACAAGTACCCAATGTTACCCTTTATACATCCCTACCCATGGCTACCTGGCCCCGCGGGTGGGGCAGGGGGAAATCGGGCCGTATATATTACCCGCCGTTAGGCTTTGCATTGCCTATGCGTGATATTATAATATATATCCGGAACGAAATATACCACTATAACCCCCGGGGCCAGGTAGCGACCACTGGATGTAAGTACCCAAGGTTCCCCTTAATACATCCCCACCCATGGCTACCTGGCCCCGGGGGTGGGGCAGGGGAAAATCGAGCCGTATATATTACCCGCCGTTATGCATTATTATGTATATATAGGCCTATGCGTGATATTTATTCGGAACGAAATATACCACTATAATCCCCGGGGCCAGGTAGCGACCACTGGATACAAGTACCCAAAGTTCCCCTCTATACATCCCCACCCATGGCTGCCTGACCCAGGGGGTGGGGCAGGGGGAAATCGGGCCGTATACATTACCCGCCGTTATGCATTGCCTATGGGCCTATACGCGTGATATTATAATATATATCCGGAACGAATTACACTACTAGAACCCCCGGGGCCAGGTAGCGACCACTGGATACAAGTACCCAAAGTTCCTCTCTATACATCCCCACCCATGGCTGCCTGACCCCGGGGGTGGGGCAGGGGGAAATCGGGCCGTATATATTACCCGCCGTTAGGCTATGCATTGCCTATGCGTGATATTATAATATATATCCGGAACGAAATATACCACTATAACCCCCGGGGCCAGGTAGCGACCACTGGATACAAGTACCCAAAGTTCCCCTCTATACATCCCCACCCATGGCTGCCTGACCCCGGGGGTGGGGCAGGGGGAAATCGGGCCGTATACATTACGCGTCGTTATGCATTTCCTATATAGGTATTTGCGTGATATATATATGGAACGAAATATACCACTACAACCCCCGGTGCCAGGTAGCGACCACTGGATACAAGTACCCAAGGTTCCCCTCTATACATCCTTACCCATGGCTGCCTGATCCCGGGGGGTGGGGCAGGTGGAAATCGGGCCGTATATATTACCCGCCGTTATGCATTGCCTATGGGCCTATACGCGTGATATTATAATATATATCCGGAACGAATTACACTACTAGAACCCCCGGGGCCAGGTAGCGACCACTGGATACAAGTACCCAAGGTTCCCCTCTATACATCCCCACCCATGGCTGCCTGACCCCGGGGGTGGGGCAGGGGGAAATCTGGCCGTATATATTACCCGCCGTTATGCATTGTTTATATATGGGCCTATACGCGTGATATTATAATATATATCCGGAACGAATTACACTACTAGAACCCCCGGGGCCAGGTAGCGACCACTAGATACAAGTACCCAAGGTTCCCCTTTATACATCCCTACCCATGACTGCCTGGCCCTGGGGGTGGGGCAGGGGGAAATCGGGCCGTATATATTACCCGCCGTTATGCATTGCCTATGGGCCTATACGCGTGATATTATAATATATATCCGGAACGAATTACACTACTAGAACCCCCGGGGCCAGGTAGCGACCACTGGATACAAGTACCCAAGGTTCCCCTCTATACATCCCCACCCATGGCTGCCTGATCCCGGGGGTGGGGCAGGGGGAAATCGGGCCGTATACATTACCCGCCTTTATTGCCTGTGGGCCTACGCCTGATATTATAATATATATCCGGATCGAATTACACTACTAGAACCCCCGGGGCCAGGTAGCGACCACTGGATACAATTACCCAAGGTTCCCCTCTATACATCCCCTCCCATGGCTGCCTGGCCCCGGGGGTGGGGCAGGGGGAAATCGGGCCGTATACATTACGCGTCGTTATGCATTTCCTATATAGGTCTTTGCGTGATATATATATGGAACGAAATATACCACTACAACCCCCGGGGCCAGGTAACGACCACTTGATACAAGTACCCAAGGTTCCCCTTTATACATTCCTACCGATGGTTTCCTGACCCCGGGGGTGGGGCAGGGGGAAATCGGGCCGTATACATTACCCACCTTTATACATTGCCTGTGGGCCTACGCCTGATATATATCCGGAACGAATTACACTACTAGAACCCCCGGGGCCAGGTAGCGACCACTGGATACAAGTACCCAAGGTTCCCCTCTATACATCCCCACCCATGGCTGCCTGGCCCCAGGGGTGTGGCAGGGGGAAATCGGGCGTATATATTACCCGCCGTTATGTGGGAGAGGGGAGGGAGGGGATCGTGGAGAGGAAGGAATTACCTTCGAGTTTCAAAGATCAATGGCACAGCTAAACCAAATGCAGTCATATCTGAAAATTATCCTTCCATTGCAGTGCAAATTATATCACTTTTTATCCTTTATTTCACCCACGATTGTCAGAGTTGTTGTGTTCATAATTCACCGAAATACAAGCGATCGCATGGACCGGGGAGCAGTCTAGGCCAAGCATTGTTCGTGGTGTACATTAACGGCCGGCAGTACATATATGGCTTCAATTTTCGTATTGCCAACTGGTATTGCATACTTTATCCAATAATTATATATCGATGGTTTTGCGCTGATAGCGGATTAGGCTGGTCCCCTGTCCATGTGCGATACGCTGTTCTCCACTATACGACGAAGGGGAAGAAAATATGAGGACAAGGAACCAGTCTACCAGCGGATGCGGATATACAGTGCGTACGGACTTCGTAGACAATCGTACTACACTGCACATCGAATGTCGAATAAGTAACAGCTCCTTATTGAATGTCGAATAAGTAACAGCTCCTTATTGAATGTCGAATAAGTAACAGCTCCTTATTGAATATTGAACGTCGAACGTCGAATAAGTAACCAACTTCACACCGGTCTTTTTAAATACATTTTTGAAAATAAACCTTATCGACGTTCTCAATGCATTATGGGATTGGATGACAAAATTGCCCGGCCAAATGTGCATAAACCTATGAGGCGGACACCAACTAGGCAACGTTTTTACTCATTTTCACGAAAACCAAAAAGAGTTAAAGAATCAACCTCCCACCACTTTATCTTTGACACATATCAAACATACTGACAAACATGTCCCGAAACAGAAGTGTTGCAAATGCGAGAAATAATCGGGGATTCCCTTCGTATCGGTAGTCCGAGTACCACGCTCGCAGCTCGGTATGCGCTATGCAACACACGCCGTATCGGCACTGCGAGTCCGTGAGAGACACCGAAATAAAATGTCCCCCAATACCCCATTTTTACTCCTATCTAAAGGTGTCTCCCTAAGTATTTGTAAAAATCAATGATCATCAACTTCCTAGTAATTCTTACCGTTACCGACATCCAAATTTAAGTTGTCAACATTTTCACTATTCTACAAAGCAAAGGAACGGGGTCGAGGACTTTTAATACATGCACTGTAAAATGTTGACATTTCATGGAAGTGACAAATTGTTGATATTCTGTCGGTCACACATCCTGGCACTTTTGTGACTCGGTGTCATATGCCTTTGTATACGGGCATAGCACCGTGACTGGAGTGAAAACAAATTTGTTCATGCTTAGATACGTGTACGTGTTGCGAAGACAAAGGCTTTGTTCCTTCGCTTGTCACCATGGGCACATCGTTGTTTTCACTCCAGCCCTGCCGGAAATGACGTTGCGGCGACCGACAGAATAAAGTAGTATTTCGGGGGAGAGGGGGCGGGGGGAGGGAGTCTTGAAAAATACTACTCTCTGGAGAACTGTGAAAGTGTTGCCAACTTGAGACTATAACACTTTTTTCTTTAGAGAGTACACAAATGAACTTCATCTCCAAGATGAAATACTGGAAGGAAGCTGCCACCATTATTCTGGCCGCCAGAAACGGAAATCATCAAGGGCCTCTTAGTCACGTTACGTCATCGATGATTTCCAAGCTCCAACAAGAGGGACATGCTCAGAGCCACTCAATCTTTGACTACAAAGTGTTGATGCTGCAACGCGCGCACAAGAGTTCCTTCTTCGGAGGGGCTCAGGTTTTTCCCGGCGGAACCATCGACGAAGCTGATTTCTCACCAAAATGGTTGGAGCTCTTCGCCGAAGCCGGAATCAAGACACCGGATGATTTTGGATCGATGAGGATACAGCACAACAGGCCCCCGATGATAGAAGCTATTCGAGATGCTCCGATTCCTAGCGACATAGCCTTCCGGATCTGTGCGATAAGGGAAACCTTCGAAGAATCTGGAGTTTTGCTCGTCAAACATTTACGTCATTGTCATCCGTTCGATACGAACACACCTTCAGTACAGCTGAACGTACAATCTTTAGTGGTGTCTAGTGATTCTGAAAGAACTATGGAGTGGCGACAACGCATTCACGAAGATGCCAGCCAATTTCTAGAAATGTGTCGGGAATTGAACAGTCTTCCGGATGTTTGGTCATTGTCTGAATGGTCAAATTGGTTGACTCCTTCGAATGTTAGCACGAGGAGGTTTGATACGATGTTCTATCTCTGTTGTATAGATTCGCAGCCATCAGCTCGTCAGGACGAAAAGGAGACAATTCATTCTGAGGTATTTTGCTTGGTCTAAATCTCCTTTTTAAAATTAGTGGGTGGTACGTTACAAATACATCAAACTTGTTAAAGAGCACAGTATGAGGCATGGTGCCTAATCACCACGGAAACAAAACAATTAAACATGTGACGAAAGTCGGAGAAAATGGCAGGCGCAGATCCAGAGGGGAGTTTTGGGGGTCAAAATTCCTTCCTGCTCCGACACTAAAAAATATAATGTAATGCATTTTTTGTGTGTCAGCCTGTCTGAAACAAGCTGACATAAAAATCTGACAGGCAAAACCCCTCCCTGGTGGCAAAACCCCCTCCTGGAAAAATTCCTGGATCCGCCCCTGAATGGTCATCAGGATTTGAACCCAAGATTTGAACCCTCTGACTTGTCAAGCAGATGCTCTACCAGCTGAGCTATTAGGCAGTGGTATACCAACTCCCTCAGGTTCCATCCCCCACCTCCCCCCCCCCCCCCACCCTCCCCCTCCCAAGACCTCTGACACACCAGGCAGATGCCCTATCAGCTGAGCTATGAGGCACAGTGGTATACTCCCTCAGGTTTTCCCCGAAGACCTCTGACACACCGAGCAGATGCTCTACCAGCCGAGCTACAAGGCACAGTGGTATACTCCCTAGGTTTCACCCCCAAGACCTCTGATTCAACAGGAAGATGCTCTACTAGCTGAGCCATGAGGCACAGTGGTATACTCCCTCAGGTTCCCCCCTACCCCTCCCCCAAGACCTCTGACACATGCTCTACCAGCCGAGCTACAAGGCACAGTGGTATACTCCCCAGGTTTCACCCCCAAGACCTCTGATTCAACAGTAAGATGCTCTACTAGCTCAGCTATGAGGCACAGTGGTATACTCCCTCAGGTTCCCCCCCACCCCCCCCCCCCCCCCCCCCCCCCACCAGGCACATGCTTTATCAGCTGAGCTATGAGGCACCGTGGTATACTCCCTCAGGTTTTCCCTTTGAAATGAAATCGCCAGTGCACACAAATTGCAGATCAGAACATACCGGTACTTGTGAACCAGAAAGAATTGAGTACTTGTATTTGACCATGGCTTCAAGACAAAATGTGTTTCCTAAGAACATTATCAGATCTGCAGTTACCATTCGGTATTGTAGATTTGGTTTCCGGATAGTAGAATATAAACCAAAAATTGGCGGGAAAACAAAAATTGGATTTAATTTCCAAGCCTAGTTCAAGCCATTTCTAAATTGTCTCCTTTTTTGTTCTTTTAAATTTCACAGTGGGTTACTCCAAGCCAGTCCCTCACTCAGTTTTCCCACGGGGAGATTTTTCTTCCGCCACCTCAGGTCTACGAGTTTCAACGACTCTGTCACTTCCCAAAGCTTGCGGACTTGTTCAGTTTCAGCCAAAAGAGGGCACTGTTGGGTTGCGAGCGGACACTGCCTGTCATGCTAAATTGCTATGATGGAGTTTTGAGCGTTTTGCCAGGTATATATAGTTTTACAAAATTGTGAAATTTATACATTTCGATTAAAAGATCGAGGACGCTGAGAGGGGTGATTTTTTTTTTGGTCGGTAACATTTATGACCACCCGTTGTGGCGAGGCCGACTCCACCACCAGCCTCTCTAAGAGCCGTTGAGGCAGGGTGCGCCACTCTGCCTAAAGTGCCTCCCTGAGTTCCTGCAATGCATAGTTCCGACCTGTCAATCAAGCCGAACCCGCGAGCAATCACAACAGAGCTAGCAGACGGCGCCCACAAAGGTCAAAGTGATGCAATCATCACAAACAATCACGCGATTTTCTGCCCATACAGTTTGTATGTTGTATGCGCCAGTGACCGGGTGAATTTTGGTTTCAATGTTGGGCGATTCGCTGTTCAAAGGTAGGAAAGCGCATTTTTATGAAAGATATGTCATCCCTGCATTACTAGCCCTTCGCTCAGTGTGTTGCTACGGTAACTGTCAACCTCAAAACATAAATACCTTTGGGTTTTCTCCAATGAATCTGTGCTTTCCATGCCGAGTCCCATTGCTTTGTACGTAGTCTCGCCATTTTTTTGCGATGGCTTGTGAGCACATAGCAACAATATCTAAGAGGCGGGGTTAACTGGGCAATCTCGGAACTATGCATTCTAGGGCCGTGCGGAAGATGCGCGGATCCAGAGGTCAGGTCATCCCACGCAGGTTGAAAACCCAACAAGAATGGTTTTCTGAGAGCCCTTAACTGCATGCAGGATTCTCCCAGAAACAGAAAATGTCGCATTTCATTGTTGTTGGAATCACTTTGTTCAAACGGGTCCACGCGGAAATCACTGAAGCAGAACAGTCTTTTAAACAATTCCAAAGTGATTGGTCGATCAGTGCCTTGTTATCCACAAGTTCACTGTATTCAATAAACTTCTGTTCTGATCAGGAAATAATGTTTTAAGAGAACTGCATTTCTTTTTCGGAAAGTATAAAACAGCAAATACATCACATAATATTTTTTACCAGGAGACCACCTGTATCCAGCTAAACCAGTTTTGGAGACGATAACTGACGACTGTGTACCATTACTGGAGGGAAGAATTGAGGAACAAACAGACATGAGCAAGCCTGTTCATCAACAACGAATTTTGCTAGAAGGCACACCAATGTGCCAATCGTATTGTAACATGACGTTACCATACGGGCACTGCACACCGCTACCTTATCAAGAATGCGTGGATATGCCAAGCTCTAAACTTTGAATCTACCCTAAAGCCAGTGAAAAGCCAAGGCCATCACATATGCAGCACGATCGATATCCCCCCTACCATTGTTCCCCCTTTGTGTCTCAAACATCCAAGGAATTTCCAAGGAATGCATAGTTCCGACCTGTTAATCAAGCCGAACCAGCCGACCAATCACAACAGAGCTAGCAGACGGCGCCCACAAAGGTCAAAATGATGCAATCATCACACAATCACGCGATTTTCTGCCCATACAGTTTGTATGTTGTATGCGCCAGTGACCGGGTGAATTTTGGTTTCAATGTCAGGCGATTCGCTGTTCAAAGGTAGGAAAGCGCATTTTTATGAATGTCATCCCTGCATTACTAGCCCTTTGCTCAGTGTGTGCTACGGTACCTGTCGACCCTAAAACATAAATACCTTTAAATTTCTCCAATGAATCTGTGCTTTCCATGCCGAGTCCCGTTGCTTTGTACGTTGTGTCGCCATTTTTTTGCGATGGCTTGTGAGCACATAGCAACAATATCTAAGGGACTTGGTTAACTGGGCAATCTCGGAACTATTCATTCCTTTCAGTTTTTATGAATATGAATATTGATTAGCCAGTGACAGTGATCGGAGCTGAACAATCACGCGCCACGCATGTTGCTCGGTCATCGCGCGCATGCAGTGCTGATATACTAAAGCGCGCGTGCACGTAGCATGCACGTAGCGCGACATTCAAAATTGCATCATAGCTACGGACGCTTGCCAACAGCAAGAGCCAATCACGCGCCTCGCTCCGTTTAGCCGTAGCGTCGACTTTTACTAGGGGGTGGGGTCTAATGTTTAAATGAATAGTCACTGTAAGGACGTTTTTTAATAGGCCTATCTTTATTCAGATGAACTGCGTTTAGCGAAGTTTTCCTTCAGCTATGAACATTTATACTGCGTGCAGGATAAAATGATATACATATGTACATAAAAAGATCTCCCCCACACAAATTGTGGTAATTGCGGCTACGATGTCACAAGATAAACAACACGCGAGATGATTGTTCGAAACAGCTTCATTAAAAGGTCAAAAGTTCCAGGTCAAAAGGTATCTTGTCTCTCATTGGTCGAACAGCCCGAGGCCCTAAAATACAGCCCAGCTCAAGTCGTTTCAGCAGGGGTTCTTGGCAAACTAGGTACGTGTGCAGCAAAGACCTTTGCGAAAGGAAGATGCGTAAACAGGACCAACGTACATGTGAAAGTGCGCCACCGCGCGGTGGCATATACAGGCCGATTGACATAATACAGTCCTTGGACAAGGCTAGACGACCAAGGATATGGCGTGTGTAACGTTGAAAAATTCAATAATGCACAATTATGTGCTATCAGCCAGGCACTTTGTGCATGGCGTAAGCTTTCCTATCACAGCCCGTGTACGAACCCGTCATGGTTGTGGAAGGAAATTGTCCCAATTGATGTTGTGACGCCGTACATAGTTAGCAGTCCACATTCGGGCCCTTGGTATGCTGTGAACAATGAAGTATTATGCTTTACGTGATAATAGTATGTATATACGTACGTGATAATTTAATACGTACGTACATGATAATTTATTACGTACGTACGTGATAATTTAATATATACGTACGTGCGTGATAATAATACGTACGTACGTATTATTATCACGCACGTACGTACTATTATCACGTACTTACGTAATATTATCACGTATGTACGTATTAAATTATCACGTACGTACGTAATAAATTATCACGTATGTACGTATTATTATCACGTACGTACGTATTGTTATCACGTACGTACTTATTATTATCGCGTACGTACGTACGTATTAAAAAAACAAAAAAGCATAATACTTAAACTGTCCCCTCGGGGTCAGTCTTCGTACAAACCAGAGGAATCTACGAAGACCCAGAGGGGACATTTAAGTATTGTGCTTTTTTGTTTTTTTAATACGTACGTACGTGATAATAGTACGTACGTACGTGATAATAATAAGTACGTGCGTATTATTATCACGTACGTACGTGATAATATTAATAGTACGTACGTACGTGATAATATTAGACAGTTTCGGCAAGCTCAAAATCCGTGCGCGTATACGTATCCGTACCATTTTCAGCTTTGACGTCATCACTTTATGCGGTCTCCTCGTACGTGATGCGGATCAGCCACACGTAGGACAACGTATGGGAGCCGTTTGACACGGGAGCGGTACGTATAAAATTAATCTCGACTTGTTTACACCAAATTAGTGTTATGTCACACGGATACGTCTGCGAACACGTACCATTAAACTGAGATGCCGAAACTGTCTATTAATAGTACGTACGTACGTGATAAATTATCACGTACGTACGTAATAAATTATCACGTACGTACGTACGTAATAAATTATCACGTACGTAAGACTTTCAATATACTAAGGCCCTATTTGCGGAACCGGCAAACTTTTGCGAAACCGGGCAATCTTCCTACCTCTGAAAATTGCTCGGAAGCATTTTTCTTCCAACTGACTGTCATAAAATGATAGCTGAATAAATTCCGGATATTTCTGGCTGAGAACCTTTCCATAAAAGTAAGTTTTTGTGCCGCCGGGCGCCTCGGACAATTTCCGTTTGGGTATTTTTTTCGTATAGGAAATTACCTCCTGGAATCAACAGATAATATAATTTTAAGATATACTTCCCATTTGCACTTTTGTCGCAAATATTGCTTTTCTGTAGAAAAATCACGTTTTCTTCTTCAAAAATTGCATTCAGTTAGTGCACAATATAACCATTCACACGCGCGCGCAGCGCCCTCTGTTGTTGCGCTTACGCACAGACCGCTCAACACGTCATTTTGTGCATTACTTCATGCAGTAATTTTATCATTTATTTATCTCAGAAATTCAACATTTGCGACGGAAGTGTCGGTAGGAAGTATATCTTAGAATTGAATAAGCTATCGATTCCAATATATAAATTCACCGAAATCCGTGTTCAATATATGAAAAAAAATCCTCAATCATCCAAGCTATCGATTCCAATAATTATTTTCCTTAAATTCGAGTTGTGGCATAAACTTAAAAAATACCTCTTAGATAGCTGAATAAATTCCGGATATTTCTGGCCGAGAACCTTTTCATATGCCGGGCGTCTCGGACAATTTCCGTTTGTAGAACCGGGCAATCAACTGCCTTTCATGATGAATAATTATGCATCAAGCCCCAACATGATGAGGTCTTAATGATGTAGAAATCGACCATAAAAGTGTTGCAGTTTTCGTCCAATGCAGTTTTATTGCAGGAAATTGTAAATTGTGGAGCCGAGTGACAAAATATATTGTTTATTTTTTTTAAAGATTACAACATGCACATTCACGTCGTAAAAAAAAATACATCGTAAAAACTTTATTAGATTTGCATAAGTTTACTGGGACAAAAGACAGTTACCACACATTCGATAATACAAAAAAAACCACTTAATTGTTTCAGCAAAGCATTACATTTTCTTTTCTAAATAAAGAACCATCCTGTAAATATGTTTTCCCCTACCCCAAATCAAACTCTGTGAATGTTAAAAGCCAACGTGTCTAGAAAACTATCGACTATAGCCATCTGTCGGAGGCGGAATAATCGATAAACCAGCATATGTTTTTCAACCCCCTGCACATGTGCCGTGCAATCAATAAAAACAAATTTATTAAAAACATTTTTATGTCGCGTACACAATAGGGTCATTCACGTCACCCAATGGGTTAAACCCGACCCTCTCAGATTTTAGTGAAACTTTTAGTATACTTGATTGGGATCCCACAACACCAAATATCAAAATTTAGATCAATCGGAGCAGTGGTTCCGGAGATACGGCCCCTGATATTTTGTGAAGATTGGCTCAGTATAAAAAATCGGGGGGCCGTATCTCTGGAACCACTCTCCGATTGATCTAAATTTTGATATTTGCTGTGGGATCCCAATCAACAAGTATACAATTTTTGTCATCAAAAACTGAGAGGGTCGGGTTTAAAATGTCAATTTTGTTGGGTGATTTGACATGGTAGCTATTAACTTTATTCGATAGATATAAGTCTCTCCAAAATGCACTAAATGCAAGATCATCTACATGTACGTGTGTAGCATATAGCAGGGTTATTTTGTAGTTGAGTCTATTAAAAGTCATCACAATTAAGCCTTCACAAGTCCACCACGAGTCCCTGGGTCTCAACTCAAGTTACAAGCTGTTCATTTGACTAGCTTTTTACTTGAATAGACCGTATCGAATAGCCGCCATTTTGTGGGGCAGTTTTATTGTTCCTTGAGGACATGCATGGTTGCACATATTGTGCTTCCATTGTTGAACGGTTTGAGTAACAAAAGGTGCCCAACGGAATGGCGACTATTCGATACGGTCTATAAGACCCACGGACTTGTGGTGGTCTTGTGAGGACTTGTGATGGTCTCGACTACAACTTTGCTACACACGTAGGCCTACTGGTAGTTTATCTTTCAGTGTATTTTGAATAGATTTATCTAGATCGAATAAGTTAATAGCTATCTATGTGTGTACGTTAACGGTTACTTGAATTGCACGGCAAATGTATATATATAGGGTCGAAAAACATATGCTGTGTTTGTTTATTGTACCGCCTCAGACAGATGGCTGTAGTCGATAGTTTCCTTTTGTCATACGCTCGACACATTGGCTTTTGAAACCAATATGCCTAAATATGGTTGTTTGAATTCAACGAACTACCAATTTAAATTAACCCTTACCCACGTATATACAGCATGATATGTGGCAGAGGGCACCGCTCCCCCTACCATTGTTCCCCCATTGTGTCTCAAACATACAAGGAATTTCCAAGGAATTCCTTTCAGTTTTTAGGGGGAGTTGGTGCGTTAACAAAAGGGAAGAGTGTGTTGTGGTTTTTTTTTCGCGGTGCCGAACTGTAACTATTTGAGCCGCTTTCTACGGTGGTCGCAGCCTATAGCTATGCCTTGGGACTTGGAAATCTGTGACATCACTCAGCCACGCAGTTGTGACACTATTGGTCAAATCCGTAACCGAAGTTTGCAAGCTTGATGGACCGCTGCGTGAAATTGCACTGTAAATCATGCTGCCTTTAGTTTCTGTTATTTAATCTGCCAGGCTTATTTCTTTATGGTACAGGGCTATCGGGGCTGGTTTTCTTTGTAGGCCTATTTGTGCCAAATATCACGCAAATCAACCTGTTTAGTGGTGAGATTTTCCGCCCCAAAATATCACCAAAATCGGCAGTTGGCGGGCGCCGTCAACTACCTAGTTTTGATAGAAGACACCAATACAGGCATGACTATATAGGCATGACTATAGGAGCACCCTGCAGGGTGGACTTGTGCGCTATATAAGAATCAACATTATCATGAATTCTCTGTTATGAGCTAGTACGAGGGATTGTGCATTCCATTTTGTGCATTCCATTTGGTCTTTGGAGCCTCTTCGGAGTGGGTGATATGTTCCACGAGCGTCTTTACAGCTGCAATTCGATCTTCTTTATTCTTTTTGGTGTCCCAGATCAGCATTGCCCCGGTCAAAAGCTTGATAATATCCGCTGCAGAGGCAGTGATGCGTGGGGACGTCTGTCTGTCACGGTGTGGAGGCTGTTTGGGTCGCGGCACCTTTTAGTGGCTTTGGTGGTGGCATTGTGGTTTTCGGCTGAGGATTGGCTTTTGTTTGTGGGCTTGGAGTCAGTGGTCTGCTTTCAAGGTTGATTGTGTATCAGGGTTGTGGTGTCGGCTTGGTGTATGTATCGGGGCGGATTGGGATGTCACCTTTAATCACCTTGGCTGCATCGGCATATAAGATGTTGTATGGGATTCGTATTCCTTGAATTCTCTTCTCTTGTTTAATGGTAGAACATCCTCCATAGGCCGATGACTGGTTTTCGCCACATCTACAGCACCTGTCCCTTTCTCGTTGTTGGCACTGGTCATAGGAGTGGGGTCCTCCGCACCGGACACATCGTATTGAACTTCGACAGTTATTTGCAACATGGCCGAGTCTCTGGCAATTGAAGCATCTTATGATGGGGGGATGAAGGGTTTTACCGGAAAACTTTCATAACTTGTAGTTTGTCTGGTATGGTTGGGGTGTTGAAAGTGATACAAACAGATAGGCTTTCCTCAAGCTGTCCGTTTCTTTTCGTCATTAGCCATTTTGCGTCTATGACCCCATTTTGCTTGCAAGCCATTCACTTACAAACCCGCACTATATAGGCGCAGGCTTTGTTATAATGATAATTAAAGAAGCTATTAATTCATGGACTCCTGCTAAACCTGATATTATTTGTATTCAGGAAACTTGGCTAAAAAATGACAAAACATACAAGTTACCTGGATATGATATTTATAGACAAGACAGGGATAATACCTCTAATAAGGAAAAAGGTGGTGGATGTGCATTCATTGTAAAACATGGTACTGCTTTTAAATACATATCGGGACATAGTTCGGCTATTGAATATCAAATAGGAGAACTTTATGATGCAAATAAAAACAAAATCAATCTAATTAACGTATGTAATCCGTGTACCTTCCTAGAGTTTATCTCTTTCAATAACATTTTTGAAAACATTGATAATCCCTTTATTACCTGCGGAGACTTCAATGGTCATAACTAACTTTGGGGCAGTTCTAAGCTTGACCACAATGGACAGATCATCGAAAACGTAATTACCCAAAATAATATGGTCTGTAGAAACTCTGGGGAAGGTACACGAGTTAATACCTCGAATAGCTCTCTGTCCTGTATAGACCTTACTATAACTTCTTCTAGCATGGCAGCAAAATGTAACTGAAAAGTTATTAACGACACAGGGGGGTGGGTATGGTGGGGTGGGGTGGGGTGGGGTGGGGTGGGGTGGGGTGGGGTGGGGTGGGGTGGGGTGACCAGACCATTGTCCTATAGTCATTAGAATCAATCACCCTATAGCTATTTTTAAAAATGTTGTTAAACACACCCCTAAATGGTCCCTCAAAAAAGCCGACTGGACCAAGTTTCAAGATGCTTGTAATAAATGTATCACTGAACCAAATGAATGCATAGTTCCGACCTGTCAATCAATCGAACCCGCCGACCAATCACAACAGAGCTAGCAGATATTACTGACATAGGTCAAAGTGCACTTTCTCACAACAACATGATCACGCGATATGTTCTGCCGGCCCCATACAATTTGTATAGTGTTGTATGCGATGATCCAGGTGAAATTTTTGTTTCAAGGCCGGACGTTTCGTTGTTCAAAGGTACGAAAGCACGTATGTCATGACATGACATCCCTGTATTACTGGCCCTTTACTCGGTGTGTTCTAAGATAACTGTTGACCCTGAAACATGAATGCCTTTGAGTTTTCTCCATTGAATCTGTGCTTTCTGTTGAAAGTCCCATTGCTTTGTGCGTAGTGTGCCGCCATTTTTGACGATAGCGTGTGAGCCATAGCAACAATATCCACGGGGGCGGGGCTAACTAGGCAAACTCGGAACTATGCATTAGACGATGTCGATAAAACATATAATCAATTTATTCAGCAACTTGACTCAGCCGGCCATGTCCTACGTCATCCCTAAAACTAATCCCAACCATGGCAAGAACCCAACAACCTGGTGGGATAAGAAATGTGAACAGGCAATTATAGACAAACGAAATGCTCTGAAAAAACTAAGGAAAACTTGCCATCCCTCTGATCTGGTGGCATACAAATGAGCATCTGCCATTGCGAGAATGAATAATTAAAAATGCTAAAAGACTGGACTGGGAACAATTCTGTAATAATTTAAACCTAAAAAAAATAAATAATATGGAATAAAAATAAACGTATTGGGCATTCATAAACAGCATCCCAGTCATTAAACAATGGTGTAGATGCTATTAGTGACCTAGATAAAACAGAAGCGCTTGTTGACAGCTTCGCTAAAGTATAGCACAGATCATTATGAGAGTGTGTTCAAAAATAATAAAACAAAAGTGTCATAAACGACCCTTTCACTATCCAGGAATTGAATCATGCCATTGACTGTGCTAAATCATGGCTAAATGTACTTCCCCGGGCAAGGATGGGATAAGCAATACTGTCATTAAACATCTGCCAACAATAGACCTATGACATAATGACATCACGCAATGTTTACCGCGGTGCATTATGGGTGAAAAGTGGGACGAAATCTCTGCGTCCAGTGCACAAGTACAGTGCTGCGTCTCTATTTTGCGTGCATTGTATGCATAGCGCCTAGCGTATTATAGTCTAGTCAATTTACGAATATCGAAACCTCTTTATTCGTGTATTTTCAGTGACTGCCTCAGTGCAATTCAGGAAATTTCCAAAACTCCCCATGAATAAAGTGGTTTGCGATATTCGACATACCCTCGTTAATTTTCAGCACCAAGGGAACACCGTTTTCTTTGAATGGGTCCCCAGTCACTCTGAAATTCCTGGAACTGAAAGGGTCGACACTATCGCTAAACTAGGGACACAGAAACCTAATATTGACCACCATATTCCTTTCTCTGATGGTGAAATCAAACATCTGTTTAAAAAACAACTTATTGAGAATTGGAGTAAAACCATCCCTAAACTTGACCAAGAAAAACACTACAAACTTGTTCCTTCCTTTTATTTTGTTAACTGGGGACGAAAGCGCCCCCAAGAAGTAATTATGCACAGACTACGCTTGGGTGTCTGCAAAGGTCTGAACAATTTTCTCTATCACATCGGTAAACACCCAAATAGGATGTGTGAAATTTGTAACACCATAGAATTGATCATTTCTTGACCAAATGTAAGAAATTCTACATGCAACGACAATCCCTCCAAAAGACACTTGGATTGTCAAATGCACAAAGACACTCAAAATTTTGCTGGGGCACAAACAATATTGTGAACAGATCCTTAAATACATTAAAAATTGTAATGTTCATATACAATTGTAAAAGCGATCTCTTTATTTATTGATATTGCACATGGGAGAGGGATTATGGGGCGACAGTCTGCGTTGGCGATTGGATGGGCTTCAGTGTTTCCCCTCGTCACCCGGATAGCGCGGTCCTGAAAAAAGTACCGGTGGGAGCCTTTGTGCTCCTACATGTAGTGCTAGTGCCCCTGTGACACTGTTGTTCTGAAGATTACTGGCGCTCCTCCTACCCTCACACCCATGCAAATGTTTTATTCTTTTTTAGTTTTAGCCACTTTGGATGACATCATCTCACTGTATGTTTCCCTTTACCATGTTTACGGGCATGCTCAGTTTTGCCACCATCAGTGCACCGGCCGATAACGTTCATACGTACAGAACCTATGCATATATACATATTTGCGTGTACCGTACCCCCACTGCAGATAAGCAATTTATGCTCGTGGCACCGTGACACAGGGCACTTCAGCGTTTGCCCTTAACCTTTTTCCCAACTGGCCAACAGGGCCAGTTGGCTTAAATCTTCCCTGGCCCGTCGGCATTTCAAGTGGCCCGGTTACCGTTAAGATTTCTGGTTGTTCTTTTTACGCACAGTCGACCTTTAAAGTTTCCAATAACCACATTTGAGTAAATAAATTAGAAAAATTTGGTAGTCATAAGGTTCCCATTAAAAGTTTGAAAATGTGTGGTACATTTTAGAGCTTTCTGGTGAATTTTAGAGCTACATTCTGGAGTCTTGAAAGGCTCTTTTGTTATAAATTTTCAAGGATGCATGTTTTTGTGCAAAGTGTGAGTGTACTCTTGGGTGCAGTTATATATACAGAATTAGCCCATAGTACTACCAGGGAAGAGCTGGTCTCTAACTTGTTGGCTTGGGGTCAAGTCAGTTTTTGGTTTTTGACCTGTAACTTGACTTTGGAGAAAATGACTTGTGACAAGACTTGGGAAATATGATTGATTTACGACTTTAAATAAAAACTAGTCATCAAGTCTCCAGCCCCAGAGACATACATAAAACTCCAAGGACGGTATTGAAAGCTGTATTATGGCTGGGAGTTTTTTTACGAAAGAAACTGTAGTAGGACATGGGTCTGTTTTATTGCAACTGGACAGCCGGACCATTTGGGAAGGTTTGCCAGCTGGCCCGAGATGATTTCAACTGTCATTTGGCCAACGGACCAGTGCTAATTCGAACGCTGCACTTGGTTGCAATACGTGCCATTATACCAACAACAAGTAGGTAAGTATTTCAAGATTAAATATTAACTTGGCCCTTCCAGAAATACAATGTTTACTTTGCATGCCATGCATAATGTAGGTGCGTGAATATGTACCACTGCACCACCAGGGCTGCTTTCGAGCGCTCGTCCCTGGTGCTCCCAGGTGGTGGAAACGTTACGTCACACACATGCTTACACACGCTTTTGGGCGAGCACCATGGAGCACCATGGAGCACCTGGTGCCGCGCTCGAAAGCAGCCCAGGCCGGCAAGGAGTGCACGAGCATGTCATCATTTCACATAGGCAGATTGATTTAATAGCAGATTAAGCTTCATTAATTTGGCGAACAAGTGACTCGGACTCGGACTTGAGGCTAGTGACTCGAGACTCGGACTCGGACTCGAAATTCACCCCAGGGCTTGAGCGTTTAGACAATTTATGGTTCCAAATTTTCTGTTTAAATTAAAAAATGCGTCTTCCCCACCACTCCACTATGCCTATGCTCAGCCTGGCTGTGGGCTTTTTCTTCGGCCTGGTACCGTCCATTCTCTGGTTTAACCTTGAGGTTCAGCAGTATGAAACGGAGCGATCAGAACATCCAGTACAGGTCCTGGGGTCTAATTTAAGGTAAGCATGGAGGAAGAGAGGTAAGTCAGTCAGTGCCTCCCTGAGCACTCAATACTACTGTGTCTTGCGGTGAGTTCTCAGACTTCTGGGGGATGTCAGTCAAGTCGACCGAATACCAACTCGACTCGGACCAACTCGAAATTTTAATTTAAAAAAAAAACCATGGTAGACATGCGGTCGAGTTGGTACACGGTTGAGTTGGTTTGCGGTCGAGTTGGTACGAGTCGAGTTGATTCACGGTCGACTTGACCTGACTCCCTTCTGGGCACAAGTCAGGGAATGGCCATGGGGTTTTAATGTCGTCACGATATTATTTGATTGGTTGCTTTTTAAGCACCAAAATGCCAATAAATTAAAAGGGCACCTTGAATTCTACCAATTCAATAAATAAAATGAAGAAAATGTTGTTTAAACTTGTTACAAACAAATAAAAATGTTTGACCTTGAGTTTCCAGTTTGCAAACTACATGTACACTTTACAGATGTCCGCCTCAGGCATCTCAGAAATATTAACATGGCTAAACAAATATATCTGGTTTGAACATCAACTTGAACGTTCACTTTTGTTGGGAGTAAGTTAAGATATCCAATAAAAACCTCAACAAATAAACTACACACAGCCAAGACAGAAAATCGCAAAGACTATCTGAAACCGAATCAAACGGAATAGTCTTGAAAGTGATTCCAACGTGATTGGTCGATCAGTGCCTTGTTATCCACATGTTCAACGACTTTAATTTACAATGGTGTATCCAAATTATTTAGTGTGTCTTTTTTTCCACCCCCAGAAATATTGAATTTGAGAACCCAATGATACGCAAACAGAATCTACCACATATCCCCACGAGTGAGCCTGGACTTAAAAAACCAAGAAAAATCTTCTTGGACTGCGGTGCTAACGTGGCGTCCACCGTATTGCTGTTTCGCGAGACCTACCCCGGTGCACGCGATTTCACTATCCACTCCTTCGAAATTGACGACCGGTTGGCGCCGTACTTTAGCCCATACGACAAACACCATCTGCACTGTCCGGTTGGTGTAGCCGGCAAAAATGGTCAGTTAGTGAAAATTTGTAAATTTTTTAAAGGCAGTATACATCATTGGTAATCTCGAAAATCAGAAATGTTCACAGATTTACGCCTAACTTGCACAATATAAACATGATGACCGTAGAAAACTTCCCCTGAAATGGTTTTGTCTTAAGTGCTACAGTCTTTGAGAACTGAGTAAAGCAATTAGTTTTCGTCGATCTCATGAGACGAAAATTAAATTCGCCCCAAAACAATTTCGCCCAAGTGCCATTTCACCCCAAACCACTTCGCCCGAGTGCCATTTCGCCCCAAATTACTTTGTCCAAACACCACATCGCCCAAATGCACTTCGCCCCAAAACCACTTCGTGCACACGCCGTGGTTCAGGGCGAAATTGATCAGGGCGAAGTGGTTTTGGGGCGAAATGACTGCAAACCCTTTTTTTTACTGTTTTCTCAAAAGTTAGACGAAGTACAGAGCTGGTTTTTGCTCAGGTTGGTTTTAATCATGCATATCTTCAATCACACAGGGGGATAAAACTATTTGTAACAGTTTACCAATCATGTATACTATCTTTAAAGGCCCAATGACTCGTCTGCAAGTTGAAACTTTTTACAAATTCCTGGAATGAGGGCATAAAATGTTGGTAAACTAGCCTGCAAAAAATACAGTGACATAAATGCATCAATGCTTCAGAAAACCTTTAAAGGTAGTATACATGATTGGTAAACCATTACAAATAGTTTTATCCCCCTTTGTGATTAAAGATATGCATGATTAAAACCAACCTGAGTAAAAATCAGCTCCGTATTTCGTCTAACCTTTTGAGAAAACAGTAAAAAAAAAAGCTTTACAGTCACTTCGCCCCAAAAACCACTTCGCCTGAACCACTACCTGTGCACGAAGTGGCATTTGGGGCAAAGTGGCGTTTGGGGCGAAGTGGTTTGGGGCAAAGTGGCTTTTGGGCGAACTGGTTCAGGATGAAGTGGTGCAGGGCAAAGTGATTTTGGGGCGAAGTAAATTTTCGTCTCATGTGACGAATATTAATTGTTTTACTCATTTCTCAAAGACTATACCACTTCAGACGAAACTATTTTAGGGGAAGTTTACTACCGTCATCATGTTTATATTGTGCAAGTTATGTGTAAATCTGTGAACATTTCTGACGATACTGCATATTGTGTCTATTGTGCAGGCGACGACCTATTTTTTGGCACCAAGTGGCATTTAAACGTCTATAAAATGTCGGCCTGTGCCATACACATATTCCTATATGTAGAAATTTTCAGAGGCTTAAATTATCAGAGGCTACGAAAGTGCTACGTAATTTCTGGAATGGGCAAGTTATCACTAGGAATCTCATCTTGCCAAAAGGGAATTGGTTCCTACTGGGAATCTATCGATTCCTCAAATATCTCGAATCGCGATTCCGATTTCCAAGGTGGAATCGATTTTACTTGATTCCGGCTTGGAATCGCCCAAGCCTATATGTCATGCATATACAATAGACCGATCCAGTAAGCTCCGCCCATTTAGAAATTGCCTAGCAACATGCCGCACATGTAAGGCACGTGTGCAGTAGAGCTCGCGTGGATGCGCCGTGCATTAGTGACCGCGCCCTGTTTAGCGCGTATTGAAACACGCACACGCACACAGAAACTGCACGCTCGAAAGCAAAATGCGCACTTAAGTATCCGGTCGAGTGCGTGCACGTACAACACGCCTAAAAAATGCATACACCCCACAATTTATTGTTTATACACCCCACAACTTATTGTTAGTAGTGTAATCTCTGTTTCTTTTTTTTTCTTTACATAACTGTGACTTTAATTTTCCACAGGTAATATGACGGCATTTTCTGAAATGACGTGGGGACCGAATAAGGGTCTCAATCATGGTTCAGATATGCAGTGGGGCGGCGGATCGTTGTTCATTTCGAAGAAAGAACAAAACGACACAAAGTCAGGTAAACCAAATTAAATATGTATTGTCCGTGCATTTTTAGTGTGGCACTGCGAAATTGTTTTTACAGAAACGTAAAAGTTATTCGCTTTCAAATGAGACATGAGTGAAAAAAAATCGACCAACGTTTAGTTATCGAAATTATTGGCAGTCTGCCAATACTTCAACTTGCGGCAAGGTGCACAAAACGGCTGTATAAAAACAGCGTTTTTCACAGGGTTGCCGATTTTTAAAATAATGGTGTTTTTTTTGTGTTAAAATAAAGTAAATGCTTTAAAAATTCGTTCGGAGAAAAAAAATTGAATTTGCTGAGAACCACGGACAATATAACTTTAAAGCAGCTTGTCTAGATTTTTCCAGGAAACATATTTCATTCTAACCTAACAATCATATCAAATACCTCCCCAAATACTATCCATGGGAAGAAAACAGGAAATTTGCAATCTCCAATTTGGATGTGGAAGCAAAAAGGTTGGTTTAGTCACTGCACTGCTTTATGTAACAGGTTAAATTAGTTTACAAAACAACAGTGTTTTATTTTAACGATATCCTTGAAAATATACGGATTAAGAGCCATGCTACCTATGCCCTTGAGCAAGGCCCTTGACCACAATTGCTCCATCCTTCAGAAGGGATGTAAAGCCGTTGGTCCAGTGTGTTGTGTAATACACTTTAAAGATCTCGGAGCACTCTTTTGTGAAGAGTAAGGGAATTCTCCGGTGTCTCTTGCCGCCGGCTGCCAATGTATCACAATGTTTTAAGTTAGGTGAAACACACTTGTAAGCTTCATGCAATTCAGCCTACGGGCTGCGAAATGAAGTTCATTAAAGGCCCAGTGTATCATTTGCAATAACTCCAAAAAGTAATCGACGAGTTTACAGGGGAAAAGTTCTGAAAGTAAAGACTGAATTAATAGCAACTATCCAATGAAAGGTTTTTCGCTCAAAATTATATAATTTTACTAGAAAATAATCCGTAAAGATGAAATTATTTAGATCGTTTGCAAACGATTTACTTATTTTTGGTTCACATCTACGCGGTCCAAAATGCATGGGCGCTGTGTACTCCGTGTGTGTGTTCCAACACGATGCATTTATATGGATCGCGCGCACACGCAGTATATGATGTGCGCCACAGAGTGCATGACGCAAGCCACATAGTACCCGATCAACTGAGAACGAATATTTGAAACACCCCGCAAAGACCAGGAAAACGCATATGGATTTTCATGGTTTTTTTAAACGTGGTACATTTGACAAAGCTGAAATTTCTTCGGATGAGTTTGTTGATGTCTTTCTTTTGATTTATAATGGTTTTATTTGCAGAATTGCTCAAAAACAGATCATCTACAGGGCCTTTAAACATATAAAATAAATAAATAAAAATGTTCTTGGTCTACAGGTGGTTTTCGAAAGCTTTCCTATCGAAAGCAAATCCCAGTTATCGACCTTTCGCAGTGGATTATGAACACTTTCTCCAAAGATGATTACATAATCTTCAAATTGGATGTCGAGGGTGCAGAATTTGAGATCCTTCGTAAAATGATAGATGACAATGCATTTGCATACATAGACAAGTAAGCAGTTTTGGGACTTTTTTGTCAAGGCCAAACAAAATAAATAGTGTATTTACGGTAACCCGACCAACCTGGAATTTGTAAGGCCAAATTGCCGACCTCAAACTTTTTATTGCCAATTTTCAAGTTGATAATTTTAAATGAGCACTATTTGCAATAATTTCCAACGAATATAACATTTTCTACAATTGTACATTAACATGTTTAATATTGTTAATAGTGAGTTTCAAAGATTGCAAAACAACACGCAAATGCATGAACTGAAGTCGTTACCGTAAACGCACTATTAATTTTGTTTGGCCTAAGCAGCTATAAAGCATAGAAACTAGGTTAGGCTAACCGCAAATACCACAAATACTGACTCTTGAGAGTCATTTCTACATTCTTGTATGAATCTTCTCACCAAAAGATCATACTTTGCAACACTCCGAGGCGGCCGCCACGGAGCGAGATTTGCTACACTGACAGGCCCTCCACAGCTATCAAGTTCAAAACATGGTGTGTACAAATGAATGGTGGACAATGGAAGTTTGATTCTGTATTTCACACCTGCCACATTACATAGCAACAAAAATTTAGTCTGGTCATATGGATACTACATTGTTAAGTGTGCATCAGTACCTACGTCAGTAGTACACAAAACATGAAGCATGGTCAAAACTAATTAATATATTAAAAGTCTAATTAAATATTTTAAAAACAAAATTGTTAAAATATTAATGGAATATTTTTAAAATTATTGCAGATATTATGGAGAATATCACGACGGGCAACCGACGGGTTGGTCAAAAGAGGAAAAAAATCGGATACGGTCCGATATCGCAAAAGTGGGGTTGTTCAAGTTGATTAAATGGGCGGGAGAGACACGAAACTATGACGATATCGAGTTAATGAACCCGATTAAGGTACGATATACGAATTGAATATTCAAAAATATTTGGTCGTCCGTCGAATATTGGAATAGCATTTTACTAAATCAAATATTCGGTATGTGCTTTTACGGCCACTCAGCTAGCATGGCTAGGAAAAAGTTAAAAATGTTTTTCCTTTGCCGAAACGGCTGCTTTGATGTCATATTTGCATCTAACCACGAGTCCAGTGTACAAGGGCCGACGATAATTTCTGCCAAAACCTCTTCGGGCGATAGACTGTTATGCAAGTTACAACATGAAGTCTGTAGCTTGAGCACAGATTATTTTTTAAGGCGGTAAATTCGGCAATGAAAGAGTGCTGTATTCCTGTGAGCTATGAGTTCGAATGTGCCAAAATCAATTAATTTTGCGGCAAACTTTTATGTCAAAATCTTTGAAAAAAAATCACGCATCGAATATCGAGTGTACTTTTTGAAGAAATAACACTGGTTTTCTATTGTCATCGATTTAGGTTCCAGACAACACGCCCGGCAAACCTGGCAAAATTTACTCAAACTGTCAAAGCGGCTCAGTGGCGCTGACTGTGGCTATCGGAATGAACTCCAAGCGAGCACACAGAGTGGTTTCAGCCATAGCCGCCCACAAGCCCCAAGTTCCCGTGACGCTTTTCGTCTACGGCGATTTTGTCGAAGCTTTCCCCGAGACGGTGGCGTCCTGGGCTAAAGACTTTGACATCGGCATGCGCGAGGACGGTCGTAATCCGCCCGGTCATTTGGAACTCATGCCCGGTAGATGGATCCGAATGGGACTAATTAGCACCACTTTGAGATTAGAGGAAATAAGGTTATCCGCATCGTATTATCTTCCAACCGTGGTGGGAAAAATATCGCAATCGATTATCGCCGAAGGCGGAAGACGAGGACTTCGAATAATCCAACCTGCTGTGGAATTTCCGGCGAGAAATGGTAAGCCAGGGGCCAATTTTAAAAAGCTGTTTAGCAGAATTTTTTTATTAATTTAAAATTTGTTTGCTTTATAAAAATCTTTTCAGTGCCAGCGTTTTTTTCAACATTTAGCTCAAAGTGCCAGACTTTTCGCGTTTTTTGGTAATTCTTTGAAATTCTGTAAACAACCCTGTTGTAAATTGTTCTTTTCTAGGTTCTAGAATCAATGGTATTGTTTTATTGAGTGATAAATACCAATGTTTTTCACTATCCGAATCCAAAAAATAGTCACAGACGTCCTCCACGGAGAAGCGAGTGCATTTTACTATGGGCGCCGCCATCTTGGCTGCTTAGAACTATACTCCGACGTCGTACCTTGATGATATTGCATATTATGATAGATCAATGCGCCCTCTAGCGATATTTTTAGGTCTTACATGTACAGCGGTTGGCATTTTTAAAGAAAAAAATTGTTAAAAACGAGATCGTACTGTTCGTACATGTACGACATTGGCACTTTTAGAGATATGTACGATAGATCGTACTTGTACGGCTTTATTATTATTATTTTATTATTATTATTATTTCTTTCTGGTATTCATACCAAGGATTCCTCAATAGTGCTCATGGCACTGTCACTCGCAAGCGTGAGGAAACCCATGAAGAATTAGAATTAGAATTGGAAATGGCCAGAGACACCGGGGATGATCTTTAGAGTGCGTTTTCATTACCTAACACACTGGACCAACGGCTTTACATCCCTTCCAAAGGATGGAGCAAGTGTGGTTGAGTGCCTTGCCCAAGGGCACAGGTACCGTAGCCATGGGGAGGTTCGAACCCGCAACCCCAAGTTTTCACCTGTGATTGCGAGTCAATGACCTAAACCGCTCGGCCACGGTACCCCACAATAGTCAAAATTGTATGTCAACTTGTGTTCTTAGCAAGAATATCAAAACACCAGTCAATTGTAACACACATCACATAAGATTTTTTACTGCTAACGCATTTATATAAAGCAAACTTAACAGATTTTGGATTAACAATTTTTTTCTGCTACACAGCTTTATGAAATTGGCCCCACTTCTTGAGAAAAATATACGAGATTGAAAAACTATTATAAACAGCGTTATCTCCATGTGTGATTGAGGATGTGTATGATAAAAACCAACCTGTGTATAAGTCAGCTCATACAGTTCCTCATCTACGCTAAGAGAAAACAAAGAAAAACAATGTCCATGCTTTGAAAAAATTCATGCTACGAAATACGCAGCTCCATATCAAAGGCATGGAGCTGTGTATTTCGTGGCACGAAATTGGCGTGCGCACATTGCTGATGAGCCTCTGCCTTCAAAGGCCCATTGTATCATTTGCAATGACCCAATTTTGTTTTTCATGAGTTTACAAGAAAAACCTTACTCAAAGTGTTGATAGCAATGGTAACAAATACCACATGAATTTATTTCCATCCAAAATGGTATTTCATGCTGGAAATTGACAACCGAAGGTGGTTTTCTAAAAAGGTTCATGGGACTTTTTTACCATTCACTTGTTGACAAAATCCATATATATATTTTCAAGGTTTTCTGAAGCATTGATGCATCTAAGTAGCTAACAAAAAAATTACAAACAAATTTCCGCCCATGTTGATTCTGTGATTTTCATTTTGTTGTCCGACTCCAAATTCCCGCTTTTTCTTAAAGTCACGCACGACAAAATTACGTGCAAAAAAATGTGAATCTTTTTTTTTAATCCCTAAATATTAGGCTCGGAGGCACAGTTCACGTGGACAAATTACTACCGTTATCGCGACGTGGAGCGCGTCCCAAAAGCGCTGAGGCGTATTCATGATGCTCTGAGCAAAAACCACGGCGGGATTCTAACCCTAGACACGGACCTGCCAGACACGTACATGAATTCTGTCTTTTTGTTGGACTACCTTGTGGAAACCTCTGGATTCAAGCTGGTCGATTTAAATGAATGTGTCGCCAAGTCGGCATAATCAATTTTATACGCGGAAACTTCCGCAACTTGGACATTATTTCCCACGGTACATACGGTACTTTGGAAATGTTTAATCCGCGCACGAAACTGAAAAGAGTTAAGTTCAGTGCAGAAAATCTTTGGTAATGTAATGGTAGTTTACTTTCCTTTTGATCTCTGTGGACTGGGTTTGATTCCCATCCACAGTGGTACGCGATTGTTTTCTGCTGCAAACTGTAGCCGACTTCGCAAATCTACTAAGTCGACTTGGTGAGATATGTTGCCAAGTCGACTTGCTAAATCTACTAAGTCGACTTGGCGAGATAATTTGTGTTGCCAAGTCGACTTGCTAAATCTACAAAGTCGACTTGGCGAGATAATTTATGTTGCCAAGTCGACTTGCTAAATCTACTAAGTCGACTTGGCGAGATAATTTATGTTGCCAAGTCGACTTTCTAAATCCACTAAGTCGACTTGGCGAGATAATTTATGTTGCCAAGTCGACTTGCTAAATCTACTAAGTCGACTTGGCGAGATAATTTATGTTGCCAAGTCGACTTGCTAAATCTACTAAGTCGACTTGGCGAGATAATTTATGTTGCCAAGTCGACTTTCTAAATCCACTAAGTCGACTTGGCGAGATAATTTATGTTGCCAAGTCGACTTGCTAAATCTACTAAGTCGACTTGGCGAGATAATTTATGTTGCCAAGTCGACTTGCTAAATCTACTAAGTCGACTTGGCGAGATAATTTATGTTGCCAAGTCGACTTGCTAAATCCACTAAGTCGACTTGGCGAGATAATTTATGTTGCCAAGTCGACTTTCTAAATCCACTAAGTCGACTTGGCGAGATAATTTATGTTGCCAAGTCGACTTGCTAAATCCACTAGGTCGACTTGGCGAGATATTTTATGTTGCCAAGTCGACTTGCTAAATCTACTAAGTCGACTTGGCGAGATAATCCACTAAGTCGACTTGGCAAGATAATTTATGTTGCTAAGTCGACTTTCTAAATCCACTAAGTCGACTTAAATTAGCAAGATAATTATTGAAGTCAAGTCGACTTATTGAATTCAGGAGGTCGAGTTGTCAATGTAAATTATCTCGCCAAGTCAACTTGGTGAGATCAAATTTCTTTGGGAGACAAAGAAACTGCCATTTTTTTTGTACATGTAAGTTATCTCTTCAGAACAACTTAAACTTATCTCTTTTATTTTGAGATTAGACAAAGGAATTTTCTTGAAAATATGGTCTGTGTTGCCAAAATGCCCCCTTTACTGTGGAAAGACCCAGTTTCATTCCGTGATCCCCAAGGTTGTTAATTGACAATCCAGGAGGTTTTTTTTATTACGCATTTGCGTAAGCCCACTTGCTCAACATTTTATTGCGTAAGTTGCGCAACATTCTTCCGAAGATAACACGCAAGCTATGGGGCTTGCGCCATTTGTCAAAAGTTGCGCAAGCTGCACAGTGTTTCGTGAAATCGACTGCAGGACTCACAAAATTAGTCATTTTCCGAAGAATCTGCTGCAAAATCTTAAAGGATTGGCAGCTGTAGACGTGCAATTCTATTTTTAGATTGTGTAATAATCATGATAAAAAGTTCTGTCACCAGTAAGACATTTGTAGATATTTATTATGAAATTGGATTTAATGTAGGAAAATAATATATCAAATTTTAGCTGAACATATCACTCAAAGGAATAGAGCTCAACGGAGTCCATGATGGCAAGCTTCACGGAACAGGAATGCAACAAAGGAGTGTGGGGTCAGAATGAAAAACACCAAAAAACAACGATGTTAACTTTATTGCACTCAAGCAAGGGGAGTTACAGTTCAGATTTTGCTTCCAACATACCTAATGCAATGGCACGATTCAGATTGGACAATTTAACCATTTTGATTTAGATGTTTTTGACCAGACATTGATAAATCCAAACTCACTTAAACATTTCCTAATTGTCTACACACAAATTGCCCAAATCGCAAGTTGCATTGTTCTTTGGTGTTTTCATTCTGACCCCACACTCCTTTGTTGCATTCCTGTTCAGTGAAGCTTGCCATCATGATCTCTCTTGAGCTCTATTCCTTTGAGGGATATGTTCAGCTAAAATTTGATATATTATTTTCCTACATTAAATCCAATTTAAAAATAAATATCTATATATAAATGTTTTACTGGTGACAGAACTTTTTTGGTCGAGTGTAGTTTGTTAAAAGTAAAACAACTCATTTCAATTTAATACTAATGCTTGCTGTAACTCTTTACTTTAAATTCCCAAAATGCATATTCGAGGACCCTTCAAATTAATACTTAGAAAATATTGGATGGCTTTGAGGGTGATATGAGAATATACAACACGAGTCATGAAAATACCCAACGAGCCCAAGGCGAGTTCGGTATTTTCATGACGAGTGCGGTATATTCTCATATCACCCGAAAAGACATCCAATATTATTATTGTTATATAATATGAAGCTTATACCTTCTTTGTTTTCGAAGATTTTTGTCAATTTGCCCCCCGTTTTTTGCCTTCCATATATGATGTAATTTATATTTTGTCGGCAAAATCATATGGTACTGTCAGAAAAAATTAAAAAAGTTAATAAAACTAATATAACACCGCTGATAAAACGCCGTAGCAATGGCAATGCTATTACATTATATTACACATAATTTTTATGTCCACACAAGCTGTTGCGCGTATGCGTCAGTGCGCTCACCCGCTTACCAAACCAAATTTGTGCCACAAAATTTACAGCTCCACAGAAAGGCTCGAGTTGTGAATTTCGTTACACGATTTTAATTATCGCGCGCACATTCATGACGAGCCTGCGTCTTTAAATAATTAATTTTATGATAATTTTGCATGAAAAAAATTTCTTTCAACTCTGTATTTTTAAAATCTATATTTACAATGTACTAATTTTTTGGTTTATAATAATAATATGGACATTATGATATAATAGAGGGAATAAATTTGAAAATAAAATGAATTCTTAAAAATAATATCGCGACACTTGTTTGGTACTTATTAAAGAGGAAGAATCCCCCTTGACGAAAATCCAGCATTTAGGCTTTTTTCGATAGTCCAAACATCCCTCTTGCCGACGTGGATTTTTATTATTTTTTAATTGTCGGTTTTAAGTGGATAAATTGCAAGCAAAAGTGCGCTTTTCGAAAATGAGATTTTCGCGATTTCTGAAACGCTCATTAGGTATTCATGATATGCGCGTGACCCCGTGACGCAATCCTGAGAAAGAGAAGTCAACACGATAGTTAGCTCCATACGTTTACACGCAAAAAACTTAGAAAACCGTCTCTTTTAGATGGTGTTTTTTTAAGAATTTTGTTCCAAAAAGCCAGAGATAAGCCCAGTAGCTGCGTGGTTGCATGTTTTACGAAACACTATGAAAAAAAAAGAGCAGAAAGATTTTCTTTTCTATTACCAAGAGAGAGAAAAATGAGTCGCTCATTCTATAACTTGTACGGCCGATGTCCAACACGTGGAAACTACGCCGCAGTGGACCGTACACAGACCGCTGTGAATGCCCTTCGTTCCGTGACAAAACCACCCGTCGCAATGCACCAGTATTTACTTCAAAAGAGAGTCACTGTGAGCCACAATTTCATCGTTTTTTTCCACAAAACAGGTAATAGTAGATTAATTGCTGTCATATTACATGAAGTGTTTTTCACGTTTGTATTTTGAATTACAAGGACAAAATAGGCATGATAAACATTCACTTCGTGTATTTTCCATTAAATACTGCGCACAGACCGTTTTTTATGTTTCTCAGGATGACGTCAACACCCTGTTGATAAACAAGCCGAGTGACCTCGAGCGTTTCAGAATTTGGGTGAAGAGGGTCGGAACTGCTTTACGTTTTAAGCAAAAGTCTGTCGATTTTTTTGTGAAAAACAAGTTGTGATGGTGTTGTAGACACATACACCTCCATGATAAACAGAAAAACTAAAAAAATGTGGAAGGGGGGATTCTAGCTGTTTAACAATTTTATTTGTGTTGTCTTATTGAAGGTAATTTGAGCAGAACAGTATAATATGTACTAAAGTGAAAACGTCATCAGTTTCCTTTGTGTGTTGTCAAGGTTATACTGGCTCTATACACTAAAACCAGTGAACTGTTTCCCTGCACTTTAGCAATGGACGTTTCAGATCACCAGCCAATGTTTAGACCCTGTTACCTGACGTCACACTTCAGTAGTAGTCTATGTAATAAATGCAAAGTCTTTACTCGTGGACTCCATGAATGCATGATCACACTCGCTAAAAGATCAGATGATCATGGTCGGAGCTGACTTGAGGAAGCTAAGCGAACGCTCCCAGTGGTGGTTCTTAACGCGACGGTAGAGGGCGTCTGTTCCCAAAACCGTGTAAATCATGAAATGAAATTTGACAAAATCAATCATCATATTAAAACTGACATATCGGCTGACTGGTAATAATCTGCATCTGACATGTCTGATGAAGATGAAAAGATGAATATATCCTCGCGTGACCGGTTTTCGACGATGTAAGGTGTTGTCTTCAAATTGACCAGAATAAAGGAAAGAAAAACACCAAACAATGTCTTAGTCGCTTTCTTCAGTCCATAGCCTTACGGTTTAAATTTGGTGAATGTTGCTCACTGCCGTTTTTGCAACGAAATCCTCTGGTTTTTGTTGCTTCCCGAAGCGCGCCGACAGCGAGCATCGTGACCTGTTTTCGACGGTCGCGTTGAGTACGGTGTCCCAGTGAAACCATGTGCAGAATAAACATCTGTAATGACTCCAAACTCTTGTGTGGCAATACAAAATCCTTCAGTGTCGAATTTTTATTGGTTTTTCTTTCTTTCTTTACTCTGTCTCCAACTCTTTCCTTAAGAATGATTACCTGTTGGAAACTGTTTGACTTGTATTATTCTTATTGTTTTGCCCAGCTATATAGTTGTGATGGATGGTGTATTATCTCTTTTTTTATTTTTATTATAGCCTAGTTATCATCGAAACACATTATTTTAAAATAATATTGTTTTTAACAAAATTTGAAATTTTGTTTTAGTATGGAGAGCAATTAATGAAATTAAACATTTTTTGCAATTTTACAGCTTGGTCACTTTTTAAATTTTGTTTAACACTCTGCAACCAACACGATTGTTCATAACATAGACAAAAAGTACATGTATAACCACATCAGACAACCCCGAAACATACACATGGCATGATAAATACAGTTAATAAGCTAGGCGGAGTTGGTGGCATTCAAATAACACACATTTGGTGTTCTCGTCAATTTATTCATCGGAAGATGTGTTGACACATTAGTTCTTGTGCTCTGCCCCGTTTGTTAGACTGGGCTTTGTGGACAACTCTGTTAAATAAAGAGGAAAAAAACTCAAGTTAGGTCATACAACTATTTACTAAAAAAGTCAAAAAGCATGTTACTTACCATAAAACTACACTCAACAAATTATACATATCATTTATTGGTCTTTCCTTGGATTTTAACGGGAAAATACAGCCCCCATGAAACAGGAAATTATGCAGCTTTTCTAACCAGTAAACAAATAATATAAGCGAGATGTTCTTTTAAGAGCTCTGTAGTATTTACCCGCTGTGCAAAGCCACAAAGTTCGTGGCATTTTCTGAATCTACATACTCGGGGCTTCGTATTGACCCAAACTGGAACTTTTGGGGGCTAATAATAGAAAAAATAGGAGCCCAGCAACATCCTACAATTTTGTAGCTTGCAAAATACGCCTATATAAACCACTTTTTTGAATTTATGACCGTAACCTATCGGAAGAGCCTTATTTTTCCACAATTTTTAGGCGGTTGACAACAGTAGAGATCCATGACAAGATTCCAAGTTTGAGCATGTTAAAGTGAGTTGTTTACATCGCGTGCCGTTACGTCAAAGGTAAAGCGTCGAAAACGCGTACCGTCGAAAACAGGGCCCTCCACGATACACTTTCCGGTAGATGTACCAGTACCAGCAACTGCATGTAAGTAAAGAAGTATGCATGGTGGCGGGGTATCTTGCGTAGGCTAGCACAGTAGCATGCAGCGCAGCGGCGTACAGGCGCGGCCAAGGCCCAGGCCCAGGCAGGGTGAGACAGCTGAGGGGCCCGTGCGCGTGGCCGGGCCGTGGCCGGCGTGGCTGTCAAGTCATGGCTGTGCATCACTTCAACAACACCTGAACAAGGTCTGAAATTTAAAGGAGCGTGTTCAGATTTTATCAGAAAATGGATGTTGGGTAGTTGGGTGCAATCTTGAATCACACCCACGCAATCTTTAACTCGAGCTTGATGCAGATTTAAAACCCGGCGCGCGCAAATTTTAAATTTAAGCTAGAACTAGAAATCGGAACAAAAATTGCGCACATTGAACAAAGATTTTAAAGAAATTACCTCCTGGAATCGACAGATAATGTAATTTTAAGATATACTTCCCACTTGCACTTTTGTCGCAAATGTTGTTTTTCTGTAGAAAAATCACATTTTCTCCTTCAAAAATTGCCTTCAGCTAGTACACAAACATAACCATTCACGTGCGCGCAGTGCCCTCTGTTGTCGCGCTTACGCACAGACCGCTCGCCGAGACATTTTGTGCATTACTTTATGCAGTAATTTTATTATTTATTTATCTGAGACATTTTTGACAGAAGTGCAAGTGCGAAGTATATCTTAGAATTGGAAGATCTGTTGATTTCAGAAGATAATTTCCGTCAAATCTTTGTTCAATGTATATGCCTAAATTTTGTTTTTCATGAGTTGACAACAAAAACCTTACTCAAAGTGTCGATAGCAATGGTAACAATTAAACACCACATGAATTTATTTCCAACCAAAATGGTTTTTCATGTTGAAAATTGACAACCGAAGTTGGGTTTCTAAAGAAGTCCCATGCGCGGGACTTTTTTCCCATTCACTTGTGCACAAAATCCATATAAATTTTTAAGGTTTTCTGAAGCACTGATGCATCTATGTAGCTAAAATTTCTTCAGGCTAGTTTACCAACATTCTTCCTTAGATATTTCACAAGATATTTCACACTCTTATTCCGCGAATCTGCAAAAAGTTCTATCTTGCGAATGATACATAGGGCCTTTAAAATGCAGGAATACAAAAGGAAAAAAACTGCCGCAACTTGAAACATTTCTTTGTTCCAATCCCTGTATTCTAATGAGCTTGGTCACCGCCAGCCGAATTTGACCTCTGCCCTCAGGAGAAATATCTGATGACAAAGTAAAAATAACAAAACAAACTATATTACCTGTTTGTGTGCATACAAAACCCACACAGGTCTGAAGTTAAGCTGATGGCAGTTTGAAGCAACTAGCTACGTTACCCCAGTACAGCTGCTTGTTAAATATGGATCTACTGAAGTCGATCACACATCCGGATGAAGTTTATGCTTTGCTGAAGTACAAGCTCGGGGCTGGTCCGACAAAATCGAAGCAAGACTATGTAAGTTCAGCTTGAATTTAAAGGCAGTATACATCATTGGTAATCTCGAAAATCAGAAAAGTTCACAGATTTACGCCTAACTTACACAATATAAACATGATAACCGCAGAAAACTTCCCCTGAAATGGTTTTGTCTGAAGTGCTATAGTCTTTGAGAAATGAGTAAAACAATTAGTTTTCGTCTCATGAGACGAAAATTCAATTCGACCCAAAACCATTTCACCCAAGTGCCATTTTGCCCCAAATTACTTCGTCCAAACACTACATCGCCCCAAAACCACTTCGTGCACAGGCCGTGGTTCAGGGCGAAATGGTTCAGGGCGAAGTGGTTTTGGGGCGAAATGACTGCAAACCCTTTTTTGACTGTTTTCTCAAAAGTTAGACGAAGTACGGAGCTGGTTTTTGCTCAGGTTAGTTTTAATCATGCATATCTTAAATCACACAGGGGGATAAAACTATTTGTAACAGTTTACCAATCATGTATACTATCTTTAAAAGGAGCTTGTTCAGATTTGTCCAGAAAATGGATTTCGTTCTAACCTAACAATCATATAAAACACCTCCCCAAAATACTTTCATGGGTAGAAAACAAGGAATTTGCAGTCTACAATTTGGATGTGGAAGAAAAAAGGTTAGTGTAATCACTACACTGCTTTTTGGAACCGGATAAATAAGTTTACAGGACATCGGTGGTTTTTTTAACGATATCCTTGAAAATATATATATTGAGAGCGTGAAATGGTAATGAGAAAATTGTGACAAATGATACAGTATCGAAATCTCAACACCCATGGCAAAAATGGAGGTGGTCAAAAGTGTGATCTAGACACGCTCCTTTAACCATTAACATTTTAAATTTTTTTTTAAAAGACAAAATAATACATCAGAATTATGGAAATAATAATAATGATAATGGTGGACACTTGTATGGCGCAAATGTCTACCCTAGGGTACTCCTGGCGCTGTTGCCATTATTATTACCGCTGCCATCAGGAAATTACCAGAACCATTTGGCTGCCTGGCCAAGGTGCACAACCCTATCAGCAGTTAGATTGTGGCATTCCCCGAACAGCTCCCCAAATATCGCTTGGGTTGACGAGGCAATTGAGATTACCGGTAAGTGTCTTGCCCACGGACACAAACACGTTGGCACAAGTGGGGCTTGAACCCATAACCCCTTGATCACGAGCACGGCTGTTTTCCCACGAGACCACGTGCTCCAAAAGAAAGAGTTAAGTAGTTTACCATTGCTTCACAGTTTTTGAAGTGTTTTTAGGAAAATCTTCAGTTATTTTTAGCTCAAATTTAATTTTACTCTCAACCTAAGCAATTTCTTTTTATCTGAATTTGAGGATTACTTGAAAATTTATGTGACTCAAGAAAATCTGTTGAAAAAACACCAAATGTAATATTTTGTTTGGAAAAGTGAAAATATTTCAATATTTTCAAGCCGGAAGCAGTTAAATATTCTCATTTTGTAAAGTTGTGGGCAGACTACATGTATGATTTACATATTTGTACCAGTAACTTTTGCCAGGAACTCTTGGGACGTGTGTTGCTTATTTTGTTTGGAATTTTGGATATAAAAGGAAATAAGGTACACGCATAAGTCATAAAAAGGTTTTATGACTTATGCACGTACCAGCAAAAAAATGTGACTTTATGATAATGTTATTTAGGGTTATGCAATGTACCTACGTACACTGGTTAAAGGCCCTGTAGATGATTTGTTTTTGAGCGATTCTGCAAATAAAACCATTATAAATCAAAAGAAAGACATCAACAAACTCATCCGAAGAAATTTCAGCTTTGTCAAATGTACTTCGTTTAAAAAAACCATGAAAATCCATATGCGTTTTCCTGGTCTTGGCGGGGTGTTTCAAATATTCGTTTTCAGTTGATCGGGTACTATGGCTTGCGTCATGCACTCTGTGGCGCATATCATATACTGCGTGTGCGCGCGATCCATACAAATGCATTGTGTTGGAACACGCACACGCACACGCAGTACACAGCGCCCATGCATTTTGGACCGCGTAGATGCGAACCAAAAATAAGTAAATCGTTTGCAAAGGATCTAAATAATTTCAACTTTACAGATTGTTTTCTGGTAAAATTATATCATTTTGAGCGGAAACCTTTCATTGGGTAGTTGCTATTAATTCAATCTTTACTTTCAGAACTTTTCCCCTGTAAACTCGTCGATTACTTTTTGGGGTCATTGCAAATGATACACTGTATGGGCCTTTAAAGGAAGGGACAACACTTGCAAAGGGTTGCCTAACTCTGTACGCTTCATGTAAGTCGCCATCTTTTGCAGTTCGGCGCGAGGGTTTGAGTCAGGACACAACAGATTTTTGAATACTTCACGGCGTATGGGAGTCAGGGGGAGGGGGAGGGGGGGGGAGGGGGAGGGAGGGGGGCGGAGGGGGAGGGAGGGGGAGGGGGGGAGGGGGAGGGGGGGGGGAGGGGGGGGAACAAGGCATCAATCTTGACGTCATCCATGCGATCGTTGCATGGTTGTGATTCATCATCCCTTTCAAATTACAAATATGGCGCAGCACATAGTTGCAGAGTTTATCATCAAAAATTAATTGTCGTCGGCGTTGAAAACAAGGTTCTCTGATTCTCATGAAGGTTTTTGAAGGTAATATTTTTGATTAAATTCGTCGATAACTTCAAACAGGTGTTGTCCCTTCCTTTAAAGCCACAATACAGCATTTGCAGTTACCCAAAAATTTAATTCACGAATTGACAAGAAAAACCTTAATCAAAGTGTTGATAGCGTTGGTAACAAACACCACAATATTTTATTTCCGTCCAAAATGGTATTTCATGCTGGAAATTGACAACCGAAGGTGGTTTTCTAAAAATGTCCCGTGCACAGGACTTTTTTACCATTCACTTGTACACAAAATCCATATGTAGCTTTTCAAAGTTTTCTGAAGCATTGATGCATCTAAGAAGCTAAAATTTCTTCAGGCTAGTTTACCAACATTCTTTCTTAGACATGTTACACTCTTATTCCACGAATCTGTAAAAGGTTTGATCTTGCAATTGATACATAGGGAAATGCTGAATAACTTTATGCACATGTCTTTGCGGCATATGAGGAATTACTTGTTTACGAAGATACAACTAATACTATTGAAAAATTACTGTATTTTTTTTCTATTTTTGTTGTGTTTTTTTGTCAGACAACTTTGAGCTACACCGCCAAAAAGTGCTATGAATACTTGAATTTAACGAGCAGAAGCTTTGCGGCCGTCATACAAGCGCTGGACGGGGACCTCAGGTTAGCTTGTTTTCAGACAATTCCAGAACTTCAGATGTTACATTTCAGAGACTTTGGGGCTCGTAATGCTTCACGTTTTTAAGTTATTTGATTTTAAACATGTTCTTCAAACATCTTTGATGGAAGTGTTATTCCTGAAAAATTAATTTTAACACCATTCCGAATAAGCATGTTACGTCCAAAAAACCTTTGATTTCGTATGTACTTGGTGAATACGTACAAAACAAAACTATATCAAAATATGTTTAATTGTTTTAACATTATTTTAAATGTTGCACATGATTTAAAATTGCACAGTAATTTCTTAAAAAAAATGGCGAAAAGCCATATTAAGAAATACATCAAAATTTTAAACTTTGGCTCCCGTTTTATTTAAAGACCAATATATTTAGCATTCTATAATGGTGTCCTTTTGGCTTAATTTAGAACATCGACCTTGTCACAACAATACTATCTTTTGTCTGATAGATTATCGCTATTTACTCAAAGCACTTGATTTCTGATTTTCTGAAGACCTTTTAAAAATAGTCACACTTAAAGAATTTATCACTGAAATTTTTGTTTGCAGGCGAGATAGAGGGGGAATAGTAAAAATAACACAAGGTTGAGTTGCTTAAATAGACCAATAAAATATCATGGCTGCCTCATGAATATTTATGAGGTTTATCACTGTCCTTTGTCCCACATTTATACATGCATTATGCATTTTCTACTTATGAATATTTTAGTCTCTTGTTTCAAATTCAGACATACAGTTTGTATTTTCTACTCATGAATATTTATGAGTTTGATTGTCTAACATTCAGACATCAGTGTGCACTTTCTACTGATGAATATTTATGAGATCTGTTCTCACATTTAGACATGCAGTGTACATTTTCTACTGATGAATATTTATGAGTTATATTTTCCCACATTCAGACATGCATTTTCTACTGATGAATATTTATGAGCCTTGCTATTGTTTAACATTCAGACATGCATTTTCTACTGATGAATATTTATGAGTTATATTTTCCCACATTCAGACATGCATTTTCTACTGATGAATATTTATGAGCCTTGCTATTGTTTAACATTCAGACATGCATTTTCTACTGATGAATATTTATGAGTTATATTTTCCCACATTCAGACATGCATTTTCTACTGATGAATATTTATGAGCCTTGCTATTGTTTAACATTCAGACATGCATTTTCTACTCATGAATATTTATGACTTCTATATTGTCTCACATTCAGACATGCAGTGTGCATTTTCTACTTGGTCTTGCGAGCTTTGGATACGGTCGAAGATGACATGACAATCCCACTTAAGGAAAAAATTCCAATGTTGCGGGAATTTCACTCCAAACTGGAAGACGAGAATTGGAACTATGCAAAAAGCCAGGAGAAGGATCGCGTTGTGTTGGAAGATTTCCAAACGGTATTTTTTCTTTTTTGGTCTTTTGCTTGGGGTGGGTTAGGGGGCAGGGCTTGGGATGGTGCTTGGGGTGGGCCTTGTGGGTGGGGCTTGTAGGTGGGGCTTGTGGGTTGGGCTCAGGATTAAAGCTGATGTTTCCGGCAACTGGAAGCAACTCGCGGGACAACTTGGAGCAACTGAACAGTTGCTTAAAAAGGTCAATTGCAACTATTGGCAACTGGACAAATTTAAGTTGCCGCGAGTTGTTCATTTTCTACTTTCTGGCAACTAGTTGTGTCCAGGTGCGGCCAGTTGCGTCGATGTACGCGTACTTGCAGCTGGTTGGTGTCAGTTGAACGAGTGCGTTTGAATACGTGAGGTGCACATCGACAGCAACTAGTTGCTTCCAGTTGCAAGGTCAATGTACCCGAGTTGCCGTGTCGATGTGCGCGCTCTGGAAATGTAGAACTGGCTGGATGCTCCCAACTGCTGTTAAGCCCGCCGCACACGAGAGCTATGTGCTGAGCCAAAATTCATTCGTGGCCGATGGCGTAAGGAGATAGCTCTCGTGTGCGGGCAACTTACGTGAGCATTTGGTCACTCCTGCCACTTGAGACAAATATCTAACGTGTTTGATAATTTTGGCCTCGCGTGGCCAAAATCTCACGTGTGCGGGGGTGATGAGCCAAGTGCTGAGCTAAAATGAATGTAGCTGGCCAATTAAAACCACGCGCGCGATACGAAAACAGCGCGCGCACGCGAAGGTCACCACACTTTGGCAAAAATTTGGTGACCTTAGCGGTGCCCGCGCGCACTGTATTCATATCACGTGAATATGGGGATGGTTTTTAATTGGTCAGCTACATTTATTTTAGCTCAGCACTTGGCTCAGCACCCCCGCACACGTGAGATTTTGGCCACGCGAGGCCAAAATTATCAAACACGTTAGATATTTGTCTCAAGTGGCAGGAGTGACCAAATGCTCACGTAAGTTGCCCGCACACAAGAGCTATCTCCTTACGCCATCGGCCACGAATGAATTTTGGCTCAGCACATAGCTCTCGTGTGCTTAAGTTGCACAACTAATCAGTTGCTGTCGATGAGCGCGCTACGCACACATCGACAGCAACGGATCAGTTGAGTTGCTTCCAGTTGCAATGTCAATGAAGGTTCTTGAAGATCGTGCAATGTCATGAAAACCTTACTTTTTTTCCCTTCATGCAGATAGCACGCGAGTTCAGAGCGCTTGCCAAGCACTACCGTGTCGTAATTGCAGACATTTGTAAGAAGATGGGGCATGGCATGTGTGAGTTTGCACAGCGAGATGTTGTAACAAACAAGGATTGGGATTTGGTAAGAAATAGTATCTAATAATGCACACTCAGTATCCACTTGACCAGACTAAATTTTTGTTGCTATGTGGTGCACCTGGCAGGTGTTAAAGTACATAATCAATACCGTGTTCACCGTAGGAGAGAATGGCATAAAGCAACCGGACTGTCGGTTGCTAGGCAATGGCGTGCACCACATAGTAACAATAGCATAGTATGCGACTTTCTAAACTGTACCTTCATTTGAAAGTGGAGAATTTGGGGCACCAGACATTATGCGAATGTCACGTGCAAAAGGATAATTTCTGGAAAGCATGGACACAGTTTTTCATTGTTTTCTCCAAACGTAGATGAGGTACTGAGCCGACTTATACACAGGTTGGTTTTTATCATACACATCCTCAATCACACATGGAGATAACACAAATTCGTGCCGCGAAATATGCAGCTCCATGGCACGAATTTGGTGCGCGCACATTGCTGACGAGCCTGTGCCTTTAACAAATGTTTTTTTTGCTCAAATTCATCAGAAATACAATCGAATTCATTCGTGAAAGTACATATTCATGAGATTTTGACCCTATTTCTTTGGTTCTTATTCATGTTAACGCTATCCAATTTCATTTACAGAAATTCACATTTGTTCGCTAAGACATCCAGATTAGAGTTTGCGTCATTCAAATACAAAGCATTAAAGGTACAGGCAATGTGCACAATGCGCGCGCGCCAAATTCGTGCCATGAAATACGCAGCTCCATAGCAAAGGCATGGAGCTGCGTATTTCGTAGCACGCGCATTGCTGACGTGCCTGTGCCTGTAAATCGCCCATCAGTTTAGCACACTGACTCCGAGTTCGCATAGCTTTTGCTTGGGCAAAATTGAATGATCTTCGCTGGTATTTCCAAATTGAATGAGCGTTGTTTTAAATTTGATTGCAGAATTTTCCTGATTGCATGCTCGAAAAACCAAATTGAAAGCAAATTGAACCAGACCGATGGGTCACCTATACCCTAGGTCCTCCACTGCCACTGCCACAGTGACACGCACCAGTGAGCACACTGGTGCTAACCACAGTATTAGGATCCTAGCACAACCACGCCTCATCAACCCAAGCCCTTCCGCTTCAGTGCACGCATTGTACACTGAATGCCCTCAACCAGTACATATAACCCTGCATCATCACGAGTCCGGCATTACTCCTAAAGACGAACAGAGCACACTGTTCGAACCGTTGAGTTTACACTCACCGGTTCTTTTCAGAACCACACATATACAAAAGAGATGGTGCTACCGTAAACCCATACACGCGTTGATTTCCACCATGCATAGCTTTAAGTCTTACAAATTGAAAGCTCTCTTGAAATAATTGAAGGATAATCCTATAAACTGCATTCAAATTTGCACTAAAACGAAATTATTTTTAAAAACTTGAGCGAGAAAACCCATGGTTCTTTTTTTCTTTTTTCTCCCTCCAGTACTGCCATTACGTAGCCGGTCTCGTGGGTATTGGGCTGTCTCGACTGTTCTCGGCTTCCGAGCTGGAAGATCCTATTGTCGGCCAAGACACCGACCTTGCCAACTCCATGGGTCTCTTCTTACAGAAAACTAACATCATTAGGGATTATTTGGAGGACAGTCTCGAAGGAAGAGAATTTTGGCCAAAAGAGGTAAAACAAAAATGGTTTTATAACGATTTGTCCCAAACTGGCTTTGTTATAAACAATTACTCTACTCACATAAGGTAAATCGCTTCGTTCGATAAGTTAAGATACGTTAATCGTTATTTAAAGGAGGTGACCAGTTTTTTCAAAAAAATGGATTTCGTTCTAACCTAACAAATATAAACTCAACAAAAAAAGTTTGGAAAGTCAAGTTTGACTGACGATTTCTCTCTTGTTGCAAAATAATTTTCCTTGAATTTTATATCATTGGAAAGCCCCGTTATTCCTCTTTACGATGATGTGTCATTTGTTATGATTAAGCAATTGCGGGGATGTGCAGCACAGCTGAATACGGGGGCGGGTGTAAAGTGAAATGTCACAAAATGCATTGCTATTGTCAAAAAGTGCATTGACACATTCTCATCCTCCAAGCAAAAGGGGAATGCACTGCATGACAATAGCAGTGAATTTTGTGACATTTCACTTTCCACCCACCCCTGTATTACGCTATACTGCACATACCCCAATTGATTAATCATAACAAATGACACATCACTGTAAAGAGGAATAACAGGGCTTTCCAATGATACCAAATTCAAGGGAAATGATTTAGTAACAAGAGAGAAATCGTCAGTCAAACTTGACTTTCCGAACTTTTTTTGAGGAGCTTATAAAACACCTCCCCAAAATACTATCCATGGGAAGATAAAAGGAAATTTGCAATCCCCAATTTGGATGTGGATTAAAATGGTTGGTGTATTCACTGCACTGCTTTATGGAACCGGATAAATTAGTTTACAAAACATCGGTGCAATTTTGACAATATCATTAAAAATATACGGATTGAGGGCAAGAAATTTCAGAATGTTAATGAGAAAAATATAACGGATAATATAGTATCAAAATCTCAACAAAACAATGGACAAAATTGGGAGCTAAAAAATCAGATTTTTGGACCTTCCATTTTCCCCATGGGTGTTGAGATTTTGATACCATATCAAGTGTCATATTTTTCTCATTACCATTCTGAAATTTCGCGCTCTCAATCCGTATATTTTTAAGGATATCATCAACTAATGTATCTGGTTACATAAAGCAGTGCAGTGCAGTGGTTACACCAACCTTTTTGCTTCCACATCAAAATTGGATAGTAGTTTGGGGAGGCATTTTATTTATGATTGTTAGGTTAGAACGATATCCTTTCTGTGGAAAAATCTGAAAAATAAAGTGAAATGAGTAAAATAATTACAGAACAAATACATGACTTTTGTCTCAAAAAGCTAAAGAACATCTCTGTAACAAATCAGTCTACGCCACACTCATTTTTCAACTTTTCAAACAAAAGGATTTCAGCCAGTTTTTCGTTATCTTTTTTTAAACAGACATGGAGTAAACACACATCAAAGTTGAGTGAGTTTCGCCAAGCCGAGAATCTGCGTCCTGCATTGTGTTGCCTTAACGAGCTTATTACCAACGCTTTGCATCACGTGCCGGATGTTCTGAAGTACATGTCAAGATTGCGAAACCAGAGTATCTCCAATTTCTGTGCTATACCACAGGTATAGTATGCAAATATTGACTGCATTGAGGGGCATGGTTAAGAATAGATTATAGGCCCAAGGTGATCTCGAAGCCATGACTATGCCCCGAGGTGGAATTTTGTAAATTGAAATGTAACAAAATGCATTGCAGTGTCATACAGTGCATTCCCCTTTTGCTTGGGGGATGGGAATGTGTCAATACACTTTTTGACAATAACAATGCATTTTGTGACATTTCACTTTACACCCACCCCTGTATTCAGCTGTGCTGCACATTCCAGAATTGCTTAATCATAACAAATGACACATCGTTGTAAAGAGGAATAACGGGGCTTTCAAATGATACTAAATTCAAGGAAAATAATTTCAGGCCTTGAAATAACCCACTGCACCACGGCAAATTGCCATCGGTGCCCTATGCTTTTGCCGTGTTGCCCTTTAAAAGTTCTAACACAAATTGTCCATTTCCTCATTTAGGTGCCCTTTACTAAGGGAAAATTGCCGTGCCCTTTTAAAAATGAATTTCGAGGCCTATAATTTGGTAACAAAAGAGAAATCGTCGGTCAAACTTGAGTTTCCAAACTTTTTTTGAGATGTTTGTGTTATGAAAACTATATGCGCTACATTTAGTTTTTAATATTTTTGATTCTACATTGTCTCTTAAATAGGTGATGGCTATCGCTACCTTGGCCAAATGCTACAATAATCCAGGAGTGTTTAGCGGCGTCGTTAAGATCCGTAAAGGCCAAGCGGTTAGCCTTATGCTGGACGCTACAAGCATGGACGCCATCAGGACGATTATGATCAGCCATTGTCAACAGGTAGGTGGAGCAAAAATATACGGTTAGGGGCCTTCAAAAGTTGTCAACATTTTCATGGAACTGCAAAGCGTAGGAAAGGGGGTGGGGGGTTGAGGGCCGCGTACAACTTTACATACATGTACACCAGGCCTCGAAATTCGTGTTCAAAAGGGCACGGCAACAATTGCCTTGCCTTTTCCCACATTTCAAGGGCATCACGGCAATTCTGTCAATTTAAAAAGGGCATCACGGCAGTTTGCTCGAACTTGGAGGGCACCACAACAATCATTAATAGTACTTAGCTGGGGTTGCAGTCTGATGATTGTCTCTTTTATTTATCCGCGTTGAACATGGTATTGCTTCCACCTCATCGATAAATCGTCTAGACCTTTCGTTGACATTCGCAACGCGCGCGCAACGAAACGCGGTTCCTGCGGCCGCCATTTTGTGTGCTACGCATGTGCAATGACCACGGTTATATCACGAACGTCATGCTAATGTTCGTACATATTCGTCTTTGGCCGTATTCTGCAATCGACACGTAAGTGCATGTGTACTTCATCATAGTCGTCGACGAGTGCACGCACGTGCTGTACACCGAACCCATGACCGAACCGCTAACGGATACCAATGAAGCCCGCTCAACATACATGTACAATTTCGCACGGAAACCAGGGCGAAGTTTGATTGAGCGACTACAGTAAACTATCGACTACAGAGTCACTCGAGCGACGGATATTTTCCGTGCTGTACACCGAACCGCTAACGGATACCAATGAGGCCCGCTCAACATACATGTACAATTTCGCACGGAAACCAGGGCGAAGTTCCGTTGTTCGAGGGACTTTCGTCGAACTGTACCCTTTGTACCTGTACACGTAGGCTACCGTGCGTGCTATGTGCTATAAAGCTCGGCGTGGTTTTGCAAAAATTGCGTACGGTTTCGTTGCATTTTTAAACAGCGGTGGAAGAGCTAGTTTTGTCTCCGAAATGTGTCACTAAAAGTGGGAAATTTGACATTTTCATATGTGTGTTTTAATGAAGGGCACCGACGGCAGTTAGATAAAAAGGCACGGCAATTTATTGCCGTGAAATATTCATTATTTTGAGGGCATCGCGGCAATAGCACAGGGCACCGAGGGCAATTGCCGTCGGTGCCGTCGGTTATTTCGAGGCCTGTGTACACTGTAAAATGTCGACATTTCACGGTAGTGACAAGATTTTTTGATAAGTAGTATTTTGGGGGAGGGAGGGGGCGTCTTAAAAAATACAACGCTCTGTAGAACTGAAAATGTTTAAAACTTTGGACGGCACCCTTAAAGGCACAGGCTCGTCAGCAATGCGCGCGCGCCAAATTCGTGCCACGAAATACGCAGCTCCATGCCTTTGCTATGGAGCTGCGTATTTCGTGGCACGAATTTGGCGCGCGTGCATTGCTGATGAGCCTGTGCCTTTAAGATCAAGGAGACTGAAGAATGTAATTTTATCGGTCAGTAATATGTATGACCACCTCTTGTGGCAAGGCTGACTGCACCAGCCTCCGTAAGAGCCACTGAGGCAGGGTGCGCCACTCTGCTTGAAGTGCCTCCCTACGCTTCTAGGGCTGTCTGGGAGATTCGCAGATCCAGAGATCAGCTCATTCCACGCAGATTTAATTGATAGGTGCATTAGTTTCAGTACCAGAAAGAATTAATAACACCAACGAGCGAGTTTTATTTTGCTAAAAATCCATTTCTCTTTTAATTCTGTCCAGATCAGCAAGGCCATACCTCAGAACGACCCTTCAGCGGAATCGACACAGAAGATTATTGCGACAAATTTGGAGCTTTGTCGCCCCTCGTCTGGTCAACTGATGACAACCCATAGTTACTTCCCTCCGCTTTACATGTCATTGGCCTTAATGCTGGTTGTGATAGGTTTTAGCTATGGAACACAAATATTGCATTATTTGAACTAATCAGTAGCTTTATTTTCGGAGGATAAGGGATTTTAAGTTAAAAGGAGTGTGCCCGGGTCACGTTTTTTGACCCACGATTTTTCCCATTGGTGTTGAGATTTTGATACCATATCATTTGCCATATTTTTGTCATTAGGGCCGTCAAAAGTTGTCAACATTTTCACGGTTCTACTAAGTGTAAGGGGGAGGTGGGTCGAGGGCCGCAGAGAACTGAAATGTTGACATTTCATGGTAGTGACAAGAAATGTTGATAAGTAGTATTTCAGGGGGAGGGAGGGGGGTCTTGAAAAATACTACTCTCTGTAGAACGGTGAAAATGTTGACAACTTTGGACGTACCCTTGCCATTCTGAAATTTCGCACTCTCAATCCGTATATTTCCAAGGATATCGTCAAAAAACCACCGATGTTTTGTAAACTTTTTTTGCAGTTCCATAAAGCGGTGCAGTGATTACACCAACCTTTTTGCTTCAACATCCAAATTGGAGATTGCAAATTTCCTGTTTTTTTCTCATGGATAGTATTTTGGGGAGGTATTTTATATGATTGTTAGGTTAAAACGAAATCCATTTTCTGGAAAAATCTGAAAAACGCTAATTTAAACTTCATATTTGGTCGTATTTATAAAAAAACTAGCCTTTGCTTTTACTACCAATTTTTAAGCATTTTTCATGTTTGTATGAAATAAAAAATATATACTTTTTAGTTGCTAAACTTCTAGAATTTGCTTCGTTTTGTATGAATAAAAAGAAGTATGTGCTACCAATTTCAACCGTGCACTAGGCAACCACAAGTTTTGAGCATTGTACTACAAATTCCACTGTAGATGCTGAACCATCCTCTTGCAACAGTGCCCCTTTAACGCACTCCCTAACTCCTGCGTACAGTGGCCCTGTTGAAACAGGCCCCATTTCGCGGTGGAACAAGCGACAGAAATCTTGTCGCCTCTGCTGGACCAATCAGGACGCTTGGCAGTGCATTGCAGCATGATTGCAGGCATTCAAATGTAACGCGCGAAGATTGTAAACACCGTGCATGCATGTGATACATGTACTCGGTAATGCTGGCCGTTGTCCGCGTCGGCGATTGGCTGCTATTTAAAGGATACTGAGGAATCCGTTCCATTACATTCGTCAGCATGCATCCCTGTTATTAATTTGAAAAACTGCGGAGTAAATTAAGATCGTCTTTTGAAAGTTTGGTAGGAATGGGACAGTCGTAAGGAACGGAACCCAATACAATTTCTGGAAAGTATAGAAATCGTATCCTTTCGGCATAACATGACCGAATTGATTAAATTACATCAAAATTACTCGGGCGTGAGTTGGCTCAAGACAACAGCCGGCTCACTCCACAGATTTGCGTGGATTTCCTCAGGGAATTGTTACGTCGCTTTGCAGAGTAGAAATTCCCTGAGATCTCAGGATGATGCTGAACAGTAAAAGAAACTTTTATTCGTATAAATCGAAGTATATTTGCTTATTCTAAATGCTTTGCCTGTTTAAGTGAACTTGCTAACATTTGCTAGTTTTTATAAATACCACCCATTGCCAGAAGACTTCTACCTCTCAAAATTGTCTATTTATTTAATTTGAATATAGCTATATCTAGCTAATATTTCGTTTAGTTTAAATGAATATTTGCATATACATGTGTAAAAGGAAAAATAAGTGGAACATTGCAAAAATGATTTAATTTAATTTGTATATTTAGTGGGATTCGAGAATATGCCAAAGTATGTAGGATTTTATAAATTTTTCATTATTATGAATATTTATTTAGAATTTTAATTGGGAATACTTTTAAAGACACAGGCTCGTCAATGCGTGCGTGAGGCCCGAAATTCATGCCACGAAATATGCAGCTCCGGCATAGCAAAGGCATAGGCCTATGGAGCTGCGTATTTCGTGGCATGAATTTGGCCTCACGCGCGCATTGACGAGCCTCTGCCTTTAATTTAAAATTGTAATTGAGAAATGGTGTACATGCTTTAATTTATTTGTAATAAAGTATAATTTTCTTAGATTATAATGTTGTAATGAACACCCATTTTTTGCCTTATCAATATACCTTATACTAGTTAAAGGTAAAGTACATGATTGGTAAACTGTTACAAAGGGCATTATTTTATTTATTTCCACTCGTGATTAAAAGCCATGTTGATAAAACTGCCGTGTAGAAATCTCAGCCACTGGAGGCCGCGCCGTAATACTTTAGAAAACTTGAAAAATCCATTCATGGCTTTTGTATTGAGTTGAATGGTAAAATCAAAAAAGTCTTTTTGCAAAATGCTTTTTTAGAAAACCACCTTCAGTTACTTTCTCACACAAAATACCATTTTGGACACCAATAAATTCATGTGGTGTTTTAGTAAGGTTTTTTTGTCAACTCATGAAAAAAAATGGGATCACTGCAAATGATGTACTCTACTAAGGGCATTTATAAACTGTTCTCGATTGGGTAATATTTATTAAGAGGTAATTTATACTATTTTAAAATGAAAAATTTATATTGTATTTTATAAACGTATTCATGAATATTGAATAAAAAGCAAAATTTTGACGAATTCAGTAAAATTGATAAAATTGTGTTTGTTTTGAATAGACACCTTTCCACCGGCGGCCATAACGGGGGCAGATTTTCATATTTAAATGTTCTGGGCTAAGCACGCATGTAAAAAAAAACGGACGTGACGTCATTATGTCAACTAGTCTCGGTCTCGGACCTTTTGCCTCGGTCTCGTGGAAACATTTGATTGAATATTTGCTTTTTCGGTGATAAATGAATTTTGAACTTTTAAATTATATGCACTACTTGAATTCACTTCATAGACAAAGATGAAAAAGTAATTCAAACATAGAAATTAGAACTTTAAACATGTTGCAAGCACTCCAGTTTCGTAATTTGGCGTAGACGCGGCTTGGGCGAATCCTCTTCGGAGTCGATTAGAAATCGATTCCACGTTTCGAAGCGGAATTTCGATTCCATACTTTGGAGGTTCGGAATCGATTCTCATTATTTTGACGTTTCGTGTGCCGATTTTATCAGGAGATTCTGAATGTTAATATGTTGAGTGCCAAAATTACAAGAAATTACAAGAATTTGGCAATGTTTCATGGGTTTGCAAGGTATTTGTTTTAATTTATGTGCCAACGTTTGATTTTAAAATAGTATCGACCTTGGGGTATCGATTCCAACAATGTCGGAATGGCCCAACCCTAATTGGGCGTAGTTTACAAGTTGGGCGGTACTGAGTTCGGGCGGGAAGCAAACGGGTTGATAAAAAAAAAATCTCGCTTGCGCTTGGTTTTCCGAACAGAAAACGTTATTTTCTTGATTATACAAAACAAGGCACGCCATTTTTTGATTTAAAAAATAATATTTTAATAGAAAATATTTTCAATGCCTTTTTGGTCGATTTTGGTAGATTTTTATAATTTAAAAAATACCGCCTTGTGACGTCTGCATGCATTTGCGCGCGCGCAGCGCGTTGTTTGCGCGGACGCGGCTACCACCGGCCGGCTGGATCAAAATCCACACACGAGAAAAGATTTTCGACTGACGGGAACAAGCATTTTTGAGTCTGATGACCGATCTCCAAGCAGACAGCTGAATACTTTTAACAGTTACTGCATCCACTACATGATTTTATTTTCAAGAAAACCTCGTTATTTAGTAAAATAACCGGACTGCGGGTGAGTTAAACGGACAGACAACTCGACCGTTTGCACCTGCCTTGGGCTATATGTACTCTTGCAGTTGGAACTAGCAAAGATTACCAACTCGACCGTTGCGGACTCGTCAACATTTCTCGGTTTTTCGTACATGAACCTATCCGACAGGATTGTTTTTGGTGTTGCTATTTCTTTATCCTTGTATTTTTTTCCAGTTGGATCACGACAAAGTTTGTGTCGAAACCTGCTGTGTGCAGTTTTTAAATAGGCCTAGCCGGCCCTAGCGCCTGCAAACTAAAGCCTGGTTTCCATATATAGACGTAACAAACGCAGAGAGTGCCGCAAACTACCAACGCAAACAGTAACGCAGACAGTCGGCAAAGTTGAACCAAGTGCAACTTTGCCGACTGTTTCCGTCAGTTTTTGCGTTGCGGTTGTTTGCATCTAGTCTGCGTGCGCGCGTTTATTAAATACGATTATATGGAAACCAGGCTTAAGATAAGATTGCACTTCACAAACGTTACACTCAGGCAAGGCGGAAAATTTCCGTGCACAAGTTTAAAGTTTGTGCCGAGTACAAAGTTTGCACCCAACACTAAAAATTTTGTGTTTTTCCATAAAATCTGCACTTACCGATGCCTGATGAGTAATTTTTTAGAAACAAAACAAATTCTGATAAACTTCTTAACTCTTATCGCTGAAGCAGGCGACTTATGTCAAGAATGTAGGCTATAAAAGGTCGAACTAAAATAAGATTTTCTTGCAAAATGTAAATTATGAATATGAATATAAATTCACAGATTGTTTTTTTTTCGGTCCAATTCAATACTCGTTTTCTGTATGTATTATTGTACATGTAAAGAAAAGAAAAGAAAAAAAGTCGGCCAAATCCGAAAGTGCACATATTTTTTTCGTCCCTGCTAGTTCCATGCATACAATGGAATATTTGACAAAAAATGTGAACCGGGGCCAATTTCATGACGCTGTTTAGCACAAAATCTGCTAAGTACAGAAATTATTTGGTTTGTAAAATGAGTTACCATCCAAAATTGCATGTCAAACTGTGTTTTTAGAAACGGTAGCAAAATATTAGTAAATACTAAATACAATGTACACATCACATACGATTTGGGCTGGCAACCCAAATTGCAATTTAAAGCAATGAAATTGTGTGCTAAGCCAATGCTAAACAGCGCCATGAAATTGAGTGGTGAACGTACAGAACAAGACGACTTGAATAACAAAGAAACATTTTTATTTTCCAGTTTACAACAGTAACAGCAACCGCGTCTACCCTTCACGATGTTCTACGCACACTTTGTGCTGAGCAAGAAAGGGCCTCTTGCAAGAATATGGCTGGCAGCTCACTGGGATAAGAAACTGACCAAAGCTCACGTGTTTGAAACCAACGTGCCGTCATGCGTCGACAGCATTATTCATCCGAAGGTAAAGACATTCATGAAATGTCTTGTGTGTTGGCATTGCCAAGCTAATTTATGCACCCACAGATTTAATTCTGGAATGGTTGGGAAAGATTACGGTATTTTTTTAGTTTATGCCACAACTCGAATTTAAGGAATCGATAGCTTGGAATCGATAGCTTGGACGATTTTAGAATAGGAATACTTACATGCATTTCCGTCGCAAAGGCTTAGTTTTAGAGAAAAATCACGGAAAAAATATTGCATATGATTGCATGCAAAGCGGCCGGCCAGAAACCAAACGGATCATCACGCGCACGCTCTCTTTCTTCGCGCGCTTCACACACTGCTCGGCCGGCAGCAGTTTCACACACTTATGTATGGAGGCGGGCGTGACAAGAACACAGAATTTTCATGGAAATGCAACATTTGCGAAAGAAATGCCAATGGAAAAGGTATTATAAAATCATCCAAGCTATCGATTCCAATAATTATTTTCCTTAAATTCAAGTTGTGGCATAAACTAAAAAAATACCAAGATTACCATGCACGGACAACCACTGGGACCCATGCACAAAACCTATACATTGTATGTGACAACTTTTAATTTTTTGTAATTTTATTTCGTACAGGTGAAGATGGCCCTGAGAACATCAGGCCATCTCTTGCTCGGCGTGGTACGCATTCACAGCCGAAAGGCCAAGTACCTGCTCGCAGACTGCAACGAGGCGTTCGTCAAGATCAAAATGGCGTTCAGGCCGGGAGTCGTCGATCTTCCCGAAGAGAATCGCGAGGCGGCATTCACCGCGATCACACTGCCAGAAGTCTTCCACGATTTTGACACTTCAGTTCCGGACCTCAAGTAATTTATTTTTTAGACGTTTTGATTTGAAAGTTTGGTAAGAGTTGAGAAGTTGATAAGATTTGTTTTCTTTAAAAAAACTCATCAAGCATTAGTAAGTGCAGATTTGATAGAAAAACCCAAGATTAGGAGTAATACAATTTTAAGATTTTGTGAGGAAACATATGTTTTGCACACAAGGTCCGAATCCATGATCAACTTTTCAATTCTTTCTGAGAGTTCATTCAAATTTAGCAAAGAAATTTGACCGAAATTTGACCAGACAACAGGTGTGAAGTACAGAATCCATACCGTGTTCCCCCTTGGAGAGAATGGCATAATGTAACCAGACTATTGGTTGTAAGGCCTAACCTTTTTTGCAAGTGTCTAACATTTTTGTAAATAAATATTCTAAACTATGCAGAAAGTGCATGAGAATGTCTTTAAAGAATTTTGGCGAATTTGAAAAGCCATTTTTAAAAATGCATCAAAATGTCACATTTTGGCTTTCGTTTTTATGGAAAGGCCCATTTCAAAAAGTAGTGTGATCTTTTAGTGTGTTATTTTAAATGTTACCTTCTTTTTTTTGTTTTAAATTTTACTTTTGTTTTCTTCTACAGTGATGCGGAAGTTCAAAAGCAGTTTACCCTGAACCAAAGCCGAGTTGAAGAAATCACGATGAAAGAGGATTTAGGTTCAATCACGCTCGCGCAAGACGACGGTTTCGGTAAGTTAATGAACCACCTAGTTGAAGCGAAATGTCTCTGGTTATTCCCTGACGGCAGCGATAATAATGTGCCAGGGGGCTGCACTGTATGTGTGCTACAGGGTTGTTATCAAGTCCAGAGCCGATAAAATCACAAGTCCGTAAACTTTACGCGTGAAAAAGCTCGGTGTGAATCCGCCCTGTTGAACAATTGCAAATTAGGGGTCCAAAATGTTTGGTGTCCCAGTTACGTACGACACTCTCTGCTTCAAAAATCACCACTTATGACCACAAATTCTCAGTAATGGACTGTGGCCTGTGATTATAGGGGGCAGCATCATTTTCTTCAATATTTTGTTTTCTGATTCCTGAAAAATTTTCAAAACAAAAGACCATAAAGGCTTATAATTTGTTCCATGGTATTGAATAGGAGTTTGGTGTCCCGGGTTACCTACGCCAATGAAAATTGGCTGTAGAATGAGTTTGCATTAACCATGGTGCCATATCTACACACAAACAATAAATTTGAGTGGCATTTGTACAAATAAAAATAATTATTTTCTACTGGGAAACCACTTTCAATCATTAAAAACACTTGGAAATCTTAAAAAGCATGTCACACTTTATGGCCCCTAATTTTGGGAATTACCCATATGTCATTTTGGAGTCAAATTATAACGCGTCTATGTTGACTCCATGTGCGTGCATGTTGTGTGTACCTCTGACGGGCATATAACGTGGTTTATTTTGCCAATGTGAGCCTTAATACAGCGCATTACGCGTGCTAGAGACGCACACAACGCACACGTACATCGCTTAAACAATGCCGCGGCATTATTTGACTGCAAAAATAACGTAGTAAGCACAAGCCTAATATGGTGTAAAATATCGCTGCTCCGTGGTGGCTAATTTGCAAAATATTGGCAGTCGCAAAAATAGTGGCAGTTGCAAAAATGTGCGGTGTTATTTTTTATTTTTTATTTTATTTAATTTTTTTTCTTTTGAGAGAGAGATCTTGTATGTAAAAATTTGCACATTTTCACGACAGGTGACCTTGGATTCGACGAGCGCGAAATCATGCGTGACGCTCGGCAACAGGACGACTCCATCTACAAATCAAGTCGCGACGAGTCCCACTTACTGAGCGACGTTGACAAGCGAAAGGACGCGACCCTGGACACATCCCTGGAGAAACCCATGGACCTTGGGCTGGACGAACCCATGAAGGACGATGGATTCGGGGGAGAAATGGTCATAGGAGAAACACTGTTGGGTAAGCTTTTTTATTCTATAGACTGTATCGAATAGCCGCCATTTCGTGGGGCACCTTTTGTTACTTAAACTGTTCAACAATGGAAGCACAATATGTGCAACTATGCATGTCCTCAAGGAACAAAGAAACTGCCCCACGAAATGGCGGCTATTCGATACGGTCTTTAGACCGAATAAGAGATGACGTCAACAATGTAAACGAAACCGCAACGCGCAGGGGTTCATGGGATTGTTTGGAGTACTCTAATGAAATGGCCTATGTGGTATAGCATTGGTCCAAGAATTGAACGTCGTAGGTGCTTCCCTACTCTAAAAATTTATAACAACAAAATACTCCCGAGACTCTTCGGCGTTGGCTCTAGTGCCAGGGGCTAACTGCATCCCAATCAGTTGAAGAGCGCGATAAAAACTACAGTGAATTTGACGTACTCAACACAAACACAATGAGCGGCCGTTGGCGAGTACTCCATATAATCCCATCATGCTTTGCGAGGAGAAATATTGTTATGTCATTTCGCTTGCGGACTATCGTGCTTCTTAGTGTTCGTATTTGCATCCTCAAAACCTGTGCTTAAGATTTTGTATTGGTCGGTGAGCGTTTTTGTTTGCTTTTTCCCCGCGCATATGTACAGGTGAGGGCGCTGTGCAAGCTAGTCATGAAGGGAACCCACAGTTGGAAAACAAAGAAAAAAATTGCATTTTAAAGAGTAACTAACAAACTTGTTGGGATTGTTGCAAATTACATACAGTTCATGGTATCAAGAAGCCACTGGAAATGACACCAACTTTTGTACACAAGTCTATGGAGAATTCCTCTGTTGTTTGAGATGACATCACAGCTTTGCTCATGAATATGAAATTTCTCATAAGCATAAAATCGTAAACTTGCAATTACACCAATACGCAATTATTACATTCTCTAAAATTGTTTAAAATGTGTAAAACACGTCCTGTACTATAGTTTTATGTAATAAAATCCCTATTTCATGTGTCCTTAAACACACAGGCGGCGGTTTCATGGAACCAGGCGGTGGACTGTTTGACGAACAGCCTGAGATCGTGGCAGGCGAGGTCTCCATGGGGCCCGATGTTAGCGTTAACTCAGCCGAAAAACAAACACCGGAACCCATGCAAACAGACAAAGGTATGTTGGTCAGTCAGAGGTCTCGGGTTCGAATCCCGGTAAGGCCCATGGGATTTTTCTCATCCCAAGTTTGGTCTTTCTATAAAAATGGGAGTCCAAGTATAATATTTTGATGCATTTGTAAACAATGGTTTTTCCTTTGCCCCAATACATTATTTGCAGTGACCCAAAATTTTACTTACGAGTTGACAAGAAAAACCTGACTAAAAGTGTTTGATAGCAATGGTTACAAACACCACAAGATTTTTCTCCTTGTAAAATGGTACCTTTGTGGGAGAAATTGCAACTGAAGGTGCTTTTTAAAATAAAAATTGTCTGCAGACAATATTTTTTTACTATTCATTTAACACAAAAACCATGCATGGATTTTTCAAATTTTCTGAAGTATTACTGCATCTATGTGGCTGAAATTTCTACAAGGCAGTTTATCAACATAATTCTTCAGTTATCTAATGCTGTTGTTCCCGTTTTAAAAAGTTTTTAAATTATGTAATTTATTTTTAACCTGCTTTTACCATGCCAACAGTGCCCGAGCATGACGTCCCCCAATTGGAGACGGTCGAGCAGCCTGCCCCAGCGGACCAAACAACACTCGTACCGAACGAAGAAGAAGCCTTCGCCCTGGAACCTATTGATATCACGGGTTAGCGATTGAAACAACAGATCATGTTGAATTTGACATTGGCACACAGTTCTTGATCTAAAGGCACAGGCTCGTCAGCAATGCGCGCGCGCCAAATTCGTGCCACGAAATACGCAGCTCTATGCCTTTGCTATGGAGTTGCGTATTTTGTGGGACGAATTTGGCGCGCGCGCATTGCTGACGAGCTTGTGCCTTTAAACAATCACTTGTAATCTAAATTTGTGGGATTCTACCTTTATTTTTTTGTGTGGTTCAAGAAAATCTGTTGAAAAACACTAAATGTCGCACCTGCATTTTCACAAAATCCCATTTAGTTGACTGTTTCTCTATTTTATTAAAAATATTTGAGGTTTTTAATTTATCTCACTCGGCCGCTGGTATTTCTGTGTACAAAAATTTGGCTAATTAAATTCATAATAAATTCCTCAAAAACAGTTCGGAAAGTCAAGTTTGACTGACGATTTCTCTCTTGTTGCAAAATAATTTTCCTTGAATTTTATATCATTGGAAAGCCCTGTTATTCCTCTTTACGATGAAGTGTCAATTGTTATGATTAAGCAATTGGGGGATGTGCAGCACAGCTGAATACGGGGCGGGTGTAAAGTGAAATGTCACAAAATGCTATTGTCAAAAAGTGCATTGACACATTCCCATCCTCCAAGCAAAAGGGGAATGCACTGCATGACAATAGCAGTGAATTTTCTGACATTTCACTTTCCACCCACCCCTGTATTCCACTATACTGCACATCCCCCAATTGATTAATCATAACAAATGACACATCACTGTAAAGAGGAATAACAGGGCTTTCGAATGATACCAAATTCAAGGGAAATGATTTAGTAACAAGAGAGAAATCGTCAGTCAAACTTGATTTTCCGAACGTTTTTTGAGGAGTTTATATGGGTCATTCCCAAAATTAGGGGTCCAAAATTGTTGGTGTCCCAGTTACGTACGACACTCTCTGCTTAAAAAAATCACCCCTCCTGATCACAAATTCTCGGTAATGGTCTGTGGCCTGTGATCATAGGGGGCAGCATCATTTTCTTCAATATTTTGTTCTCTGATTCCTGAAAAATATTTAAAACAAAAGACCATAAAAGCTTATAATTTGTTCCATGGTATTGAATAGGAGTTTGGTGTCCCGGGTTACCTACGCCAATGAAAATTGGCTGTAGAATGAGTTTGCATTAACCTTGGTGCCATATTTACACACAAACATTAAATTTAAGTGGCATTTGTTGAAATAAAAATAATTATTATCTACTGGGAAACCTCTTTCAATCACTAAAAACACTTGGAAATCTTAAAAAGCATGTCACACTTTTGGACCCCTAATTTTGGGAATGACCCATATGGTAAAAAAAAGTCACTAACTTCATTGAATGACTCGTATCCAAGCAAAAATCTTTCTTGTTTGTCGCAGCTGGTGTAAGAGAAGCAAGGCAGAGGCGTAAACGCAAACTCGTCGTCGACGAAATCAAAGAACTCCCCGGCGATCTGATCAAGTCGCAACTTAAAGACACTTCGGACATCGTCTCAACGTTGGACTTGGCGCCACCGACCAAGAAACTAATGTTATGGAAGGAAACCGGAGGGGCGGAGAAACTGTTTAATCTCCCCAGCAGACACAGCAACTCAGAGTTCATTATTAAGGTAGGAGAGAGCCAGGCTTAAATACACTAACAAAAATAGTGCTTAGACAAAACAAAGATCGACATAGGTGGGTGGCGCCATTGGCAGCTGACGGCCAGAGACACCGGGAAATCCCCTAACTCTTCACGAAAGAATGTTCTGGGATCTTTTAAGTGCGTTGGACAACACACTGGACCAACAGCTTTGCATCCCCTTGCTCTTTACGACAGTGCCCCTTTAACGCACTCCCTAACTCCTGCGTACAGTGGCCCTGTTGAAACAGGCCCCATTTTGCGGTGGAACAAGCGACAAAAATCTTGTCGCCTCTGCTGGACCAATCAGGACGCTTGGCAGTGCATTGCAGCATGATTGCAGGCATTCAAATGTAACGCGTGCAGATTGTAAACACCGTACATGCATGTGATACATGTACTCGGTAATGCTGGCCGTTGTCCGCGTCGGCGATTGGCTGCTATTTAAAGGATACTGGGGAATCCGTTCCATTACATTCGTCAGCATGCATCCCTGTTATTAATTTAAAAAACTGCAGAGTAAATTAAGATCGTCGTTTGAAAGTTTGGTAGGAATGGGACAGTCATAAGGAACGAAACCCAATACAATTTCTGGAAAGTATAAAAATCGTTTCTTTTCGGCATTACATAACCGAATTGATTAAATTACATCAAAATGACTCGGGCGTGAGTTGGCTCAAGACAACTGCCGGCTCACTCCACATATTTGCGTGTATTTCCTCAGGGTATTGTAACGTCGCTTTGCAGAGTGGAAATACCCTGAGATCTCGGGATGAACGAAAGAATGCTCTGGGATCTTTAGAGTGCGTTACCATGGCCCCTGATCTCATTTCCTCGAGGTCTCCCCCTAACGATACCTGACTTTGCTTTGATTTTAGGTATTCACGAGGAATTTGACGCCAGAAATCCCAAAGGACCTCTGCACTCACCTAGAAGAAGATGAACCTTTAGATGACGAACAAGAAATGGAAAAATTGAGAGAGGACCCACTGTCACAAAGTAAGTACTTGCTTTATTTGTCTTGTCCTGGGCAAGTATTCATAAAATGACTTAAAGGCACAGGCTCGTTAGCATTGCGCGCGCGCCAAATTCGTGCGACGAAATATGCAGCTCCATAGCAAAGGCATGGAGCTGCGTATTTCGTGGCACGAATTTGGCGCACGCACATTGCTGACGAGCCTCTGCCTTTAAAGGCCCATTGTATCATTTGCAATAACCCAATTTTGTTTTTCATGAGTTGACAAGAAAAACCTCACTCAAAGTGTTGATAGCAATGGTAACAAACGCCACATGAATTTATTTCCGTCTAAAATGGTATTTGATGCTGATAATTGACAACCGAAGGTGGGTTTCAGTTCTTCAGTTGTTCTTGTTTTTGAAAGTTTTCCAATCATGTAATCTGCCGTCAAACATTGCAGGCGTACCGGACGTCCCCGAACAAGAAACTACAACCCTCTTGGAAGACAAACCGGGACGTGCTCGCCACGAATCCAGTGCCTCTAAATTACCGGAAATGTCTCTGATGTCGGTGCGACGCAGCTCCGTTTCCAGCGGTGATGACGATTATGACGCGGGTGACGATTTGTTCGGGCCGGAGTACGACGATGATTATGACATCCCATCCGTGATGCCGCAGTCCGTCGGTCCGCAACAGGGACAAGAAGACGACGAAGAACAAGAGGAAGAAGAGGAGGTTTGTACAAAACAAAATTGTCCTTTTGCTTTTTCTTAGGCCCGCTTCAAACGTCGCGCTTATGCCGTGTCGAATTAAATTCAACTTGGCACGATGTTAGCACGGCAGTGGCTTCAAACGTCGAACTTAATTGCAAACTCCCAGTCAAGCTTAATACATCCAACATGGCGGATGAGTATTGTGCATGTCATGGAAGTTGTACACGTGCATTTTGCATTCTGTCCACTGTACGTCGCCATATTTATTATTTTGATGCACTTGTTTGTTGGTTATTTCTTTACTCACATACGCGCTGTGAGCATGCGCATTCCTAGTTGTGAACAAACTTGCGACCCGACTTCGAATGGAATTAAAATCGACACGGCAAAAGCATGACGTTTGAAGCAGTGCCGTGCTTGTGCCGCACTAAATTGAGTTAGCACGGCAGACCGTAGAGCTAAAATCTTTTGCCGTGTCTTACTCATTTTGCCGAGCCAAATGGCTTCAAACGTCGTGCTTGTGCCGTGTTGAATTAAAAAAATCAAGTTGAATTTAATTCGACACGGCATAAGCGCGACGTTTGAAGCGGGCCTTAGATTTTTTGTTCGTTTTTTTTTAATAAACCAACGCAACATCTGGTATGGTGGCTGATCACCATTGAAATGAAACAACCAAACTAAAAATCAGGATTCGAACCCGAGACCTCCGACTCACTGGGCTAATGCTCTACTAGCTCAGTTTCCTCTGAGCTACAAGGCACAGTTGGTATACTGTCTTGAGTTTTCCGTATAAACCCAATTTTTCTCTCGGTGTTATTGACCCCTTTCCAATGACGTCATTTTGGGAGTCAAATAGTGCCGCGTCATTGTGGAAGCAAAGCGCGTTCTGTGTGTGTCCATAGCACGCATAACGCTCTATACTAAGGCTCCCATTGGTGAATTAAAACGCGTTATTCCTACCAGAGACGCACACGCACATCGCTTCCACAATGACTCGGCATAATTTGACTCCCAAAATGGCGTAATCGCACATGTTCGAAAGGGGTCAATAAGCAGAATAACTGTAATCTTTAGTCTTATTATCGAAATTTGACTGTATTTGACCGAATTTTTCGCCAATTCCATTCCAGATCGAAGAGCGCGAAGGCGAAAACACCGAAGAACGTGAAGAACGGATCCTCAACAAGCGCGCCCACCAAATGCTCGGCAACATTCGTAATCGCCTCATTAAAGACGAGACGATCACTTTCACCGACATGACCAAGAAACAAACGCGCAAGCAGGTCGCCGCCAAGTTCTACACGTTGCTTGTGCTCAAGAAACAACAAGCCATCGACGTTCAACAGGTTAGCACGTTTGCCGATATTACGATCACGCCCGGGCCCGCATTCAACTCCATCTATTAAGATACCCCATTTTGCAATTAGTATTGGGAGAAACGGAACTTGAAATCCGAATTTTCGGGGGACAATTTAATGGCGCTGTTCAGCACAAAATTTTGCTTTAATGGGCAGAAATGGGTTGCCAGTCTCTTTTTTTGCATGGATTCATTTAACGTCCAAAAACCACCTTCACACGATTTTTCCTAAAGGCCATTTCCAATTGAAAAACAAGGATTAATTTGTTACTTTTGTTTGTTTGAATATTTGATTTTTTCAAATGTGAAACCGAATTGAAAAATCAATACCGAATATTCGAATTTCAAAATAGTGGATTTAAGTCCCAACGCTATTTGCAATCCACGTGTAGAGCTTTCTGAAATAAACCCCCGTTCGCACTGTACTTTTCAGTTAAATCTCCCTGATGGATAAATTAATTATATTCAATCCAGTGTGAACACGCAAAGATAGTTACACGTCCGATACTTCGGGTCCAAAAAATTGACCCGAACTTAATCTATTTATGAGCCTTTCTCGAATGACGTCACTTCCTACAGTTGCCACGTGCATCAGGATTTTGAGCGTGAATTTTTGCGCGCTAATGTTTGAAATGTTTTCCCAGTTGACAATGAATTGCAACATTTCAATAAAAACTCACAAATAAAATTTCTCGTGTTCGCACCTATTTTCAAGGTATATTTATTGTCTGCGTTGAGGTCTGATTTTTGCAGCGAGAAAAAATAAGAATACAGTATGCCAAATTTTTGATACAAATATGCGTAATTTTAGCGGTTTGACGCAGCTATTTACTTTCAAATGATTGGGGGAAAAAAGATAAAATATTGCCCGAAGTTAGAGTTGTCAAAATCGTCGTTTTGCCGGGTTAACTTAACGTCCAGAATCAAAAATTAACAGATGTTAAGAACCAGTTAAAATCAAACAGCTCAAAAAATGGCACCCGTGAACGAAAGCAAAAAATCAATTTGAAACGGCCATAAAGCGTAATGTATTTTTAATGTCTTCTTCAATTGAAAAGTTTTCATCAAAAAGTTATTCTTGTGTTCATAGTTCGACCGTAAGCAAATGCAAGTCGCATATTTTTTATTGAATTTGAATAGTGTCTTGAAGTTATAAGCACAGTAAAAAAAATACAAAGATTCTTATTTCCAAACCCTTAATTTATAAAATCGTAGCCAACTATTTTTCTAGTGATGTGTAATCGTCCAAAGCATGAGTAGTTTTTTATTCCGGATTTCCGTGTAATGTACATAAATTTCACAAATGGTGAATTCTGTTTAAAAAAGAATTCTGTGAAAAATGTAATAGGCTGGCCAAGTTGGCCTCAGAAAGTGTGTATCTTGAAGGGGCATAGGGGCCAACTCAGCAGGGCATGAGGCCATTGGCCTTGGTTAATGTCAAGGCCGGAGATAGGGCATGCTGGCCAAGTTGGCCTCAGATAGTGTATATCTTAAAGGGTATCGGGCCAACTCAGCAGGGCATGAGGCTAATGGCCTCAGTTAAATGTCATGGCCTGCTTGTTTAATTGTCGTAATCTTTCCAAAAAATAGACTTCGTTGAGTACTGCGTTATTTACAAAATTCTACATTGGCACGTTTAAGTGCTAAACTTTCCTCTTAAAAACTCGAAATACTTGTAAATAAGTGATCATATTTTGTCTTTTTCAGCTTTCGAGATTTTCCCCTTCTTTGAATTGTTTAATGTATTAAAATGCCATTAACGGTTGCTTGTAAATATTATAGATAGCCAGGTGCTGTGTAAATGTTTTGCTCTTAGAAATAGTTCCAATTGATTGCTTTCCGTGACGTAGAACATCCGGGAATCTTTGGTGGTCAACGATCATGCGCTAACACGTGCCAATAGATGCACATGAACACGCACCAGCGTATTTTCATTCGAAGATGCCGCACTGCGATACGTTAAATTATTGAGCATGCACTCAGCTTGTAAAAACGAAAGTGCTTCTACTTGATCGCGATTTTTAGCCTGAAGAAATACGTTGTTATCTTTATCGATACAACAGCCATGGCGCAACAACATAAAGCAACAGAGGTAAGTGCAACCAATGCGCTTTTCTTGCTCTTTTTGCCGTTATCACATGAGCCACGTGCGTCATAAAAAATGACAACCAAAATGGAAGGCGTGACGTCACCGGAAAGCAATCAATATACCAGCTTTTTAATTATCTTTTCCTTTTTTTTTAATTCTCAGTCCAAACTTTACATGTGCATTATTTTTACAGTTTGTGTTTAAATTTGTGGAAGTCTTAACATTGCATGTGACGACATACGTAGTTGAATTCCACATATTGTAAACAATGAATGCGGAGAAATAACACTGAAGGAACAACCATACTGTTATGGACAGTGAGGTTGTATGTCAAAATTGCACTACAAGCTTCCCGAACGTGGCTGTAAGATTTTACATGTATATTTTAGAATGAACATCCTCATGTATTTTCCAAAAACAAACTTGACATTATTAAAAAACCCGTGTATAAATTTCCAATATACGCTCGTAACCGGGACGGCCTAAAATGTAACAACTGTCCGTCCCGGTTACGAGCGTATATTGGAAATTTGTACACGTTTTTTTAGAAAGGCATGTTGTCACACTATTTGTAACTCTTTTTGGGCCTGAATTATCTGTTCAGAACATGTTGCCAAAATGCCTCCTTTACTGTGGGAAGACCCAGATAACAGTTTTCCAATCTTGTAATCTTTTATTAAGAGACACATTACAATATAGAGACAAATGCTATTTTATTTTCCCTTGTACAGTTTTTGCAAGACTACATAGTAATATGAGGTTTCTCTCCAGAACAGAAAATGTACATTCATTGCTTTTTAACATTTTGTTAGATTGTACCCATCCAGTATTTTAATTAGTTTTTGTTTGTCAAACTTGAATAAATGCATTAAGTGACCAAAGCCACGGTTGGAAAGTGTCTCCATTTGCTAAAGTCACAAGTCGAGTAGTCGCGGCAATCTCAAAATGTGTCTAAATACAGTAACCATGTATGGTATATATGTATTTTTGTTCTGACCAGGCATTTTCTATGTTTAAAGGCAGTATACATGATTGGTATCTCGAAAATCAGAAATGTTCACAGATTTACGCCAAACTTGCACAATATAAACATGACGACCGTAGAAAACTTCCCCTAAAATAGTTTTGTTTGAAGTGCTATAGTCTTTGAGAAATGAGTAAAACTAGATGGCGATATGAGAATATTCTGAACAAGCATAAAGACGAGTTTGGTATTTTCATGACGAGTGCAGTGATCTCCACTGGTCCAAATTTTGTCCGGGCGCGGCCCGCCGAAAATACATCTAATATTATATAAAATGAAGCTTATACCCAGTCCTGCTTATACTTTGTTTTGTAAGATTTGTCTGTTTGGTGTTGAAAACTATACTTCATTTGTTACTGTTGTACAGTATTTTGTTTTTAAGTGTACGCAAATCGGACTGGGGCTCTGTGATGCACAGTATCAGAAATGCACGTGACGGTATCCGCAAAGCTTCATTTTATATAATGTATTGTACTGCAATCAAAACCCATTTTTAATATACTTCATAGTTTTGTTTTGTAGTACAAAGATTGTGTCGTGATTATAGTACCATCCACCATCAGTTTGGACGACCCATGGAACTCTGGCTTTCTGCTATTGATTTTAAAGCTTCGGGGAGCTCAAGTTGCTTCAAGGCATCTTCCAAATGCTTCGTTCTGGAGGAAATACTTGCTGATCCGCCCTCTGAAAGGTAAAAAATTAGGTAAAATTAACCAACTCACAAAGTTCTCGAGAAGTACATGTGTTAAGCCTAGCGTACATGTACATCGATGTTGCAACTGGCAACTTGAGTTGCCGCGAGTTGCTCATGTTCTACTTTCTGGCAACTGGATGTTCCCAGTTGCCGCTAGTTACACATCGACAGCAACCGATCAGTTGAGTTGCTTCCAGTTGCAATGTCGATGTATGCTAGGCTTTACCCAAACGGGTCTCGCGGGTTAGTCCAAAAGTGTCCACTAGCCACTGAGACCTGGGCAAACAGGTTTTGTGAGTTAGTCCAAAAATATCAACTAGCCACAGGGTTGTAACGAGTCCCCCTCTGAGCGAGTAACAAGTCAAGCTGCCTTCGAGTCCCAAGTCGACTCAAGGAGTCCCGAGTCCAAGTTTTTATAACACTTCTGTTTTTATAGGTGCATGTGCAAAATACACTACCCCTGGCCCCCAAAATGATCTTTGAACTGATCATAATTTTACAACTCGTCGCCGTCACCACCGCCCCCCCCAACCAAAAAAACCCCATTTCCCCGCCCCCCAATTTCGTAAAGTAAGGCCTCTATCTGTTCATGTGACCTAGGACTAACTTCCTATAATACAGAAACCCAAGTACATTTAATAATATTCTCGCTTTATTACTGAACTAATAAAATGGTAGTGTCAATTTGTATGGGTTTCATTTAAAATTTGTGAACGTTCAATTTTTTTATTTTTTGGTTAAGCGGCTAAACGTCCCATCCTCAGCTAACACAAAGATTTCTAAAAATCTGTTTAAAAATTCTCATACCAGTGCCCGATGTTTCCGATACACACACTCTAGTTGGCAGACTAGTGTTCAAGTCGTCATAATACAGTTGGATCTCTACTGCATCAGAGTCTTTGCTGCTTAACATCGACAGATGAATGTAGTCTAATGACTCGCTGCTACTGACATCGTTAACTATGGATGGGACATGGTGTTTCTGTTGGCAAAACAGAGTTAAAGCGTAATGGAACTGCAATTAAAGGCCAATTCGTCGGCGACAACGCGAACTGACATGCAGTGGCACTTCAGAGCTCGTCTCGGGTACAAAATGACCTCAACACATCAATTGTGTTTTCACGAACTGACACCCAATATTTTTGTTTTCACGAACTGATGCCTATCGTAAATTTACAAATTAGGGAGCGTTTCAGTCAATTTGTTTTTACTATATTCTACAAGTATATGGATGATATCATTCGTGTAAAGCATTTTCAAAGTTTTTTTCTTTCAATGTTTACTTGGGTGTCAGTTCGTAGAAACCGAAATTCATGCGGTTCGAGTCCAGTGTACACAGTGTGCGTGCACACTCGGATGTCAGTTCGTGAAAACTTGTACCTTTCTGAACAAACTTAACAACTGAAGGTGGTTTTATTTAAAAAATCGATTTCCAAATTTCATTACTCCATTGACAACAGAATATCCTATGTACTGGACATCTTAAAACATACCTTCACATGCATAAGTTGCTGTTTTCTCGAAACATACGCATTTAACAACTCGCCAATCTCGTCCACAAACGATGTTAAATCCTCGTTCAAGTACGTCTCAGCGATTCTCGTGACCGGTATAAAATGAGGAACGGTGTATCGGTAAACTTTGAGTTGATTTTTCAACTCGAGTTCCATGTAGTACGGCGCGTGGTATTTGCCACGGCAGAAAGGGTCCCATCGTAAGCGAATTCTTTTGTCGTTCACGTTTGTCACCGTTACACCTGGTAAATAAAGTGACAGATTTAAGGCCAGTTAAAAAAGCCTGGCCATCAGGCCTGATATCTTGCTACTGTCTGCCCTAAGGCCAGTCTAAAAGGTCTGGTAAGGCCCTGCCAGTAAAAGCCCAGGCCATCAGGCCTGATATCTTGCTACTGTCTGCCCCAAGGCCAGTCCAAAAGGTCTGGTAAGGCCCTGCCAGTAAAAGATCAGGCCTGATATGTTGCTACTGTCTGCCCTAAGACCCGTCTAAAAGGTCTGGTAAGGCCCTGCCAGTGAAAAGCCCAGGCCATCGGGCCTGATATCTTGCTACTGTCTGCCCTAAGGCCAGTCCAAAAGGTCTGGTAAGGCCCTGCCAATGAAAAGCCCAGGCCATCGGGCCTGATATCTTGCTACTGTCTGCCCCAGTGCCAGTCCAAAAGGTCTGGTAAGGCCCTGCCAGTGAAAAGCCCAGGCCATCAGGCCTGATATCTTGCTACTGTGTGCCCCAATGCCAGTCCAAAAGGTCTGGTAAAGCTCTGCCAGTGAAAAACCCAGGCCATCAGGCCCGATATCTTGCTACTGTCTGCCCTAAGGCCAGTCCAAAAGGTCTGGTAAAGCCCTGCCAGTGAAAAACCCAGCCTGGCCCAGGCCATCAGGCCTAATATCTTGCTACTGTCTGCTCCAAGACCAGTCCAAAAGATCAGGTAAGGCCCTGCCAGTGAAAAAACATTGGAAAAACCTAGAATTGCACACATACCGGATAATCTGTACGACTGTATGAATTCCAGCGTTTTAAGTCTCTTAGTGTATGCTATTGAGCTGATCACAGCAGCATGGGGAGCCTCGGAAGTTACTTCAATGTCAGCATTTTCATCATTTAGTACTTTTTGCAATATCTGAATAGATACAAATTCAAAAATTGGGTCCGTAAGGAATGGTTGTTTTCGAAATACATTGTAGAAATGTGTCCCTTGTGTAATGCTTTTCGCGTCCACCATAGAATGTCCAATGCATAACACAAATTTTTCTGATTTTGTTAATTCGATATCTAAATATAAACTAAAACAATGATTTTAGGAATGGAAAAATTTAAATTTTTAGAAAACACTGAAATTGTTTAGCCAGTCTCATGTTTTTGTACACAAGGTCTAAATCCATGGTCAAATACTACTTAAAAAGGCAGAGGCTCGTCAATGCGCGCGTGAGGCCAAATTCGTACCACAAAATACGCAGCTCCATGCCTTTGCTATAGAGCTGCGTATTTCGTGACACGAATTTGACGAGCCTCTGCCTTTAATTCTTTCTAATGCATCATTAAAATGGGTGTTCAGATTTTAATACCGTATCATTTGTCATATTTTTCTCATTACCATTCTGAAATTTCACACAATATTTTTAAGGATATTGTCAAAAAAACCATCAATGTTTAATAAACCAATTTATCCAGTGTACATAAAGCAGCGCAGTGATTACACCAATCTTTTTGCTTCCACATCCAAATTGGCGATTGCAAATTTCCTGTTTTCTTCTCATGGATAGTATTTTGGGGAGGCATTTTATATGATTAGAGCTATAAACCCATTTTCTGGAAAAATCGGAACAACTCCATTAAAGGCAGTATACATCATTGGTAATCTCGAAAATCAGAAATGTTCACAGATTTACGCCTAACTTACACAATATAAACATGATGACCGTAGAAAACTTCCCCTGAAATGGTTTTGTCTGAAGTGCTATAGTCTTTGAGAAATGAGTAAAACAATTAGTTTTTGTCTCATGAGACGAAAATTAAATTCACCCCAAATCATTTCGTCCAAGTGCCATTTCTCCCCAAGCCACTTCGCCCGAGTGCCGTTTCACCCCAAATCACTTCGTCCAAACACTACATCGCCCAAATGCTACTTCGCCCCAAAACCACTTCGTGCACAGGCCGTGGTTCAGGGCGAAATGGTTTTGGGGCGAAATGACTGCAAACCCTTTTTTAACTGTTTTCTCAAAAGTTAGACGAAGTACAGAGCTGGTTTTTGCTCAGGTTGGTTTTATAATCATGAATATCTTCAATCACACAGGGGGATAACACTATTTGTAACAGTTTACCAATCATGTATACACTAACAAAGATTAACTAAATCTTTATCGAACGAAATGATGTATCAAGAACAGAGTCCGTGTCGGCCTAAATCGTAATACCTTTGACGGACCATGCTCGAGTTTGTACACCAATCTATCCCGTTGCTGTTTTATTTGTTGAAGTGATTTTTGTAAAGTTGCTAATTCTCGCTGTTGCTTAGCAACGTTATCTTTCTCGTCCAGTGCATTGTGGGTCATATCTTCCAGCCTCTGAAGACTATGCAAAGTACCTGAGGTCAAAGGTCAAAACAAAAATCTATGCCAATTTCACGCTTTTTAACTGTTATTACAAAAAAAGGGAAAATGCAAAAAATCTCCGTTTTTTTTTTCTCAATGGGACAGATGAGGAAATAAAATAGAAAATCAGCTGAACAATTCACACCTGCCATTCAGCTCATAATTTGTTAGCCGAATATCTAAATAAAATATGTAAAATAAATTTGAGAAATGGTGAGAAATTGATTTTATTTTTTAAAATGCTTAAAATTAATAAAAATGGTTTTATAACAAAAAATGCTTAAATTGTAGTTAGGAATATTTAGGGGGATGCAACTTTACCGGAAGTTCCGTTTCTGTGACCTTGAGCGCGGTGAAAACAAACAAATGTTGCTCCATCGATATGACGTCTATGCGAGCAGGCGTTTGTTTTCACCGCGCTCGAGGTCACAGAACTGGAACTTAACATGCTTAAGTTCTGGTAAAGTTGCGTCCCCATACAAATTTTTGACGGTCTTACCACGAGTTAGCCGTTTGAATTTCAAGTCATCTTCCATTTTGACTAAATGCTGCACAGCTCAGTAGGCCTTCAACATTAAAGGTTGGGGAAAACCTAGTTGCACAAAACATCATAAAATACATGAAATATAAAAATCAAACATGTCAAAAATGAAAAATTGCAAGAAACTAAAGAAACCCTACAAAAATTGAAAACGGGGGTTAATATTACTTTTATTATTAGTCTACAAAAAGAAATTAGGAAAGGCATTCTGAAAAAAGAAAACAGACCAACCAAATCAACGTTTATACGCAATCAAAATGATAAACAGTTTGAAAATTGAAATGTCACGACACAAACTTCGATTTTGTTTACGCGGGCTACACATACCCATTGTTGCCTCTTGAGGGCGCACCCTAAGATTCTTCAGGCCGTTTCCGATTTTGTGTGGCTACGACTTGTAACTACACACGAGTCTGAATACAAAGTGATCAAGCCGTCTACCAATTTTTCAAATCAGCTCCTACACGTGTTCGTTGCTCAAACCTACCGTTGAGGGCGCCTCCACAAATGATTATGGCATCCACAACGTGCGTATCGTTTGTGCAATATGTGGTAATAAGGAGGGATCTTTTGAGCGTTTTGAAATGGCCAACTGGAGCCGTTATCGCCCAGGTAGAATATTTTGGGCGACTATTTTGTTTATGTTCACTTTACAACCAAACTCGAGAGCTACGTTTGCTGTTTTTCTTCAGTTTACAAATACAAAAATGCACGACACTGCGTCGACCGTGTGAGCGTTTGTTCCTGGTCACGCCATTTTTGATTCTTAAAAACTGCCAAAAATAACCCGAAATACTTGACAAAATACCTCATAAAGTGGATACGGGGTTTTCGACAGCTCATTTTTGGAACACATTTGTACTTTTTTTCATTTTGGGGGATGATGACAATGGATAGAAACTGCCAAGTTGCACGCACAGCATGCCTTCCGTGGGATGGGAGTGGGGAGGGGGCGGGGCTAGGGGTGTGGCAAAGAGGGGGGGGGGGGGGGAAATGGGTATAAATGTTATTATTTTATTTACATTTTCTAACCAAACATTGTATGATTTTTAACACCTTGCATGACACAAAAAATAATGTTAAATATAGGCATCTAAAAACAATGGGTTTGTTTTCAAGATTGTAATGTTTTTACTGCCACAGGCCTGTCACGCTTGCACGGCTGTACTGCACCAGTTTCGAGACGATCACAACGTCCGTGAATATACAGCAAATTTAGACAGCATGCATAAAGTTGTCTTAGAGGTAAATTGAATTTTAGTCGGAAAGAATCCCATGTCTGGAGTCAGGACACCGCCCTAAAATTTAATATTAAAGTCAAAGGTTTTTCCTAAAAAGTTGAATTTTTCTTTTAATCTAGTGTTTCTAATATTAAATTCAGTCTTACTCTTACACTTGCAGATGGATTAATGATCATGAATCGAGACTTGCTCTACTTGGGACTTGAATCGAAACTTGCTCTTAAAGACTTGGGACTTGAATCGAGACTTTCTCTTGAAGACTTGGAACTTGCTCTTAAAGACTTGGGACTTGAATTGAGACTTGCTCCTAAAGACTTGGGACTTGAATCGAGACTTGCTCTTAAAGACTTGGGACTTGAATCGAGACTTTCTCTTGAAGACTTGGAACTTGCTCTTAAAGACTTGGGACTTGAATTAAGACTTGCTCCTAAAGACTTGGGACTTGAATCAAGACTTGCTCTTAAAGACTTGGGACTTGAATCGAGACTTGCTCTTAAAGACTTGGGATTTGAATCGAGACTTGCTCTTAAAGACTTGGAACTTGCTCTTAAAGACTTGGGACTTGAATTAAGACTTGCTCCTAAAGACTTGGGACTTGAATCAAGACTTGCTCTTAAAGACTTGGGACTTGAATCGAGACTTGCTCTTAAAGACTTGGGATTTGAATCGAGACTTGCTCTTAAAGACTGCTCATAAAGATTTGCTCTTAATCATTATTTTTATGTAATGCTTCATACTTTCCAGACAAAGAATGAAGATGCTCTGAGGGCGCTCTCCGCAGAACTTGCGACCAACGACATTGATCATAAACTGTGGATAGAGCAACCGGAGGATTGTGCGACGTGTATTGCCGTCAAGCCCTACCAAAAAGAACAAGTGGCGAAATACTTCAAGAAGTTGCAGCTGTTTAAATGACGTTCAGTCGCGTCAGGTGACAATGGCCGAGCGGTTTGGTGCATTGAATTTGAGACCTTGCCTCATTCAAACCGTTGTGGGTTCATATCTCAGCTGTGTTCATCAGAGTTGTAATCGAGTCTATCACAAGTCCAGAGCCGATAAAATCACAAGTCCATGACAAGTCCCGCACAAGTCTGTCACAAGTCCAGTAATAAGAAGCAAAGGATGAACACGCACACAATAATGCCTTTGTTGGAGTTCATTTGAATAGCTTGTGACTAGAATTCAGATCCAGGGACTTGTGGTGGACTTGTGAAGGCCTCGACTCTCTTCTTGCAAAAAAATTGTGACTACTTACAAGAAAAACCTTCAACTTTTGAGGGCCTCTAAAAGAACTGACATTTACCTTATTTATGTCATTTTACCAACATTGGAATTTCCATTTTTGAGGGTAATTTCTTTTTGGAATAAATCTACAAAAGAAATTTGAATTTTCTGTTTCATTTATAGTAATAAGCTCCTTTGATTTAAGTATAAAATTGGTTAAATGTTAATTTCACAAAACCTTTAAATGTCTTGTAATTATTGTATATAAAGATTCTAAAAAGTTTAGAATTGTATGTATCTAACAAGTAACAATATGCTTTTTATATGAATAAAAAGTAATATTTTCTCAAGATGTGCATACGTGAAATTGTACCATTATTTTAATTTAAAGCCAGTGTCTGTCTTGTATTTTATAAAATTGGTTGTTTTACGACCCAAAGGCAACTAGAACATCCTGACAAAAATGTGACCTTGATCTTTAATAAGGCCAAGGCCAATGAGCCGTGTCCCAATTTATTGGCTAGTGTCTACAGCTCCAAACCACACGAGCCTGATCAACCTGATTACGTTGTGTGTAATTTGAAGCCACAGCCAGTGATTCGAAAACGGCCAAAAGGTCGATGACCCGCAGTATCCATATCCGAAGAACACTGAGGGTCTTACCGCGTGAGGGCGCTCGCGTAAACTAAATTAGACTTGACTGGGGCGAGTTCAATAGCACAATACGTACGCCGGTATTGGGTATTTTCCTATAGACCGTATCGAATAGCCGCCATTTCGTGGGGCAACTTTTGTTACTTAAACCGTTCAACAATAGAGGCACAATATGTGCAACCATGCATGTCCTCAAGGAACAAAGAAACTGCCCCACGAAATGGCGGCTATTCGATACGGTCTATGCATACGTATTGCGCTATTGAATAGCGTGGTTGTTGGCTGGTTTTGCATGAAAATCACTGCCGCAAATAAATAATGTCACATTTGTTTTAATTGCTTTCGCATTTGGCGTAAATATGAACCGGCCAGGCTGAGGATATTTTAAAAAGGAACTATATAATTATAAATGTCACCCCAAATTTGCCTGTATGTTCGTTACGCAGTTATTGCGAACGCAAACGCGAAATTTGAGGCCCGGATTTGAGGTCACAAAGAGGTTTTTGCACCGCGAACTCGGAAGGTTTAACTATTTTTAATCATGAAGGATCAGGAAGGAACAAACCGGCGCAAATTTTCACTGCGAAATACTTGGTGCAAGTCTAATGCAAAAGCCAAATTGAGGGCGCCCTCTAGGTATGAAGCCTAGCTTTCTTCGGATACTTTTGTTTTTCCGCTGCAAATCTACCCGGCGCTCGGGTTGCAAAAAGTTGTAGGCCAAGCCTATCGAGACTAATTCTCGTAGTTTTGTTTCTTCGTTTAGGTCAAAAATTGAATCAAGACAAAGTTGGCCACCATGGCGAGCGTTTCTTATCACATTTCCAATCTTCTGGAGAAGGTGAGGTGTTTGTGGAATGAAAATTGCATGACAAAAACTTTATCAGTTTAAAGGAGCGTGTGCATATTTTTATGCAAAATGGAATCTCGATGTAATTTAACAATTAACGTTATATAAAATGGAATAAATTAGGATTTGTTTGGTATTTTTTTCGTATACATTGAACAAAGATTTTAAGGAAATTACCTCCTGGAATCAACACATAATGTAATTTTAAGATATACTTCCCACTTGCACTTTTGTCGCAAATGTTGCTTTTCTGTAGAAATATCACATTTTCTACTTCAAAAATTGCCTTCAGTTTAGTGCACAAGATAACCATTCACACGCGCGCGCAGCGCCCTCTGTTGTCGCGCTTACGCACAGAGCGCTCGCCGCGTCATTTTGTGCATTACTTTATGCAGTAATTTTATCATTTATTTATCTCAGAAATGCAACATTTGCGACGGAAGTGTCAGTGGGAAGTATATCTTCGAATTAAATAAGCTATCGATTGCACTATATAACTTCACCCAAATCCGTGTTCAATGTATACGAAAAAAATACCATTTGTTTTTGTATACAACAGATGACATCGAGTGACAAAGATTTTCGTTTTATGGCAACGAATGACTTGATGTCTGAACTTCAGAAAGATTCCATCAAGTTGGACGATGATAGTGAACGAAAGGTAAGAAGGCGACAATTTTGTTTCATTTTATTATTTGTTTTATTTTATTTATTTATCAGTTTATTTTATCGTATTTTTACTTTATTGTGTATAATTAATTATCCTGTATTCATTTGCATATTTTATAGGTTGTCAGAATGCTGTTGAAATTGCTAGAAGATAAAAATGGCGAGGTTCAGAATCTAGCTGTTAAGTGGTAAGTTTTAAGTGATTCATAATAAGAATAGACCGATCCAGTAAGCTCCGCCCATTTAGAAATTGCCTAGCAACATGCCACACATGTGAGGCACGTGTGCAGTAGAGTCGTGTGGCCGTGCCGTGCGTCAGCGTCCGTGCACTGGTCAGCGCGCATTGAAACACGCACACGCACACAGAAACTGCACGCTCGAAAGCAAAATGTGCACTTAAGTATCCAGTCGTGTGCGTGCACGTACAACACGCCTGCAATACGCGTAACACACATCTAGAACGCAGTGAATGCAGCAAAACACAAGCTAATTTTGGTGGGTTTTTCCAGTTTACACAAAAACACATTTATGAAGGGATTAAAAGTAGGTTTGGATAGTCTTATACAATTCGTTTTAAACCGGCTAGGGTCCTCTGTGCTGATAAAAATGATGTTTATGGTGTTTTTGCGTCACTCGTGCTGCATTTCGCCATAGCTCTGTGCACACAATTTTGAGGACTCGGGTAGCCAAAATGGCGATCTACTTTTTGGCTACCTGAATCTGAGGCTGTGATTGGTCAATTCCAAAATGGGCGGAGCTTATCTAATACCCCAACTTTTCCCCTAAACATTTCTTTCAACTCATGAAAACATTTGTGGCATTAAAGGAGCGTGACCAGAGTTTCTGGAAAATAGTTTTCGATGTAACTTACCAATATTATCAAGTAACTCCCATACACACCTCCCATGTCCCAAAAACCCGAAAACATTCGCAATTTCCAGTAAAAAATTGAACAAAACTATCGAGTATGCTTTCAGCGGATAAACGTTGATACTGGAAAATTAGTTTACAAATAATCGGTGGATTTTCGACGATATCCTCGGAAATATGCGGCCTAGAAGCGCGGGAGATTCAGTTTCGTAATCAGAAAAATATAACGGATGTTATGATATAAAAATCTCATGACCCATAAGGTAAGTCCCGGGGAGTTATGGGTAAAAAAAAGTGATCTGGTCACACTCCTTTAAGGTCATTAATATATCGTAATTTGTGTTGTATTTCTTGCAGTCTTGGTCCGTTGGTGTCCAAAGTGAAAGAGTACCAAGTGGAGACAATTGTCGACAATCTCTGCAACAACATGCTATCGGAGAAAGAACAACTACGAGACATCTCCAGTATTGGTGAGCACATTGTACAGCATCAGCCATTACCTTAACCCGGTTACCTTAATTTCGACCCCTGCATAAATCAGTGCAGTGAATACACCAACCTTTTTGCTTCCACATCCAAATTGGAGATTGTGAATTTCCTGTTTTCTTCCCATGGATAGTATTTTGGGGAGGTATTTTATATGATTGTTAAGTTAGAAAAAAAAACTGGAAAAATCTGAACGAGCTCTTTTAAGATAGTGGCATTTTTTTTTTTGGTGTTAGGTCTGAAGACAGTGATCAATGAGCTACCTCCAGCGTCGAGTCCGCTGGCTGCTAACATCTGCAAGAGTATTACGGGACGACTCACCAACGCTATAGCAAAGGTAAGTTCTCTCGATTTTACTTTTAAGGAATCTCAAAACATCAGAACCAAATTACTGTGAAAATAATACTGTTTTTAACTCTAAGGATATTTATTTTGAGTGCAACAGTATATTAGTATATTGACTGTTCATGAGGGTGATGCTGCAAACTATTGTCCCTAGGTGATCTTGAGACGGTATGCCTGCTATTTTCCATCTCAAGATCACCGAGAGGCGGTAGTTTGCACCATCACCCGAATAAAAAGCAGTCAATATTTGTTTTTGGTATACGTCGTACATTGATATTTTTTTCCCGTGATTGAAATTTTGTGATTAGCTTTTGGACACTCGCTGTTAATTGCGCTTCGGATTTGTCTACATAAACTCGAACACTTTTTTTTAATTTTTTTTTTTAGCAAGAAGATGTTTCTGTGAAACTGGAAGCTTTGGATATTCTCGGAGATCTGCTCATAAGATTTGGAGGTACAATTTATACAACAAAAATAATCATTATGTTGATGCAAATTATTATGTTGATGCAAATTATTATGTTGATGCAAATCATTATGTTGATGCAAATTATTATGTTGATGCAAATCGTTATGTTGATGCAAATTATTATGTTGATGCAAATCATTATGTTGATGCAAATCATTATGTTGATGCAAATTATTATGTTGATGCAAATCATTATGTTGATGCAAATTATTATGTTGATGCAAATCGTTATGTTGATGCAAATTGTTATGTTGATGCAAATTATTATGTTGATGCAAATTATTATGTTGATGCAAATTATTATGTTGATGCAAATTATTATGTTGATGCAAATTATACGCTGACCAAAAGATCAAGTAGGCTGAGAGATGCAACATATTTTATCGGTCAGTAACGTGTATGGCTGACTGCACCAACCTCTGTAAGAGCCGCTGAGGCAGGGTGTGCCACTCTGTCTGCAGTGCCTTCCTGACCTCCTGTACTTCCATGGCTGTTTTTGAGATGTGCAGCTCTAGAGGTCGGCCCATCCCATGTAGGTTTAATCTGATTCAAAACCCAACAAACGTAGTTTTCTGAGAGCCTTGAACTACAGGATTCCCCCAGAAACAACAAATGTCACATTTCATTGATGTAGAAATCACTTTGTTCAAACAGGTCCTCTTGGACATGGAGGAAATCACTGAAGCAGAACAGTCTTGAAAGCGATTTCAAAGTGATTGGTCGATCAGTGCCTTGTTATCCACAAGTTCACTGTATTCAACAAACTTCTGTTCTGATAAAGATTCAATATTTTGAGAAAATTTTGCTTCAATCCAGATTCCCTTCAAATCGCTTTTTCTCAAAGAAAAGGACGTCAAATTTTCACGCAAAAACTCTGTGTGAAACCACCCTCAGCACAAGTCTGCTTGTCAAATGCTTTCATTGCAGACATCATTTGTTTCTAATTATTGTTTACCGTAATTTTTTCCTTCTGTAGGATTGCTAATGAGTTTCCATTCGGCCATACAGAGTGCTCTCCTTCCGCAACTGAACAGCCCACGGATGGCAGTTCGCAAGAGAGCTATATTGGCTCTTGGTACGTGCTCGTCACCTAAAACAGTCTTTGTGTTTAATATTTGGGCCATTTCATTAAAACGTTGCACATTACAGATGTATTGTCTGTGCGTTTTGGGTGTGGCACCTCGAAAAAAAATTTTTTTTCTTGAATTGATATTTGTTTAGAAACATAAAAGTTATTCGCTTTCAAATGAGACAGCAATGAAAAAAATCGACCAACGTTTAGTTATCAAACAACTACTGTCAGTATTTTGAATTATTGGTGGTCTGCCAACTCACGGTAAGGCGTGGACTTGCCTAAGTCTGACTTCCTGTGTTTGGTCTGCAATGCGCAGACCTCTGGACTAGTGGCCTGTCTAACGTGCTTTCTTCTTTACGAGACAGAAGAAAACAGATTAGACAGGCCACTAGTCTAGCGGGCGCGCTGTATGCTTTGCATTACATACCAAACATGGGAAGTCAGACTTGGGGAAGTCAGACTTGGGCAAGTCTAGGTAAGGCGCCGAAAAAAATTGGAGGAAACAAATTTGAATTTGCCGAGAACTGCGGACAATATAATTTTAATACTGGTACGGATAAACACATATTTTTATTCTGTTCTTCAACAACCATTCGTCCTAAATCCTCTAATTTTTTAGAAGTCGGATCTTCCTAGTCCAGGGGCCAATTTTACACAGCCCTAAGATTCGTCTTAGGGAGGATCACTCCTCTTATCTTGGGGCGTTGGTTTGGGAATTAGGACGCATTGAACTCGTCTTAACTTTTGTGAAATCGATCCCAGGTCTCGGTGGTTAGCTGATAATTTGTACTAACTGGCGAGACCTGTTACTTGATTTAAATACATGACCAGGGGCCGATTTCACAAAGTGCTAAAGACGCGTCTTAGGAAGGGTCACTCTTCTTATCTTGGGACGTTGGTATGGGAATTAGGACGCAATGAACTCGTCTGAACGTTTGTGAAATCGATCCCAGGATGATTTTAGAAAATTGATGTAGACTATCAAGCCAGAAATTGATTTAGTTTGCGTCAGGGAAACTGAATGTCAATTGAGGTTTGTTTTGCCCCTACCCGGCGTAATTGTTAACAGTGTATGCTAAGTGCTCTCCCGAGACACTATGAAAAACTTCATAGCGTGCTCGGGTTAAACTATTAGGCTGCGTTTGGGCGTGCAGTTCTCGCTACTCCGGAGTAATGCGTGCGCATTGCACTCGGGTCACATTACGCGAACGGCAAGTTCACAGTCCGCATGCGCGAATGGCCATCAGTCAAGATGGCCGTCTCTTGCCGTGACTACACAAAAAACGCCGTTTCACTGCTCACAAGAAATTGAAGAAAATACAGACCGTAAGTCGTGAGAACCTTTGATACCGTGTAAAACAAACCTTAGTGAGTTGTTGTTTCAGTTATCCAGTTGACACGTTTGGCAAATTCACCAAAAATCCAACCTATATCCCGCCATATTCGTACAAATCACATGGCATTCGTCAGGAGTAAGAGCACACTCCCCATTTGTTGGGGAGTACCGAGAGCATACTCTCACTGACCCGAGTGTCGTTAATCTTGCCGTTCGCGCGCGCAGGAGTATGCTCGTGTTAACACGAGTACACGCCCGAACGCAGCCTCAAGGTTTAAACAAATGTTCTCGTACCATTACGTAACAGGCCACCTGGTTATGAGCAGCAGCAACAAGCTATTTGGAGACCTTATGGAATTCCTGATGATGGAACTACGGGAAAATCAAAACCCATCGACAACTAGGACCTATATACAGTGCATTGGAGCAATCAGGTAATCTCATGATATACTGAAACGCAAAAGAAACTTACCACCTTTTAAACCTTTAAATAGCAACAATAACACTGCGTGTAGTAATGTGTGAACTTATTTGTGGACAATAGTGTCCTCACTGTCAGACCGAACAGTGTCTGAAGGTCACTTGAACCTTCAATAGTCACTTCACGGCACAGCTGTTGAACAGCTGTTTTGACTGTCAGTGATTACCCAAGGGGTATGGGATGATTGTAATGAGCTGCACGTGATGTCTTGATGTTGGCTTTAAAAAGGCCAGTGCAAAATGGTCATTTCAAGCAACATGCCAAGACTGGTAGGCAGTATGCGCCGACAATCATTTGTAATCTAAATTCACTTAGATTTGTAATATTAGTGAATTTTCATGTTTTTCAAAGAAATCTGGTTGACTTAACATTATTTCTCTGTAGTTGTACCAATAGTACCATGTTCTGTCAACTTGGAAGTTTAGACGCTAGCCTCTGACTGACAGGGGGTGTCGGTCAAAAGACACTAACCGCTAAATTGACAATTTAAGAAATTTTTTCAAATCAAGATTCGAACCCAAGCCTCAGGTTTACCGTACCAGCACTCTACCCACTGAGCCGTCCAGCCCTATGTTGGTGTCCTAAGTGTTCATGTATTAACTCATCGACTCATTTGCTTTGCTCCCAGCCGCCATGCAGGTCACCGAGTGGGCGAACATCTAGAGAAGATCATGCCGCTTATCGTCAAATTCTGTATGGTTGATGATGACGACGAGCTACGAGAATATTGCATCCAGGTATTGTCATTCAATAAACGAATCCCAAATTAACCAATTTGTGACCGGTCCGCGCACTTCCGGGTTTGATAACGAGGCTCTTCATGTTAAAGGAGTGTGACCAGATCACTTTTTTTTACCCATAACTCCCCGGGACTTACCTTATGGGTCATGAGATTTTTATATCATAACATCCGTTATATTTTTCTGATTACGAAACTGAAACTCCTGTGCTTCTAGGCCGCATATTTCCGAGGATATCGTCGAAAATCCACCGATTATTTGTAAACTAATTTTCCAGTAACAACGTTTATCCGCTGAAAGCATACTCGATAGTTTTGTTCAATTTTTTACTGGAAATTGCGAATGTTTTCAGGTTTTTGGGACATGGGAGGTGTGTATGGGAGTTACTTGATAATATTGGTAAGTTACATCGAAAACTATTTTCCAGAAACTCTGGTCACGCTCCTTTAAGCAACTAATGTACGCACTTGAATGCACAATCACTTCTAAATGCCATGCAGAAAAGCACACGTACACAAACAGTCATTCAGTCACCGTGCAATACTGTACTTGTGCACTTGACACGAAGAGCCTCGGTTTCAATTCACTAAATGCTCACCAGCAGTTTATAAAACTAGCTCTAAATAATCATTGTTTTTCCTTTATTTGGCAGGCATTTGAGTCCTTCGTAAGGCGATGTCCAAAAGAAGTCTCCCCACATGTTTCAACGGTAGGTAACTCCTACTTTTAATCGAGTCCATTACAAATCCATCACAAGTCCTCACAAGTCCTCACAAGTTCCAGAAAGTCCTCACAAGTCCCAACAAGTCCCTGCAAGTCCTCACAAGTCCTCACAAGTCCCTGCAAGTCCTCACAAGTCCCAGAAAGTCCTTACAAGTCCCCGCAAGTCCTTGCAAGTCCTCACAAGTCCCTGCAAGTCTTGGCAAGTCCTCACAAGTCCCCGCAAGTCTTAGCAAGTCCTCACAAGTCCCTGCAAGTCCTCTCAAGTCCTCACAAGTCCCTGCAAGTCCTCACAAGTCCCCGCAGGTCCTAACAAGTCCCCGCAGGTCCTGACAAGTCCCTGCAAGTCCTCGCAAGTCCTTGCAAGTCCCTGCAAGTCCCCGCAAGTCCCCGCAAGTCCCCGCAAGTCCCCGCAAGTCTTAGCAAGTCCTCACAAGTCCCTGCAAGTCCTCTCAAGTCCTCACAAGTCCCTGCAAGTCCTCACAAGTCCCCGCAGGTCCTAACAAGTCCCCGCAGGTCCTGACAAGTCCCCGCAGGTCCTGACAAGTCCCTGCAAGTCCCCGCAAGTCCTTGCAAGTCCCTGCAAGTCCTCACAAGTCCCTGCAAGTCTTGGCAAGTCCTCACAAGTCCCTGCAAGTCTTGGCAAGTCCTCACAAGTCCCCGCAAGTCTTAGCAAGTCCTCACAAGTCCCTGCAAGTCCTCTCAAGTCCTCACAAGTCCCTGCAAGTCCTCACAAGTCCCCGCAGGTCCTAACAAGTCCCCGCAGGTCCTGACAAGTCCCCGCAAGTCCCCGCAAGTCCCCGCAAGTCCCCGCGAGTCCCCGCGAGTCCCCGCGAGTCCCCGCGAGTCCCCGAAACTCAAATCTATCCCAGGTCCTTACAAACTTGCACATTTTGTTAAATTGTTCCCTTCATATTGCACAGATTATCAAACTGTGCCTGCAGTACATCTGCTACGATCCCAACTATAATTACGAAAGCGACGAAGATGAAGACGCGATGGATGCGGACGCAGATGAGGAAGAGGAGGGGTAAGCTTGATTAAGGGACCAATCATGGCTTGATCAAGGGACCAATCATGGCTTGATCAAGGGACCAGTCATGGCTTGATCAAGGGACCAATCATGGCTTGATTAAGGGACCGATCATGGCTTGATCAAGGGACCAATCATGGCTTGATCAAGGGACCAATCATGGCTTGATCAAGGGACCAATCATGGCTTGATCAAGGGACCGATCATGGCTTGATTAAGAGACCGATCATGGCTTGATTAAGAGACAGATCATGGCTTGATTAAGAGACAGATCATGGCTTAATCAAGGGACCAATCATGGGTTGATCAAGGGACCAATCATGGCTTGATCAAGGGACCAATCATGTTCACACATGAGCCAAAAATTCACTTGACTTGGCGAAAAAAACACACTTGCTCCATCCTTCCGTAAAGCCGTTGGTCCAGTGTGTTGTGTAACGCACTTAAAAGAACCCAGACCACTCTTTTGTGAAGAGTAAGGGGATTCCCCGGTGTCTCTGGCCGTCAGCTGCCAATGGCGCCACCCACCTATGTATCTCGATGTTTAGGTGGAAGACACTTGTAAGCTTCATGCAATTCAGCCTACGGGCTGCGATTTGAAGTTCATTAAACCCATTAATAAAAAGAAAAAAAAGTAAAAATTTACTGCCGTGACTACATTTACTTGACTTTTAATTCGGTTTCATTTTTTTTCTCTTCATTCCAAGCGAATCTGACGACGAATACAGTGACGATGACGACATGAGCTGGAAAGTTCGTCGGTCGGCCGCCAAATGCCTCGAGGCGATCGTCGGATCACGACACGAAATGCTGAACGAGTTTTATCGTTCGGTCTCGCCGGCTCTTGTATCCAGATTTAAAGAGCGCGAAGAGAACGTGAAATCGGACATCTTCCATGCATTTATTACGCTGCTGAAACAGACGAAGCCGATAGTCACAGGGTGCTATGATCCGGACACAATGGAGCACGAAGAGGGGTGAGTTTCAAAATTGGCCCAATTTCGTAAACCCATAAGGATATGTTTTCTAATTTAGGGGCCGTCCTAACTGTAGTCCTTTTATTATCTCCAATTTTTGTTTTTAATATTCAGGCCAATTTCGATGCTGAGACTTCAAGTTCCGGACATCGTTCGCTCTCTCCACAAGCAAATGAGAGAAAAAAGCATCAAAACGCGTCAAGGATGCTTCGCGCTTCTGACGGAGCTACTGAGTGTGTCGCCGGGCGCGCTGGCCGATCATATTCCGGCCATAATACCAGGGATACAGTTCTCACTTGGGTACGTTTGTCCTTTTTTTTGTCTTAAAAGAGCGGGTCCAGATCACATTTTTGAGTCCCCCCCCCATTTTTCCCACGAGTGTTGAGATTTTAATACCGTATTATTTGTCATATTTTTCTCATTACCATTCTGAAATTTCACGCTCTCAATCCATATATTTTCAAGGATATCGTCAGAAAACCACCAATGTTTTGTAAACTAATTTATCCGGTTATGTAAAGCAGTTCAGTGATTACACCAACCTTTTTGCTTCCACATCCAAATTGGAGATTGCAAATTTCCTGTTTTCTTCCTGTGGATAGTATTTTGTGGGGGTGTTAGTGCACAGTGTCAGTGCCAGCAATGGCAGAACTCACTGGCATTAGTAGCAGGTCAGTCTGGTGTAGTCTGTGTGTGGGGTGCTTGGCCAGAGGCCCAGATTTCCAAGGGTCAGCCTGACGTGAGTCTGTTACTGCAAGGTGTCAGTGCCAGCAATGGCAGAACCCACTGGCATTAGTAGCAGGTCAGTCTGGTGTAGTCTGTGTGTGGAGCTTGGCTTGAGGCCCAGATTTCCCAGGGTCAGCATGACTGGTATAGTCTGTGTTTATAGGGACTAGTTGTGATGACAGCTGGTGACGTTGTGAGTCTGTTACTGCAAGGTGTCAGTGCCAGCAATGGCAGAACCCACTGGCATTAGTAGCAGGTCAGTCTGGTGTAGTCTGTGTGTGGATCGAGCTTGGCTTGAGGCCCAGATTTCCCAGGGCCAGCCTGACTGGTGTAGTCTGTGTGTCTAGGGACTGGTTGTGATGACAGCTGGTGACGTTGTATGTCTGTTACTGCAAGGTGTCAGTGCCAGCAATGGCAGAACCCACTGGCATTAGTAGCAGATCAGTCTGGTGTAGTCTGTGTGTGGAGCTTGGCTAGAAGCCCAGATTTCCCAGGGCCAGCATGACTGGTGTAGTCTGTGTGTTTAGGGACTGGTTGTGATGACAGCTGGTGACGTTGTGAGTCTGTTACTGCAAGGTGTCAGTGCCAGCAATGGCAGAACCCACTGGCATTAGTAGCAGATCGTGACCAATTTATGCCGCTCAAGGCCGTCTGAACCAGTACCTTTCAATGTCAGTCAGTCCTTGCCTTGTGTGATTGTGTGAAGATTAGCTCAGTAGTTTTTAAGATATGGCGGTTACAAGGTAGGCGGCCACGCCACTTTTGGCCAAAAATCTCAAAATTTAAAGGCCATATCTCCTAAACCACTGGTTCGAATGACCTAATATTTTAGAGATCCCAATCAACAAGTATACCAAGTTTTATCAAAATCTGAGATTCGACAGAAATGTGGACAAATCTGGATGCAGTGAAAAGCAACTTGGCTCCACCGGGATTCGAACTGCGGACTTTATGCTTAACGTGCAACCCTACCAATTGAGCTATGAAGCCAACTGGTGGTCTCGAATCACGATAGTTGTTCCTCACCGATTGAGATTGGCTATCACGTGAGCTTAGCAAGCCCTACAGAGGGATAAACCCTTCAATGAGATAACCACCCCTCCCAGAGATCACTTAAGATACGACCCAACCCCCTGCCCGGCTTGCCCCAATTATTAAAGGCAGTATACATGATTGGTATCTCGAAAATCAGAAATGTTCACAGATTTATGCCTAACTTGCACAATATAAACATGATGACGGTAGAAAACTTCCCCTGAAATGGTTTTGTCTGAGGTGCTATAGTCTTTGAGAAATGAGTAAAACAATTATTTTTCGTCTCATGAGACGAAAATTCAATTCGCCCTAAAACCATTTCGTCCAAACACTACATCGCCCAAATGCCACTTCGCCCCAAAACCACTTTGTGCACAGGCCGTGGTTCAGGGCGAAATGGTTCAGGGCGAAGTGGTTTTGGGGCGAAATGGCTGCAAACCCTTTTTTTACTGTTTTCTAAAAAGTTAGATGAAGTACGGAGCTGGTTTTTGCTCAGGTTGGTTTTAATCATGCATATCTTCAATCACACAGGGGGATAAAACTATTTGTAACAGTTTACCTATCATGTATACTATCTTTAAGTATGAAAAACTGATATGGTCGGGTTTAAAATGTCTTGGGGTTTTGACACAAAATGTCCTGTTGGTGTTCTACAGTGACAAAAACAGCAGTTCCAACATGAAGATCGACACTCTGTCCTTCTTGAATTGCCTGATGCTCAACCACAATCCTATGGTATTTCATCCTCATATGGCGGTCATTGTGTCGGTAAGTTTAGTTTTGCGTGTTTCGTTTTGTTCAGAGGACGTGTGGTTTAGTCGGTACGCAGCCATGTTGGTGATCAGGAGGTTGTGGGTTGGAGCCTCACTTGTGCTAACTCGTTTGTGTCCATAGACACAACCAGTTGACGCCGGGATTATTTTTGGCAAAAAATACAAATTTTTTAAAAAGGCAAATGTGATTGGCTAAACGTTAAAGGCACGGGCTCGTCAACAATGCGCAAGCGCCAAACTCGTGGCACGAAATACGCAGCTCTATGCCTTTGCTATAGAGCTGCGTATTTCGTGGCACGATTTTGGTGCGCATGCATGGCTGACGAGCCTGTGCCTTTAAGACCAGGTCAAGCACCACAAATACTGACTCTTGAGAGTCATTTCTACATTCATTGTATGAAAAAGTTATAATTTGCAACACTCCGAGGCGGCCACCACGGAGAATGATTTGCTACACTGACAGGCCGTCCACAGCCGTCAAGTTCAAAACACGGTGTGTATAAAAGAATAGTGGACAATGGACGTGTTTACACGTCAACCGTGGAAGACGGCGTCAAAGCTGACGTTTTAACTCGTCAACTGCCCCTGTGACTATACATTGCCAGAACGTGTTTACACGTCCTCTGACGTCTAGAGGTTAACCACTTCGCGACGACGGGAAACTGCATATGCAGTTCTAAGTGTGAGTGTCTTGGGGGCGGTTATACAGAATTAGCCCATGGCAGAAAGTCTGGTCTTTTATCTTGTTGGCTTGGGGTCAAGTCAGTTTTTGGTTTTTGACCTGTGACTTGACTCTGGAGAAAATGACTTGTGACTGGACTTGGGAAATAAATTTGATTTACGACTTGAAATAAAAACTAGTCATCAAATCTCCAGCCCCAGAGACATACAAGTACACTGCATAACCAAAACTGCAAGTGCAGTCTCCTGCTCCAGGGGAATAAATTGGAAAATGCCTAGCCATCCCAAAGTGGTTAATTTCAATTGCCTCGCTGTTTTTGAGATGTGTGGATGCAGTAGTCAGCTCATTTCATGCAGGTTCAATCGGGTTAAAGACCAAACAAACATCGTCTTTCGAAAGCTCTTAACAGCAAGATTCTCCCAGAAACAAAAAAAAAGGCCCACTTCATTTCTGTGGGAATCAAATTGTTCAAACAGGTCCTCTTGAACCTGGAGGAAATCACTGAAGCAGAACAGTCTTGAAAGCGATTCCATTTAGTGATTGGTCGATCAGTGCCTTGTTATCCACAAGTTCACTGTATTCAACAAACTCATCAAGAATTTATATTTTAAGAATTTTTTTTTTTTTTTTCTCTTCGCATCAGCATTTTTAATGGATGTGCAATTTTTATTTTTCAGCCTGTGGTTTCCGCCGTCGGCGATTCTTTTTACAAGATCACGTCAGAAGCGCTCCTGGTCACCCAAACGATCGTTAAAGTCATTAAACCTCTCGGTAAGTAGGAAATAAATTACCATACATCATAAATATTCATAAGTGAGAGCCCAATTTTCATTGGTCTGTATAAAATCTTGTGTTAGTAGTTTAGGAGTCGTCCAAAGTTGTTAACATTTTCACGGTTCTACAAAGCGTGGGAAAGGGGGAGGCGGTCAAAGGCCGTGTAGGATTTTACATGCACTGTAGAATTTTGACATTTCACGGTAGTTACAAAGAATTTTAACTAGTGTTTCTAATATTAACTAGTATAAACTGTTACAAATAGTTTTATCTCCCTGTGTGATTGAAGATATGCATGATTAAAACCAACCTGAGCAAAAACCAGCTCCGTACATCGTCTAACTTTTGAGAAAACAGTCAAAAAAGGGTTTGCAGTCATTTCGCCCCAAAACCACTTCGCCCTGAACCATTTTGCCCTGAACCACGGCCTATTCACGAAGTGGTTTTGGGGCGAAGTGGCATTTGGGCGATGTAGTGTTTGGACGAAGTAATTTGGGGCGAAATGGCACTCGGGCGAAGTGGTTTGGGGCGAAATTGCACTTGGGCGAAATGGTTTTGGGGCGAATTGAATTTGTCTCATGAGATGAAAACTAATTGTTTTACTCATTTCTCAAAGACTATAGCACTTCAGACAAAACCATTTCAGGGGAAGTTTTCTACGGCCATCATGTTTATATTGTGTAAGTTAGGCGTAAATCTGTGACTATTTCTTATTTTCCAGATTACCAATGATGTATACTGCATTTAAATGTCACACTTTTAGACCCCTAATTTTAGGAATTACTAATTTTTGTTTAGATGAAGAGACAGGTTTTGACTACAGTCCTTACGTGTTGGATCTGTACAACTGTACATTGATGAGGCTAAAAGCTGCGGACATCGACCAAGAAGTGAAAGAACGAGCCATCTCATGCATGTAAGTAGTGGTACTTCCCTCGCCTTCCACCTCTGTGGCCCTGGTTCGAATCCCGTCCATATGTGATTTAGGTTTTCAGTCCCTGCTTGGTTTTTCTTCACATGCTTGTGTGTAGGGTTTTTCTCCCACCTCTAAAACGTAACATTTCTTTATTATTTTCTCTTAAATATCAATTTCTAACTTAAACTGTAATTTGTAAATTAAACTTTAAAAATTACATTTTCACCTGCCTAAAGTTTTTCTAAATTTAGGCAGTCTATTTTTTCTGTCTAATTAACTGTTTTAAAATTTTTTTTATTTGGGGAAGTTAGAATATTTTACTTTAGGTTTTATTTTGCCCTTACCTGACGTAATTATTAACACTGTATACTTGGTGCTTTCCCGAGACACTATGAAAAACTTCATAGCGTACTCGGGTGGGACTCGAGCCCACGACCTCCTGCAAACAAGGCAGACGTCGTTGTTTGCAGGAGGTCGTGGGTTCGAGTCCCACCCGAGCTTGCTATGAAGTTTTTTATAGTGTCTCGGGAAAGCACTGAGTATACAGTGTTAATAATTACGTCGGGTAAGGGCAAAACAGACCCTAATTAACATTTCTTCTCCCTGACGCAAGCTAAATCAATTACTGAATATTTACTTAAGAGGTTATTTGGGAGACGCCTTAGGGGTAAAAAAAAAGGGGTATTAGGGGGACTTTGTCCAAATAGGGAGACACTGAAATTAATTAAAAATATTAATTGGAATTATTATTAGGTTTGGGTTAGGTTCAGGGTTAGGTTAGAGCACAAACCATTTACGTTTCAAATTTCAGCTCTGTAGCTTTAGGTAAAATTAAGTTGGGTGTCGGAAATTCTTCCCTACAGGTTAAGTTGGGTGTTATTAAAGTTTTGTACACGACTCCATGGAAATGGGTCTTTCTATAAATTAGGGGTCCAAAAGTGTGACATTTGGTGTCCCCCCATTACACCTGATATGTGTTATTTTTCGTACAAAAATCATTAAAATGGCTTTTAAACCATTTTGTATGAATTGTACTTTATGTACTCACTCTTTATGGAAAGTATTTAAAGAATGTGTCATGAATTTACAAAAACAAGATGTAAAATGTAACGGGGGACACCAAAATTGGACCCCTAATTTATAGAAAGACCCATTTACTTATCAAATTTCAGCTCTGTAGCTTTAGGTAAAATGTGTTATTAAAGTTGTGTACACGACTCCATGGAAATGTCTCCCTGTTTACCCATTTGAGTTTTTAAACTTTGTTTAAGGAGTTTATATTGGGCATTTTTGGCCCAATATATAGCCATTTTGGTTTATATAGCCATTTTGTGCTTTTCCCCCCAGGGGCCAGGTTCTGTGCAATCTCGGCGACCATCTTCAGTCTGAATTAAGCACCTGCCTCCCAATCTTTCTGGATCGCCTCAAAAACGAAATAACCCGTCTGACGACTGTTAAAGCCTTGACGATGATCGCTGGCTCTCCGCTCAAGATTGACATAACACCAATATTGGTAAGAAACCGAGTTTTTTTGATCATTTAACCCTCGGAGCCGCAAAGGGGAAGTTCCGGAAGGCATATTTGTGTATTTTGTTTTAATTACTAAAAAAAGTTTTGGTTAATTCCGTTTAAACTTCATGTAATGCTCAATCGATTACCCTAGTCTGTGTCCCAGTAGTCGCCTTTAATGTTGAGTCCACTTACCGGTCAGGTCCACCCTGGGAAATCTTGGCCTCAAGCCCAGGCCCATTGATTTGTGTACAAACGTAATGTTCTTTATATGTTCTTTGAGTAAGGCCGTTTTGCTGTCATGCGTAAAAGCTATCAATCGTCCTACTGCAGGCCCAGTAAACAGCTGTGTCTTGAGGGGACCTCCATTCATCTAAACTCCTCAAAAAAAGTTCGGAAAGTCAAGTTTGACTGACGATTTCTCTCTTGTTGCAAAATAATTTTCCTTGAATTTTATATCATTGAAAAGCCCCGTTATTCCTCTTTACGATGATGTGTCATTTGTTATGATTAATCAATTGGGGAATGTGCAGCACAGCTGAATACGGGGTCGGGTGTAAAGTGAAATGTCACAAAATGCATTGCTATTGTCAAAAAGTGCATTGACACATTCCCATCCTCCAAGCAAAAGGGGAATGCACTGCATGACAATAGCAGTGAATTTTGTGACATTTCACTTTCCACCCACCCCTGTATACCGCACATCCCCCAATTGATTAATCATAACAAATGACACATCACTGTAAAGAGGAATAACAGGGCTTTCCAATGATACCAAATTCAAGGGAAATGATTTAGTAACAAGAGAGAAATCATCAGTCAAACTTGACTTTCTAAACTTTTTTGAGGAGTTTATTTAGGCCATTATAGAAAGGATTGTGTCTGCCAAACAGTGTTATTTACGCGTTATACAAAGTCCCTTCCGGAGTCTCCATTTTTCTTTACAGCTTATATTTTGCATGCAAATCCATAAAACTGCTACGCCTACTTAGCTGTGCTGACAGAGTTCAGAGTTCGCGGGCCTGAAATTTTTTGATTTTTTTCTTCTTCGAAAAGTGGTACGGTCAACATTGTATAGCTTTCAACGGCCTTGACTTTGTGTGTTCATTATCCTAACCTGTTATATTTATTACAGGTCAAGGGAGTCCCTGTACTAGCTTCTTTCCTACGTAAAAACCACCGCGCTCTCAAACTCTCTACTCTTGCTGCTCTTGACATATTGCTCAAAAATTACGGTAAGGCTGCATAATTTAAAAGTGAAAAAAAAAAAAATTATATTGTGTGAGTAACAAAGCACTGATTGACAAATCAATTTGGAATCATTTTTAAGACTGTTCCTCTTCAGTGATTTTTTTTTCTCGGCCCAAGATTCTCACAAAATAATGAAATGTAACATTCCCTGTTTCTGAAAGAATCCTGTAGTTAACGGCAGTATACATCATTGGTAATCTTGAAAATCAGAAATGTTCACAGATTTACGCCTAACTTACACAATATAAACATGATGACCGTAGAAAACTTCCCTTGAAATGGTTTTGTCTGAAGTGCTATAGTCTTTGAGAAATTAGTAAAACAATTAGTTTTCGTCTCATGAGACCAAAATTCAATTCGCCCCAAAACCATTTCGCCCAAGTGCCATTTTACCCCAAACCACTTCGTCCGAGTGCAATTTCGCCCCAAATTACTTCGTCTAAACACTACATCGTCCAAATGCCACTTTCAACCCCCAAAAAACCTCGTGCACAGGCCGTGGTTCAGGGCAAAATGGTTCAGGGCGAAGTGGTTTTGGGGTGAAATGACTGCAAACCTTTTTTTGACTGTTTTCTCAAAAGTTAAACGAAGTACGGAGCTGGTTTTTGCTCAGGTTGGTTTTAATCATGCGAATCTTCAGTTACACAGGGGGATTAAACTATTTGTAACAGTTTACCAATCATGTATACTATCTTTAACGGCTTTCTGAAAATTAATTTGATTGGATTTTCAATAACCTGAATGAACCTGCGCGAGATGAGCTGACCTCTAGATTTGCGCGTCTCCCAAAACAGCCAAAAAGCAGAGAGGCGCACTCTGCCTGTGCGTCGTAATCTGTCGCGATGAAATGAGCGTGAAGGCGCACTCCACTCTTTCCTATAACGACGGTTCAAAGTCAAAAATTGAAGGGGTGTCAATTTTAGGGTTTTGTAATATTTGGAAAGAGTAACTCTTATTCTATTTGATTCCATTTTTTTAGCATCATCCAACAATTAAAAACCTAATTTTTAGACCAATTTTGACGATAGCTTTCTTCGTGCCTCGTAAGAAATTTTGTTTTAAGATTTGTAAGATTTGTTTGAACACTACCACTTCTCCAAGCTGTGTTGCGTTGGGGAAATAATTTTACCTTAATTGTTATATATCATTGGAAAGCTCTTTTTCTGCTGATTTTAAAAATACTAAAATCCTATTTTAAAAAATTCTGACTTTACGCTTATTTTGTCGTGACAGGTCACATATATGTTTCGTTTCTCGTTGACCAGGTACCTCCCTAACGATGCCCATGATCGACGGCGTCATGTCTGAGTTGTCGCCGCTCATCAGCGACAGCGACCTTCACATCTCTCAGTTGACACTTCACCTCTTGACCTCAATGTGTCACGTTCATCCCGCCTGCTCGTCCAAAACGCAGGACACCATTTTGCCCGCTGTCCTTAATCTGATTAAATCACCGCTTCTTCAGGGTAATGTATGATTTGTGGGATGGGGCATCAATCGTTTAAGGGCCGTCAAAAGTTGGTAACATTATCACGGTTCTACAAAGCGTAGGAAGGGGGGAGTGGGGTCTAGGGCCGCATACGACTTTACATGCACTGTACAATGTTGACATTTCATGGTAGTGACAAAAAAAATGTTAAGTAGTATTTCGGGGAAGGGAGGGGGTCTTGAAAAATACTACGCTCTGTAGAACTGTGAAAATGTTGACAACTTTGGACGGCCCCGGCAACAACAAAAAAGTTTACTAATTTTAATAGGGCACTTAGAAAGTGTATATATTTTGAAGGGGCATCAGGGCCAACTCAGCAGGGCATGAGGCCAGTGGCCTTGGTTAATGTCAAGGGCATGCTGGCCAAGTTGGCCTCAAAGTATAATCTTGAAGGAGCATCGGGGCCAACTCAACAGGGCATGAGACCATTGCCAACTCCTGTGTGAATAATGACGTCACTTTTTATTCAATCTATAGGTGGCGCTCTTCACGCTATGCTGGAGTTCTTTCAAGCCCTCGAAGCGACCAACACCCCCGGTCTCGGATTTCACGACTTGCTGCAAATGCTGTCGCTTCCCATATACAGCCCACAGGAGCCGGCGCAGTCCTCGACATACGCAGTTCATAAACAGGTACATGGTTTTATTTTTTTTATTTTTAACTTTTATCATTTTAACTTTTACTTGTTTTTTTATTAAGAAAAGTTTTATTTAATTGTTATTCAACTAGTGCTTTCAAGGATAGCAGTTTTTTAACTGATGAAAACTACCCTGTATATATAAAGGAAAACTATAAATAAAATATAAGACACAGTGGTATACTCCCTCAGGTTTTCCCCCAAGACCTCTGACTCACCAGGCAGATGCTCCACCAGCTAAGCTGTGATGCAGAGATGTATAGTCCCTCAGGTTTTCCCTAAGACCTCTGATACACCGGGCAGATGCTCTACCAGCTGAGCTATGAGGGACAGTGGTATACTCCCTTGGGTGTCCCCCCCCCCCCCCCCCCCTTCCCCCACCAAAGACCTCTGACACACCGAGCAGATGGTCTACCGGCTATATGTCTGTTTTCAATACTGGAGAGACTTTTTCACCAGGATTATAACTCCATACAATGCCAGTTATCTTCTCTCAAAACAAAAGAAATATCTCAAGACAGATCTAAGGAGATAACTTGAGCAACAAATAGTGCAAACAAATTTCCTATTTAACGTATGTAACATAGGACACATACTTTGTGACATTTTTTAGTATATTGGATATTTGCACACAGGGCTTTCAGGAAGGTATGTTGTGGCACTATTCGTTTCAGTTCTTTAGATGAAGTTATCTCCTTAGATCGATCTTAAGATATTTCTTTTGTTTTGAGAGAAGATGAATGACATTGTACAGAGATATAATCCTGGAGGAAAAGGTCTCTCCAGTATTGAAAACAGACACGTATAGCACTTCATCTTATTCTCATTTTTTCTGATTACAGGCGTTTCACTCCATAGCCAAATGTGTGGCTGCCCTCACCGTGTCGCGATCGTCCGAGGGTTCGGTGGTTGTTGACCAATTTGTCAAGGATGTTAAGGTGAGAGAGATAAAGGGCCTGTGACATGCTAAACAACTTTGTGCCTAAGCAAGACATACTATTGTTCGTTTAGATGTAAAATCAATAAAAGGTGGCCTTTTTCAACTTTGAAGATTTCATTGCAATAAATCACAGACATAGGGCGCTGTTTAGAGTGCATCACATAAGGAAGACAGAAGGGAAAAGTTAAGAAAAAACATAAGACTTTAAGTTGGACTTGTGGCAAATTGCTGCAGTTTCTACCCCCAGTTTTGTCATGGCTTACAGCAGGCAACATGTAAAACAAACTCAAACAGCCATGGATTACAAAAGTTTCAGGAAAATTGAGAAAAAAGTGGAATCTTTTGTGCACAGTTGAATGTGATTGTCCTGTGTTTGCCTCTTGTGACATCGTGACCTTGATCATGAAAATGCATATTCGCATTAGCATAAAAACTAAAAACCTTTGTTTTAACCCCCAAAGCAAGCTCCAAATAGGATTTTTATGACTTTAACTGAGTAGAGTGGTTTTAAAGCATAGATTTCATTGATAAAAATCCTAAATAAGGGGCCCTTTAAAAACCCGTATACGGGATTCGCAATGTCCCAAAATTTTAACCAACCATTTGACCGGAAAAATATAACTCAAATGGAAGATAGAAGTGGTTTCAACTGTCCAATGCAATGATTCCGCCTGAGATGATATATTTTTTAAGAAAGTGATGGATAAAGATGAATTTTTTAAAAAGTGTTTGTGCATGCACATTTTTTTGCAAGAGCGCCCTCATGTGACAAAATAGGCCCCCTGACTACCGTGGTATATATATGGCCCCATTTTCTGTGCATTATAGCCAGAGACCAGCCTAAATAGGACGGTGGCTTTGCACAATTTCTTGAAAGCATGGACACAGTTTTTCATTGTTTTCTCAGAACGTAGATGAGGTACTGAGCTGACTTATACACAGGTTGGTTTTTATCATACACATCCTTAATCACAGATGGAGATAACGACATTTGTAACAGTTTTCCAATCCTGTAATGTACAGTTATAGTCAGAAGTTTACATACAACTGTGTTAAAACTGGTATGCTTAAACCTGCGTTTAACCTGCGTTTAAGCATACCATTTTTGTAACAGTCTTTACTAAAGTCGTGATTTTGTGGAATTCCTCACGTGCATGCAGTACTTAAAACATAGCTTGCACACCTTGCAATAGTTCAGGTAGTCCTGTTTACCATTTTGGGTGATGATGGTAGTGGTGTACATGTATGTAAACATCTGACTTTAACCGTATCTTTAAAGGAAGGGACAACACTTGTTTGAAGTTATCGATGAATTTAATCGAAAATATTACCGATATATTGCCTGGTGCATAAACCTTCATGAGAATCAGAGAATCTTTGTTTTCAACATCGGCAACAATTAATTTTGATTATAAACTCTGCAACTATGTGCTGTGCCATATTTGAAATTTTGAGAAGGATGATGACGTCAACCATGCAACGATTGCATGGATGACGTCAAGATTGATGCCTTGTTTCCCGACTCCCATATTCCATGAAGTATGTAAACATCTGTTGTGTCCTGACTCACGCCCTCTCAAGTCCGTGTGCCAAACTGCAGAAGATGGCGACTTATATGAAGCGTACAGAGTTAGACAACCCTTTGCAAGTGTTGTCCCTTCCTTAAAGCGCATTTACTCAATCACTAAACTTGCAACGTTGCGTTTCATCCTTTTTCGTTTCAGAGTCCCAAGTCGTCCGATTCTGTCCAGCTTTTTGCCCTGTTGTCCCTCGGTGAAATTGGTCGGCACATGTGAGTTTTCACTTTGATTTTTGTTCTATAGACCGTATCGACTAGCCGCCATTTCGTGGGGCACTCTTTGTTACTTAAACCGTTCAACAATGGAAGCACAATATGTGCAACCATGCATGTCCTCAAGGAACAAAGAAACTGTTAATTGCACATTAAGCAGAAGGTTCGCTGTTCGAATCCCGGTGGAGCCAAGTTGTTTTTCACTGCATCCAGATTTTCCACCCCGGCAGTCCCTCGTTCATTATCCCTAAAAATAATAACTTATTCATACTTAATAATTGGGGCAAGCCGGGCAGGGGTTTGGGGTATATCTTAAGTGATCTCTGGGAGGGGTGGTTATCTCATTGAAGGGTCTATCCCTCTGTAGGGCTTGCTAAGATCACGTGATAGCCAATCCCAATCAGTGAGGAACAACTGCAATACCGTGTTTCGAGACCACCAGTTGGCTTCATAGCTCAATTGGTAGGGCGTCTGCACGTTAAGCAGAAGGTCCACAGTTCGAATCCCGGTGGAGCCAAGTTGTTTTTCCACTGCATCCAGAATTTCTGTAAAATATTTTTGTTCTGAGAGTATTTTGTCCGATGATTTTTATATTCAGAGATCTGAGTAGCCATCCTGAACTGCAGAAGGTCATTATTGATTCCTTCTCTGCATCAAGTGAAGAGGTTAAAACGGCCGCGTCTTTTGCTCTTGGTTCGTATAATTTTGTTTGTTTGTTTAATAGTGTCTTCAAAATGTGAAAGGGCTGTCTATCTAAAAATGTTTTGAAAAGCACTGTTGATGAAGGCCTCATGACGTCCTCTTGATGGCCTCACGAAAACTTTGTAACTGAATTTTGACAACCTGTTACAACTATATCTGTGAATTTTCCACTTTTGTGAATAATTCTCAGCAGTGATTGAACAATTTCACAAAAGAGTCTTTCCACGGTAAAGGGGGCATTTTGGCAACACAGACCATATTTTCCAGAAAATACCTTTGTCTGGTCTCAAAATAAAAGAAATAAGTTTCAGTTGTTCTGAAGAGATAACTTGGGCCCAAAAAGGGATACAAATAGTGTGACAATATACGCTCGTAACCGGGATGGCCTAAATTGTAACACAAGTGTCCGTCCCGGTTACGAGCGTATTGTGACGATACTGCCATGATGGCTTAATGCATTTTTTTAAATTAATTACATTCCTAAGCAGTTGTACTGATCTTTTTATTACACGAAAACGTTTAGAGTCTGAGACTTACTTTGAAACATTAGCATAGAATCCAGCCTTTAATTTGTGTCACCATACTAGATACTACAACATTTAGAAGAGTCATGCGCAGTGTAGGTTGGTTTCAAGGTACCGGATAATGTTGCCGTAGGCCTGTCCAATCTAGAGCTGTGGAAACGGACGCAGAGCGCGTACGCATAGAATACGCACGCGCATTGCATTGGTGACTCTGCGTCCGCAGTAAGTCTATAAATCACGTTGATTTCTGGACTTCGGGGCTTCTTCTGGGAGGTGCCGCTACGCTATCAAGATCAAGATCAAGACTGTTTCCTGAGAGGGAACGTACACTGTATATACAAGAAAGAGACCCTAGATTCCCAGGGCGGGACTTGCGCGCACGTACGTCTGGGACGTATATGGAGCTTTGCGTGCATGATATCATATTGAGGTCACAAATGAACTTGAATACGGAACCATTTATACGGAACCATTATAAGGCCATTGCAACAACTATTATTCACGCCGCTACCCAATGTATAACTATACATGTACTTGACAAACAAAAGCACGGTTGGAATAATCTGCACATGCTGTATATCAAATTATAGAGGGCGCTGTTTATTGTAAGAACGCTCTGAAGGATGACAATAAACTTAAAGGAATAGTTCGTGGTTGAGAATAAACCCTTTTTGTTCCATTGCATGATTATTTCTGGTGATGTTTCCGCCTTTAATGTCTCCCACTTTATTGTAACTTTGCTCAACTGAAATCTTTGTACCGATTATCCGGCTTCTTGATACAACACTTAATGCAAGATAAAAAGTCAAGCAAACAAGGCGAATAAGCAAGTCGGAATCGTTACATTTTGGTGGCAGCGGTAGGGGATCTCAATTTTGGTGAAATTCATATCTTAAATATGGAAAACGAAGCTCCCGAGATCCAAAACGAATCCATGTTGAGCGAAGTTGTGGGCGACATTTCGGCTGCAAGTGCTGGTGAACAAGAGTCAGAAGAAATTGAATTCAAGATCGGTGATAACAGTGATGCAAGATTAGAGTCGACACCAGACGATCAAGAAAAATTAATCCAAGAAGGTCAAGCGTTGCTGGAGACAATGAAGAAACAATACGAAAGTCTACACGGGAAATTGGAACAAGCCCAAGAAGAACAACGGAACAAAATGACAAGTAGGCCTAATGGTTCAAGAAAGACGGGACCAAGTGGAGATTGCAGTTACAAGCCAAAAATTAAGCCGACGACTTATGATGGTTCAAGTTCGTGGCATGATTACGTGGTACAATTTGAAATGCTGGCGGAGATGAATGGTTGGGATGAAAAGACAAAAGCTATTTATCTGGCAGCTAATCTAAGAGGTCCTGCGCAGTCAGTGTTAGGTGATTTGGACAGTAACAGGCGTCGAGATTATAGCGCACTATTTGCAGCTTTGAACGGTAGATTTGGGCCAGATAATCGGCAAGAATTGTTCAGGGTCCAGTTGAAAAATCGACAGCAAAAGAGAGATGAAACGCTCCCTGAATTAGCACAAGCAGTGAGACGACTTACTCGGCTGGCATATTCAAAAGCCGGGTATGAGATACAGGAGACATTATCAAAGGAGCATTTCATTGATGCTCTTCAAGACTCAGAGATAAGATGGCGGGTTTTCCAGTCCAAGCCAGCTACTCTAGAGGACGCAGTTCGAATTGCCGTGGAACTAGAGGCATTTCAGGCGGCTGAAAGGCAACGCGTTTTTCCAAGAAGAATGGCAAGAGTCTTATCGCCGGATCAAGAAAAGAGTGACCAAAGCCAAGAATTACAGGATGTAAAGAAGCAAGTTTCAGCGATGTCGGTTGAAATACAGAAGTTGATAGAGATTATCGACAAAACGGCTGCAGAACGTGGGAAAGAGACTGTGTCGAGCCATTTTGCGCCAACACAACGTGCAAGGACAAATGCACGAGCAAGTGGGCCAGTACAGTGCTGGAACTGTCATGAATATGGACATTTTTCAAGGGAATGCACCAAGCCAAGGCAGCAGAATCGCCGGACAGAGACGGAGCAGCGTCGCTTTGCTCAGGGAAACGGACAACAGCCGACTCCATGGTCCGACAGCCGGCTGTTGGAGCAAGAGAGGGACCAACAATAGTGACAGCCAATAATTATTCAGCCAAACGAGAGAGAGTTACTCAAGGAATGGAAGTAGTTGCGCAAGTGCACGGAATGAAAGTAATTTTTCTGGTGGATACAGGTGCAAGTCTGACATTACTACGTCCAGATATTTATTACAAGATTCCACACCAGACAAGACCAACTCTGAACTCGTCTTGTATTGACATAACAATGGCTGATGGGCAACCTACCCCATGCTTGGGATGGGGACAAATGGAAGTTAATGTTGGCGACTGTGGAAACATGGTGCATGACGTCTACTTGGCAAATATTGAACCCGAGGGTATTTTGGGTTATGACTTCCTTCAAGACCATGACTGCTCTTTAGATCTGGGGAAGGGAGAGATGACGATCGGGCGCAAACACGTACAGTGTCATGTGTACAGGACATCAGCTTCACCCAGTTGCAGTCGAGTACTGGCAAATCAAACGGTTACAATTGCACCGGGAGAAGAGAAAATACTACCTGGGAAGTTGCAGCATCGGGACAGAAATTGCAAGATGGGCATTGTGGAAATTAATGAAAGATTTTCGAAAAGCAAACCAAGAGTAGTACACCACAACAGGTTGAAACCGTACATTGGAGAACAGAATCCGTCATGGTTCCAAGACAAGACGGAAGTTTCAATGTCGGATACAATCAACGGCCCGGGGACAGAAGATACAAACCCACAGCCAGAAGACACAAGAGACGAGCGGCATGACAATTTACAACCAAACATGTCAAGTGACAATTCAAGTCAAGAAATTTCACAAGAGGACGAGCAAGCTGAAAGGAGGAATAACACCCCCGATAAATCACCTGTTCAGAGTCAAGGAACGCGCAGTAGGAGGAATATTCGCCGACCTTCAAGATATAGAGATTAGGCATAAACGAGAACGAATTACAAGTTTCATTTCTGATAGATGAAAGATATTCAGAAATGTGATCACAAGTTTTGATAAAAATATTTGCCAGAACTTGGAAAATACAATGGGCAGGTGTAAGACAAGGGCACAATTAAGGACAGCGAGAGCTTAACGGAGATGTTGATGACTAGGTGACGAATTGGGACAAGAAACATTGATTACTGGCCATGATCAAAGTTTCTATCAAAACCCTGCAAGGATTCGCAAGAGTTCATCAATATTTAAGTTCAAGATGCTGTATAAAAGCCTGATGCCGTGTACCCATGTAGAATCCAGCCAAGTTTTTGACATGTTTACGAGATATACGATGCTCATGCGTTGTGAAAATGCACTGGAGCGATATTTTAAGTGACTTAGGAAAGAACACTGTATAGTGGTTTGATCGAGGAGTCACGCGTGTTTCAACGGCGGGCACCAAGCCGTCAAAGCCTGACAACATCGGTTACGTCAGAACCGGTCTCCCAAGGTCTGCAGCAGGAGCTGCAGGTGGGGCTGTTGCGACAGGACGCCCAGGCAGCCGGGTTGATTGAGAAGAAAGCGGACGAACTCCATCAGCTAGACCGTGGAGTAATATTTCGACAAGTTGTCGAGTCTGCCGAGTTTCCAGACGGAAGAATCTACACGGTCCGCTTTAATGAATACCTCCTGCCTGGGAATGGATCGTTTGGGCGACCCGAATGGCAGGTTGGATACGCCAGAATGTCGTCGCGACATCATTCAGGATTCGACGGGAACTGAACAATTTTCTCTAGAGGCCTTTTACGCTTGTTTGAAGTTAAAATTGTTAGCTTAATTTTGAATATTTGTCGGACGACCCTTACACGAAAGCAGAATAAGTTTAACGGTTTAAAATGTGTTGCGGACCAAATTAGTGTATTTCTAAGCGTTGCGGACAAGAGAATTATTCTCTTTAAAAAAAAAAAAAAAATGTTGCAGATGAAATTCCTTATTGAAGGTGCTGCAGACTAAATTGTATTATTTTGGCATCTGTTATAGGTTAATGCCATGGATGGAAGCTGAGATTTTATGGCTTCCAGAGCATGCATGCGAGGACGCATGGTTATGTCTAAGCAGGAGGTAGTGTGACGATACTGCCATGATGGCTTAATGCATTTTTTTAAATTAATTACATTCCTAAGCAGTTGTACTGATCTTTTTATTACACGAAAACGTTTAGAGTCTGAGACTTACTTTGAAACATTAGCATAGAATCCAGCCTTTAATTAGTGTCACCATACTAGATACTACAACATTTAGAAGAGTCATGCGCAGTGTAGGTTGGTTTCAAGGTACCGGATAATGTTGCCGTAGGCCTGTCCAATCTAGAGCTGTGGAAACGGACGCAGAGCGCGTACGCATAGAATACGCACGCGCATTGCATTGGTGACTCTGCGTCCGCAGTAAGTCTATAAATCACGTTGATTTCTGGACTTCGGGGCTTCTTCTGGGAGGTGCCGCTACGCTATCAAGATCAAGATCAAGACTGTTTCCTGAGAGGGAACGTACACTGTATATACAAGAAAGAGACCCTAGATTCCCAGGGCGGGACTTGCGCGCACGTACGTCTGGGACGTATATGGAGCTTTGCGTGCATGATATCATATTGAGGTCACAAATGAACTTGAATACGGAACCATTTATACGGAACCATTATAAGGCCATTGCAACAACTATTATTCACGCCGCTACCCAATGTATAACTATACATGTACTTGACAAACAAAAGCACGGTTGGAATAATCTGCACATGCTGTATATCAAATTATAGAGGGCGCTGTTTATTGTAAGAACGCTCTGAAGGATGACAATAAACTTAAAGGAATAGTTCGTGGTTGAGAATAAACCCTTTTTGCTCCATTGCATGATTATTTCTGGTGATGTTTCCGCCTTTAATGTCTCCCACTTTATTGTAACTTTGCTCAACTGAAATCTTTGTACCGATTATCCGGCTTCTTGATACAACACTTAATGCAAGATAAAAAGTCAAGCAAACAAGGCGAATAAGCAAGTCGGAATCGTTACAGTATATTGGAAATTTGTACACAGGGTTTTTGGAAAGGCATGTTGTCACACTATTTGTAACCCTTTTTGGGCCTAAGTTATCTCTTCAGAACAACAAACTTATTTCTTTTATTTTGAGACCAGACAAAGGTATTTCCTCGAAAATATGGTCCGTGTTGCCAAAATGCCCCCTTTACCATGGAAAGACCGAAAACTTGTGAGCTTGAAAATTAAGCAAAATGAGGCATTTTTCACAAAAGTGGTTAAAAATCAACAAAACTCGCGACCAATTCACAAAAGTGGTAAATTCACAAAAATGGTTGTGAAACTAACAGGGCGTTGCAACTGCCTTCTGACAACATTGCTGATTTGACACGAACAAAGAAACATAAGTTAACATTGACTAACTCTATTGATTGCTTTGCGGTGACGTCACGCCTTCCATCCACCATTTTGGTTGTCATTTTTCATGACCCACGTGGCCTGAGTGATAACCGGCAAAAAGAGCAAGAAAAACGCATTGGTTGCACTTACCTCTGTTGCTTAACCTTGCTTTATGTTGTTGCGCCATGGCTGTTGTATAAATAAAGATAATGTATTTCTTCAGGCTAAAAATCGCGATCAAGTAGAAGCACTTTCGTGTTCACAGCTGAGTGCATGCTCAATAATTTGAACGTATCTTCACGCGCGCGTGCGGCATCTTCGAATGAAAATACGCTGGTGAGTATTTTTTTACGTGTGTTCATGTGCGTCATTCCCGGATGTTCTACGTCACGGAAAGCAATAAATTTGCTAGTGACGCTTTCTTTCAACTTCCGATGGTAACATTTCATTTAAAGTTTGCGTTTTGTTTCTCATTTTTGTCCATTTTTCTCTGCAGGTAGCGTCAGTGTAGGCAATTTGCCACAGTATCTGCCGTTTGTTCTTGAGGAAATCGAAAGCCAACCCAAGCGACAATATCTTTTGCTTCATTCGCTCAAAGAGGTCAGACAATTCTTATTTTTTATAAAATATTTTGCAGTCGTAAAACTTGCCTTTTTGCAGCAAAGTCGCATCAAGGACCCTGTTCTCACTAGAGAAATCGCTTTGTTCGACGATGATTCAACGAAGAGATTTCCTGATGTGAACGCACGCCTTCTCTTTATTTGACGATGATTAAAATCGCTTCATTCGACGAAGAGATCGCTTCATTTGACGAAGCAGATTTGTAGTAATGAGAACGCTCCCTTCGTTCGACGAAGCGATTTGGCAGGCCTGGTTGCACGAGCGCGTTGGGCGTCAAGCGCCTAGCAGGACCCTAGTCGGTTTTAAACGGATTAGCCAAACCCACTTTTATTCCCATTCATGAATATCTTTTTGTTTAAATCAGTAAAACTCACAAAAATTTGTTTTGCAATGTTTTGATATTTACAATATTTTGTTTCATATTTTACAGATAATCACATGCCAAAGCAACAGTCCCTCGGCAGTCGACCACCTAAAACCATTTGTGGCCAATATTTGGTAAGTCGTAATTGTAATATATGTACACTCCCTTCGTTTGACAAAGTGATTTGACATGTAACGAGATAGGGGCGTCGCACAGCTTCATTCGATCTTCGTTAGCGGTTATCTAATGTGAACGGTAGCGCTCTTCGTTCGATATTCGTTAAGTGAGATGTAAATGCACGATTTATTAACTGATGTTGATTAAAGGGACACACCGGCTTACTGTTTACATAATGTAGCAATCTAGCATCCTTGACAATAATATTTTGATGGTCGTTGTGAAATTTATTTTCTAAAAATGTTACATAATTAACTAGAAATGTTTAAAATTAACAAAAGAGACAAATGTTGGGCTACACGCTTTACCAGACGTCGCGATGTATCATGTGTTTGTAAATAAAGGTGGCGTTCGATATGGGTCGACACGTGTTTAACCTCGATTCCTTGTTTTCCCTGACTCATCACACCTTGCATGATCCCTCAGGTCAGCGCTGACTCGAGGAAACACATCGAACGCAATGTTTTGGTATCTTTAGCGCCCTCAATAGGCCTATACTGTTTTTTTCTTAGGATATTATTTATCGCCGCGACGCAAAGCGAAGACACGAAAATCTGAGAGATTCTCTCGTCCATATCAACACCCAGAAACCCTTCTTATGAAATCATTTGTGTACATATTGGAAAATACGGTATGTACATAGTGTTCGTAGGACATTATTTTCCAACAAGAAGAGAAACCAACCGCGAATGACAAAAGCAACTTCGCACTGGTTTCTACGGCTGGAAATACAACTAACTCACAAGACCGCGTGACTTTTCGGAACCAGAATCTGGTTCCGAAAAGTCATGTGCCCTTGACCTTTTGAAAAATGCTTAAAAACGGCCAAATTTACTCTGGAAAGCGCTTCAGAATAATGTATGGGTCTATTTCGCGCCCAACAAAGCCGGCGTATCCCTTTAACTAATCTTCGTCGATTGAAGTGATTTCTCTAATGGAAACGGGGTCTTTTACATTATGTTTATTTATTGTGTTCCTGTAGGACCATGTTGTTTAACCACTGTGAGTGTTCTGAGGAGGGAACGAGGAACGTCGTAGCTGAGTGTCTGGGTAAATTGACGCTCATCGACCCACAAACTCTGCTCCCGCAACTTAAGGTGAGTTTCTCAATTCCTGGGTTCGCTTGAGTTCTAACCTACGTGGGTCTGTCCACACTAATGGACCCATTTGACCAGTGTAGATAAGAAAAACAATGTTTTTTTTTTCCACTCTCTTTGTATCAGTCATTTGTGTATGTAAACTTTTGCTGTCACATGCGAGTAACATAAATAAACTGTGAATAAAAAAAAAAAGTTTTGCGTTTTGTTTTGCAGGAATGTCTATCTTCAGAGTCACCTTTCACAAGAAGCACAGTGGTTACGGCAGTCAAGTTTACCATCTCGGATCAGGTAAGGGGATGTCCAAAGTTGACAACATTTCATGGTTCTACAGAGCGTAGAAAGGGGATACCGGAGGAGGGGGTTCAAGGGCAGCGTAGGACTTTATATGCACTGTAAAATGTTGTTATTTCATGGTAGTGACAAAAAAGGTTGGTAAGTATTTCAGGGGGAGGGAGGGGGTCTTGAAAAATACTACGCTCTGTAAAACATTGGAAATGTGGAGTACTATGGCGGAGCGGTCTAGTGGATCGTATTCAAAACCTGGGTTAGTTCCAAAGGTAGTGGGTTCGAATCCCAGTCCGTTCCATCCATGGTGCGTGAACCCTTGAGTAAGGTACTTTGTCACGCATTGCTTCTCTCCACCCAGGGGTAAAATGGGTACCTGGTGCTTGCACTGGGGAAGGAAACTGCAGACCCGAGCAGTACTCGGCTCTATCGCCGGGTAGCCTACAAACAAATGCAGGCTCAAAAGCCAATGAGTCGGGGATGAGTGCCCGCAGCAAAGCGCAGAAAATTGCATTTGAGCGTTATTTTTTTGTGAGCATTATGTACATGTGACATGCATATTGCCTCTGCCTAATGTTCTTTCACACATTTTCCAGACTGGTTTTGTTTTAACTTAATTCTTCTGTTTTTTTTTTTAATGTGTGCATTTTAATTTTTCTCTTGACAGCCCCAGCCGATCGACCCGCTTCTCAAAGCTTGCATCCAGGATTTCTTGAAGACAATGGAGGACCCCGACCTCAACGTTCGTCGTGTCTCCCTAGTAACGTTCAACTCGGCAGCTCACAATAAACCCTCGTTAATAAGAGACTTGCTCGATCTGATTCTGCCCAATCTGTACAACGAAACTAAAGTTAGGGTGAGTCTAGCATGTTTAACCCAAATATCACTCACTGGTAACAAGTAGTGTGTCTTATTACTCCTCAGAGCGTTTTGGTAATGTTAAGTAATGTTCCTCGTCAAGATCAATAACCACAGTTATCCAATTGTAGCCCCTCTTACTGAACACAAGATTTGAAAGAGGATGAGTCAAGCTATGAGTACATGTCTATCAATTGAGGGTGTGTTTGCAGAAACTTGAATTTCACTGAGTTGAACATGGAAGAGAAATACAGGGTGATTTTGGGCACTTTGAAGGAGAAAGCTGTAGGGCTTTGCACAATTTCTTGAAAGCATGGACACAGTTTTTCATTGTTTTCTCTCAACATAGATGAGGTACTGAGCTGATTTAAACACAGGTTGGTTTTTATCATACACATCTTCAATCACACATGGAGATAACGCCGTTTGTAACAGTTTTCCAATCATGTAATCTATCTTTAAAGCTGTACGAAGAAAATAATGGTTTTGGAGATTTTAGAAAATTATTTATTTATTTATTTATTCCATTTATTTACACAGGGTGTGCCCAAACAGTTTACAAAAACTGGTTTCCATTGGGGCCTTGCAAACACACATAGAACAAATATACTAAATTGAACAACTTCACAATCACAAACAAACTGGAATAAGATACATTTGTACAACAACTACAACATCAAAAAACTAATGGTTACAGAAGAACAACATCACAAGTAATTATTATACATGCACGTGACACTAAAATTTACGCTAATTACGAGAAGGGCGAAAAACCCGCAAAAACTCTTTTTAAGAGAAAACAAAATAAAAATGGGAAAAATTCTCCTCCGGCTCCAAAATTAAAGTTTGATTTTATGGCAACCAAGTCATACGACTCCGTAAATTAGCATTTAAATTTGGCTGTTTCAAATTTAACACTCTGAACAGATTTTATTTATTTATTTATTTTATTACTTTCTTTTGCAGAAAGAGTTGATTCGAGAAGTTGAAATGGGGCCGTTCAAGCACACAGTGGATGATGGTTTGGACATCAGAAAGGTAGGAAACTGTTATTAAGGGAATAAATGTTCATTTTGTGGTTACATTTTAGGCCGTCCTGGTTACGAGCGTATATTGGTAATTTGTACACAGGTTTTGTTTAGAAAGGCATGTTGTCACACTATTTGTAACCCTTTTGGGGCCTAAGTTATCTCTTCAGAACAACTTAACTTATTTCTTTTATTTTGAGACCAGACAAAGGTATTTTCTGGAAAATATTGTCTGTGTTGCCATAATGCCCCCTTTACTGTGGAAAGTTCATGCAATGGATGACTCCTCGCTATGAAAGAAGTCCCAAGTTAACAAATTTCTCTATATACGACAAATAGTGCAAGTTCGAAAGGAAATAATGCATTTAGGATAATAACCAGACACTTAAACTACATCATAGTCTAAATTACTGACGTATTACAAAGGATGGCAAAGATTGAACAAGATATGCATTATAAAAACTTGAAAACGTTGGGCCAACTTTTTCAGTTTTGCTACGCATGCGCAGACTGTGAGACAGCCCCTTTAAGACTGAAGGCCATTTTCAGCCATTATCTGATGAATATTTATAAATATTAATAACCATAATTTATGATTATTCATGATATTTGAATATTTATGTTATATGAATATTTATGATATATGAATATTTATGAATATTTATGATTTATGCATATTTATGATTTATGAATATTTATGACATGGGAATATTTATGATTTATGCATATTTATGATTTATGATTTATGAATATTTATGACATGTGAATATTTATGATCTATGAATATTTATGATATATGAATATTTATGATGTGTGCTAATATTCTGCCTCTATCCGCAGGCTGCCTTTGAGTGCATGTACACGCTCCTTGATTCATGTCTCGATCGACTAGACATATTTGAGTTTCTCAACCACCTAGAAGACGGCCTGAAAGACCACTATGATGTGAAGGTAAATAGTTACAGACTACAACTTAAAGGTAGAACACATGATTGGTAAACTGTTAAAAGGGGCGTTATTTCCACTCGTAATTAAAAGCCATGTTGATAAAATTGCCCTGTACAAATTTCAGCCACATAGGTGCAGTAATACTTCTGAAAACCTTTGTTTTTAGAAAACCACCCTCAGTTCTCACACAAAATACCATTTTGGACTGAAATAAAATTTAAAACACTTTTAGTAAGGTTTTTCTTGTCAACTCGTCAAAAAAAATTGGGGTCTACCTGAAACTCTGGATACATCAAAATTTTCATCCGTGGTATTGGTAAGAGTTGAGGAGTTGATCAGAATTTTTTTTTTCTTTAAAATGACTCATCAAGCATCGGTAAGTGCAGATTTGATGGGGACAAAAACAAATTTGAGTTAGAAAAATTTAAGATTTTGTGAGGAAAAACTTAAAAAATTTTCAGCCCGTCTCATATGTTTTGCACACAATTCTTCTCAATTCTTTTAATGATATTCGACTAATTGACAGTTTGCTGTATCATGAAATCTTGCGTGCCTACATGTGATTTACATTAAGTATTTTGCTACGATTCTTCCAATTTCAGATGCTGACGTACTTAATGTTGGTGAGACTTTCAACGTTGTGTCCTCCGGCGATATTGCAGCGTAAGTGCCAAAGATAATATTTATTTTATTTATTTATTATTTATTTTATTTTATTTATTTATATACCACATCCAACAGCGGAGGGACCGCCAATTACAGGAAGTGTGGTTGAGTGCCTTGCTCAAGGGCACAGGTGCCACAACCCGTCACGGCCCGGAATCGAACCTACATTCTAGTACTAGCACAGGAACTTAAAGGGCCCCTTATTTAGGATTTTTATCAATGAAATCTATGCTTTAAAACCACTCTACTCAGTTAAAGTCATAAAAATCCTATTTGGAGCTTGCTTTGGGGGTTAAAACAAAGGTTTTTAGTTTTTATGCTAATGCTAATATGCATATTCATGACCAAGGTCACGATGTCACAAGAGGCGTGCACAAAAGATTCCACTTTTTTCTCAATTTTCCTGAAACTTTTGTAATCCATGGCTGTTTGAGTTTGTTTTACATGTTGCCCTGCTGTAAGCCATGACAAAACTGGGGGTAGAAACTGCAGCAATTTGCCACAAGTCCAACTTGAAGTCTTATGTTTTTTTCTTAACTTTTCCCTTCTGTCTTCCTTATGTGATGCACTCAAAACAGCGCCCTCTGTCTGTGATTTATTGCAATGAAATCTTCAAAGTTGAAAAAGGCCACCTTTTATTGATTTTTACATCCAAATGAACAATGTATATGTCTTGCTGAACAAGTAATCCGTCATTATGAAGCAAAGCTTAGGCACAAAGTTGTTTAGCATGTCACAGGCCCCTTAAGTTCGACGCACTAGACCGCTCGGCCATAACACTACATAACACAGTAGAACTGTATGCCTTTCATGAGAATATAAATACGAATGTGTTACACATTTTCTCAGAATGCTGGCTTCAACATTTTGAATTTTGATGGGGGAAAAACACCAAAGTCCCTCAGTCCCTTTGCACTGGTGGCCATATTGGTGGAAAGCTTTTTATTTAAATGGAAGTGTTGTTTGACTTAATGTCCACTTTTGTAAGGTTTTTTTCTTCAGTGTCTTTTGGGAAAAAAAAAAAAAAATATGAAACCTTGATACACTGAAACCACTGTACTCGGTCACTGGATGACCTGGAGAGATGAATAAAAACCAAAGTCGCCCTTCTCAGGCAGAACAGAGCAGTGATCAGGCGTGCCTTTGGTGTTACGCTAAGCGTTTAAATCTGTGTGCAGACAAAATTGTCACATGGAGGACTGAGGGGCTAGCTAAACTTTCCGAAAAGCTGATAGCAAAGAAAGGACATGTCAAATTGACCTCTCATGCTCCTTGATCCTGTTTTGCATCTTCCATTTTTCCGCGCAAGTTAATTTTAGCTCGGTTTACAAAACTAGCCCCTGTTCAGTCAGGCGTGAAATTCCCAACATGATGACGACGTTAATGAAAACATAAAACTTATGTCTACCGATATGTGTGAGCCAATTTTCTAAATATAATACAATTTCAATTTTATGAGTGTATACTTTTTTCTGATACACCCTGTTGATTGACTGCTTTTTCAATCAAAAAGTGCATAATTTATTTTGTACGTTTCTTTTGTTGTATATTTCAACTTCGAAAATGTGCCATTTTGTTCTGAAAGGTCTGGACCGGTTGATCGAGCCGTTACGAAACACATGTACAACTAAAGTCAAGGCCAACTCGGTCAAGCAGGAATTTGAGAAGCAGGACGAGTTAAAGCGATCGGCGATGCGAGCCGTCGCTTCGTTACTCAGCGTTCCCGATAGCGGTAAGTCGGCGTTTTTATTTCAGAAATAATGGCGTCCAGCGAATCTACTCATAACTTGTTAGCTTTCTGAACTCCTCAAAAAAGGTTCGGAAACTCAAGTTTGACTGACGATTTCTCTCTTGTTACCAAATCATTTTCCTTGAATTTAGTATAATTAGAAAGCCATTTTATTCCTCTTTACAATGATGTCATTTGGCATGATTGAGCAATTGGGGGTTGTGCAGCACAGCTGAATACGGGGGCGGGTGTAAAGTGAAATGTAACAAAATGCTTTGCTATTGTCATACAGTGCAAACAACTCCTACAGCAAGAGTCAATACACTTTTGGACAATACCAATGCATTTTGTAACATTTTGTAACATGAAGCCTGGTATTGATAAAACCTAGCGTACATCGACATTGCAACTGGAAGCAACTAGTGGCAACTGGTGTTTCCGGCAACTAGAAGCAACTCAGGGCAACTGGGAGCAACTGATCAGTTGCTTCAAAAAGGTCGATGTACGCGCACTTGCAACTACTGGAAAAATCCCGATTGCCGCGAGTTGCTCATGTTCTACTTTCTGGCAACTAGTTGTACCCAGTTGCGGTCAGTTGCGTTTACTTGCAACTAGTTGCTGTCAGTTGCTCACGTGCATCTGATCACGTGCCCGCACATCGACAGCAACTGCAAGCAACAGTTGCCTTCAGTTGCAAGGTCAGTGTACTCTAGGCTTTACCAAGTTGCCGTGTTGATGTGCGCGCTCTGGAAATGTAGACATGACTGGATGCTCCCAGTTTCCGCTAGTTGTGCAACTGATCAGTTGCTGTCGATGAGCGCGCTACGCACACATCAACAGCAACTGATCAGTTGAGTTGCTTCCAGTTGCAGTGTCGATGTACGCTAGGCTTAATAAAAAAAATCAACTCCAGAAGTTTCATGACTTATAAAGATGGACTGTTTTTGTTTGCCCAATACAGATAAGAACCCACAGCTTACGGAGTTCATAGCTCAGATTCGCTGTAATCCCGAGATGAGCAGCATGTTTGATAGCATTCAGAAGGACAGCACGGTAACGAGCAGTGATTCTCTCATGGATACGAGCTGAGTGACGCGACGGTCTGAATGCGTTACACACTTACAGGAGCGTGTTCAGATTCTTAAAAAACAAATGCATTTCGTTCTAACCTAACAATCATATAAAATGCCTCCCCAAAATACTATCCATGGGAAGAAAACGGGAAATTTGCAATATCAAATTTGGATGTGGAAGCAAAACGGTTGGTGTAATCACTGCACTGCTTTATGGAACCGGATAAATTAGTTTACAAAACATTGGTGGTTTTTAGACGATATCCTTGAACATATACAGATTGAGAGTGCGAAATTTCAGAATGGTAATGAGAAAAATATGACAAGTGTTATGGTATCAAAATCTCAACACCCATGGGAAAAATGGGGGGAGCTCAAAAATGTGATCTAGACACGCTCCTTTAAGAGAGATGTTAGCGCTCGCTTCATTAGATAACGATGATTAACTAATCTTTGCCAAACAAAGTAACTGTAAATTGGGTCTCTGAAAATAAGTTTCTTTTGAAACGAAAAAATCCTGTTTAGTTGGCTAAAATGTGAGCCGTTAAATACTGTTTCAAATTTCAAGCCTAGATATCATAAACGAAAAGTCATATTCACATGGCAACTGAACGTTAGTCATTCTGAAACTGTAAACAAAAATAACAAAATTGTCGTGGGCTGATAAATGACCCAATAGGGGCGTTCGAGATGCTTGCACCGTGTAACAGGGGGTTCACACCGAGGAAGCCCCCAGAAGATGCAAAACGAACGACACGGGGTTTCACTTTGAATTCTGGGAGCACAGGTCAAAGTTGTTGCCGGGCGGGGCTTTATAAACGCTGTTATCATTTGACTCCCGATGAAAAATGAAGCCGGCGCCACGCAAAAATAGTTCCCCTAAAAGTTCCCCTAAAAGTCATTGCCCACAGACATCTACTGATTAAGCAAAATGTATGTACAGCCCTATTCCCTCATATTTGTGTCATTAATCTGTTTTTCTTCGTACTCTCATCGCGATTCCAAACTGTCCGCCATGTTTTACTACTCGCGGTTACTAGGTGACATCATTACACCGAGGCTTACCCCAGAGACCCAGCCGCGAGCTCGGGCAGTGGTTGCTGCCACCGGGGCAGACTCGTGTATCACGTGATGGCTAAAAGAACGCTCCGGTGTAAGTTGGTGTTACACGGTGTAAGCATCTCGAATGCCCCTAATGTATATAGCTCGATCGCATCACAAAAACTGTATGATACTTTCGGAAATTAGTGTTTCAAATTTTAGCGTTACGTTTTTGTTACTACGTGTATTTCGAATATCGTATCCAACTGCAGCTAAAAACTGCACTGCACTAATAAGTGTCGTAGTTATGTATGAATTCAAACTGAGCTTTTTCACACGTAAATTCAATGCGCGTCGCTTTGGAAAAAAGTAACGTGGAGGAAATTTTGAGTAAAACGACGCACTAAAAACCAAAGAATAAATTTGGGCAAAAAGTGTTTTTGTGATTCTTGATTTTCAGTGCGTCGTTTCATTCCAAATTTGCTCCAAGCCGCTTTTTCGTCGGATTTACGCGCGAAAAGGCTCGGTGTGAATCCACCCTATGTCTATCACGAGTCACTGCAAGTCCAGTTTCGAAGTCGTCGTTAACTCAAGTTGTTGCTCGAAAATTGCTCATGGATGTCTATAAATTTTCCCTTTATTTAATAAATAAATAAAAAAAGGAAATAATACGCATATCCTTATTTAAATCTTACCATGTATCAACATTTCTTTAAGAAAGAAAAAAAAGTTTAAACATTTTTTTTAGTTCCCTAAAAGGCCAGTCACAAGCAGTTCGTTCTTAAATTGTGTGGAAGTTTTAATAAATAAAGACGGCCAAAGTGGTCGACCTACCCTGGCGGTTTTTGTTTTTAGCGAATTTGCTACATACTTTGAGCGAGATTATCCTCTAACCCAGGACAAAGATTTCCAAAGTTGGGGTACCTTGTGTTAAGACATTGTTAAAGATAGTATACATGATTGGTAAACTGTTACAAATAGTTTTATCCCCCTGTGTGATTGAAGATATGCATGATTAAAACCAACCTAAGCAAAAACCAGCTCCGTACTTCGTCTAACTTTTGAGGAAAAAAGGGTTTGCAGTCATTTCGTCCCAAACCCACTTCACCCTGAACCATTTCGCCCTGAACCACGGCCTGTGCACGAAGTGTTTTCGGGTGATGTAGTGTTTGGACGAAATGGTTTTTGGGTGAATTGAATTTTCGTCTAATGAGACAAAAACTAATTGTTTTACTCATTTCTCAAAGACTATAGCACTTCAGACAAAACCATTTCAGGGGAAGTTTTCTACGGTCATCATGTTTATTATTGTGTAAGTTAGGTTTAAATATGTGAACATTTCTGATTTTCGAGATTACCAATGATGTATACTGCCTTTAATAGACTACTAAAGTGTGACGTCAGTTGACAAGGTGACGGGTCTAAACATTAACTGGTAATCTGAAATGTCCATTGCTAAAGCACAGGGAAACGGTTCACTAGTTTTAGTGTAGAGACCCAGTAACCTTTGCTACACACAGGGTTTTTATTTTAGCTCTCAATAACTGTGTTAGATTAGGTGTTATATAGGTTTTCTCTCACAGTTTTAACAAAGTATCACCCAATTTCGTTTGAGATGCATTCTCAAATTTGAATGCAGTTTGGGATCATCCTTCAATTATTTAAAAGCCCTATGTATCATTTGGAAGATAAAACTGTTTACAGATTCGTGGAATAAGAGTGTAACATATCTAAGGAAGATTGTTGGTAAACTAGCCTGAAGAAATTTTAGCTAAACTTGGATGCATCAATGCTTCAGAAAACCTTGAAAATCTACATATGGATTTTGTGTACAAGTGAATGGTTGGAAAACCACCTTCGGTTGTCAATTTCCAACATGAAATACTATTTTGGACGGAAATAAATTCATGTGGTGTTTGTTACCATTGCTATCAACACTTTGAGTAAGGTTTTTCTTGTCAACTCATGATAAACAAAATTGTGTCATTGCAAATGATACAATGGGCCCTTGAGCCAGAAAACTTCCACAAGGAATTCATAATCTATTGAAGAAAATAATACAATTAAAACAAGGTCTTATTTTGAGGTCTTTGCAGGTGTTTGTGAAAGTCTAAAAAGCATTAAAAATTACTATTGTAAAATAAAGTATTGTTCCCAAAAAGGCGTAAAAATGCGAATAAGTGCATGCGTGTGTGTTGGGATTTGAATTGACATCACTGTTGCACTTAAGTATGGTTTTAAGAATTACTGAAAGTGACTGAGGAATAAAAACAGTTTCGCTAAAAGAAGATTGAACTTGGTTTGCCTTCATTTCTTTATTTCCATGTAATTTATAATATTTTTATTTATTTTTTTCAAATTAATCTATTAATGTCTTCATTGTTTTTGTAGAAAATGATGCTTATATAGAATCCTTGAATTTGATCTCGACTGCTCATCCAGAAAATGAAAAATGAAATTTTGAAAATTTCAGATTTTAAGAAACAAATTAAATTGTTGCCAAAAATTCAAAATTCTCGCGCGTATACGTATCCGTACCATTTTCAGCTTTGACGTCATCACTTTATGCGGACTCCTCGTACGTGATGCGGATCAGCCACACGTAGGACAACGTATGGGAGCCGTTTGACACGGGAGCGGTACGTATAAAATTAATCTCGACTTGTTTACACCAAATTAGTGTTATGTCACACGGATACGTCTGCGAACACGTACCATTAAACTGAGATGCCGAAACTGTCTAATACGTACGTACGTACGTGATAATTTATTACGTACGTACGTAATAATACTATCACGTACGTGATATATGCCCAGGCATATATCACGTACGTGATATATGCCCAGGCATATATCACGTACGTGGTATACGCCCGGGCAATATACGCCCGGGCAATATACGCCCGGGCAATATACGCCCGGGCAATATACGCCCGGGCAATATACGCCCGGGCAATATACGCCCGGGCAATATACGCCCGGGCAATATACGCCCGGGCAATATACGCCCGGGCAATATACGCCCGGGCAATATATGCCCACTAATAATTTCAAAAAGAAGATTGATATTGTTTTTTTAGGGGGAGGGGGTGAGGGGGAGGGGTTTTGAGTGCGTGCGGATATTATTGGTTGTCTCCTAGATTTATATTTATACATTGTTCTCACCCAAAATATTTTTGTCTGCTAGATTACTTTTTTTATATCAGATAGTCCTATGATTTCAAGTTGTCATGCTCACAAAAGTTTTACCTTTAGTATTCCTTCAAAGCGTTTAAAAAAGATATAAGAATTTGTTGGATTTGGCACGCCATAAACTTTCAACTGGCAAGGCAATCACGCACGAATCCTGCACGAATGAAAGACACGACAGGACATTGCTGAGCGATCTGAGGAGCTTTTGGGGGAATATTAATTAAAAGTCCAAAAGTGTGATAGTGATCTTCAGCCGTAAATACACATTTTGCAAAGTTTGAAAGATAACTCATGCCAGGTAATTTGATTTACAGCAAGTTAATTGAAGGCACAGACAAGCGACCGATTCACCGTTTGCAAAACAGCCACAAAAATGACAAATCACGGTGGATCTCGATGGGTTTTCCTTCAAATCTGCACATTCCAATGGTAGGTGACCGGTGTGAAGTTGGTTACTTATTCGACGTTCGACGTTCAATATTCAATAGGGAGCTGTTACTTATTCAACATTCAATAAGGAGCTGTTACTTATTCGACATACAAATGCACAGAAAATTTTATTTCAAAGGGTCAAATGCCCCTCCCTGGGCATGCAAAACGTGACCAAACCCCCACCTACGGGATGGGGTTTGGGGGGAGGGGGAACCAATTGATAGGTGTATAAGTAACAGCTCCTTATGGATTGTTGAATAAGTAACAGCTCTCTATTGAATGTCGAATAAGTAACAGCTCCTTATTGAATGTCGAATAAGTAACAGCTCCTTATTGAATATTGAACGTCGAACGTCGAATAAGTAACCAACTTCACACCGGTTGCTAGGTGAGTCAATTTAAGAAAACAATTTCTGATCAACTTCCCAACTCTCATCGTAGATTCGTCAATTTTGGTAAGAAATAAGACTCGACTACGACTCATTCTTAATTTGTGCTTGAGCCTTGAAATGACTTGTCAGCCGTCAAGTCATTTAATTGATGGTTAAAATCAAAATGTTGGTGGAAAAATATCAAGTTTTTCCGGATGAAAATCTTACAATTTTTACATATTGATCCAATCTCATACTAGGCTGGGTGAATTGTGCATTCAATGTGTCGTACGTGCCGGTCAAGTACTAAATTTCCCCCCCAGCTTTTGTCTTGATGCAAAACTCCAGAAGTTCCATTCACATTTTTCAAGAATTTATAATAGAATTATATTAAACAAGTATGGTCATCGTGAGAGGCATTTTATTATTCAGCAAAAACCACATGAGTTCTGCAAATACTGACTTCTTTTTTCTTCTTCTGGTGATTTTCTGTTTCCAGTGAATCGAGAGTGGAGACGATCATCGAGGCTTCAAAAGCGAGAAGTCGTCATTGAACTTTGAAGGTGAGCGGTAAGTTGAAAATGTCTTTAGGTATTTTTTCCTTAAATACATTGAACAAATATTTGAAGGAAATAACCTCCTGGAATCAACAGATTATCCAATTTTAAGATATATACTTCCCACTTGCACTTTTTGTCGCAAATGTTGCATTTCTGAGATAAAGATAAATAAATCACTGCATAAAGTACATGTAATGCACAAAATTACCGCTAGACTGGTTCCCGTCCACATATTCCACACAGGAGAATATAAGGACAGGTAAAGGGCGCTTCATCTTGATCTGTAATTGGTCGTCTTTGCACGTGCGCATTGCCGTGTTTTTTGTATTTAAAAATTGGCCAAGCCCTTTGCTTTAGGCAATGTAGGCCTACTTTATTTACATAATTGGATATATATGTTCGACACGCACGGCCAAGTTACAAATGTCAATGCAAAATCTGCGCACTTACTAAAACAAATAATAATAATAATAACCACGTGACGGGCAGAATTCTGCCCGTCATGGCTGCCCTTTACCGTTCCCTATATTTTCGCAATAAGCGAACCAATCTACAAGTATAGGGATATCGGGAACCAATCTAAATTACCGCGCGAGCGGCCTGTGCGTAAGCGCGACAACAGGGGGCGCTGCGCGCACGCAGGAATGGTTATCTTGTGCACTAACTGAATGCAATTTTTGAAGGAGAAAATGTTTTTCTACAGAAAAGCAACATTTGCGACAAAATTGCAATGGGAAGTATATATCTTAAAATTAGATTATCTGTTGATTCCAGGAGATAATTTCCTTCAAATCTTTGTTCAATGTATACGGAAAAAAATACCTTTCTTTATTTTTGGGTATTTCCATAAAAACACCAGCCAAAGTGTGACATTTTGATGCATTTGTAAAAATGGCCTTTTCAAGTTAACAAAATTGTGTTAAGAAATTTCTGTGCAATTTCTAAATAATGTAGAATATTAAAAATAATTTACAAACGGTTAGACAGTCTTGGTGGCATAATTTAGAAGACATTCAAGGCATTTTTCAACTCTTGCGATTACATTTCAAGTTTTTTTGACCAGTTTCTTTCTGGAAAAGGTAGTTGCTGATTTTACCAAACTGTAGAATCTGGACTTTATCAATTCAAATTACATTATGAGCGAATTTTGTTCCATTTTGAGCAAAGGTTTCAAAATGTCACACTTGCAAATTTAGAAGATTTTTTTAAATCGTTCTTGTTATGTTTTAGGTAGTATCAACATATAAAGCTGGTGTTTGATTCATGAGGTCATATTCTTTATATGCGGATGGTAATCATTCTCTGAAGTCTGGTAGTAATACAAAATTGACTTCAGAATTAAGTGTCACGACGTAAGGGGGAACACTGTGTCCTGTTTTTATGGAAAATGACGGTAAGAGTTGGGAAGTTGATCAGAAATATTTTTCTTTAAAATGACTCATCTAGCATGTGCAGATTTGATGGAAAAGAAACAAAGTTTCGAGTGGGAATTAAAAATTTAAGATTTTGCTTAGAAATATTTCAGCCTATCTCATATGTTTTGCACACAAGGTCTGAAGCCATGATCAACCTCCCAATTCTTTCTGGTAATAAGGTCTTGAAAAATACTACTTTTTGTGAAAATGTCGACACCTTTGGACGGCCCCTCAACGGAATAAAAAGTGCTTGATATTTCATTTTAAGGTAATTAAAAATAGTAATGATCAGCTTTACATTTCTTACTCTTCAATGTTATGAAAATGGATCAGGTCATACGGCCTTGATTTTTACAAAATTTCAACTGGAGGGGCACCACGGCCAACATCATTTAAATATGCACTGGTTATTGGTGTATGCAAGCCTCATGAAATTTGAGGATATGGCATGTTGGCCTCAGAAAGTGTGTATCTTGAAGGGTCATCAGGGCCAGCTCAGCATGCAGCTAGGGCATGAGGCCATTGGTCTTGGTGGCCCTGGTTAATGTCAAGGCAGCTGGAATAGGGCATGCTGGCCAAGTTGGCCTACCGGTAAAAGTGTGTATCTTGAAGGGGCATCGGGCCAATTACTCAGCAGGGCATGAGGCCATTAATTGGCTTGGTGGCTTTGGTTAATGCATGTTAATCCCCGGGATAGGGCATGCTGGCCAAATTGGCCTCAAAAACTGTGTATCTTGAAGGGGCATCGGGGCCAACTCAGCAGGGCATGGGGCCATTGGCTTGGTGGCCCTGGTTAATGCTAATGCCTGGATAGGGCATGCTGGCCAAGTTGGCCTCAGAAAGTGTGTATCTTGAAGGGGCATCAGGGCCCACTCAGCAGGGCACTATATAGGCAAATGGCCCCAGTGGCCTTGGTTAATGTCAAAGCCTGGATTGGTTGCATTTCTGTCACAGTTGCTAATTTTTTTTTCTTATTCACAGATTGGAGATGGATGGAGCCAACGGACTGTGGAGCTTGATATTTACACACTACAAAAATTTATGTGTTGCCATGGATACTGAAAACACAGGAGAGGTGAGTTTTTGGCCATCATTCCAATTTTATTACAGTGGAAATTCGCTATAATGAACACCATAAAGAACAATCTGCTACAATGAACATCGCTCATGGCTCCCATTTTAGTATATCCATTTGTTCGCATCAAACGCCACCAAAACAAACACTTGTATGGTTCAGATACGATGCTCGTTTATGGTGACTTTCCACTGTAGTAAAACTTGTCTAGCTTCCGCTTGTAGGCATGCATGGGTAGGGCTTCCTCAAAGATGATATAGCAGCAAAAGTGCAAAATAGCTCACCCATGCGAAATCAATTCCATAAAGTGAAGTATGTAAAGGCACCATTTTAGTAAGCAAACTAGACGCGCCCTGTGTCTGTTTGGCATGCCTCTTGTGGTGTAATCTGTGTTGTGGCGAATAGCAGCATCCGCGAATAGCAGCATCCGCACTTTAATACTATAGGATGAGAGAAAAATTGTAAGGGCCCTTAATATCAAGATTCGAACCCAAGACCTCTGACACACGGCAGATGCTCTACCAGCTGAGCTATAAGGCACAGTGGTATACTCTTTCAGGTTTCCCCAAAACCTCTGACACACCAGGCAGATATGCTCTGCCAGCTGAGCTACAAGGCACAGTGCAGGTATACTCCCTCAGGTTTTCCCCAAGACCTCTGACACACCAGGCAGATGCTCTACCAGCTGAGCTATGAGGCACAATGGTATACTCCCTCAGGTTTTCCCCAAGACTTCTGACACACCGGGCAGATGCTCTGCCAGCTGATCTATAAGGCACAGTGGTATACTCTCTCAGGTTTTCCCCAATTAAGACTTCTGACACACCGAGCAGATGCTCTACCAGCTGAGCTATAAGGCACAGTATACTCTCTCAGGTTTTACCCAATTAAGACCTCTGACACACCGGGCAGATGCTCTACCAGCTGAGCTATAAGGCACAGTGTACTCTCTCAGGTTTTTCCCAATTAAGACTTCTGACACACCGGGGAGATGCTCTCCCAGCTGAGCTATAAGGCACAGTATACTCTCTCAGGTTTTACCCAATTAAGACCTCTGACACACCGGGCAGATGCTCTACCAGCTGAGCTATAAGGCACAGTGGTATACTCCCTCAGGTTTCCCCCAAGACCTCTGACACACCGGCAGATGCTCTACCAGCTGAGCTATGAGGCACAGTGGTATACTCCCTCAGGTTTCCCCAAGACCTCTGACACACCAGACAGATCTGCTCTACCAGCTGAACTATATAAGCACAGTGGTATACCCTCTCAGGTTTTCCCAAGACCTCTGACACACCAGGCAGATGCTCTGCTAGCTGAGCTATAAGGCACAGTGGTATACTCCCTCAGGTTTTCCCTATACACCCAAATTCTTCTCTTGGTGTTGCATGGTAGCACAACTGAGCAAAGTAACGAACACAATATTTGGTAAATGTACGGTGCTTATAATCACCATTGAAATGAAACAACCAAACTTGGGATGAGAGGAAAAACCAGCATCCGCGAGAGGCATGTCAAACAGACATGAGGCGCATCTAGTTTGCATACTAAAATGGCGCCTTGACTTTCTACGGAGGTCAGGGTAGAGTAGTCTATTTTGCCCCTACGGTGCTATATCTTTGGGTTTAAAATTCACAATGTGCTTTTACGCACATAATTTTGATGAAAAAGCAATGTGGAAGGAATTTAAATATGTCGTATTTAAATATATGCAAATAATTGCTCATTTACATGTTACTGCATCATTAATTGATACTGACATCTTGATGTACTATTCTTGCTTGAATTATGCAAATCTGCTGCTTATTTACATGTCGCATAGTGACCATGGTTTCATCATGATGTTACCCAGAATGCCCCAATACACTTTTTGCTCCAAACACATGTCTTCCCTCAGTTTGCTCATGTTTATTCATGAATGGTGTCCCCCTGAAGCTGAGTTCCAGTTTGGTTTTTTAGAAGTCACATCATGGCCATGGTTTCATCATGATGTTACCCAGAATGCCCCAATACACTTTTTGCTCCAAACACATGTTTCCCCTCAGTTTGCTCATGTTTATTCATGATGGTGTCCCCCTGAAGCTGAGTTCCAGTTTGGTTTTTTAAAAGTCACATAGTGGCCATGGTTTCATCATGATGTTACCCAGAATGCCCCCAATACTTTCTCATGTTTATTCATGATGGTGTCCCCCTGAAGCTGAGTTCCAGTTTGGTTTTTTAGAAGTCACCTAATGGCCATGGTTTCATCATGATGTTACCCAGAATGCCCCCAATACTTTCTGATGTTTATTCATGTTGGGTGTCCCCCTGAAGCTGAGTTCCAGTTTGGTTTTTTAGAAGTCACCTAATGACCATGGTTTCATCATGATGTTACCCAGAATGCCCCCAATACTTTCTCATGTTTATTCATGATGGTGTCCCCCTGAAGCTGAGTTCCAGTTTGGTTTTTTAGAAGTCACCTAATGGCCATGGTTTCATCTTGATGTTACCCAGAATGCCCCTAATACTTTCTCATGTAGGGTGTCCCCCTGAAGCTGAGTTCCAGTTTGGTTTTTTAGAAGTCACCTAATGGCCATGGTTTCATCTTGATGTTACCCAGAATGCCCCAACACATGCTCATATACATAACATTACTAAATTAGCATGTCCTCTTTTGCACTTGCATATAAATAAGGAAAAGTTTAGATCCCAATCCTTTGTTCATTTTTGTCCCATTCCTGATAATACAAGGTGTTTGTTATAACAAGGTAATCGGCAAAGTCTTAATGACCTCTTATTAACAGGGTTCAGCTGTATAATTTTTGCATTTCATACATGCATCTTTAATATCAAGCTTTAAAATTGTTAAATGCACTTGAAATATTCTTTTTATATACCTACTTTTAATTTGAAATTGATTTTTTTAATTTGACATAAATGAGCTTTCTGTTGATATGCTACATGATATGAACAGCTAGTCACAAATAATTGATATAGGTGATTGAAAACAAATTTCCAAACTTTTAAGGAGTAAACGTTACATACTCATGCATTTCATTTGATTTCCTTTTAACAGGACCAGTTTGTGAAGCTCCCTTAATTGTGTTGCTGCCCGTGCTTGGCCTCACCTGGACTATTGGACTCCATGTACATGTCTCTCTCCTGTTGGAATTCATTTGCCACCATGACCAGCTTTCAGGTATTGTAATGATCATCTCGTTACTACTTCTCTAAATTAGGAATAGCTTGCTCTTTCCCAAAACAATCTATTGGCACTTTTGTGTCAACAATTTGAGCTTGGGTGGGACTCAAACCCACAACCTTCTACATTCTAGTGCAGTTGCCTTAACTACTCAACCTATCAGTGTGCTTATCCCTTGCCCTTTTTTGACAATTTATAAGAACAATTAAAAACAAAAATGTGCTTGGGTGGGACTCGAACCCATATCCTCATCCTCCTACAACAGTTGACTTGACCACTCAGTGTGCTGGTTCAAATCATGTAGCAGTTGGGACTGGAACCTAGACTAGAGCAGTTGTCTCAATCATTCGATCACTCGGTGTGCTGGTCTCAACTAATCCCTTGCCCGATGTAATTCACTTTATGCTCAGAGCTTTCATAAGAACTATGTTTTAAAAAACCTGTGTTTAGGTGGGACTCGAACCTAGAGCAGTTGTCTTAACCATTCAATCACTCAAGTGCATTTGTGTCATGGATTAATCTCTTGCCCTTTTCCGATGTAATTTATCAGAAATAGGTGCCTTTTCAAGAACTCTGTTAAAATCTGTGCTTGGGTGAACCCACAACCTTCTGCATTCTAGAGCAGTTGTCTTAACCATTCGCACCACTCAGTGTGCTGGTGTTGGAGTGTCAGTTCGAATCATTCAAAACCTGTGCTTGGGTGGGACTCCAACAAAATCAGATGTGAATCTTTATTTGTCAGCAACCTAACGTGTCTTCATATTTCCAGCCAAAAATTGTCAATTTATTCATGAATTCAGAAACTATCCACTTTTTAATTTCCTCTAAACTTGCAGTATTTTGTAACATTATATTTTCTTTATTTGCGACAGGTGACGAACACGTGTGTGCCAAGTGATGTTGACCAGGAGCTGAATATTTTCAAGATCTGTTTGTGCTTTGGCAGACCTCGCTGCACCGTCTTCAGAGTGGCCAAGATTGACCCATAGTAAGTCCCAATTGATCACGTTCAAATGACGTCACTTCCTACTAATCGCAACATGCATCAACAATTTGAGCGTATTTTTTTGTGACTTGCATCGGCTGCGCCGTATTTCGAACAACACGTTACATCGTGTGAATATTTGATAGCGTTTAATACGCAGTAGCATTTCTTCCTACGAAGACGGCATCTGTGAACGTGATCAATACACTCACATTTGCCATATAAGGTATCTCCAGTCTCTGAAAAAAATTGACTAATAATGCATTGGGCCTTTAGGAGTTGCAGTTAACCGCATGGAAATCATTCTCCCCAGAAAAACTGCCCTGTTTTTATCAATCAGTTTGGTAGAACTCTATATCTGACCACTTGTTTTATCATGTGTAATTATTAAACAATCTTTTGAATAAAAATGGAATTATTTCCACAAAGTTACATTTGTAGTATGTTTTAAAATGTGTTACTTTTTTCCCCCGCAGACAAATGTTGAAAGAATCAAGGCTGCTGAACCTTCTGAATGATTAGAATCAACTCAACTTATCCTTCAGTGTCTCAAAAATGACTATCAGTTTGTAAACAAACCAAAACTTGCTCAAATTATTCTCTCAAAAAATGACTATCTGTTTGTAAACAAACCAAAACTTGCTCAAATTATTCTCTCAAAAAATGACTATCTGTTTGTAAACAAACCAAAACTTGCTCAAATTATTCTCTCAAAAAATGACTATCTGTTTGTAAACAAACCAAAACTTGCTCAAATTATTCTCTCAAAAAATGACTATCTGTTTGTAAACAAACCAAAACTTGCTCAAATTATTCTCTCAAAAAATGACTATCTGTTTGTAAACAAACCAAAACTTGCTCAAATTATTCTCTCAAAAAATTGACTAACAGTTTGTAAACATTGACTTGTACTTAATATTCTTGTCTTCATTTAGCAACAACCAATTGTATTTATTTCTCTTGTAGCATTGTTAAATGTACTTTAACAAATGTAGTAGCTTGTTTGTAAACAATCTTATTTAAAGTGTTATATATAAAGTAAAAGTCAGTGACAACAAAGGTTTCAATTGTAAACAAGTCTCATTTTATTCTGTACTCTCAATACACCAAGTAATATATGCAAGCAAAATGTTCATTAACTTAATTTATGCAAGGTCCTAATTGCTATTGTCTTTACAGATAGTCCAGGGCACGGTGGTCCATAATTATAATTTGAAAATCGAACAGGGGTTGCCCCCTGTCCGATTTTCTAACATATTGAAATAGAGGTTTCCCTCTTATACCTGTTAAAGAAAACATTAATAAAAATCCTGTACAATTCAAATGATTTATTACACAAGAAAATATAATTACAAAATAAACGATAATATTAATCTTTAAAAACACAACATACCCAATTAACTTTTTTTAAAAGCAGCAGCGATCACGACGCACTAAGACATCACTCACGAAAAGATTTAAAAACTGACGCATATTCCGTCTGGAACCAAACTGCTTGCGGCCTCTGGAGCTGCCATTTCTGAAAAATAAAACAAAATAAACAATTAATTTCAGATCTACAATTTATATTTCACACCAAAATAAATTCAGTTATATTGCACATATAAATTATTTCCTGGCTAAAATGCACTGTCAATTGAAGTTTTCGTGACCAGAAATTTGACGGGACATTAGGGTCATTCCATGTCAATTCAACGAGCTTTTGGACCTGACCCTCACAGATTGAAATGAAATTTGGTGTGCTGATTGGACTCACCGAGAACTAAAATTTTATGTCATTTGAGATACGGGTCAACGAACTTTGACTAATTAGCATGATTTGCTATGTTTTGACAGTTATATCTCTAAAAGTAATGGACCTAGAGAGATGAACTTAACATCATTTTAAAGCTCTAGAAATGGCCTTCATTTTATAAAATAACATCAAAATTGTATCTCGTACCACAAAAAAGTTATGTAAATTTATAACCTTTGCAAAAATGCATATCTGTAAAAATGCGTACATTTTTTTTTATTTGTTAGCTTAAGATGTAAGGAACATTTCCAGAAAGACTTGGGATGGGCACTCTTAGTTTTTGAGTTATGATAATTTTAACATGTTAGCCAATGTTAAAAATATCATAACTTAAAAACTGTAAGAGTGCCAATCCCAAATCTTTTTGGAAATGTTCCTTACATCTTAAGCTAACAAATACCAAATAATTACGCATTTTTGCAAAGGTTATAAATTTACATAACTTTTTTGTGGTAAGAGATACAATTTTGATGTTATATTATAAAATGAAGGCCATTTCAAGAGCTTTAAAATGATGTGAAGTTTATCTCTCTAGGTCCATTACTTTTAGAGATATAACTGTCCAAACATAGCAAATCATGCTAATTAGTCAAAGTTCGTTAACCTGTATCTCAACAATTAATTGACCAAATGATATAAAATTTTAGTTCTCAGCACACCAAATTTCAATCTGTGAGGGTCAGGTCCAAAAGCTCGTTGAATTACCTATTAGTAAAATTGAAAATGCACACAAACTTATTTATATTTTAAGATGATTGGTCATTCCATGTCAAATCACCCAATGAATTTAACCCTACCCTCTTCAAATTTGCTCAAATTTGGTTTATAGGGTAACTTTGGCTCAACAAGCTCAAATTTCAAAATTAAAAATTCATCCGACTTACGGTTTTCGCGATACGGCGCGTGCTTTTTCGATGATTTCGGTCAAAATGACTCGACTCAACTTTCAAACGACCATAAATCAGTAACCCTGGGTCAAAATGGGTGAAATTTGTGTCTTTTTGAAAGGGAATTGCATAAGGAATCCAAATCTGCCATTATTTTTATGCATTAACATGGTATGTTTTCATGACCTTTGACCTTCACTTTGACCTTGAATTGGATCACGTGATCCGGAGGTGAACTTCGGTGACAATTTTCCCCCATGTTTTCTTGATAATATCAAAAAATTTGAGATATAATATTTTTTGTTTGCTTTCCAGCTCTTCTCAAAGTTGCCATGTTTAGTAAAAATGTAATATTCCTATGCAAAGTACATTACATACATGCAAGGCATGCAATACATGTACAATATATACAGGCAGTGGGCAAATTTTGTAAATCTTTTAAGAAGCAACATATTACAATATTCCACATGGCAGTCACTGTGACTATTACTATCATTACCATAGATTATGTCTTTATGTGATCACTCAGCTAAAGTTTTTGATCTATTACGATCCAGTCTGGGTACATGTACACTCTTGAAATAACAGCAATAACTGTCAAAGGAACTCGGCAATTCCTCAGGTTTGTCCCAGTCTCCAAATTAATGTTACAAGTGTACAAATTCATTAAGTGGTAAAGTTAGCCCGCCAGATGTAGTACCAGTTTCGCACAGCAATGATGTAGAACCAGCACCAGAGGCAGCACGTACAGGATTTGGATGTAATACAACAAAACTTTGTCTGCTGCATTAATTAATGCCGAGGAGTTTGGTGACTAATATTAATTTTATGCACCCTCATATGGACCATCCAAACAGTTCAAGTGGCTACTGGAACCTGATAAATGCTGGGTAACTGAAGCCAATGTTTTATGCAAAGTCAACACCCCATCACTGACATCCTCGTCTTCCAGAAAGTACTACATCTCAGCAAATGACAGCGCACAAATTTCAAGAGTGTACCCAGACTGGATCGTAATTGATCAATAAATTTAGCTGAGTGATTACAATCTATGGTAATGATCTAATAATCACAGTGAATGCCATTTGGAATATTGGAATATGTAATTTATTGCTTCTTAAAATGTTGTATGTATATTCTATAAGATTTACAAAATTTGCCCACTGCCTGTATAGATTGTACATGTACATGTATTGCATGCCTTGCATACGAGTACACACGTACTTTGCATAGGAATATTACATTTTTACTAAATATTACATTTTACTTTGAGGAGAGCTGGAAAGCAAACAAAAAATATAATATCTCTAATTTTTTGATATTATGAAGAAAACATGTGGAGGAAAATTGTCACCGAAGTTCACCTCCGGATCACGTGATCCACGAGGTCAAAGTGAAGGTCAAAGGTCATGAAAACATACCATGTTAATGCATAAAAATAATGGCAGATTTGGATTCCTTATAAATGCATTTCCCTTTCCAAAAAACACCAATTTCAGCCATTTTGACCCAGGGGTTACTGATTTATGGTCGTTTGAAAGTTGACGGTCGAGTCATTTTGACCGAAATCGTCGAAAAAGCAATGCATTTTATTCTTTCCTCCACCCAGGAGTAAATGGGTACCTATAAGGACAGTGAATGTTGATGCGTTCGCTGGAATAATGGCCTACACAAGTTCATATTATAACATGCAGTTTGTACTCGGCAGGAAAGAGCATAATGGAATGTCTGTAGCACAAGTTAAAAATTTTAAGTTTGTTCTAATCTTTCATGTCAAAAATGATGGGTTTTTGTGCTGTACATTTACCAGTATGAATAAAAATTGCAGCCAGTCACAACATTGAACCTTTCGATTTTTTTCAGATGAGTAGGTCAAGTCTGTACAATGTACAAATTCAAGTAGCCTTTTCGCAAATTCAACTTGATATGCACAGATTTACAATGCAATTTTTTTCTGCAGGTAATTGCAAAATAAGTTAAAGGCAGTGTACATCATTGGTAATCTCGAAAATTAGAAACGTTCACAGATTTACGCCTAACTTACACAATATAAACATGATGACCGTAGAAAATGTCCCCTGAAATGGTTTTGTCTGAAGTGCTATAGTCTTTGAGAAATGAGTAAAACAATTCAATTCGCCCCAAAACCATTTCGCCCCAAACCACAAACTGTTACAAATAGTTTTACCCCCCTGTGTGATTGAAGATATGCATGATTAAAACCAACCTGAGCAAAAACCAGCTCCGTACTTCGTCTAACTTTTGGGAAAACAGTCAAAAAAGGGTTTGCAGTCATTTCGCCCTGAACCACGGCCTGTGCACGAAGTGGTTTTGGGGCGAAGTGGCATTTGGGCGATGTAGTGTTTCGACGAAGTAATTTGGGGTGAAATGGTTTTGGGGCGAATTGAATTTTCGTCTCATGAGACGAAAACTAATTGTTTTACTCATTTCACAAAGACTATAGCACTTCAGACAAAACCATTTCAGGGGAAGTTTTCTACGGTCATCATGTTTATATTGTGTAAGTTAGGCGTAAATCTGTGAACATTTCTGATTTTCGAGATTACCAATCGAAATGCGATATTAAAGGACATATATCAGATATTTGGCAGTAAATTTGTGTACACTGATTTTGCCATCGATTTCTCAAGCAATGAAATTGCGAAAAGGCCAATATTTTATTTTTTATTTTTTACTTTTTAAAAAAAATAATGGTTTCCGGAAAATGCAGTTTAGGCCTATGTATGGATTTTCACCGGCCACGCATTCCAATTTTGTTTTAGTTTTACTTTTTGCCACAAGATTTAAATTTGGAGGTCAGTTCTTTCCTTAAAAATATACATGCACAGAGCCAATTTTAGTATGAAATGTTGATATATCCAAACAGCAAGGCATTTCACCATAAATTGCCTCTCTCCACACAGAAAAATAGGTACCTACTTTGGTAGTGAATGTATAAAACTCCAGTACTACATGTATTGTTATATCATTAACATCAAATTGAGAATTGCCCAGATTTTCATGGTAAAATTGGCTCTAAGCACAAGTTACGTGACTGATACTTACATTATTTAAACTGGACCCTTGGCTGGTGATCAAAACCTGAGGAGAAAAGAAAAAGTATTGCTGTTAATGAAATAAAAGGTTCCTGAAACCCTTACCATGATTGATCAAAATGGCCTCATTTTGTTGAAATATTTTTTGGATTAAAATGAGAGAATTATAAAAATTGACACCATCTGAGGTATAGGGGGAAAATGTTTTCCAGGAAAATGAAACTTTCCACCCCCAAATTCATGTTTCCTCAGCAAATTTACACCTTTTGGGATTTTCAGGTGAGGACCTATGTCACAGAAAATTAAATGGTTTAAGTGTAAAGTATATTACGTGCATTTTTACCATCCACATTGAGGTATGATTTCACTTCAATACCTGCATTATTTTGTTTTTAATACAGCTTAGGCCAATGAAATTAGATTACTAGTTTCTCGTCAACCACTTTTCAAATTTTGATGAGGGTTTTTTTTCATTATTCATTATTCATTATTTCTTTAAATTTTTATCAATGAAAAATGCAGCCCGTTATACATACATGTACACTAACTGCTATTTTGAAACTGATTTAGGCTCTAAAGTAAAAGTCGCCCAGAAAGTTCAGTTCCTCAGTTCCATGGAGTTGTAGGCCTACATGTAGCTTGTGTTTGAAGGAAGAACTTGAGATGGCAAAAGTCATGGGAAATTACAAATGAGTTTTGAAAGAGCAATACATTTTAATATGGTAGGCCTTTACGGCCCCCATGGCCGGCCCAAAGAGGGTGTGCATTCCATAAGATCGGTACAGCTCCTACCCACGAAACCTACTCTAGATGCACGTGTTCCAAAATCCGTGGACGCTGCTGTCCCTGTTGCTGTATAGTGTAAACCAATGCACAGTTCCGATTGCGAAACCACTCCGTTGCTTCGCCAATGCCATCGACCACGGAGGAAGAAACAAACCATCCATCGACCAAACCGGCCTTCAGTTCGTCGAAAAGTTGAATAAAAGAATATGAATCGCTCACATCCCCGATGTCCACAATCTTCCATTTAACCACACACCTGTCTTCATGATAAACCGCCAGGGAAAACATATTCATAGCGGGAAAAATCCACACAAAACTGCAAAAGACACACAAATCTGCATGTGAATGCGCGCCAGAAAACAATCGATCTACCAACCTCGTGACCACGGCAAAAATATACAACCCGAGTTCCGTGTACAAAGGCCGTGCATACATGTATAACGCGATCTGGCCCGGGAAACGAGGTCACAAATTATCGTATGTCGAATTCGGGCGGTCTGTTTTTGGCATGCATGGCGCGAACGCGACCCGAGAACACTGCACTAGGAAAAGGATCACACACCACGTATCCGTCGAGAACGAGTTCAGAACAGACCGCCCGAACTCGACCTGCAACGAACGGTTTTCGCTGGTACGGCCACCGCCCATACTGGGTGCTGGGGTAGCGCTGATATGCTGTACGGTTGGTATACTGCATTCTGTGATACATTTTGCGAAGCTACATGTAGCTGCACAACACTGACTGCGCAACCGAAACAGAAACTTCGCTTGGGAGTATTTTGTGTCGGATTTCCCCCTTTTTTTTTTGCAAAATAATGAAATTTTTGGAATAATGAAATTTTTTGATGCGGGGTCAATATCACATGCGGGCGCTGACGAGAAACTAGTCATCTAATTTCATTGGCCTTATCTTCCACCCAAAGGTGAACTTTTGTTGAGAAAATATCAGTGATTTTAGCATGAATAATGTTCATTTCTAGAAAAAGGGAACGAATTAAACGAAATAAAAAATAAATCCAGGAGGCCTAAAAAAAGGAAGCGGGCGGGGACGAGAAACATGTATTTTTTTTTATTTCGCCTAATGAATCAGACAATGTTGAAGAACATTTCTTTGGACAATGTTGGACAGAAGTGGGAAAAATTAAAAAATCATGAAAATTTCTCTATTATTTTTCACACCATGGTTTTTACAACCAAACTAACATTTTACATGGTTTTATAGCAATGGAAATCCAGGCTGGGGGCCCAAAATCAGACATAACAGAATTGTATTTCTCATTTTTATCATCAAACTTGTTCTAACATGCATTGTTTATTTTTTATTTAATACAAAATAAAGACGTTCATAGTGGTCGGATATGGAATTCAACCTACAAATTCAAATTATTTCTGCACTTGAAGTCAAATATTGAACTAATGAATCAGACAATGTTGACGAACATTTCTTTGGAATTCAACCTACAAATTCAAATTATTTCTGCACTTGAAGTCAAATATATATTGAACTAGTTGTTCCAGTATAAGCGCAAGCCAAAGGTACCCACCCGCCCCCCTCCATGCTAGAAGGAATCACAAAACAAGTTTCTTTTTCCCCTTCAAATTCACCCATTTTACTCAACCCACGTATCCTAAATCCCAACCCCACAGAAGTAGAAAAACTTTATTTTTATTTTACCATTCCCACATAGCATGAAAACGTGGGAAAACAGTTACAATCGTCGATTTATAAAGTCAGTTTACGTACCTGAAAAATCCCAGCAGCATAGATTTTTGTCGAGGACGTCCCGTATCGCCAGCATCTTGACCGGCCGTCGGCAGTTCGTCTGTTGCAAAATCTGCCTGCTGCTTCCACGCCTCACTGCTTCGTCCAGAATGCGGTGGTTACTGAACCGAAGAATGAACACGTTGGCTTCCGAAATGCACCTGCATCCCAGGACCTAACCACCTGTTTTAATTGTTAACTACGAAAACCCAGAGGGGACATTTAAAGGCACAGACTCGTCAGCAATGCGCGCCCGCCAAATTCGTGCTCGAAACACGCAGCTCCTTGCCTTTGAGGTATGGCGGATACCATACCTGTCGCTGGAGGGCGCACTGTCATTTGGGTAAACGCATCTAAAAATGGCAGACGGTTACCCGTACCGTACCGTAGCGTGTACGTTGTTGTATTAAAATGCTTATCAAAACTGCATCTGTTTGATTGTTTAGAGATAACTAATTGACGACCAATATTGTACGTGGTTTTGGAAATAGGATAATTGTCTATTGTATAAGAACAACGTTTGGTCTGTTTGTGGCAGATTTTGATCGTTTTCGTTATTGTTTTGCCTAGCATACGTGAAAAACGTCGTAGGCCTACTTCAAAAAATGCTGATTCGTTCACGCACGTTTCTAAAGTCCGAAAGGGTAAGAATTGATAATTTAACCATTAATATTTTGGAAAAAATTTACGAGTCGGACGTCACATAAACCCTCCTGCACTAAATGTATAAGACAACTCGGAAGATTTCTTAGTTTTTCCTCGTAAAATCTTCACTTTTTCCCCCTCCAAAATTTGTTCTTTTCATTTGCACTTTAGAAAATGTGACGGGCTGAGTACGGAATTCTTTCCAAGGTCTAAAACAATATGGTCAAGTTATCAATTCTTTCCCGTGGTTTCTGGAAGTTCACATGTAAAGTTCTTTGACAGTTTTGACATCTGTATTTTCAGATTTGCCAATGAATAAACTCAGTGTCATGCGGCTTCAAGTTATCTTGTTTCACTTGGCCTTTTTATTTACACTCATTTGTCCATGGCCAAAACAAAATTTCAGGTACTAGCTGTATTTTTTAGTGTTTCACAACTTGCATAGTCAAGCTTTATGAATAATGAGGAATGAACACGATGGAGAATAAGAAATTTTCTTCATTATGAGCAGAATGTTCAATGAGCAGTTCTCTTATCAGAGTTTTGACTGTACCATAACATGGAAGCTTAAGATGGAGTGATTTGTATACATGCATAGTTCATGGTACTATCGATTGGTAAATTCTTAAAAACGGTGATTAATTGAGAGCCTGTGTCGAGAAAACTACATACAAATAGTCTAACACTGATTATAAGAGCACTGTTAATACAAAGTAATGCTTAACAAGGACAAATTTGGGTCCCAACTCTTTCTTCTTCTTTTTCAAGATTGGTAATATACAAGATTTAACTATTATAACAAGTTAATTTGGAAAAAGCTGCAATTTCTTCCAGGAATGATGATAAGGCACATTGTTGGTTTTCATGCAGTCATGCAGGATCTACTGCTTGTAAACTCAAACTGTCATTTGCATTATTCATCTGGACTATAATTAAAAGAGCCAAAAGACACAAATTAAAACATAACACACTGATTATTTTATTATTATTTCTTTCTGGTATTCATACCAAGGATTCCTCAATAGTGCTCATTGCACTGTCACTCGCAAGCGTGAGGAAACCCATGAAGAATTAGAATTAGAAATGGCCAGAGACACCGGGGATGATCCCCCTTGCTCTTCACGAAAGAATGCTCTGGGATCTTTAGAGTGCGTTTCCATTACCTAACACACTGGACCAACGGCTTTACATCCCTTCCGAAGGATGGAGCAAGTGTGGTTGAGTGCCTTGCCCAAGGGCACAGGTACCGTAGCCGTGGGGAGGTTCGAACCTGCAACCCCAAGTTTTCACCTATGATTGCGAGTCAATGACCTAAACCGCTCGGCCACGGTACCCCTGATTGGTCTTTTGGGAAACAGTCATAGCGTTTAGCTAGTTAAAATAGGCCCTACTAAGCTAAGGCTTTAGGCAAAAACATAGCACGTTATAGAGTAGACCAAGGCTTGCAGAAATTATTAAGTTTCACAAGGCCTAGCCCAACTTCGGTCGGTTTCCTTTGCATGTGTCCATCATTTTGATATATGACCGTGCGCGCGTTGGGTAGCCCACGGGCTAGGCGCAGCCTATGCCTTAATGCTGGGTTAAATCAGCCAGATTAACACATATCCTGTGCCGTAGATAAATGAGTATCTTTAACCCGTCCATTACCGTAATTAAGCACTAAAATGTCATTTAAAAAAGGCGGCTTTAGCCGTCAGTAAAAATGTAAACGTACACCCACCCGCACAAACGTACGTACAAGCGTCGGCCATTTTGGTTTATTTTACCCAAATCAAAGGGCGCCCTCTATAAGGCAGCCATACTTCAAAAAGGCTTAATAAAGGAGAGGGCGCAATTTCATTTAGGTATGAATTTTTTTATCAATTGTATTTCTTTCCAAAAACTTGATTTACATGTTGTAATTATAATACATAAACAGAATTATGAATAAAATTAATAAGTGTAAAGTGAAAAAATGAGTTATTTTGCATTTTAGTCGATTTTATACCCACTGCAAAGTGCGCCCTCCTATTGTGTCCGCCAAGGCTAATGGAGCTATCTGCGTATTGCGTGGCACACATTTGGCGGGCGCGCATTGCTGACGAGCCTGTGCCTTTAAGTATTTTCCTTTTTAATTTGTTTAATACGTACGTACGTGCGTACGTGATAATAGGGAGGTTTCGCACCGTCACGGATACCGATACGGATACGGATACGTCATGACTCTATGCGCTTCTCGTGACGCGTAACCGTAGTACACATGTTTTCATACGCGTGGACAACGAGTATCGGCCTCCATACGCGTAGCATAAAAACAGATACCGGTTATGCAGATTTTTCGCTTTTTTTGTGAAGGATTAATAAGTTGTATGCATTTTGTTTTTTTTGTGATGTATAAAGCTTCCATGAATACCGATCGAATTTAATGAGTCATGCCCACGAGAAAGTGAGTAAAATCAGCTGAAAACAAAGCCAAGCGCAGAACAGATTTAGCAGATCGTATTCACACAGTGCGAAACCCAGTTCAGTGCACGCATCAACGTGAACGGTTACCGTTATCATATCCGTATTCGTAACCGTATTCGTCACCTTGCGAAATCTCCCTAGTAATACGTACGTACGTGATAATAATACGTACGTACGTATTATTATCACGTACGTACGTATTAAAAATAAAAAAAGCATATTACTTAAATGTCCCCTCTGGGTCTTCGTACTACTGTACTAAAAAGTACTGCATTGTTTAAATAAAATAAAAATCTTGTCTTTTTTCTATATTTTTTGATATTGTAGCTCAGCGATCTGAGTAAGTTTAATTGCGATGAATATAACATATTAGCATATATTGTTTCTGTTTGCATTTCAAAATAAGCCGTTTTTGGTATATTCAAGAAATGTTGGTAAATTCTCTGCATTATTAGAATGCAATTGAATTGTTAACTTTTTGTGATAATAATTTTAAAGTTTAATTTTCAATTGTTTTATAAGACACAATGTTAAGAATGTTAAATATTAGTTTGGCCATTCATATGCATATTTCTTTAAAACACACTAGTGTCTAGTACTGAATTGTACATTGCTTTGTTTAAAGTTTAAAGAAAATTATTCAGATTGTACCATTATATTTATTGGAAATTGTTTCAAATAAAAATTGATCAAAAGTAATGTTCTCACTTTGTCTTTTGTTTTATTATAGTTTATTATAGTTTATGCAAATTTATGCAAATTTAATTTGATTTTTTAATGTACATCTTTTTTTTTTTTTTGGGTTATCCGTTTTTGACTCTGCACATTAGCGCTTATTCCTTAGTACTTCCTAATTTAAAAGACCATGTAAGTTTCTTGATGAGGGCGCTCTTTACGTCACTAGGGGCGCCTTTTATGTCACGAGAGGGCGCCCTTCATGTCACTAGAGGGCGCCCTTCATTGTTGCTTTTAAGTGGTGTAGTTAATGCATTTAACTCACTTTAATATTCATCAGGTCCATAATTCTTAACCTGGTGTGGTCACCGCGGTGGTCTAGTGGAGAGAGCAGAGGACTCGAGATCAGAGGACCCCGGTTCAACTCCCGCGGCGATCATGTACTAACCCCATGAATTATATACTAACCCCATGATTGATGTGTATAATAATGTACTAACTACTAACCCCATGAATAAAGACAGCGGAGACGACACAAGGAGGAGACGACACAAGGAGGAGAGGTAGCAAGGGGAGGAGACAGAGGGGGAGAGACGGAGGGGGAGGACGAATTTTTTTGTGGGGGTGCAGATTTTTTGATTTTTTGTGCACCATACTTTTTTTTGGTTTAGTGCATGTGGACCAAGTTACGGTCAACATGCACCATTAATACACCCACTTGGGTACAATAAATGATGGAGCGCCAAAAGTACAAAATTACAAAAATTAGGCTAAAACGGCAAAAAGTGCAAAAAATTACAATAATGAGGCGCCAAAATTACAAAATTACAATAAATGATGGGGCGCCAAAAGAACAAAATTACAATACATGGCTAAAAATGCAAAAAAATTGACAATAAAGGATGGAGCGCCAAAATTACAAAATTACAATAAATGGCTAAAAAGGCTAAAAAATTGACAATAAATGATGGGGCGCCAAAATGACAAAATTACAATAAGTGGGCTTAAAAAGTCTAAAAATAACAAATATTACAATTGGCTGAAAATAACAAAATTACAATGTATACCTGCGATAATGGGCCAAAAATGACTGAAATAGATTAAAATGAAATGGGTTGATTGGGTAAAAACATAACAAAATGACTTATCGAAACACAATAAAATGAGCCGACATGGCAAAATATGACAAAGACACCGTTTTCACTAGAAAAATTGCTTCGTTTGACGAAGATTGGACGATTATTCGACAAAGATTTCCTAATGTGAACGCTCAAGTCTGAGCAAATAGCTTCTTTCGACATTTGATCTTTGTTCGATCTTTGTTGAGTGAGCTACGTAAACGCATGCTTCATGAACTAACAATGATCGATCAACTAATCTTCGTCGAATGAAGCAATTTCTCTCCGTAGTGAGCACAGGGTCTCAATTATGACCGAAAATATAACAAAATTAAGAACTGTAAAGATGCATTCTGCCAGAGAATATGCCATATAGTAGCATATTCCTTTAAAATATCTGCCAATTTATGACAAAGATACGTGTTTGAGGAGTCTTCCCACAAACACTCAGGCATGATATTCTTCCGAAAGACAATATCAGTTTATAGCTCGAATCAACACTGTCTCAAACACGCATGTTCCTGGATACCTTTAGTGTGGCACTAGGATCAACAGCTTTGTATTACGTTTGCAGTTTCATGGATGTTGAGGCAGAATGCATCTTTAATTGAAGATCTACTCTAAAATTAAACCCTTTTCCTGGAAAATTGCCATAACGAACACCACAATAAGAAACCTGCTAAAAGTAAATATCACTCATGACTTTTAACTCTGCCAAAAGAAATCAAAACAGGTCTGTTGAATAAAGATAACTTGTGGGAAATATTAAAAGGCATTGCTACTTTAGAAATCCCCCGGTACTTTGGACATCCTGGGCTACTTTCCGACACCCAGTGGTTTACTTTAAACACCTCATGGCTACCTTTTGACTCCCAGTGGTTTACTTTAAACACCCCATGGCTACTTTTTGACACCCATTGGTTTACTTTGGGCACCCCAAGGGCTACTTTAAACATCCCGGGGGGTAATGTGGATTCCCCTTGGAGTACTTCAAACACCTCATGGTCACTTTTTGACTCCCAGTGGTTTACTTGAAACACCCCATGGCTACTTTTTGACCCCCAGTGGTTTACTTGAAACACCCCAGGGCTACTTTTTGACCCCAGTGGTTTCCTTTTGACACCCAGTGGTTTACTTTAGACACCCCAGGCTACTTTTTGACACCTATTGGTTTACTTTGGACATCCCAAGGGCTACTTTAAACATCCCGGGTGGTAATGTGGAGACCCCTTGAAGTACTTAAAACACCCCATGGCTACTTTTTATCACCCAGTGGTTTACTTTAAACACCCCGTGGCTACTTTTTAACCCCCAGTGGTTTCCTTTTGACACCCAGTGGTTTACTTTAGACACCCCAGGCTATCTTTTTGACACCCATTGGTTTACTTTGGACATCCCAAGGGCTACTTTAAACATCCCGGGGGTAATATGGATACCCCTTGGAGTACTTAAAACACCATATGGCTACTTTTTGACACCCAGTGGTTTACTTTAAACACCCCATGGCTACTTTTTGACCCCCTGTGGTTTCCTTTTGACACCCAGTCGTTTACTTTAGACACCCCAGGCTACTTTTTGACACCCATTGGTTTACTTTGGGCACCCCAAGGGCTACTTTAAACATCCCGGGGGGTAATGTGGATACCCCTTGGAGTACTTAAAACACCCCATGGCTACTTTTTGACACCCAGTGGTTTACTTTAAACACCCCATGGCTACTTTTTGACCCCCAGTGGTTTCCTTTTGACACCCAGTCGTTTACTTTAGACACCCCAGGCTACTTTTTGACACCCATTGGTTTACTTTGGACATCCCAAGGGCTACTTTAAACATCCTGGGGGTAATGTGGAGACCCTTTGGAGTACTACTTAAAACACCCAATGGCTAATTTTTACCCCCCGTGGTTTCCTTTTGACACCCAGTGGTTTACTTTAGACACCCCAGGCTATCTTTTTGACACCCATTGGTTTACTTTGGGCATCCCAAGGGCTACTTTAAACATCCCGGGGGGTAATACCCAGTGCGCAAGCCACCGACGGACCGCCGTCGGCTGCCGTCGGCTGGGAAGCGGCCGGTCGGCATCGGCACACCGACCAAAAACCACCGGCGGTTCGCCGGTGGCTTGCAAGTGGCACGCGAACAGCGTTTTACAGCTCCCGAGCTACTAGCGAACCACTAGCGGTATCCAGTGGCAAACCACCAGTGCCACTGCCGCTCCTCAATCGCCAACGGAGCACTAGCGGTCCGCGGTCCGCGGGTGGCTGCCACCAGCGGCCCGCTAGCGGTGCCGCTAGCGGGCCGCTGACGGCCCGACCGCGGCTTGCGCACTGGGTATGGATACCCCTTGGAGTACTTAAAACACCCCATGGCTACTTTTTGACACCCATGCAGTGGTTTACTTTAAACACCCCATGGCTACTTTTTGACCCCCGGTGGTTTCCTTTTGACACCCAGTGGTTTACTTTAGACACCCCAGGCTACTTTTTGACACCCATTGGTTTACTTTGGGCATCCCAAGGGCTACTTTAAACATCCCGGGGGTAATGTGGAAACCCCTTGGAGTACTTAAAACACCTATTGGTTTACTTTGGACATCCCAAGGGCTACTTTAAACATCCCGGGTGGTAATGTGGAGACCCCTTGAAGTACTTAAAACACCCCATGGCTACTTTTTACACCCAGTGGTTTACTTTAAACACCCCATGGCTACCTTTTGACCCCAAGTGGTTTCCTGTTGACACCCAGTGGTTTACTTTAGACACCCAAGTGCTACTTTTTGACACCCATTGGTTTACTTTGGACATCCCAAGGGCTACTTTAAACATCCCGGGGGTAATATGGAGACCCCTTGGAGTACTTAAAACACCCCATGGCTACTTTTTGACACCCAGTGGTTTACTTTAAACACCCCATGGCTACTTTTTGACCCCAGTGGTTTCCTTTTGACACCCAGTGGTTTACTTTAGACACCCCAGGCTACTTTTTGACACCCATTGGTTTACTTTGGACATCCCAAGGGCTACTTTAAACATCCTGGGGGTAATGTGGGGGGTCATGTGGAGACCCCTTGGAGTACTTAAAACACCCCATGGCTACTTTTTAACACCCAGTGGTTTACTTTAAACACCCCGTGGCTACTTTTTAACCCCCAGTGGTTTCCTTTTGACACCCAGTGGTTTACTTTAGACACCCCAGGCTATCTTTTTGACACCCATTGGGCTACTTTAAACATCCCGGGGGTAATATGGATACCCCTTGGAGTACTTAAAACACCATATGGCTACTTTTTGACACCCAGTGGTTTACTTTAAACACCCCATGGCTACTTTTTGACCCCCTGTGGTTTCCTTTTGACACCCAGTCGTTTACTTTAGACACCCCAGGCTACTTTTTGACACCCATTGGTTTACTTTGGGCATCCCAAGGGCTACTTTAAACATCCCGGGGGGTAATGTGGATACCCCTTGGAGTACTTAAAACACCCCATGGCTACTTTTTGACACCCAGTGGTTTACTTTAAACACCCCATGGCTATACTTTTTGACCCCCAGTGGTTTCCTTTTGACACCCAGTCGTTTACTTTAGACACCCCAGGCTACTTTTTGACACCCATTGGTTTACTTTGGACATCCCAAGGGCTACTTTAAACATCCTGGGGGTAATGTGGAGACCCTTTGGAGTACTACTTAAAACACCCCATGGCTACTTTTTACCCCCCGTGGTTTCCTTTTGACACCCAGTGGTTTACTTTAGACACCCCAGGCTATCTTTTTGACACCCATTGGTTTACTTTGGGCATCCCAAGGGCTACTTTAAACATCCCGGGGGGTAATATGGATACCCCTTGGAGTACTTAAAACACCCCATGGCTACTTTTTGACACCCATGCAGTGGTTTACTTTAAACACCCCATGGCTACTTTTTGACCCCCGGTGGTTTCCTTTTGACACCCAGTGATTTACTTTAGACACCCCAGGCTACTTTTTGACACCCATTGGTTTACTTTGGGCATCCCAAGGGCTACTTTAAACATCCCGGGGGGTAATGTGGAAACCCCTTGGAGTACTTAAAACACCCCATGGCTACTTTTTGACACCCAGTGGTTTACTTTAAACACCCCAGGCTACTTTTTGACTCCTAGTAGTTTTCTTTTGACACCCAGTGGTTAACTTAATAAACACCCCAGGCTACTTTTTGACACCCATTGGTTTACTTTGGACATCCCATGGGCTACTTTCGACACCCCTTGGCTACTTTAAACATCCCGGGGGGTAATGTGGAGACCCCTTGGAGTACTTAAAACACCCCTGGGCTACTTTGCACTTGAGCTACTTTGAATCCTTTCTTAGTTAATGTGTGTAAAAAATACAAAAAACCCAGACACCCATCTGGCTAAAACATTGCTCTACAAAAATACACAGTTAAGGGAAGACACATAAATCTAACCGCCGGTACTGGCAGTGGTGCTGCTCGAGAACAGCTCACTTCGTGCAGGCGGTACCACTTAAAAACGGTACCAACTGTGGTACCGGCGGTGTTTAGCGGTTTTTAGCAGTTAGATTCGTGCGTCTTCTCTAAAACTGCTGCCTGATATACCGTACACGTTCGACACTAATTCTTCCTAATAATATGACCTAGTTACATGAAGTCTCAACTGGCGAACGTGTATGGTATTTTTTCCCTGTTGCCCATACCTTCCTCCTGTCAGCGTTATACTCGGTCCCTTCTTTGTCTTGGTCATGCATGGCCAAATTCCTGGAGGTTCATTTGACCTGTCAAATAAAGAAACAGATAACTGTTATTTTATGGAACAATTTGTCAGTTTATTGTTTTGTTTTTCATGAACACTTTGTTTCCTTAAAACAACATTACTGCATTTTTAGAAAACCATCTTCGGTTGTCAATTTCAAGCATGAAATACCATTTTGGACGGAAATAAATTCATGTGGTGTTTGTTACCATTGCTATCAACACTTTGACTTTTAGTTAAGGTTTTTCTTGTCAACTCATGAAAAACAAAATTGGGTCATTGCAAATGATACAATGGGCCTTTAAGCTAGGTGCGAAAGGTGGTGCTGTTCAAGTTTCTCTGTACTTGAAAACATTAGCAACCTGCCACACTTAACTTTGAATGAAGGATGCTTGTGAACATGTTTAAAATCAATGAAATCATACACGAGGCGAAAGGAGGGGCAATCTGCATATGGGTAATTCTGTTCCGAATGTACAAGTTGGACATCACTATTGCTTCCTCAAAAAAACATGCACTAAACCTATGGGACGACTCAACAGTGTTCTAGTAAAATCTTCATATTTTTCCCTCCATTTTTCTTTTTTTCCCATTAGATTTGCACTATGCTAAAGTACGACCTTAGGAAAAAATAGTGATGCCCGAGTACTAAATTCTTACAACAGCAACATACCTGACTAGCCACTCAGCTGCGAAACTGCACATGCACCGACTTTACCTTGGAGAGAGTAGGATCAACGCAACGTCGTTGACGAACATGACGAACGAATGCAAGCAAAATCGATCGTGCCAATTTGTTGTCTTTGGCGCGCCATGGCGTGAGCAAACATGGCAAACGAGCATCATGTTGAACAAAATCCAAAAAGCAGGCCACAGAATCCGCAAATTTGACACAAAATACGGTCCATTGCTTATCCAAACGTCCTTGTTATTTGGCATTCTGATCGAAATACGCGCGTTTGACAGTTAAGTCTTCATTCTAAACACATGCGTTTGTTTACACAGCTTGGAGAACACTGAAAATGCGCAGATTGTCGTCTGCTATTTATGCCACATGCGTCGATTTTGTCCAGCGCCCTCAAGAGTTTACAAGATCGATAGACTGGTTCACGGACCTCATAATCAACACACTTCGCTCGTACCCACTGCCCTTGTATGTAGGGCGCTGGGCCGGGTATGGCGCGTAATATATTTTTTTTACACCGTTGCGAGGGGAAAGCAGGGGTTTTGTACATTTTTAGCGTCTTGAGAGGAGACTATATAATAGGTTAGGGTTGGTTATTATTAAGGAATTTAGGGTTTTGAATGCGGTGGGTTTGCAACCAGCTTTGTGGTCTGGTTAGAAGAGAACTCGACTTGTAATCATAAGGTCCCTGGTTCGAATCCCAGTGTTGTTTGGGATTTTTCAAAAAACAAACACGCGAAATCCAAACAGTCTAAAAATTTTGCGCAGTTTAAAGATAGAACGCGTGTCTACGTGGGCGGGGCTTACTGGGTCGGCCTTCTAGCTTCAGACCTCGTGTACAGAACATCCAACTATGTTTGACCATGGATGAAATATTTTTTAGTTTTCTTAATTAAGCTCTCCAGTATTTAGGCCAATGGACACAAAACTCTTGGCAGCCACTAACAAAAGACGAGTCCACTTAGATTTTCTTCAAAATTGTAGGAAATGTTTAGAACCCATGGATTATACATGGACCTTGAGTGCTCATCCAGAAAAGGAAATACAATGCATGATATTTTGAACATTTCTGATTGAGGAAAAATGCCAGATTATCTTGACTGATTTCGATGCATCAAAGACTATTGCGAGATTCCCTAGTTTGGCCTGGGACATTGATTCTTAAAGGCACAAGCTCGTCAGCAATGCGTGCGCTCCAAAGTCATGCCACGAAATACGCAGCTCCATGCCTTTGCTATGGAGCTGCGTATTTCGTGGCACGAATTTGGCGCGCGCGCATTGCTGACGAGCTGTGCCTTTAATCTTGTGCAGTGATTGGTTGAAAGTAAATCACGTGACAAGGATTAGTTAACCAATTCATCAAGAAAGAAAAAAAGTATTAACGAAAATTTAGCCCGTTTAGAACATGTTCGGGCAGTTTTTGAAGGCAACTTAATAAAAAACAAATTGACATTTTGGCAAAATATTTGACATTTTCCTCGAAATCAAATTATTAAACTTTTGTAAATTATAAAAGCATAAAAACGGAAACCTCTAGACACGTGTAGTCCTTGGGTGTTTTATTCAACACTGGAATAAAGTACCTCCCAGCCACGACATCACTTGAAAGTCGACAAACGGAATATATTTAAAATACAACAATCATAACAATTTTGTTTTGTCTTAAGTTACTTTTCTGCTCTATACGGAAAATTAAAATAATTTTTCATATCCAAACTTTTTTGAAATATTTTCTTAATTTTTTCAAACTCTTTTTGCAAACTTTCACGATTGTTAACTTAATTCTCCCAAAATAACTACATTTGTTCTTAATTTGCTCGACTTTTCCCGTGTAATAATCTGTCACAAACAATTAAGAGAAAAAAAGAAAAATTCCGGGAAAAACTAGAACAATCATCTTTTTTTTAACGTTACTGGACACCTTCAGAAAAACAGAAAAAAAACTAAAACAAAACAAAATGGGAGTCACATACAAACCGTTTGTACCATAATTACTTTTACGGTTGTATTTAAAGACCGATTCATACTTCACGCAAAAGTCAACTCAAATCTGACGCAAGTCTGCCATCAAACATTTTGCGGTGAACATTTGCACAAGTTGAAACTACTTCAATATTCTGCAAATTTGCCGTCCAAAAACTTCTCTATTACGTCAAATTCACATTTGCGTTAAACAAGCATGAACCAGTATTAAAGAGGAATTACACCAAAGTAACAAAAGACTGTGCTGAACAAGTGTATTAACATTTATATGTATACAAGCGACAAGGAATTTGACCCGCTGAAAATCAGATACAAAATTCACAAAGAGTGGCTTATGGGCGCCGCCATAAAAACATTCTTTGCCCAGTTTTCGGAAAACAATTACGGCACCCATAAGCCATTCTTTGTGAGTTTTTTATCAAATTTTCAGCAGGTCAAATTCCTTGTTCTTTGTACAAAAATAATGTAGTTACACGCTTGAAGAGTTTCATCGCAAAACCCTGCATGTCACTTTTTGGCATTTTGAGAAAACTACCATTTTGTATTACAACTCAGCAAGACTGTCATAGTCATTGGCAAATTCCAATAAGTAAAACTGTTTTTTTGTGGGACATAACATTTAACAAATGTATAGGATTACCAAATTGAGAATGTACCGACACCATTATCATATATTTGGATGTGGTGTTTATTGCGTTTTTGTTAAAACACTTCACTTGTTCAGCACAATGTCTTGTTTCTTGGGTTTAATTCCCTTTAAAGATATAACGAGTGACGAACAGTGACCAGAAGTAACTTAGTCAACAACCTGCGAATTTGCGTTGCCGTCAAATTCATGTTTGCGTTCACCTTTGCATGAAGTACAAATCGGGATTAATGACGTCAAAATGATTGGAAGTAACTTAGTCAACACTGACGTCAAACTCATTTGCGTTTGCTTTTGCGTGAAGTGCGAACCATGATTAATGAGGTCGTAACAAGTGATGCCGACCGAGCGATAGTAACTTAGTCAAAGAGACCGAAGCCCATGTCGTCGTCTGATGCCTCCGATTCTTCTGGTTGCGCGGCCGCTTCTTCTTTATCCTCCTTTGCTTCGGTGGCTGCCGCCGCAGGTGCTGCGACGACGAACGCAGACGGATCGGCCAGGAAAGCCTTCATCTGTAGCATGAAATAAAATGCAAAGAGTTACATTATAACCTCGTGAAAAAGGTCCTTTGGACTTTGCAGATTTAACTCGGTTTAAGGCACTAGTACATCATTTGCAGTTACCAAACATTTTGCTTCACAAGTTGACAAGAAAAACTGGACTAAAAATGTTGATAGCAACGGTAACAAACACCACATTTTGTTCCGTGTAAAATGGTACCTTTGTGGGAGAAATTGCCAACTGAAGGTATTTTTTTTTGTTTTTACCATTCATTCAATACAAAAAATCATGCATGTATTTTTTGCAGGTTTTCTAAAGTATTACTGCATCTATGTGGCTGAAATTTCTACAAGGCAGTTTATCAATATTATTCTTTAGTTATGTAATATTCTTGTTTTAAAAAGTTTTCCAACCATGTAATCAGATGTTAACATTTTGTTTTAAGAAGTGAAATGTATTGGTTCAGACGGCCTCGAGAGGCAAGTGTTCGTCTCGATCTGCTACTAATGCCAGTGGGTTCTGCCATTGCTGGCACTGACACCTTGCAGTAACAGACTCACAACATCAGCTGTCATCATAACCAGTCCCTAAACACAGACTATACCAGTCAGGCCGACACTGGGGAAATCTGGGCCTCAAGCCAAGCTCCACACACAGACTACACCAGACTGACCTGCTACTAATGCCAGTGGGTTCTGCCATTGCTGGCACTGACACCTTGCAGTAACAGACTCATAACGTCACCAGCTGTCATCACAACCAGTCCCTAAACACACAGACTACACTGGTCAGGCTGACCCTGTGAAATCTGGACCTCAAGCCAAGCCCCACACACAGACTACACCAGACTGACCTGCTACTAATGCCAGTGGGTTCTGCCATTGGTGGCATTGACACCATGCAGTAACAGACTCAGGTCAGCCTGACCCTTGGAAATCTGGGCCTCTAGCCAAGCCCCATTTATTTGTGTAGCCTGCCTAATAGAAGCTATCAATCATCCTACTTCTGGCCCAGTGACACAATGTAAACAACAGCTGTTTGCAACCAATGGTCGGACAGAAATAGCCCCAGGGTACAGCGCTTCCGGAGTCTCTCCCTTCGAGTCATCGTGTAATTTTACATACGATGCATATTGGAGGGTTACAAAATATTTCTGTTTCAGAAATCTTTTCATTAGCTCACAAAAACTTGCAGTAACAGAATAACAATGTCAGGCCGACCCGGAGAAATATGGGCCTCTAGCCAAGCCCCATTTAAAATGTGTGTACCCTGCATAATAGAAGCTATCAATCATCCTACTTCTGGCCCAGTGACAATGTAATGGGTCGTCCAAAGTTGTCAACATTTCAACGGTTCTACAGAGAGTAGTATTTTTCAAGACTCCCCCCTACCCCCCACCTCCCCCTCTTTGTAGAACAGTAAAAATGTTGACAACTTTGGAAAGCCCCTAAACAATTGGTTGAATGTTAAATACCTGCTGAGATTCCTTGAAGTCGATTTCCGTTGCACATGCGATAGCCAGAAGTCTCTTGAAACCATTAATTATGGAGTGAGGCACACTGGCCTGGGTCGGATAGCCAATCTGCAGACAGACGCTTGCAATGCGACGAACACCCTGCAAAGGTTAAAAATTATTGAAATTATTGAGCTACTGCAACAAAACATAGAAAGGAAAGGCTTGGGTGAATGTTTCGATCCAGACCGACTAAAAATAGTTAATTTCAACAAATTTTGTTTAGCGAGCAAAAATAAAACGGCTATCCTTCAAAACAAGGTCTGGTTACAGCCTGGTTCACATACTTCACGCAAAGTGAACGTGAATACAAATCTGACGTTAAACAGCTCCCTGGCGTCAACTTCAGCTCCCTGGGGAGTATGCAGCCCGGCTGCCTGACGGGTACTCATGTACAGACTGGATTCGAACCCATAACATGGAGAATTAAACCGTTATTGAATACGATACAACACACTTCCAGATTGTTAAAATAATGGTACAAATTAAAGCTCACCTGGGAAAACTTCACCAAAATATCTGAAGTAGTGATGTCTAGAATACTAGGGTGAAAAACGGTGCCTCCCTCACAAACTGTAAATAAAACATTGAATTTTTTTTTTAGTGCTAAAAACTGCAAGAAGCTACAATAGAGAAATAAGGCAAGTTTAATAAGAACACTGTTAACGGGCAATTCCCAAAATTAGGGGTCCAAAATGTTTGGTGTCCCAGTTACGTACGACACTCTCCGCTTCAAAAATCAACACAAATTCTCAGTAATGGACTGTGGCCTGTGATTATATGGGGCAGCATTATTTTCTTTAATATTTTGTTTTCTGATTCCTGAAAAATATTCAAAACAAAAGACCATCAAGGCTTATAATTTGTTCCATGGTATTGGATAGGAGTTTGGTGTCCCGGGTTACCTACGCCAATGAAAATTGGCTGTAGAATGAGTTTGCATTAACCTTGGTGCCATATCTACACACAAACATTAAATTTGAGTGGCATTTGTTCAAATAAAAATAATTGTTTTCTACTGGGAAACCTCTTTCCAATCACTAAAAACACTTGGAAATCTTAAAAAGCATGTCACACTTTTGGACCCCTAATTTTGGGAATTACCCTAATACAACATTCTGCTTAGAAGATTAGATCATTGTTTTTATTCCTGATGATAATAACAGCTTCCAGTTAAGCCCAGCATACATCGACATTGCAACTGATCAGTTGCTGTTGATGTGTGCGTAGCGCGCTTATCGCCGGCAACTGATCAGTTGCGCTACTAGTAGCAACTGGGAGCAGCCAGCCATGTCTACATTTCCAGAGTGTGCACATTGGTAAAGCCTGAAGTACATTGACCTTGCAACTGGAAGCAACTGGAAGCAATTGATGCTTGCAGTTGCTTTCGATGTGCGCGCACGTGATCAGATGCACGCGAGCAACTGACAGCAACCATAAAATTAACCTTGTCCTACAATAAGTTGAAGTTATTTCTACACTAAACAAAATTATAAACGCCCCATGTGACACTTTGAAACTTTTACTAGCCTTAGGGGTTGCAAAATATATTAAATCATACAAAATATATTTTGTTGTTCAATATGCTACAGATTACTGTCCGTTAGAATGTCCAATTTGTACAATTATAAGACAATATCAGCTCATTTAGGGTCGCCCATTTCATGTTACATAAATAATTTACATGGGGCGTTTATATTTTTGCTCAGTGTATTTTGGGGAAAAAAAGATTGTAGAATAATATCTCGACTGGCAAACAGGGCTCTAGACAGGAAAAAAAAAACCCACATACGAAAAAAAAAAACAAAAAAAAGAATATCGTAATAATATTGTACCTTGATGAATCTTCAGACCGTATGAGAAGGGGTAAATCTTGAGCATGTTGAGCAACGTCGCTTCAGACGCACCCACCTTCTCATCCTTTTTGATCAAGTGAACTTTGTTCTGAAACAATTCACATCATTTGTAATTAGGCCAATCAAAATAAATTGTGCGTTTACGGTAACGGCCTAAAAAAAATCCAGGTATGTAGGTAGGAAAATAATTGTATTTTTTCATTTTTTTTTACATTTCAGTTTATGCATTTGCGTGTTGTTTTGCAATGTTTGAAACTCACTATTAACACTATTAACCATGTTAATGTACAAGTGTAGAAAATGTTATGTTCGTTGGAAATTATTGCAAATAGTGCTCATTTAAAATTATCAACTTGAAAATTGGCAATAAAAAGTTTGAGCAGTGTTCTCCAGTACCGGTTTTGTCCGGGCGCGCCGCCCGGACAAAATCATCAGAGGTACCGTTAGCGCCCGGACAAAAATTTGCCGCCCGGACAAAACATTGTGCCGCCCGGACAAAACATTGTGCCGCCCGGACAAAAAAAAAATAATTTCTCCTCCAAAACACGATGAAAGTACAGCCGAGTCATTCCAAAATGCGGTGTATATTCACCTAACGTGATTCGGTAGTCACTGGTGTCATTATCTGTCATTTATCACACAAATCTATTGGATCGGCGACCCAAATTCGCATCGATAACGGCCATGACAGTATGCATTTGTTGAACAGCGCCCTCAAGAGCCGTTTTTTTTTACTCTTGAGGGCGCTGCATGCCAACCACTGTGTCGCGACGTACGTCCGGGTGCGTTCGTGGTTGTGTGTTTGGGTGAGTACGTGCTGCCGCTGCCGCTATCGCTATCGCAACTCCCCCCCCCCCCCACTGAGCGACATCGGCGCGCCCGGACAAAATTTGGACCAGTGGAGATCACTGTTGAGGTCGGCAATTTGGCCTCAAATTCCAGGTAGGTCGGGTTACCGTAAACACACCATTTTGTTTTTTTGGGCTTATCCAAAATTTTACTTCACAAGTTGACAAGAAAAAACTTTACTAAAAGTTTTGATTGCAATGGTAAAAGAAATCACATTATTTTGTTTCCCATGTACATTTGTAAAAATGGTACATGTACCTTTGTGGGAGAAACTGTCAACTGAAGTTGGGTTTTTAAAAAGTTGTTTGCTTGGACCTGGACGAAATCACTGAAGCAGAACAGTCTTGAAAGTGATTCCAAAGTGATTGGTCGATCAGTGCCTTGTTATCCACAAGTTCACTGTATTCAACAAATTTCTGTTCTGATCAAGAATTGATATTCCAAGAAAATTGCATTTCTCTTTTGGGAGAGCATATTTGGACTACCTACCAGGATTTCAATGGTTCCTCTTGAGATCTTGGTCTGGATAGCCAAGGCTTGGAAGAAGGACGTCTTCTCCGGTCCTAGGCCAGTGTTGTGGGCCTCAACAAAGACATTGATTGGGGCTAGTGCTCCTGCTTTAGCAGGGGCAGCCACCTGTAACAGGATGATAACAAAAAATTCAAGAAAAAACTGAAAAAACACTAAAATATTACTGCATCTGTGGCCTTGTTCAGACGGTACTAAAAGCGGATTAACTTCGGTTCAACCGAAGACGGTCCATCTCAGTTGTGTCTGAACGGTCTATGTAGACCGCTTTTAGTACTAAAAATGGTCCAACTCCGGTCAATGTAGACTGCCGAGGAGAGGCGGTCTACGTAGACCGGAGTTAGACTGTTTTTGGTGCTAAAAGCAGTCTACACAGACCGTTCAAACACAACTGAGATAGACTCTGTAGTACCGTGTTAGGACAGTTGAACATCCGATCCAAGTCGCCGTCGTGACCCACCTCATTCAAGCGCGCAAACGCGCAAAGCATGCAGCATGTATTCTTGGCTTTTATAGCGGAAAAGGATGCAGCTGCGTGTCTAACGCAGTCATGTCTGAACGCTCAGTTTTTAGGCCAGGAAAAGTCCCCTGTAGCGACGACGGAATGTTAGACCTTTTTCGGTCTCCATAAAACCATGTATGAACATAGCCAAAGTGGCTAAAATTACTACAAGGCAGTTTATCAACATTATTCTTTAGTTATGTAATGCTATTCTTGAAATTCTTAAAAACGTTTTGTATTCCTTCAAACACCCCCCAGCCCCCCCCCCCCCCTCCCCCGACATAAAATTCGTACTGAAGGACGGTAAATTCGTAAATTGGAATACAGCTTGTATCTTCGTAATGATTTTGCCCATTTCGGAATGGTTGACAGGTATGATGCCACTGTGCCTTATAGCCCAGCTGGTAGAGCATCTGCCCGGTGAGTCAGAAGTCTAAAGTTCAAATCCCGATAAGGGACATATGATTTATTTTTCTCATCTTAAATTATGTTACTTCCAGGTGGAGAGAGGCAACTTATGGCAAACAAAAAATAAATAAATAAAATACCGTCTTTATAAATCTTACAACAAACCTTGTTGTGGAGTATGACATCCCGGACAGAGCTCAGATCTTCCTTCGTGAAGACAAACCCGACATTTCCTTTGATGTGGGGAAGAAGCCTGCAGAAGGTTGAATGTCAAAAATGTCAGTCTTAAAATCAGGGGTTCAAAATTGTTGGTGTCCTAGTTACGTGAACTAGTTTTCTTTCGTATAATCATCTAAAAGGGATCTGGTTGCTAAGATGAGCCGACGGGATGGTGAAACAAAATAATTGAGTCTTTCCACGGTAAAGGTGGCATTTTGGCAACACAGACCATATTTTCCAGAAAATACCTTTGTCTGGTCTCAAAATAAAACAAATAATTGTCAGTTCTGAAGAAATAACTTGGGCCTAAAAAGGGTTAAGCCAGCCGCACACGAGAGCTATGTGCTGAGCCAAAATTCATTCGTGGCCGATGGCGTAAGGAGATAGCTCTCGTGTGCGGGCAACTTTCGTGAGCATTTGGTCACTCGTGCCACTTGAGGCAAATATCTAACGTGTTTGATAATTTTGGCCTCGCGTGCCAAAAGTCTCACCGTGTGCGCTGAAACGAAAGGCAAGTGCTTACGACTCATAGACTGGATTCACGGCTCACAACGTTTAACCCACTGGTAAAACCACTCTAACACACGTCTAAATAATTGTGCGGAGTGCCAACCAGTTTGTTTGTAGTTGGTAAAGAACGCATGCGCGGTGTTCATAAATCGACCAATTGGTCTTCCAAAGTCGCATCGTTCACCAACTCACTGTGCGCAGCCATTTTGCAGTGTCAGAACACCGCGCATGCGTTCTTTTTGCGTTGTGTTGGTTTTGGGACGAAGTGGCATTTGGGCGATGTAGTGTTTGGACAAGTAATTTGGGGCGAAATGGCACTTGGGCGAAATGGTTTTAGGGCGAATTGAATTGGTCTCATGAGACGAAAACTTTTTTTTTTTTACTCATTTCTCAAAGACTATAGCACTTCAGACAAAACCATTTCAGGGGAAGTTTCCTACGGTCATCATGTTTATATTGTTTAAGTTAGGCGTAAATCTGTTAACATTTCTGATTTACGAGATACCAATCATGTATTCTGCCTTTAAGATGTCACTAGTTTGTATCCTTACTTTTCTAGATCTGGGTTGGACTCAAGGTGCCCACGGATGGCTTTACGCATCATGGTGTTCTTGCCCATCAAGACCACTGCAAAGGAAATATTCAGTTATATAGAAAATAGAGAATGTCATCCTTTTGACACGGGCCTCTTCAACGCTCTTTTCCACTTGCACATCCGAGCCCCTGTTGAAATTGCCGTTATTCCTTTGTGTAAGAGGCAACAAATTTTGTCGGCGCTCTGGGCTACTCAGGACGCTTGTCACACTGGGGGATCGGTGTCAAATTTATTTGCACGTACGCAGATTGTAAACACAGTGCAAGTCCGATTTAATATGCTCGGCGATTGGCTGCGATTTGTATCTTACAAGGGCATTCTGTTCCATTACGTTTGTCATTCTGTAAATGACGTCGCTGGAAAAGTGTCATAAAGAACAAGAACTCAAAACGATTTTGGGAAAGTATATACATTTTTTTTGGTTTAAATGTAACATGACCAATTTGATTTAATTACTCAAAATTACTCATGTGTGTGTTTGCTAAATGTAATAGCCGCTTAACGTCAAAACTTTGCTGGGATTTTGTCGGGGGATTGTAACATACTTAGCAGAGTGGAAATACTCTTGAGTAAAAGTAAACAAAAATGGTAATGTGTCACATGAGCGCGCATGGGTCTCCCGTACTCGCCTCGACGTTCTCCTTGGGCCTCCATCAATGTACCAACTGCACGTCGTTCGTGAAAAAAAATCTACCTCCAGCTTCGGCTACCTCTGGGAACTACTCCACACCAGCTGTTAAATTGTTTAGAGAGTTCTGATTTTCAGCCACTGTCGGAATTATACAGTAATGGGTATTTTTTTCATATACATTGAACACGGATTTGGGTAAATTTATATATTGGAATCGATAGCTTATTTAATTCTAAGATATACTTCCCACTGACACTTCCGTCGCAAATGTTGCATTTCTGAGATAAATAAATGATAAAATTACTGCATAAAGTAATGCACAAAATGACGCGGCGAGCGGTCTGTGCGTAAGCGCGACAACAGAGGGCGCTGCGCGCGCTCGAATGGTTATCTTGTGCACTAACTGAAGGCAATTTTTGAAGAAGAAAATGTGATTTTTCTACACAAAAGCAACATTTGCGACAAAAGTGCAAGTGGGAAGTATATCTTAAAATTACATTATGTGTTGATTCCAGGAGGTAATTTCCTTAAAATCTTTGTTCAATGTATACGAAAAAAATACCCAGTAATGTAAGTAGCTCTTTTTTACTTGCATGTATTTTTAAATCAAGGATATATAAAACTACTAGAGCACACAACCAGTGACAGAATAACAAACTAACCTCCGTGACCACGCAGCGAGCTCCGAATCTGTTGCATCTGCTTGGAGCCCACATTGTCCGCTCCAACGATGAAACACTTTGGGTACTCATCAAAAAGTTGCTGTTTAAAACAAAAGTGTCGTTAGGTTAGGCAAATTCTTCAGAATTTGGAGGTGCTCTAAATAACATGCATTTTTATTGAAAACCCAGACACCAGAGGGTTCTCGAAACTGAAGGTTTCTGGGGATTTTCTTTAATCAAATTTGACTCATTTTATTATACAAAAAAAGAGGCGAATAATTGTAACACTTAAAGACCTTTAACTTTTGAGGGCCCTTGCATCGACATTGCAACTGGAAGCAACTAGTGGCAACTGGGAGCAACTGATCAGTTGCCTAAAACTGGAAAAAGCCCAGTTGCCGTGTGTTGCTCATGTTTTACTATCTGACAACTAGTTGTACCCAGTTGTACGCGTACTTGCAACTAGTTGCCGTCAGTCTAATCACGTGCGCGCACATCGACAGCAACTGAGAGCAACAGTTGCTTCAAGTACACAATCTTTACGGGCTTCATTCAATCATTTGGCAAAATTGTAAACTTTTTAAACTTATTACAAAAGGACATACCACAATTTTTAGGAAGTAATTTGCCTTCCATGTTGTTCTGTCTTCCCTGGGCATCTTGATGTGACACAGGGATTACCGCTTGGTTTAAAGACAGATCGCTGATTAACTGGAAACAAAATAAATTGTGTAGTCTTGGTGGAAGACAATTCTCCGTGAACTCACCAAGATAGGGCACCATACACAGAGAAATGTCTCGCATAAAAAAAGAAAAAAAACCTGTGAAAGGAATGGTAAATATTGCACCAAAAATCCACAAAATTCAAAGGAAAATCTTCCTGCCTTAGGCTTTGTTCGAGTTGAGTTGGCAAACGGTCGATCGTCGAGCTGACTTGCATTTGCTAGCACCTACGATCGAATGCATATGTACGGCCTCACAGAAGGGTTTACAGTCGACTCGACCGTTGAGCACTCAACCGACAAGTCAACTCGACCGTTGTACCAACTTGACTGTTGTCCAACTCGAACATTGTGCGTTCAACAGGAAAAGTTCACGGGGGTTCGTGAACGCAAAGGCGACTCGACATTTAGCGAAACGGACATAAATACGACGTCAAATTTTCCTACAAACCTTTGCGCAAGCTGAAACTAATTTAAAAATTCTGAAAATTAATGGCGCAAAAATTTCGCTTTTGCATTCGGTTGGCCTGGCCTGGGCTGGCGCGGTCGATGTGAGGACCGTCTTTGCTCAATAACAATTGATTTGTGTCAGGCGGCGCAAATTAATTCTGTGTGCTTGGTAGCACCATAAAAGCGCGTGTTGAGAAAGTACAATTCCTCCGTCATGTCCATGGGCATGGTACAAACTCACTCGCACACAAGAAATAGTACGCACAGCGAGTTGGTTCGAGTCTAGTTGACTTGAATTTAAAGTCGAGTTGGTCAACAGACGAGTTGGTTCAACGGTCGAGCTGGTTCAACGGTAGACAGAATGATTCTGTCCCTACGGGATTTCCCGTAGGGACAGAAGGTACCCCTTTCATACAGTGGATTGTTGTCATTTCGCCTCGAAATTAGAATCACACCCAACTATTTCCAGCTAGTTGTTTCCTGTAGTGGTTTTAGATATTCTTGATTAGAAGACAAATAAAAAGCACAACTTACATTGCCGTTTTTGAATCAAAAACTTTTTCGGACTAAAAACGATTGCAAACGTGTAGTTGTGCATTGACGGACGCCAAAAGAGAACGTCAAACGAAACTGTACATTGTATGCCGCGCCGTATAAATGTGCGTGACATAAGAGCGCCACCCGTACTCTCATTGGGCCTCCGTAGAGGCACACCAACTGTACGTTCGCAAAAAAAGACCACGTCGAACTTTGGCGCGACTCCACACTAGAATCGATTAGATTGGGTTGTCCTGGACACAATAAGAAATCGCAATGTACACGTATGTTTTCATACGAAAAATGGAATCGATCTGGAATAGAATTTTTATTCTTTTTTGGAATCGGAGTCGACTCCGAAAATGCTGGAGCGCCCCCAAGCGTTAAGCCTAGCCAACTTTATTTTAGCTGGTCACATCGTAACAACAGGTTTTCTCGTCGAAGATTGTCGGAAATAGACGTTTTTTATTGAAAAACGACAATGTAAGTAATTCTTTTTTGTTTGTTTCCAAATCAAGAATATCTAAAACCAATGCAGGACACAACCAGCTGGAAATATTTGGGTGTGATTCTAATTTCGAGGCAAAATGACAACAATCCACTGTATGAAAGGAAAGCTCACTGACTAGTTCAACGGTCGAGCTGGTACAACGGTCGAGTTGACCTGCACCCCACGGAAGTACACACATACTAGTAGCCTACGCGCGCACATTTCTTCCGAAATGCACCACCACACTTTCTGCCCTCCAAACAAATTTCCACCTGCATTTATTTGCCCAAATTCAAATGTTATATATTGATAAACATTACAGTGCTATTTCTTTCGACCAATCTTTCGCAAATTGTGAGTTTTTGCTTTAGCACAGACATTTTTCGGTCGTGATATAGCAAAGCAACTCACTTCTCTAACACGACGACCGCAGGAAAGAACGTGTATCATGCATGCGCGTTTCATCAATGGAATAAGCACACGTGCACGATTGACACGATACTTTTTATGCAGTAAACTCGCCCCATGATTGCCACACATGCTAGCTTCGTTATTATTCAAATAAATTGCTAAAATATTCATAAAATCTACAAATTACATGTCAGGAATGCTTTGTACATTTTTTCGGGAGTACAGATACCTAACGTACACGAAAACAAAAAAACAAGGCGTTTAAAAAAATGTTAAACAAAATTTAATATCTGAATTGGGGCGAAATTTACCAACCAACGTAACTGGTTTCCGTCTGTCTAATGTTGATACTGCAGTGGAAACCAGTGTCTTGATTTGCATACAGAATCCGCCGATCGACACACATTATGTCATTTATGATTTTACCTCCATCTAAGTTTTATCCCCCGATCTGGGCCCTGTGCTGTGTTTTGGCCACTTCGACCAGAAATATGTTCTTGACGTAATCACAATATTCAACCAATGATATGCTGTGTTTGCCGTTACGTCAGAAAGGCCTTTTTGAAATCATTAAATTTAGCTTTAGACTCCGTCTTTGCGATTTTCTGTCTTCCCCTGTGTATAGTTTAACTTTAAAGGCCGCATAGGCCTAAATGATTTCCAAAGCCCCAGACCATTATTATGAATCGAACATTCGACAGGAAAATCCTTACTCACAATGGAAAATGAGAGTGGTTCCAATTGTCCAATGTAATAATTTCGCCCAAAATGATATATTTTTTTTGTAAGAAAACATGACCGAAGATGAATTTATAAACAATGTGTCTGTACAAAAATGTACTGGCTTTGGCTGTTGCTATCCTATGCTGTTGCTACAGGCGGACAACAGCATAGCAACAGCCATAGCCACAGCCAAAGCCAGTAATTATCGGATGCAGCCTATGCGGCTGAGCGGCTCTGTTGTTCCTGCAGCCGATTTCACGAATCCTTGGCCTAACGCACACTGCGTATAAAGCCCGCTTGCGCAACTTTTTACTGCGTAAGCTGCGCAACATTCCTGTGATAATTGGCACAGTCCACTCCACACACGTGACTTGAATAGCCAGTGCACACTCTAGTTTTTTATATCTAACTCTATGGTCCTACAGTAGGCATGAAATCAGCCTAAATAGGACGTCGGCTTCGCACAATTTCTTGAATTGAACAGAACTGGAAAGATTAGACATTGGGGATTATTTACTTTTTGTCCCAGGACGCTGCGAGATTTAAATCATTTTTAAATATGATTTTGGATATACACATGTATTGGGCATTTTATTGGTGTACGTGTGCACCTTTTGCATGCCGCATCCCCACTTATACCGCATACCGCACCCTTCCTTCGAAGGATCCTCACACACGTCGATGCTCGGTGTAACGCCCTCAACGGCAGCTAACAAACGTTTGAGCGATCCTCGAATGACGGATATACTCGTCGTTCGAGGGACTCTAGTCGATGATAGTCGTTCAATCGAAGTACTTGCTCCAAGTAAATTGTTTATTTCACGCACGAGGATTTTATTTTCACCTGCCATGGTTCAATCATGGAGCTAGAGAAAAACAAAAAAGCATGACTGGGTCTGAACAAACGACACCTGTACTAGATGACAGAAGGCTCATTCTTTTAGTTGAAATAAATGACGTATTGTACGACGTAGCCAACAAAAACTTTAAGAATGCAGCACTGAAGATGGGCATTTGGAACGAAATCGGGCGGCGACTGGGATGTAGCGGTAAGCTTTATAAACTCCGAGTGTGAGACATCTCGACCGTAGGGATAATTCATTTCTGGACAAGTCGCGTTGAGACAAGTTGTCCGATAAAGCGAGGCGTCTGCTGAGATAACTTGTTTGTTGAGACAACTCGACTACAGAGATGGCTCGTACTCGTAGTCAGTGGGTTTTGTCTAGCCCAGGTTGGACGTCGTCTTCATCATGTTCATTGCATTACGAGTAGTACATGTAGTACATGTAGTATGCGGTACGGAGTCCAACCTGGGCTAGGTTTTGTCCAGACATCTGCACTGCTACGATACAGATTTGTGATAAATCAAGAAAATGCAATCGATCATTTCGATGCAAAAATGTAGCTTTTCTTTTAAATTGAAATAGGCCCTGGCCTAGGTCCAGTCTAGTGGTCACAATAATTTTTGATTATTATTTATTAATTTATTGTTGATTAAGCTCGACACTCGGTGCTTATTTGCAGCTTTATTCACTGTATTCTGAATGGACGACTTGTCTTTCATGCAACACCAACGGTTGAGTTGAGTTGTGATTGATTGACAGATGACTTGTCCAGAGTCGCGTTGTCTCAACAAATAAGCTGTCTTGTGTTTCTTCCCCACACCCCACCCCCGCAAAGAATTTAGTATTCACGTTTATTATGCACCTATCAATTGTTCCCCTCCCTCCCCCTACCCCGGATGCCTCACCTAAGACTAGAGTAAGAGGTTGGGATTGTCACTTTTTGTGCGACAAAATCCCAAGCCATAGGCGCAAAACATTTTTCTATCGGATGCATAGACATTTGTATTTCAATTCGACAAAATCCCCACCCTGGGGCATAAATAAATGTGACCAAATCCCCACCCTAAGGGGTGGGGCAGGGATTTCCGTTTTATACTGGTCCCATTAATTTTCTTTAAAGGCACGGGCTCGTCAGCAATGCACTCGCGCCAAATTTATGCCACGAAATACGCAGCTCCATAGCAAAGGCATGGAGCTGCGTATTTTGCGAAACTATGGCACGCGCGTAATGCTGACGAGCCCTCTGCCTTTATTATGGCTCAATAAACACCAAAGTATTGATATTTTAAAGGGAAGAGAGTTTATTAGGTTTTGGTGAATTCAAGTAACGGTTTCCTTCAAAATACTTGAACTTTCTCTGCCATGTCACTCTACACACGTCATCTCAGTGGCAACCAGCGAACGCAAATCTTGCCTTTAGACCTTGTGCACAAAACATTAGACTGGTTGAAAAATTTTGAAGTGTTTTCTAAGAGAATCTTTCATTTTCCGGCTCCTAATTTTTGGTTTTTCTATCAAATCTGGGTAAGAATTTACAAGTTGGACATCACTATTTTTTTCTTTAAAAATAAAATGACTAATTAGCCATCAGTAAGTGCAGATCTACAAGAAAAAAAAAAATTTGTCAGAAAAAAAAAAATTGTATTTCATAAACACACAAGTTGAAAAGCTAAAGGTGTGCTCGTTCATGATGTTAAATCAACCATATTCAGTCAGTGACGCTTTTGTGTTGGCATGGCAACCAAAAAATTAATGAATTCTGCTGCCCACCGCAGACTCCGATAAAACTGCCATGTTATTCTGGTCCAGTTAATTTTAAGCTTAATTTTAAAGCACAATTTCAAACGACTCGTCATTTTGCCTCAACATCAATTTACAAGTTCAATTCGTCCTCGAGCCTAGATGTTATGAAAATAGTCTACTGCAGTGTGATGCCTGTTGCCATGGTAACTGAATCTAAACATTCGCTGGTAATCTGGAATGCCCATTGGTAAAGCGCAGGGAAACGGTTTACTGGTTTTAGTGTCGACCCAGTAACCTTGGCAACACACAAAGGCTGACAACCGAAGGTGGTTTTCTACAAAAAAGTCCCATGCACGGGACTTTTTTACTATTCACTTGTACACAAAATCCATATATAGATTTTCAAGGTTAAAAATACAATTTTCAGGCTAGTTTACCAACATTCTTCCTTAGATATGTTACACTCTTATTCTACAAATCTGTAAAAAGTTTTATTTTGCAAATGATACGATACATAGGGCCTTTAAAGATGGATTGTCCGTGCGTTTTGGGTGTGGAACCTCGACAAATTATTTGGTTTTCTTAAATTGATATTTTTCTGGAAACATAAAAGTTATTCGCTTTAAAATGAGACTCAGACATCAATGAAAGAATTGACCAATGTTTAGTTATCGAACAATTACTGTCAATACTTTGAATTATTAACTTAAAGGCGTAGACTTGCCCAAGTCTGACTTCCTGTGTTTGGCCTGTAAAGTGTAGCGTACAGCGCGCCCTCTGGACTTGTGGCCTGTCTAATCTATTTCCTTCTTTCCGAGATTAGACAAGCCACTAGTCCAGAGGGTGCGTTGTACGCTGCGCATTACAGACCAAACACGGGAAGTCAGACTTGGGCAAGTCCTTAGTGTATGGCGCAAAAACGGCCATATAAAAACCCATCACAGGGTTGCTGATGTCTAAAATACAAAGTATGATATTTTTCGTTAAAGTAAATGCTTTCAAAATTTGTTCAGAGAAAAAAAAAAAATCAAATTTGCTGAGAACTACAGACAATATAACTTTAAGTCTCAACTCCAGGATAAACCCATATTCGGTTTCAGCCTTCTAAGCTACAAGTATACATACATTAAAAATGTACACGGAAAATGTTTTGATAAATTATGGTGAATTAATTATCACATACAAATTAACGAAACAAGCAGTAGCTCCACCGCTATTACAATTAAAACTGATATTGCGCATTTTAAACTATTTTAAAATTGAGCAAAATGACAATAAAAGAAATCTTTTGGTAAATTTGAAAGCAGTTATTAGATCATAAGGCCTATGAAATTAGATTACTAGTTTCTCGTCAACCATTTATCAAATTTTGGTAGGGGATTTTTTTCATTTCTCATTATTTTAATCAAGAAAAAATACAACCTTTACACATACATGCACACGAATTAAATGCCATTTAGAAACTGATTATTAAGGCTCTTAACTCACCCAGAAATGGTTTGGGGTCAGTATCAATTCCATTGATTCAAACCGGGTAGCTTGTGTTTAAAGGAAAAAGCTGAGATGACAAAATTCATGGGAAATGACAAAGGAGATTTCTGGTTATGAAAGAGCAATATATTTGAATATAAACACAAAAGCTGCAAAACACAGATCGCGACTGCACAACTCAAATGGAAACTTTTCACTTGGGAGTAGTTTGCATCTGATTTTTTCCCCCTTTGTTTTGCAAAATAATGAAATTTTGGCATAATGAAATTTTTTGGTGCGGGGTCAAAATCACATGCGGGCGCTGACGAGAAACTAGTAATCTAATTTCATTGGCTTAACGCAACCACGTAAAATACATGTAAAATTGTGAGCTTAGAGTCCATTTTACTTTGAGAAATTGTGGCTCGGGCCAATGTCAACATCCAGAAATGTACAATTCAAGACCGGCCAAACACACTTTTATTCCTTTATTGAAATAAAACATCCATGTGATAAGGGAAAAATCATACGGGCCTAACAAGGATTTGAACCCGAGACCTCCGACTCTCACGCTGTTTCTATAACTCTTTTTCTTTCATACCAATTTCGGTTGTTTTATTTCAATGGTGATCCCCGTGATCAGGCACCATACCAGATATTGCGCTCTCATACAACAATGAGAGAAAAACATTGGATTCATGGAGAAAACCTGATGGAGTATACCACTGTGCCTTATAGCTCAGCTGGTAGAACATCTGCCCGGTGAGTAAGAGGTCTTAGGTTCAAATCCCGATATTGAAGGCCCTTACAATTTTTCTCTCATCCCAAGTTTGGTCTGTGTGTTCTGAAACAATTTTACATGGGCATTTTGCAAATGAACTTAGACATACTGAATGAAGAAATGCAACGCCAGTCTTTCCATTCGTTGCCGAGATAAAAGGTCCTCGTACTGGTGCATTCTTAGGCTGTTGTTTTTGGTTCCTAGTTAGTGAAGCTATTCTTACTCCCATTCGTCCAACAAAAGTTGCCCTGTAACAGTATGTTATTGATTCCGCTCCAAACATTGGTGTTCTTTATTATGCTGGTCGCGTACTTGAACACAAAGTCGTTTTCTGCGCGGTTAGAAATTCATACAAGTTGGGCAGCTCGCCCCGGCTTGATGAAGTTTGAGCAGAAAGCCTCGGCCCCAGAAAACGTCACTCTATCGTTGACATACATGTAAAGGTAGCAGTGATTTCTGTAGACCAGCCAAGGTGAAGGACAGGTGCTTAGTGCATGAGGCCGAGAGTTGTAACATTTTATCAGTCAGTAATGTGTATGACCACCAATTGTGGCATGTCTAACTGCACCAGCCTCCGTACCTGTAAGAGCCACTGAGGCAGGGTGCACCACTCTACCTGCAGTGCCTCCCTGAGAACCTGCACTTCTGGGGCTGATTAAGAGATGCGTGGCTCCAGAGGTCAGCGCAAAAACCCCCCCAAAAAATGGGTTGTACAGGAGCTCTCAACTTCCAGATTTTAAAAGAAACGAAAATGTCACATTTCATTGCTGTAGGAATCACTTTGTTCAAACAGGTCCTCTTGCGCCTGGGGGGAAATCACTGAAGCCGAACACTCTTGAAAGCGATTCTAAAGTGATTGGTCAATCAGTGTCTTGTTATCCACAAGTTCACTCTCGTCAACAAACTTCTGCTCTGATCAAGAATCTTGACTTTCGTGTATAACTTAGAATCAGCGCAGTATCACATGTAGGCATAATTAGTACTGCATCGGTGCTCAATCGTAACAGAGGCCACTGGCCTCATGCCCCTTACATGTAGGTGGCCACGCCTTTTCAAAATGTACACATTATCAGGCCAATTTGACCAGCATGCTCACTTGTGGCACATAAAGCAACTTTAACCTACTAACCACTTGACGTGTAAACACGTTCTGGCAACGTATAGTCACAGGGGCGGTTGACGAGTTACATTGCAAAATGTCAGCTTTGCTGCCGTCTTCCATTGACGTGTAAACACGTCCGTTGTCCACCAGTCATTTGTACACACCGTGTTTTGAACTCGACGGTGTGGACGGCCCATCAGTGTAGCAAATCTCGCTTTGTGGCGGCCGCCTCGGAGTGTTGCAAAGTATGGTCTTTTGGTGAGAAGATACATACAAATGTAGAAATGGCTCTCAATAGTCGGTATTTTGTGGTGCTTGACCTGGTCTTAACTTTTGGCCAATCACATTTGCCTTTCAGAAAAAAATGCTATTTTTTACCAAAAATAATCTCGGCTTCAACTGGTTAACCAGTTAACGCCGGGATTATTTGAAACATTGCTGTACGTAGGCGCGGGTTTATTTTTAGTTGAAGCATGGAGGAAGGAAAACAACTGAACTCTTTAAACATGCACAGTGAAGTATTGTTGTTATGTTGATGCACTGTCATTTTACACCCCAATGTCACTTTGTTATAAACTGTTTTGGCCTTTTCTCTCGGAAATTGCTGACGTGGTAGTGCAGAGATCAAACGCCGTAACAAACGTATTTCTCCTAAATGTGTTTACTAGTCCTCCGTTACACGGATACGGAAATCTTGGCGTGTTTACACGTCCTCCGGCATCAAGTCGTTAAAGCATACTGTTTGCTATTGCTCCTTTTCAGTGACTTGACTCAACAAGATTGTTCGATCGGGCATAATTTACTTAATGGGCATCTTGCAAACGAATCGGACCAGCTCAGCGCAATTACGATCACTCCATTGATTGTCAAGATGATAGGTCCTCATAGCACTACAATCTTCATCGTTATAATTATTGGGCTCTCTTGGTTCCCAGTTAGTGAAGCTACTCTGACTTCCATCCGACCAAACAAAGTTGCCCTCCTGTTGCATGTCATTGAATCCAATCCAGATAATATCTTTCTTTATGCTGGTCACGTACTTGAACACAAAGTCATTTTCTGCTTGATCAGAAATTGATACGAGATGAGCAGCTCTCCCCGGCTTGGTGAAGCTTGAGCAGTGTGCCTCGGCTTCCAGAAATGGCATTCCATCATTGACATACATGTAGCAGTGATTACCATAGGCCAGCCAAGGTGGGGGACAGGCACTCAATGTTTGTGTGCGGTTTGAGATGCAACTGTTAGACAGTGACAAAACAGTTCCAAGTGTCGAAAAGATTAATAGACCCCAAAACATCATTGTGAGCTTTTGTTCTGTTCTTGTGCAAGTTAATAGAAGGGTACAACTCAAATACTGTACATACTGTTCGAGTTATTCACAGTATTGTCCAGGGTGTTAGATATTGTTTTTCACAAGTTGTGAATGTCATACCAACTTCACAGGGACATGTGTTCACAACCGGGGCTTACAATTGGAAGGTTGGGGGTTCAAGTTCCACTGTGGCCAACGTGTTTGTGTCTCTGGGCAAGACACTCAATCCTAATTGCCTCGTCGACCCATGCGATAATTGGGGAGCTGTTGGGGGTGGGGGATGTCACAATCAAAGTGCCGATAGGATGTGCGCCACGGCCAGGCAGCACGCCGAGACGAAGCCAAATGATTCTGATGATCCCCTGATGGCAGCGATAATAATGGCAACAGCGCTTTGATCCTCCGGTTACAAAGCGCCAAATGTTATTGTTGCACACTGATAAAAACAGCTCAAATCTGTTTTCATAAAGCTCCCCAGCACGACTATAGTTTCAGCATACAAGTAGTTTGTCTCAAAAAATCAGAAATTTTGCACTGCATAAACAATTATGTCTGCAGAAACAGTCTTAGATACAAGACCAAATCTATGACACTTGATGCATACACATTGCAAGTTTAGTTTCGTCTGTCCCAGTCTATCAGTAAATATTTATGCCCACATCGTAGGCAAGCTCCCATTGCCCAATCAGCATGATCCACGCCACCATCTAGTGAACCATGCGATCCAATGATCGTGTGCCCTTATGCATTGCTACAGTATATGGGCGGGGCTTATCCGATTGGTCCATTCACACCACGTGATTTTAAACGTATCGTCAGCAATGCACGACGACGTACGTTAACAAGGTGTCGCTGATATGTACATGTATACAAAGTTGTCTGATGAATTCCAGTTTGTACGCTGTACAGATCGCATTTTGTCAAGTAGAGAATTTAAATAACTATACACTTTTATCCAAGATGCCTCCATCGCGTTGCATTGGTGACATCAACATCAACACAAGCGAGAGTCAGATTTCACGCTTGACTATACGTTACACATCTAACAAAAGTTTCTCCAATATTGGATTCTAGTTTTTACATCCCAAGCACAATATTGCAAGTCCAACTTGTACAGGTTTCAAGGCTCAAGTAAGGCACGCTTGTTGACGATGTTAAATTAACCATGCAGTCATATACGCGTCTATCTTATTGGCTTGGCGACACCGCTTAATGCAAGATAAAATTCATATTTACATACGGCCACCTGCAATATTTTAATAATGTTTGAAGGCCTACTGCTTAATCTTGTCGAGTTAATCTGGAGCACACTTCAAATTTCTGCATCCATCTAATAATGTCTTTGTGAAATGCTCGCAGAGACAATTTGTCTGAGTTCCTCGAAACCAATTGAAGCAGGAATCACTTACGGCGTTTACATGTAACACATACATGTACTTGTTCATCTGCGGAATACATCCTGGTCCAGATTTTCCCACAAATCTGCTCCACGAAATGTGCTATTAGAAATAATACTGTATGCAGTCTCTTTCCTCGTTGACTTTGGGGTATCCTGGCGTCCAGTTGACAAAGCTATTCCGACTCCCATCCGATCAAACGAGGTCGCCCCCCTCTTGTATGTCATTAAATTTAATCCAAACAGTACTGCATCAGTGCTCAATCTTAACAGTGGACACTGGCCTCATGCTCCCCTTACATGTAGTTGGCCAAGATGCCTTTTCAAAATGTACACATCTTTTGGTGAGAAGATTCATACAAATGTAGAAATGACTCAAGAGTCAGTATTTGTGGTGCTTGACCTGGTCTTGACTTTTAGCCAATCACATTTGCCTTTCAGAAACAAAATGCTTCAACTGGTTAACCAGTTAACGCCGGGATTATTTGAAACATTGCTGTACGTAGGCGCGGTTTTATTTTTAGTTGAAGCATTGAGGAAAGAAAACAACTGAACTCATTAACCACGCACAGTGAGGTATTGTTGTTATGCTGATGCACTGTCATTGTACACCCCAATGTCACTGATGTCACTGTTATAAACTGTTTTGACCATTTCTCTCGGAAATTGCTGACAACTATAGTGTAGACATCAAACGCCGTAACAAACGAATTTCTCCTCCGCTACACCGATGCTGAAATATTGGTGTGTTTACACGTCCTCCGGCATCAAGTCGTTAAAGCATACTGTTGCTATTGCTCCTTTTAAGTGACTTGACTCAAAACAAAATTGTCTTGCTCGGGCATAATTTACTTAATGGGCATCTTGCAAACGAATCGGATCGGATCAGCGCAAGGACGATCAATCCATTCGTTGTCCAGTTCTAAGTTCCTCATAGCACTACAATCTTCATCCCCATTATTACTATTGGGCTCTGTTGGTCGCCATTTAGTGAAGCTATACTCTGACTTCCATCCGACCAAACAAAAGTACCCTCCTGTTGAATGTCATTGAATCCAATCCAGATAGAACCTTTCTTTATGCTGGTTGCGTACTTGAACACAAAGTCATTCTCTGCCTGATCAGAAATTGACACGAGATGGGCAGCTCTCACCGGCTCGGTGAAGCTTGAGCAGTACGCCTCAGCATCCAGAAATGACATTACTTTATCGACATAAAGGTAGCAGTGATTACCATAGGCCAGCCAAGGTGCAGGACAGGTGCTTAGTGCATATTTTGAGATAGGCCTACATCTTTCGGAGAGCGATAAAACAGGTCCAAATGCGACCAAGATGAAAAGAGTCAACGACACCTTTGTGAGCTTTTGTTTTGCCAGATCCATGTTTAAAGTTTTTGTCGTTGGGTTTTTGATAAGTTACACGTATCTTGTACTACTGCAGTTCACTTTGAGCTGGCACAGGCTGAAAAAGGGGCATCAAGTCGAACAAAACCAGATCCCAGTGAAATCATCAGCTACAGTTGATACACCATGATTGCGAACGTTCTGAAAGCTCTTGCTTCCGTTAAAGTTTAACGAACGCAGTATATGGTATGGGGCCTAATCACCATTGAAATGAAACAACCAAACTTTAATTGTTTCTCAAGATTGTTGATTTCATTATACATGTATAGTGTCTCAAAACTAACATCCAAAAATCGCCCCTTTCAGTTCACTAATCACTGAGCAAATGGCCGATAAAATGCAGTGAGGTTTTTATACTTGAAAACAGAATCATCAATCGCACGGCTACGTCGACACTGATATCAACTGGTACAGCTGTATACTGTTCTTAGCTTAAACAAACGCTGTCGTTTATACTAACTGTATAGCCTTGCGGCCCAACTGTAAACAAACACATGCCAATTTTGCTGTCACTTTTCTCATTAAAATCCAATCATATCACCCGTCAAAATGCCAACAACTTGCACTCAAAAGTCCGAAAATGGCATATAATCCAGTAGCCCCGCCTACGTAGAAACGCGTCTAGCAACTTCAAAGTGTACACAATCCTTACGTTGTTTGGATAACCAAAATACCACACGGATCACCGTTGCCCTTCAAATCGATTGGTTGGAGAAATTTACGATGACGAGGCGGAAACGCTTCTGGAGTAGTTTATTGATGCTTTAAGTTTCAATATTCCACATGTCAAAAATTGACAGGTTTAATTTCGGTTTCATTACACACGCTTGTCAAGAACTATACATTTGGCCTTGCTTGGCCTGAATACATGTAAATTGTAATACCACAAATGATGCGCACGCGCATATCATGTTTTGGCAATCTTCCAGAATCAACCAACAGCTCCCTATGCCATAAAACTTCAATCTTTTAGATTCTATTAAAACTCTGAATTTTTTTTACTGCAGGTATTAAAAACGTTAATCATTCAAAATCCTTTAAAATGGAAATCTGTTAAAAAATATGCAAATTATACTCGACTAAAAGATAAAAACGGCTTAGAAATGTAACTGTTATTATTGGTTATTAATGTGTATGAACATCTTTTGTGGCAAGGCAGACTGCACCAGTCTCTGTAAGAGCCACTGAGGCAGGGTGCGCCACCCTGCCTGAAGTGCCTCCCTGAGCTCCTGCACTTCTAGGGCTGTTTGGGAGATGGGCGGCTCCAGAGGTCAGCTCATAACCACAGGATTCTCCCAGAAACAGAAAATGTCACATTTCTTTAATAATAATAATAATAATAATGAAAATTTATAATGCGCCGGTATCCATCAAAAAAGATGCTCATGGCTCATTTACTGTGGGAATCACTTTGTTCAAACAGGTCCACTTGGACATGGAGGAAATCACTGAAGCAGAACAGTCTCGAAAGCTATTTCGAAGTGTTCAGTCGATCAATGCCTTGTTATCCAAGTGGACCTGTTTGAACAAATTAATTCCAAAAGCAATGAAATGTGACATTTCCTGTTTCTGGGAGAATCCTGCAGTTAAATACTTTCAGGAAATCCATTTGTGGCCCATTTTCTTTGAAAATGATTCGGATCTCGCACAAACTTGGCCAAGTTTTTGAAGCATTTATAATTTACAAGAAATCGGTGTCGAATCTATGCTCATGAAAATATGAAAATACAATGGAAATTCTCATTATTTTGGGCGGTACTTGGAAACTTCAGGCAGTATCCGGGTACCGCTCAGAATTTTTATTGCGTTTTCGTGGTGGTCTAGTGGATAGCGTGTCAGACTTTTAGTCGAAGGGCCATGGTTCAAAACCTGGCCATTGCACCGTGTTGTGTCCTTGGACAAGACACTTCACGTTGTCTCTCTCCACCCATGTGTATAAATGGGTACCAGCAAATACGGTTGGGGAAACCCAACTAGTTGCTGGGGGGTAGCCTTGCGATGGACTGGCATCCCATCCAGGAGGATCAGTACATGTAGCAATGGTCCTAGTCACTCCATGCCACGGAAACAGGGGATGAGTACCGGCCGTATGAGCCAATATTGGCTCGTAAACGATTTACCTACCTTTCATGAATATAAATTCATTTTTATTGACTGTCGGTTTGTGTTATTTCCCCGCAGGTGAAACTGCCCAGAGACGATGGAAAAACATAAAAGATGCGTTTCTTTTCTCGCAGAGACGGATGTATTCTAGACCTCATAAACGGGGAAAGCCCTACAAGTTTGCAGATATGCTGGCATTCCTGAAACCACACCTAACTCCAAAGAATCAGGAGTAAGTTTTATGTGCACAGGGCTTTTCAAGTGAGGGGTGTACGTACATTAGCCTTTTAGAAGTATGGCGGAACAAAAGGAGAGGGCGCAATTTCATTTGGGTATGAATTTTTTTATCAATTGTATTTCTTTCCAAAAACTTGATTTACATGTTGTAATTATAATACATAGACAGAACTATAAATAAAATTAATAAGTGTAAAGTGAAAAACCGAGTTATTTTGCATTTTAGTCGATTTTATACCCACTGCAAAGTGCGCCCTCCTAATGTGTCCGCCATACTTCAAAAAGGCCAAGGGTGCACACAAGTAAATTGGGCTCCCATAGGAACCAATGCTAAATGCCCAATTTTCAAAAATCATTTAAAAATACTCACAACTCTCTCAGCTTCTCAGGACAACAACCAGAATACTCACTGATTTCTCATCTTTTTAATTCTGTTCAATTTTATGGGGGTAATCCGTCACTTTTATTCCTTAATTTCCACTTGAAACAAAACTAAGCCTACAACAGTGAAACTTGCTAATCAGACCTGCATCCATTTTGGAACAAAGGCACATACGCTACTGGGCAAAATAGGGCCACTTTTAGGAGCTAGTGTCCAAAATGTTTGTAGTTGAAAGAAAAAATACCCCACATCGCGGCGATAGTCATATTCTACACAAGACCACACTCGTTCAGCTCGCAATTCTCTCTAATATAAAAGAATTTGAGGGCATACAAAATATTCATGAGCTCGGCGCACAGATCTTGCCTATTTACTTGGGTGCACCCCTAATTACCCCTAATGGCAAACAAAGAATGTCCACACTTGGCAGGAGAAACGGACGTTATGTGGACTAGCACACGTCCACAGTCAGGTTGTCTAAGCTTGTAAAATAGGGTTCGGGTGGCAGGGGGAGGGGTCGAGAGTTAAGGTTTATGTAACAGCTTAGAGTTATGATTTTGGTAAAAAAAAAATTGGAAAAAAATGACATTTGGGAATATTTTTCTTAACTACACGAGAACAAAGAAATGTCCACAGTTGGTATGGAACGTAAAGCTGTGTAGGGTTGGAAGGTGAAGGTGATGGGGGTCGGGCAGGGAGAGATGCCACATAGATGCAGTAATACTTCAGAAGTTCAGAAAACCTGGAAAATCCATGCATGGTTTTTGTGTTGAATGAATGGTAATAAAATTGTCTGCAGATGATTTTTTTAAGAAAGCACCTCCTTCAGTTGGAAATGTCTCCCACAAAGGTACCATCTTACGCTGAACAAAAAAATCATGTGGTGTTTGGTACCAAGTCGGGTTTTTCTTGTAAACTTGTGAAGTAAAATTTTGTATAGAATTCAAAATTTTAAGCTCATGTTCACATCTTTTCTTTAGGATTTCAGCCGCTTTACAACTGCACGAGGAGAACATCGAAAACACAGACCAAAACCTCATCGAAAGCATAACAGAAGTCCACAACAGCGACCAAGACACGACATTGCTTCTTCAAGACGCAAAATTCGCGCCCTCGTTAGAAACAACAACAATAGTCTTCCCGTCCTTCGAAGAACCCGAATTGATCGGCAGAAAGAGAAAACGGGAAAACACCGAGCTGGATAAATCGAAGTTAAATCCTCCGCATCACAACGATTCAGTTTTGCCCAAACAACCGGACGATATCGATAACTTCTTCAGTGCCATGGCGTGCATGGTCAAATCTTTGCCCGAGAAAAAAAGGGCAGAGATTAAATTTGAAGTCCACCAACTGATTCACAAAGCGGAGATGGAATTTTTAGAGGCGTGAAATTCAGCATGGCTGCAGAAAGCCATACATGTAGCATATTTTTATTGGGAATACGTTGAAAGAGAATTTCAACTGCCCTTGTATTGGTTATGTACAGTGAAAATTGTATTCGATCTATACCTCATTTGAGAGGTACATGTAATGAATGAGAGATGACGCCAACAATCATAAACAAAACCACGTCGCGCATGGGTTTATTGGATTGTTTGGAGTACTCCAATAAAATGGCTTGTGGGGTAGGCCTATAGCGTTGGTCCATGATTTCGACGTGGTAGGCGCTTTGCTACCGTAAAAATTGTTTACCAAAAATACTCCAGAGACTCTTCTGAGGTGGCTCAAGTACCGGGGCCAACTGCATCCCAATCAGTTGAAGAGCGTGCTGTACACTACAGAAAATTTAACGTACGCAACACAAACACTATGAGCGGCAGATTTGCGAGTAGGCCTACTCCATTTAATCGGTTTACAGTCAACTCGACCGTTTGCCAACTCGACCGTTGTGAGTTCAACACTTTCGCAAACGCAAAGGCGACTAATTCGCGAAACTGTCATAAAATTACAAATATTATACAGATAAAAACCCGTATAAAAATGATTACTCATTTTTGCAAATGAAAGGAAATAAATTTTGTGTTAAATGTCCGTGCATGCTTGGTAGCACCAAAAAAATCGAAAATGTACTCTCACTTGTGATTCGAGACGAGTTGACGAACGGTCGAGTTGACTCGCATTTGAAGTCGAGTTGGTTAAACGGTCGAGTTGGTACAACGGTCAAGTTGGTTCGAGTCGAGTTGACCTGCACCCATTTAATCCCATCATGCTTCGCGCAGAGAGGTATTGTACGTCATCTTGCTTGCGGGCTATAGCTTGCATATTTTATAAAAATTTATTAAGGTGACAAAAATATGTTATTAGGTTTTTTTGATGCATGTTATTGTAATTATCCGTTTTGTAAATACACGGCAGGCATTTGAAAGTGTTTTCCATTTTAAATCACCAAACGGTGAAAAAATTATATGAAAAAATGTATATCACACAGGTCTCTGTACATTAAGGATTATACAGCTTTTGATCGTCACTTTATTTTGGGTTTTTAAAAAATACTTTTTAAAATGTCGAAAGTACTTGAGTACGTTTCTAGTAATTTTCACGATTTAAATATTTTTATATTAAGACCTAAATTGATCAACAATACGGTAAAAAAAAATAGAAGTCAATTTTCTGAGGTTATTTAGCAATTAGCTTCAGACTTAAAAGTGAACATATGGACTCATCAAGTCAAATATACACTACCCACAATAAGACGATTGTATCTGCATGACAGACACTCCTTGTCACAGGAATAGGTGAAAGTCATTTGGGTCATTCCATGAAGTTGAGGAACAAAGTGTGACATTTCTTCATTTCCACAAAAATGGTCAATGAGAGAGCAATGAATCACCATTTATATAACGATGTTGCATGGTGTGGTGGCTTGGGAGTCTTCAGTGTTGACAAAGTGCCGCCATTTTGAATTAATAACAAAGTGGTGGTTGTGGATGTAACTTGGAAACCAATACAGTTCAACTGCTTTCACTCCAACTACAAATGTTTTCATGTTGAATATGAAATGAACACACAGTTCTCAAACTAAACAATCCTTTTTAATTTGAATTTGAAGGATTCTAGCTTAAATTACATGGTGATTCAAGAAAATCTGCTAAAAAGCACCAAATGTCACACCTACATTTGAACAAAATTCTATTTAGTTGACATATAAATTTAAATCCATGAGGATTTTGTTACAAGTAATGATATTTTATTTTTCTCTCATCCAACAGCTTGAATTTCTGAATAGTATTGATTCATGGGGTTGTCAAGGGCAAAGAAAAAAGTAAAAATGGTTGTGGATGTAACACGGAAACCGTGTTCCTCAACTTCATGGAATGACCCATTTGGGAAAAACAAATTCTAAAATTGACAAAACATCTCTAGCTTATTATGAGTAATGTAAAAGGTAAAAGGTGCCTGAAATGTACTCAGTTACGAGTCCGTTACATGTATGTATGATTTACAAAATCAAATTTGTCCAACGCATGATTGAAATGTTGCCATTGTAAAAATATGTATTGTCTTGTATTAAAATATGCATTGTATTTCTTTCAAGTTAAGCCTCAAGAAATTATGCTCTACTTAAAATGTCTTAATTACAAGAACTTGCACCTTAAAGGCAGTATACATCATTGGTAATCTCGAAAATCAGAAATGTTCACAGATTTACGCCCAACTTACATGATATAAACATGATGACCGTAGAAAACTTCCTCTGAAATGGTTTTGTCTGAAGTGCTATAGTCTTTGAGAAATGAGTAAAACAATTAGTTTTCGTCTCATGAGACAAATTCAATTCGCCCCAAAACCATTTCGCCCAAGTGTCATTTCGCCCCAAAACCATTTCGCCCAAGTGTCATTTCGCCCCAAATTACTTCGTCCAAACACTACATCGCCCAAATGCCACTTCGCCCCAAAACCACTTCGTGCACAGGCCGTGGTTCAGGGCGAAATGGTTCAGGGCGAAGTGGTTTTGGGGCGAAGTGACTGCAAACCCTTTTTTGACTGTTTTCTCAAAAGTTAGACGAAGTACGGAGCTGGTTTTTGCTCAGGTTGGTTTTAATCATGCATATCTTCAATCACACAGGGAGATAAAACTATTTGTAACAGTTTACCAATCATGTATACTATCTTTAATATTTGAATGGGTAATGAACAATTCTGACTGAAAAAAATAGAAAGGAGTGTTTACAGAAATGTCATTTTGGGGGAGAAAAAGAAAACGTCTATATTGGAATGCATGGCATGATTACTTTAAAGAATGTTACCATAAGTTTTGGTAACTTTCCGTGAGGTAGTAGAAGAAATGGACCAATAGGAACACAGCTTATGAGTCACATGTTAATTACTGTTTTGTGCGGTTGACGTTTTGGCTACTCGTCTTAACATGAGTAGTACTCCTGTGCGCGCAAAGGGCAAGAATAAATACACTCAGGTCAGTGAGAGTATGCTCTCGCTACTCCCCGACAAACGGGGAGTGTGCTCTTACTCCTGACGAGTGCCTAGCCGCTGCAGGTGATTTGCATAACCCGTTGCCACGTGAGGTCGCTGTTTACGCTGGAGTAGTAGCGCGGTGTACGGACAGCTAGCAGGCATTTTGTGGAGCCAGAACAGTACGCCTAGTAGACTATGTATGAACGCCTCCTGTCCAAGGCCAACAAGTGCCATGTTATTTGCATGAAGATGGCAGAACATGGGTGGAATTTAGGTGAATTTGCTCAACGTGTAAACTCAATAACTGAAACAACAACTCACTAAGGTTTGTTCCAGAAGGCATCAAAGATCCCGCAAAAGTTCTCAGGGTTTTCTGTGATGTTTGTCTGTATTTTCTTCAGTTTCTTTTGAGCATTATTTGTCGAGTCATGGCAAGAGACAGCCATCTCGGCTGATGGCCATTCGGGCATGCAGACTACGGACTTGCCGTTCGCGTAATGTGACCCCAGTCCAATGCACACGCATTACTCCGGAGTAGCGAGAACTGCACGCCCGAACGCAGCCTGTATGAACATCTGTCCAAGGTTAACGAGTGCCATGTTATTTGCATGAAGATGGCAGAACATGGGTGGAATTTAGGTGAATTTGCTCAACGTGTTAACTCGATAACTGAAACAACAACAACTCACTAAGGTTTGTTCAAGATGGCATCAAAGATCCCGCAACAGTTCTCAGGGTTTTCTGTGATGTTTGTCTCTATTTTCTTCAGTTTCTTTTGAGCAGTATTTGTTCCCGTATTTGTTCCCGTATTTGTCGAGTCATGGCAAGAGACAGCCATCTTAATTGGCTGATGGCCATTCGCGCATGCGGACTGCAGACTCGCCGTTCGCATAATGTGACCCCGAGTGCAGTGCGCACGTATTACTCCGGAGTAACGAGAACTGTACGTCCGAACGCAGCCTACTTTGACAGTTCTGCTTTCTGGACTGATGATATCGTTCGCGGAACTGAGAGATATGACTCAATTGAGCATTTGGCGGCTGCGAGACCAGTTAAAACGCAAGTGTCTGGATGCAGTCCGTGTATAATACCCGCGATCATCCCTCCAGCAAAACTGGTGAGAAATAAGGAAAAAGAAATGTTTGCAATTTTCTACAAAGTATTGGGAATATTGTGTCAACCCGTACAATTTGTAAATGGAATTTACTGCTCTCTCACAACGCACTGTATAATTAGTTGATTGTCACACCATAAACTCATGCATGCTTGGCGGGACTCGAACCCACAATTTGTGTAGATTGTACAAGAGGAGCATTTTGGCTTACAACAAGCAACATGTAAAACAAGCCCAAATGGCCAAGGATTACAAAAGTTTTAGCAAGTTGGAGAAAATAATGAAATATTTTGTGATTTTCCTGTCATTGCCTTATGTGACAACACAACTTTGCTCATAAATATTATATGCATATTCATATTAACATAAAAACCAAAAAACCTGGATTTTAACCCAAAACGGCTTTCATATATAATTGTTATGACTAACTGGTTAACATCATGTATTGGTACTTACCAGTCCCCCGCTCCCGAAACACTCGCCGCCCGTTCAACAGTATGTGCTGGGTAATGTACAGCCGACATGTCAGATGTAGTTTTCGGCTGGGAAATACATGTATACAAACAAAATAATTAACAAAATACCCAATCATTAATAAAATACATACACATGCGAACAGGAGGAAAAAACGTTCAAACAAATTTACATTTTGTGCGTATGTACACTTTATGGACGGTTTTGCATACAGGGATGCCAGTGGCTCTTACCTTCAGGGCCGGAAAAAAATCCACTATCATAACTGCATGTATGTGTGCACATGGACTTGCCAGCACAGTATACTGTACAGTATGTACATTGACAATATGAGTGCAATGCAATGGATATGTCAGTATGTATGTGATCTAACGACTGCTGTATGGATACAGCGCCCTCTATGTATTTCTGATCGAGTCTGGTTTCGCGATACTTTAGCCGTGAATGATTATGGCCGGGATACAGACACACTGTATGTGTGCAAATCATTAGGAAAACGTGCTACGTGCGTGTACATACATACATAGGCTGTACATACATGGCATATCCAGACATCGTTGATCAGTAAGTGAGACAATTTTCCACATTTGTTTGGACTTGAAGAGTTGAAAATATATTCTACTTATAGTTCTGGCCGTTTACTTTTCCGGCCTGGAAAAAAATCTTTGCCGGATTTCTTTTTCCAAAATAAGAAAAAGCCGGAAGACTGCATCCCTGTGCATAAAATACATGCCCCCATTTTCTCCCATGGGTGTTGAGATATACCGCATCATGCGTCATATTTTTCTCATTACCATTCTGAAATTTCGCATTCCATATTTCCAATGATATCGTCCGCTCTGCAAAACTACAAACCTTGCTTGAACTCGAAGATGAGCAGACGAACAGTTCGTGTGTTAGAGCATCCCGACAGACTAGTACCCCGTCTTCTCCAAGTGTGACCACCACACAGTACATATACTGGAGTAACAGTCGGCTTAATTCAATGCAATGCGATAACTTCTCGTCTAATGTCGTTTGACCTGCATTCACAAACAAGGATTAAAGTAAATTCTCGAAAGAAGTATCAGACGCTGTTTAAATTTAAACCTTCAGAACTTGTGGAAACAGTACAAATACTGAGATAATTGTGATGTTACAGATTTACGCAGGGTGCAGAACTCTCTAAACAGCCAATCGAATATTGCGTGGGATGCGTCATAAACCGCGCCTTCTCATATGTACACACTCTCGCGAAACACGCTGCATATGCAGGGGCGGGGAAAAAAAAACTTTTTTTTTTTTTTTTTTAACTATCGATTACTTTCGCAACTGTTGGGGTACATGGACTCAACTGCCTCATATGACATCACACGTTTGTCTGCTTAAAGTGGTTAAATATTGCCTGAGATCACACGCACCAAAGAGCATCTAGAATCCAAAATCTTCCGGGGCCTGGACCCCACGCCATTAGGGCTTCGCGCTACGAGCTCGCCATTTGATTGTCTTCACCATTTCATGCTTAAAGGGCCTGTGACATGCTAAACAACTTTGTGCCTAAACTTTGCTTCATAATGACGGATTACTTGTTCAGCAAGACATACTATTGTTCGTTTGGATGTAAAATCAATAAAAGGTGGCCTTTTTCAACTTTGAAGATTTCATTGCAATAAATCACAGACAGAGGGCGCTGTTTTGAGTGCATCACATAAGGAAGACAGAAGGAAAAAGTTAAGAAAAAACATAAGACTTCAAGTTGGACTTGTGGCAAATTGCTGCAGTTTCTACCCCCAGTTTTGTCATGGCTTACAACAGGAAACATGTAAAACAAACTCAAACAGCCATGGATTACAAACGTTTTAGGAAAATTGAGAAAAAAGTGGAATCTTTTGTGCACAGTTGAATGTGATTTTCCTGTGTTTGCCTCTTGTGACATCGTGACCTTGGTCATGAATATGCATATTTGCATTAGCATAAAAACCAAATACCTTTGTTTTAACCCCCAAAGCAAGCTCCAAATAGGATTTTTATGACTTTAACTGAGTAAAGTGGTTTTAAAGCAGATTTCATTGATAAAAATCCTAAATAAGGGGCCCTTTAAACATTTCTTATATATTTGGATTAAGTACCGTCCCAAGAGCCTAGACAAGGAAATAGACCTCCAATATGAGTTGACCAATCACTTACACACCCTTGACATACCTGGGTGAACGGCATTCCGATTGTCATCGAGGTAGCCAACTATCGTACACAACTCTTCGTAGTTTGGTGAAATGTAACTCAGCGTTTTCCAGCATTCCGTTTGGAATGGTTTAATGGACTTAATGACTGAAGTTGGCTCATACCACACTGAAAAATAGTCAAAACCGACAACAAACTGAGGATTTAGTATTAAAGACAGATTACATGATTGGAAAACTTTTAAAAACAGGAACAACAGCATTACATAACTAAAGAATAATGTTGATAAACTGCCTTGTAGAAATTTCAGCCACATAAACTCCTCAAAAAAAGTTCGGAAAGTCAAGTTTGACCGACGATTTCTCTCGTTGCAAAATAATTTTCCTTGAATTTTATATCATTGGAAAGCCCTGTTATTCCTCTTTACAATGATGTGTCATTTGTTATGATTAAGCAATTGGGGGATGTGCAGCACAGCTGAATACGGGGGCGGGTGTAAAGTGAAATGTCACAAAATGCATTGCTATTGTCAAAAAGTGCATTGACACATTCCCATCCTCCAAGCAAAAGGGGAATGCACTGCATGACAATAGCAGTGAATTTTGTGACATTTCACTTTCCACCCACCCCTGTATTCCGCTATACTGCACAGCCCCCAATTGATTAATCATAACAAATGACACATCACTGTAAAGAGGAATAACAGGGCTTTCCAATGATACCAAATGATTTAGTAACAAGAGAGAAATCGTCAGTCAAACTTGACTTCCCGAACTATTTTTGAGGAGTTTAGATGCAGTAATACTTCAGAAAGCTTTAAAAATCGATGCATGGTTTTTGTGTTAAATGTATAGTAAAAAATTGTCCACAACAAAGAAACTGCCCTACAAGATGGCAGCTATTCGATACAGTCTATTTACCTGGAACATTGTGTTGGGAGCAAAGTTTGCATACATATTCAATGGTCTCCCTCGGTATATTACCATCAATACACACCAATGGTGCTGTACAGAGCTGATTCTCAAATTGAGATACCTGGGGTTAAAAGAGAAGAGGCATAATTGTTATTGAAGGCAGGTATTAAACTCCATAAAGTATACACACGCGCAACCGATGCGCGTCACAAAAAAATATGCCTAAAATCATAATGCACGTAGCAATTTGTAGGAAGTGACGTCATTTGAACGTGATCAATACACATATGATTTATAAATCGGAAGGCCTACCGTACCATATATAACCGAACATAATATAATACAACAATTCTTGATATAGGTTGATTTTCCAAAATACAGTGCAACATGGGACTTTACCTACTTACATATTCAGGCGTTACTTGCGTGGTAATGTCCATATCGCCAAGACCGACTACCAACTGGCCATGTCTGTCCAACACACACACATAAGTCGCTGTCGAGTAGTCACTGGTAATGGCTATTCCTGATGTGTCCTTTAATGCAAATAATCACATGTAAGCCATAAAAGGTCTGTATGGGTAGGAATACATGACTAATTTTAGCCATGTGCTTACACTGGAGACATACATGTAGCTAAAAGTTCGGACACAACTGTTTTCAGTAGAACCAAAGTTAGACAATTTTTAATATGGTGTCTGAAATTTTTCCAGGATTTTGATAAAAGACTTAGGCCGGGGTCACATGAATTACAACATACCAATTTATCATAGTATTACTATAGTACGATTACATGATTTTGGGCAAGTGACCCTGAATTCATTGTAATCGGTCAACAACAAGAATGCGTGTGACTACATTGTATTACAATCTATCCCATAAGCCCCTGCGGTAACCTTCCCCATGTGCGTGCATGATTTCTGCTTCACTGTGCAGACCTGGCTTCCGGGTGACTGTTTTCACGCACACGCAACACACACGCAACACAGGGAAATGGGATGGATTACAATACAATAACGACATCTCGTAATCATGTTACAATCATGTTACAATCATATTACAATCATATTACAATCATATTACATTTACAAGAATTTTCCCATGTGACCCCGGTGTTAAACTCTTACCATGTGTGAAGACAGATCAAGAAGTAAACGTCCCTGATTATCAGACCCAACGGTTGATACAAACAGCGGGGACGCGTCAAGTTGAGAAAGACAGTCGGCCACGTTACGCCCTACGCCGCCGACACTGATGTGTATGCTACCGCTGTTCATTTTATCACCGTACTGTAGAACAAAATAACACTGCAAATTAGCGTCAGGACTTTAAGACAGATTACATGATTGGAAAACTTTTAAAAACCGGAACAGCATTACATAACTAAAGAATAATGTTGATAAACTGCCTTGTAGAAATTTCAGCCACATAGATGCAGTAATACTTCAGAAAACCTAAAAAATCCATGCATGGTTTTTGTGTTGAACGAATGGTAAAAAAAAAATCTTCTGCAGATAAATCATGTGACCTCGATTTTTTGTAAAATGCTCAAAAACGGCCGAATTTGATGGTTTCTTTTCAGGATCTATTTAGTTTATTTCAGAAAGACTTTGAGCCCAAAATATCCAAATGAAGTTGGTGTGTTCCTTTAAAGGTCTTTTGTATAATTTGCAGAATATGTGAATTCCTGGGAAAAATGCATTGTAACTGAAGAATGTTAGTAAACTAGCCTGCAGAAATTTCAGCTACGAACATGTAACTGCAACAATGTTTTACAGAACTTTTAAAATTTCTGCATTTTTCTTAAAGGGCCTGTGACATGCTAAACAACTTTGTGCCTAAGCTTTGCTTCATAATGACGGATTACTTGTTCAGCAAGACATACTGTTGTTCGTTTGGATGTAAAATCAATAAAAGGTGGCCTTTTTCAACTTTGAAGATTTCACTGCAATAATTCACAGACAGAGGGCGCTGTTTTGAGTGCATCACATAAGGAAGACAGAAGGGAAAAGTTAAGAAAAAACATAAGACTTCAAGTTGGACTTGTGGCAAATTGCTGCAGTTTCTACCCCCAGTTTTGTCATGGCTTACAGCAGGCAACATGTAAAACAAACTCAAACAGCCATGGATTACAAAAGTTTCAGGAAAATTGAGGAAAAAGTGGAATCTTTTGTGCACAGTTGAATGTGATTTTCCTGTGTTTGCCTCTTGTGACATAGTGACCTTGGTCATGAATATGCATATTTTCATTAGCATAAAAACTAAAAACCTTTGTTTTAACCCCCAAAGCAAGCTCCAAATAGGATTTTTATGACTTTAACTGAGTAAAGTGGTTTTAAAGCATAGATTTCATTGATAAAAATCCTAAATAAGGGGCCCTTTAAATGACCGATAAAAAATTAATATGCACACTAATTTTATTAAAAACCACTGTAAAAAGGTTCATTTGAAAAGGTTCTCACCATTATTTCTGAATTATTTACTGACGAAACCAGATCGACATTACTTCCACCAATCACAACTGGCCGTCTTTCAATGTCCGTCGTTTTGCAAACCTTTGTTGCACGTTCTTGACGGCGCTTTTTATTATTTTTCCCGTTCCTTATGTAGGCAAGTTCCTTTGCTATTTTACTGCCGACGTCTGCATTGTTTTTTACGAGTGCAATATCTGGGATAATGTGTTAAGGGCGAGTTTTAAGCTGAAGTCATATGAAATAAAATCAAAGGTAAATTTTATTTAAACTGTTCAACTGTACTATCGATATTGGGCGAGGTCACAATTCTGTGTATGTTACGTGTTAGTTTAATAGATCTGTTAGCACAGCGTTAATCTCGACCTTTATTCGAATATCCACGTTAACACCATGTTAACAGATCTGTTAACACGGTGTTAACACCATGTTAATTCTCTACACTGTACACAGGGAGAAGTCACAAATCAGTGTTACGTGTTAGTGCGACAGATCTGTTAACTTAATCAGAATTGTGACATCAGAACAAACACTGTGTTAACCTGATGTTAACATGGTGTTTAGGACGTGTTAGTGTTACATCTCATGTTAGTTCAAAAGATCGTGTTAGTGTAACATATCTGTTACCAGACCTGTTAAGTGAATCTGAACGAAGTAGGTGGTGTAAATTTTGATTATTTTAGAACTTTAGTAATTCTCAATAAATTGAGGTTGTTTTCAGAATAACGTATGAATGTGTTTCATCTTGCATTCTACCCACAGTTGGGACATTTTTTTGGCTCCGTGAAGATTCTGCAAATTTCAATCACTTAGTGGTTAAGCTCGTGTAACACGAACAGACCGGAGGTCACAATTCTATATTAGTGTTAGTGTTAAAAGTCGTGCAGAACCCTACCGCCTTGACATTTCCCAAGATGCCGAGTCAACAGATCCGTTAACAGAATACACTAATACTAACACGATTTCCTGAGACGCCGAGTTAACAGATCTGTTACACTAACACAGAGAATTGCGACCTCACTCATATACTGCAATTTGCGGTTCTGACACGACTTTCAACACTAACACGTCCCGTTAACACGGTGTTTGTTTTGAGGTCACAATTCCGATTAAGATAACAGATCTGTTAACATTAACACTAACACGTAACACACTGAATTGTGACCTCACCCATTGTACTATGCGTAATAGTTGACTAACATTCCATTTACTAGTATTTCATTACTTTAATATACCCGAGATAACAAGCAATTTGTAATAAAGGATACTGGCTTTAAGCGATTTTCCTTTTGTGATGCGATTGACTCTTTCCAGAACGAATGGTGTTACGTCCTTACCGCAAATACCTTGATTACTGTAAGAAAAATTACGAAAAGTTAATAGAACAACACCACAAAATGCGCAGTTCATGGCACTGGATGGCCCCCAGTTATAGCGGATGTACAGAGAAGTCCTATATAGTTACTGAATTGGTTTATAGTCAATGAAAAAGGGGCGAATTACCGTGCTTCTTTCAAAGCGACTTGGATTGCGTCTTCGATAACTTGGCCGTCGGCTGCCGCACTTGCAGGTATTGGCACGCCAATTAATATGCCACTTCCTAACGACAACGACAGGTTGCAATCTGCCAACAAAACAGCCAAAATAGTTGGTATGTGAGCATCCATTTTATCCAGTGTTGTAGCAAGACCGAGACTGGTAGTCCGAGACCTAGCCCCATACTGTGGCGAAGACTTTGCAGGCTCCAATGCTTGGCCACAACCGCGTATAGATCAGCTTTCGCGAACAACTCCGACAACGAGTGCTTTTAAGCTACACAGTTTCAGAAGCTGTAACTCATACAAGTATTGTTGCCTTACCTCACCCTAAAAAGATGCGCATTAGGTAGGGTATCGTACGATGCCTACAGCGGGATGAATTCCACCCAAATTTCACCGTTTGCATTCGACACTGACGGCGTCAACGCACATGTGCAGTACCATCAGTACGTGCAGTACCATCAGTACATACAGTACTTAATGCATGGAGTGTCGAACGCAAACGCTAAAATTTGGGTGGAATTCCAGCTGTATTTTCTCGAAAAGTAGGCATCGTACGATACCCTACCTAATGTGTATGTTTTTAGGGCGAGGTAAGGTAACAGTGTGAGGTAAGGTAACAATGGTGTGAGTTACGGCTTCTGAAACTGTGTAGTTTAAAGGCACTCGTTGTCGGAGTTGTTCACGAAAGGTCCATCTATACGCGGTTGTGGCCAAGCATCGGAGCCACAGTATGGGGCTATCTGAGACCAAGTCCGAGACTGGCAGTCCGAGACCAAGACCAAGACCGACGTCCAAGAATGCTGACTTCGCAAAATGTCTTTAAAGAATATTCACAAGTTTTTATCATTTGCTCGGAAAGTAGATGAGGTACTCCGTACTGAGCCGACTTATACACGGGTTGGTTTTTATCATACACATCCCCAATCACACTGGGGGACAACGCCATTTGTAACAGTTTTCCAACTATAAAATCTATCTTTAAGGATACATTACCTATTAATTCAGCCGCTTCTCTTGTACTTGTGACTTGAATTTGCGCATGGTGCCCGCTGCTTGGCGTGAAAAATGCTGGAAACTCGCTACCGGCACCAAATGACACAACAGTGACACCCTGCGTCTCCTGTGAAAAAATATTGTTCAACAAAAATTGCCCAATTAACCCGGCTCACTTAATTTCTACGCCTTTTGAGTTCCCGCACTTCTCGGTCTGGTTGGAGACACAGGGCTCCAGAGATCAGGGGCGGATTGCAATAAAATGGACTGAGCCACTAGTCTAAGACCGGTCTTTTATAGCCAGCTATCCAACTTAGCCAGTCTCGGCTTAGCCCATTGCAATAAACCAGTCTAACTGAAGTACGGCTGCGCCAGCCGAAAAACATGCACATCCTAACAGAAAGTGACGCAGCCAGCTATCCTTGCGGGATTTCAAGCCAAACAAACGTCCTCACGATGCTCTCTTTAAAAAAATTCTCTCAGAAACAGGAAAGGTCATATTTATATAAGAGAATATGATTTGGCTCGAGTCGGAGAAAAAAATTAATTAAAAGGTCACAATTCATTGCAGTGGGAATCACTCTGTTCAAACAGATCAACTTTTTAGACCTGGACGATATCACTGAAGAGGAACAGTCTTGAAAGCGATTCCAAAGTTATTGGTCGATCAGTGCCTTGTTATCCAGAAATTTACTGTATTCAACAAACTTCGAATCAAGAAACTGTGCTTCTTTTGCGGAGAGTATATCTTAACTTCATATCTTACCAAGTATTCAAGCGTTCTAGGAATATCCAATATAGATTTTATGCCAGCTGAGACAACGGCGATTGGCGTACGGCCCAACTCGGACAAATCAGCGCTGATGTCCATACCTATGATAAAACAAAATGGGGTGAACAATGAGTATTTTAACTCAAAATCTCTTAAACACTCTGAGCTATGAGCTATGAGGCAAACTGGAGTTTCCTCCTATATAGATTTCCTACAGGCAATCTTTGGAGATTTAAATAATTGTCATTTTCTCATGAATGGGGGCAATTCAGACGAAATAATTTCACAGTATGATTACTACCATTACCGTCTTGACAACAAGTAAGCTTAAAGATAATAATTCAGAATTTTTTTGGAGAGTAATAACCAAACAAGTAGACTACCCTTAAATTAATACTGAAGGAAATTAAAAATTGTGATTAGACTGAAAATGTGCGTTTCTTAACGCGCGTAAATTTGATGTGCAACGCTTTGATAAAAAGCGGTGTATGGAGAATTTGGCTTGAAACAACACACTGAAAACCAACTGTTTTTGTGATTCTGTGATTTTCAGCGCATCATTTGATACCAAATTGCAACGCTGTAGGACTCGAGTCCCGATTTTCAAGGACTCGGACAGTCAGGACTCGGACGGTAAGGACTCAGAGATTTGGGCCGAGTCCATCCGAGTCCAGTGAAAAAATAAATATACATCATTTAACAAAGAGTACATTATACAGGCGCCGACAATTATTTAAAGTGTCTATAGTAATTTAATTTGGGGCCGAAAGTATTTCGAACATGTGAAATAAAATTCTGAGAATGTAAAATAAATAACGTTTAATGCTTAAAATAATTTTAAGCACTCAAAATGTATCTCACCTCTCAAAGAAACATTTTTCTCGGCCTAAAGCAAACTTACGAGCTGGCCAAAGATCACAGGCACGATCATTGACACTTGCACTTGAAATTAAAATAACGACTCGGACTCGGCCTGCTGAGGACTCAGATGTTTGCTGGACTCAGGCTCAAGGACTCGGGCTCAAGGACTCGGAAAGTGGGGACTCGACTACAGCCCTGCCAAATGCATAGTTCCGAGATTGCCCAGTTAACCCCGCCCCTTAGATATTGTTGCTATGTGCTCACAAGCCATCGCAAAAAAATGGCGACACCTGACAAAGCAACAGGACTCGACATGGAAAGCACAGATTCATTAGAGAAAACTCAAAGGTATTTATGTTTTGGGGTCGACAGTTACCGTAGCACACACTGAGCGAAGGGCGAGTAATGCAGGGAGGACATATATTCATACAAATGCGCTTTCCTACCTTTGAACAGCGAATCGCCCGACATTGAAACCAAAATTCACCCGGTCACTGGCGCATACAACATACAAACTGTATGGGCAGAAAATCGCGTGATTGTTTGTGATGATTGCATCACTTTGACCTATGTGGGCGCCGTCTGCTAGCTCTGTTGTGATTGGTCGCGGGTTCGGCTTGATTGACAGGTCGGAACTATGCATTTGCCTCAACAGGTGAAAAGGCTCACTGTGAATCTAGCCAAATGAAAAAGTAAACTAACTTGTTTCTCCTCCGATGTGGACACCGCCAATGCCCCCGGTAACAAAGACAGGTATACCAGCTAGATGAGCTGCAAGCATTGTCGCTGATACAGTGGTACCACCAGTTAAGCCCTAGCAACAGCATGATATATGATACAAATATTGAATGTTTGTGATGATGGTGGTGGAAACTATTGTCCCGAGGTGATCTTGAGATGGTAGGCCTGCTATTTTTCTGCAGAACCCAAGAAATTTGTATCCGTGTAGAAAATGACTTGAACCAGTTGATGCTAGGATTATTTTTTGTTTGGTAAAAAAATACAAATTTGGTTTTTTTAAAAGAGCAAATGTGATTGGCCAAAAGTTAATACCAGGTCAAGCACCACAAATACCGACTCTTGAGAGTCATTTCTACATTAAGGCCAATGAAATTAGATTACTAGTTTCTCGTCATCGCCCGCATGTGATTTTGACCCCGCACCAAAAAATTTCATTATATCCAAATTTCATTATTTTGCATAAATGGGGAAAATCAGATGCAAACTCCCAAGCGAAAAGTTTCCATTTGAGTTGTGCAGTCGCGATCTGTTTTTTGCAGCTTTTGTGTTTATATTCAAATATATTGCTCTTTCATACCCAGACATCGCTTTTGTCATTTTCCATGATTTTGTTATCTCAACTTGTTCCTTCAAACACAAGCTACCTGGTTTAACTCAATGGAATTGATACTGGCACCAAACCATTTCTGGGTGAGTTTAGAGCCTTAATAATCAGTTTCTAAATGGCAGTTCGTGTGTGTGTAAAGGTTGTATTTTTCCTTGATTAAATAATGCATAATGAAAAAAAACCTCACCAAACTTTGATAAATGGTTGACGAGAAACTAGTAATCTAATTTCATTGGCCTAATTGAATGAAACTTTTCACCAAAAGATCATACTTAGCAACACTCCGAGTTTACAAAACATTGGTGTTTTTTGTGAATATCCTTGAAAATATACAGATTAAAAGCGCCAAATTTCAGAATGGTAATGAGAAAAATATGACAAACGATACGGTATCAAAATCTCAACACTCGTGGAAAAAAAGGGGGCGTCAAAAATGTGATCTGGACACGCTCCTTTAAAAAACTAACTTACCTGACTCAAGACCCAGGCTATATCACGACGCGACGTTTTGACTGCGTCGGTACATTTGGCCAAATGCTCTAAATCGTTCCGTGTCAATCCAATGCTAATATTTCCGTTCATCAGGGCAATCGTGGCTGGCGTGACGCCATTTCCAGACACAATGCTCTCCACTTCTTGTGCCGTTCTGAAAAAATGCGACGGTTTTTCCATAAAAACAGGAGCCAAAGTATGACATTTTGATGCATTTTTAAAAATGGCTTTTTAGAGACAATTTCTTTTAAAGAAATACCGATGCAATTTCTAAATAAGGTATTTTTGTCGTATACATTGAACAAAGATTTGAATAAAATTACTTCCTGTAATCAACAGATAATCAAATTCTAAGATATACTTCCCACTTGTACTTCTGTCGCAAATGTTGCATTTCTGAGATAAATATATGATAAAATTACTGCATAAAGTAATGCACAAAATGACGCGGCGAGCGGTCTGTGCGCAAGCGCGACAACAGAGGGCGCTGCGCGCGCACGTGAATGGTTATCTTGTGCACTAACTGAAGGCAATTTTTGAAGGAGAAAATGTGATTTTTCTACAGAAAAGCAACATTTGCGACAAAAGTGCAAGTGGGAAGTATATCTTAAAATTACATATCTGTTGATTCCAGGAGGTAATTTCCTTAAAATCTTTGTTCAATTTATACGAAAAAAAATACCAAATATTCGCAAAACACTTCAATGACCTTAATGCTAAAATATCAACGATTCTTATGAGGGAAAAAGTCGGATATGTCGGAAGAAAATCTGCAGCTGGAAATGATCAGTTTCGAGAATTTCAGTCTAAAATCTAATTACAGGTATGTGTTCTATGTCATCAAAGTAAAATAACCCGGTGAAACACATTGTAAGTACCAACAAAATCTGATAAATGTAATTCTGAGAGCATGTTAACCGAACGCTTCCACACCGATTAAAACGCAAATGAGGCTGCGACGGAAGTTGGTGAGCGTGAATAGACCTTATGCGTAGCGGCCATGATAGAGGGCAGGTTTTCATATTTAAATGATGTGACAATAGATCCACAATGTGCCTACTCGTGCATGACGCACTGTGACAATGTGACTGCCCTCTATCATGGCCGCTACGCATAAGGTCTACTGCAATATTCACATGTACCTACAAACAGTATTTCGTAAATAAACTTCTGCTGCTTTTTGCATTTTTTTTGGCATTATTTTTGCATTATTTGCAGGTTTACATTATTTGTCACTTTTGCCAACAAAAATACCCATTCAAAAGAATGGTACTGTTACCTTAGGTTGTGTGGGTAGGGCATGCCATGCGTTATAATGGTGCTCTCCAATGCAACGATCGGTTTACCAGCCGATAAAGCATTTTCAACCTCCGGCTGACACTTTATCAGATCTGAAAATACAAGCTAAAATTATGCATTCATCAAAACTTCACACACTTTTTCATCAATTGCATTACATTTCCAGTTGAATCAGTTTTGAATATTCGGCTTGAAATCGAGTAATAAATTAAAATTTAGCCTAAATAAATTTTACCCATAATTGTTAAAAACGAAAAAAAATTCCAAAAAACAACCAAATTATTTACAGCAGTCGCTGGTATAAATACCATACCATAGGCCTACATGTTCGCCACTAATTTTAGTCCTAAATCCCAGAAAGTTTAAAACTTGCAAAGTAACAATTTAGCAGTGAAAAAAAGTTCAACTTGTTTTTCTTTGAACTTTGAAGAAACTTGATATTTGTTTGTCATTCTCCATAGACTTTAATAGTGCACGGAGTCCTAACTGTCGAATGTGTATGGTATTTTTTCCACCCGCTTTCACAAAACCTGTAAAACTGCATGAACTGTGAAAGCTCATGATCACTTGCATAACCTTCATGACCTTTTATCGCATAAGCCTGAAGTTGCACACAACACTCTTAAGCCATTGTAAAAATAAAATACATTAGGGCCTAGGCCTATAACTTTGTTGTGAACTGGCTAAGCCTAAACTACTTGCAAATTGAAATTGCATTCCAACGAATCCAAGTTTAATACTACCGTACCGGTATATAAATTAATAATACTAGCCTATGCTTACTGTTTTCGATGAGCCCATGCAATTTATGACGAGGGTTGGTGCATTTTGTGTGCTGCCAGCGGTGACATAACTTCCGTTTAACTGGACAAGACCACGTCCGAGTCCAAACAGCACATCTTGCAAGAAAGTGCATCTTCACGGCACCGGGCAAGCGGGTACTAGCGCGCGGTGCGGGCCTCGCGCCGGCCTGTCATGCCTGTTGCCGGTTGCGAAGTCGTGTAGTTTGAAGCTTGCTGCCACGCACTTTTTAAACGTTTTGAAAGTGAAAAGCTAATTTTTGTAAGTTCCAGTACCAGAAGAACACAATGTACATTATTTAATAAGTTCTAGAGCTGAAAAAAACACTTTTTGCAGCTTTTAAACAGACTAACAATAGCTCCATGGATTAACAAAGTTGTTGCACGTTGCTCGCTTTGCTGTCCCAGTTGCAGCGCCACCACGCGGCGGATATTGACCATGTAGAACTTTAAAGGAGCGTGAACAGGGTTTTTCCCCAGAAAACGGATTTTGTTGTAACAATCATGTAATATAGCGCTTGGGGGATTTTGCACACACCATAAAAACACTTGACGCACCATTTTATGTTTTAATTAGCTTCATGCTATGTATTTTTACTAGAAATTTCATCTACATGTATTCTTTATCCTGGGTTTTTTAATTTAAAAATGATTAAAGCATATTTAATTTAAAGCATATCTATGGGTTGTAACAAGTCTCCCTCTGCTCGAGTCCCAAGTCAAGACCATGGTCAAACAGGTTTCACAAGTTAGTCCAAAAGTGTCAACTAACCACTGAGACCTGGGGCCAATTTCATAAAGCTGTTTAGCAAAACAAATTGCTTAATCAAAAATGTGTTTGCTTTATAAAAATGGGTTAATAGTCAAAATTTTATGTCAACTTGTGTTCTCAGCAAGAATAGCAGATATTCTTGTGAAAAACACAAATTGACATGCAATTTTGACTATTGACCCATTTTTATCAAGCAAACAAATTTTTGAGTAGGCAAAACTTTCTGCTAAACAGCTTTATGAAATTGGCCCCTGGTCTGCAAACAGGTTTCGCGAGTTAGTCTAAAAGTGTCAACTAGCAACTGTGACCTGGGGCCAATTTCATGGCGCTGCTAAGCACAAAAATGTGCTTAGCACAGGATTTATTTGGTTTATAAAATGGATTACAAGCCAAAATTATACGCCAACTTGTGTTCTTCGCAAGAGTAGGAGAATACATTTCAATACACATCACTTACGATTTTGGCTGACAATCCATTTTTGCAAAATAAAGCAAACAAATCCTGTGCTAAGCAAATTGTTGTGCTCAGCAGCTCCATGAAATTGGCCCCTGGTCATCAAACAGGTCGTGCGAGTTAGTCCCAAAGTGTCAACTACATGTAGCCACTGAGACGGGATTGTAACGAGTCTCCCTCTGCTCGAGTCCCAAGTCAAATACTGCCTTCGAGTCCCAACCCAAGTCATTTCAAACTGCCTTAGAGTCTCAAGTCGAGTCAAATCACTGAAAATCGGGACTCGATTCCGAGTCCGACTCTTTACAACTCTGGTTATTACAATATTCAATACAAGATGCGCATTACAAAAGTCTGATTAAATCTTTCAATAATTTTCAAACACCGCTTTCTCATTAACATGTCTCAGCTTACTCGATCTTTCGGTAAGACTATTTCCATTATTCAGAACAATGTCTCCATCTTTAAGAATTATATACACTTCTACACTTTTGTTACAAATCATGTGTTTTTCCGAGTATCACAAAATAAGGTTCCGTTCAGTGATATAAACCAAGCTTTTTATAAGGCCAAAAAAAAAGAAAGAAGAAAAAAAACCCGTTTAGCGTTACCGCGTGCCTCACTATTAACCCTGTGCGTCAAAGCTTTTTTTCTTCTTCAAAAACACACCCACAAAAAAAAACTGCATATGTTTCATGGCACCAACCTATCTACAGGACCTCATTACCCCTTACATCCCTCAACGCAGTCTTCGATCTTCCAACAAGCACCTCTTAGAAATTCACCGAACCTACAAGATGTATGGAAATAGAGCTTTCTCTTCCTGCGTACCGACACTCTGGAACAATCTACCACTAGAACTTAGATCACTTAGCAGTCTGGACACTTTTAAATCGCATTTAAAGACTTTTCTTTTTAAGAACTGTTACACCAATAATGCATCCGCAGCTTCATCTTATTAATTACTCATTATTTCAGTACATTGTATTTGCTCTTTCTTTCCTTAAGCGCCTCAGAATAGATTTATCTAGATAGATGGCGCTATACAAGTGTGTATTATTATTATTACATCGTTAGCGCGCGTCACTTTCAACCCTGCCTCGTCAACCCAAGCGATATTTGGGAAGCTGTTAAGTGGAATGCCACAATCTAACTGCTGATAGGGTTGAGCGCCTGACCAGCAGCCACCTAGTTGAAGCGAAATGGTTCTGGTGATTCCCTGATGGCAGCGGTAATAATGGTAACAGCGCCTTGAGCACCCTGCAGGGGGAATGCCACAATCTAAGTACCAATAGGGTTGTGTGCCTTGGCCAGGCAGCCACCTAGTTGAAGCGAAATGGTTCTGGTGATTCCCTGATGGCAGCGGTAATAATGGTAACAGCGCCAGGAGTACCCTGTGGGGGAATGCCACAATCTAAGTGCTGATAGGGTTGTGCGCCTTGGCCAGGCAGCCACCTAGTTGAAGCGAAATGGTTCTAGTGATTCCCTGATGGCAGTGGTAATAATGGCAACAGCGCCAGGAGCACCCAGCAGGGTGGACATGAGCGCTATATAAGAATCCAATATTATTATTATTATTAATTAAAAACATGCCTGTTGGCTTCATGTCAACTTGACTTTATTGCTTGGAATCCACTTACCAAAAAAAAAAAAAAGCCGCGTCACCGCATCATTTTGGGAGACTTTAACCTTAACTTATGCTAAACTTATTTTTTTTTTGGCCTAAGCCTGAAAGACAGCCTCGTTATATTCCATAAGATTTACATCGTAGTATAAAAATACAATCCTGTTTACCAGCAATATAATATTAAGCAGATATACACCACTCTGTGTATAACAAATGTTTTAAATGTTAATAAAACTTTCATTATTCCTATACCTCCATGAAGCTAAACACTTACGCTACTCACAATAAGTTGTTATTCTTATTATTATTATTTCTTTCTGGTATTCATACCAAGGATTCCTCAATAGTGCTCATTGCACTGTCACTCGCAAGCGTGAGGAAACCCATGAAGAATTAGAAATGAACAGAGACACCGGGGAATCCCCTTGCTCTTCATGAAAGAATGCTCTGGGATTTTTAAAGTGCGTTACTGTTACCTAACACACTGGACCAACGGCTTTACACCCTTCTGAAGGATGGAGCAAGTGTGGTTGAGTGCCTTGCTCAAGGGCACAGGTACTGCAGCCGGGGGAGAGGTTCGAACCTGCAACCCCAAGTTTTCACCTATGATTGCGAGTCAATGACCCGAGTCAATGACCCAAACCATCGGCCACGGTACCCTACAATTGTCTAAAGTTAGGGATGGGGTGTACACGGTTGTTTTTTATTGAGGGTATATATTCCGCTTGGATTATTTTGCAAATGATTAGACAATTCGTGGGATGCTATGGCCTAGCGTAGGGTGCTATGGCCTAGCGGTCTAGTGCATCGAACTCAACTTCCTTTGTCAGTACTAGAATGTGGGTTCGAATCCTCAGGCCGTGACAGGTTGTGGCACTTGTGCCCTTGAGCAAGGCACTTTACCATGCTTGCTCATAATAGGGGTAGAGGCAACTTGGTTGTCTCGATTCGGACTAGTTACCCCTCTCAGCCCCACTCGTATCGTAAAGAGACTGATAATTCTGGTCTTGTTTCGGCGTGAAGGGCTGGTTTCTCCGTAATCGTCTTCGGTAGCCTTTACACACAATGTACCTAGAGTGGCCTTACCCCGTGGGCCTTGTAATGGGCGACTTGCATAAAAAAAACACACAATTGTATCTGCATGACAGACACACTTGTCACAGGATCAAGTGAAAACAGTCACTTGAGGCAAACAAAAATCCCAAATTGACAACATACCGATATCCCTAACTTATTGTGAGTCGTGTAAACCACAGCTTTGGACGTTTATCATTACTCTCTATTATTTTACTGGATAAAACGATACATTCTAGTTTAAAAATGACAATAAATGCAATAATAATAGCCTCTGCTAAAAAATCTTGAAACAAAACAATATTATTGGTTTTTTTTTTTAGGTGATCGGGCTGATCCCCGATCACCTATTACTTCTGTACGGTTTCTGTGTCTATTTTTCCTTCTTTTCATTTTCTTTTTTTTCCGAACAAACGATTCCAGAGCTTTTCTTCAAAACGGTTCAAGATATCAACTTGAAACTTGGTAGGATGATCAACCCTCATCCCAAGGTGTGCATACAAGTGTGATGTCATCATGACGTCATCAGGTGTCAAATTACAAAAATTTAAATCTCAAGATATTAGATATTCGAATACTTCTTTCACAGGGCGATAGGTCTCAATGAACTGAACAAATCATACATTGACATGACCCCTGTGTGACCCCAATTTCCGGTTCAGATCGGAAGTTGTTTGAAAATGTGCAATTTTTAGCATTTTGAATTTAAATAGAACCAAAGTGGTAGGGAATTTGACCGTGGTTCTACGGAACGGAATGTTCCTACATGTATGGACTTTATAACTAATAACGTAAAAAAAATGTAAACGAAAGTTTATATGTCGTCTCATAATTCTGTAAGGACAATTTTGTTGAACGTGGTTTGGGCCAGTCCTAAACCATTTTGTCTATGGCTGATGTACTACAACAGGGCCTGCTAAATTGCATCGACCAGTTCCGGTCCCCTTCTTCGCCCAGACCTTTAACTAAAAAAAAATCTATGCATTATCATGTAGGCCTGAATGTGTTGTTTAGGTTTTTCCCCCCCGTCAACATTTTATCAGCATGTTAATTTCTGAGGCTTCCTAGGCTTTGCCAATTGATATTTGACCGTTCAAACAGGCTATATATGCCATGGTTTAGGCCACTGGACGCCGTTAAAGAAAATGGCGCAAATCCCAAACTAGACCCTTGCTTAACAATGGTCCCTGCTCGGTGAACCGAAACATGGCATGATCAGGATGTCATTTTAAAGAGGAGATTCAACCCTAACCGAGGATATCTCCCGTTAATTCATATGTGCCCTACTTTAGTTACAATTAGCAATAATATCTCGGTTTCGTTTTATTTTTATCCACCCAGTATATACCCAGCAGCAAAAGAAACGCAAGCAAAATTTAAGAATTTCTTTTGTAATTAAAGGGACACACCGGCTTACTGTTTACATAATGTAGCAATCTAGCATCCTTGACAATAATTTTTCGATGGTCGTTGTGAATTTTCTTTTTCAAAATGTCACGTAATTAGCTAGAAATGTTTAAAATAAAAAAAAAAGACAAATGTTGGGCTATACGCTTTACCAGCTGTCGCGATGTATTATGTATTATGTGTTTGTAAATAAAGGTCGCGTTCGATATGGGTCGACACGTGTTTAACCTCGATTCCTTGTTTTCCCCGACTCATCACACCTTGCATGATCCCTCAGGTCAGCGCTGACTCGAGGAAGCAACTCGAACGCAACGTTTTGGTGTCTTTAGCGCCCTCAATAGGCCTATGCTGTTTTTTCTTTGGATATTATTTATCGCCACGAACGCGAAGCGAAGACACGAAACCCTTCTCATGAAATATGTTGGCAGATTTGTGTACAAATTGGAAAATACGGTATGTACACAGTGTTGGTCGGACATTATTTTCCAACAAGAAGAGAAACCAACTGCGAATGACAAGAGCAACTCGCACTTCGCACTGGTTTCTACGGCTGGAAATACAACTAACTCACAAGACCACATAACTTTTTGGAACCAGAATCTGGTTCCGAAAAGTCACGTGACCTTGAATTTTTGAAAAATGCTTAAAACGGCAAAATTTGACGGCGTCTTTTCAGGATATATCTAATTTACTCTGGAAAGCGCTTCAGAATGTATGGGTCTATTTCGAGCCCAACAAAGCCGGTGTGTCCCTTTAAGTCGACATTGAAATATTCACATAACAGCTTTATTATGCATGACTGCATAAAGCTTCTTTGTGCTGAAAATTCCCACTCTCAGATTAGCTTTTTTGATCAAAAAATGGAAACAAAATGTTTGCATTTCATTTGATGCTCGGAATGTTTGGGGTCACCCGCACAAAATCTCGTAATCGTACCATAGTAATACCACAAGAAATTGCGCCGTCGTAATTCGTGTGACCCCTTGCCTTAGTAATTACAAAATTAGGAAAATGAGCCCTGCGAATACACCCCGACGTCCGTATTAGTACCGGACATCGACAAGGACATCTCAAAATGGTCCGTTTGGACACTTGTCGGTGAGCTGGGAGCCGACTCGGACAGCGGATGTAAGTCGTAGTTTCGTGGGTCACGTAGTTCCGGCATGTGGCAGGGGCACTTGCAACAGATGCGCTTCATGTAAGGCGCCAACGCCGCACGGACCTCTTCGCGGCGAGCACAGAACATGACGAAAACGATCACTCCCTGGAAGAAAAAAAAACTTTCGTGATAAATTATATATCATCTTGTTAAGGCGTTTCAAAATAACATGAAATTTCTCTCAACCAGACGCCATGTTTACACTGGTCCTGAGCTCGGGATCAAGATTGATCCTCTGAATGCGTCGGTGTTAACCGCAATGATTCGGAGTGCCGAGTTTACATTCTTGAGCGCGGTGCCAGAAGTTCCAGTCAAAGGTCATGCTCTACAAGTGCATATTCAGAACAATGTATGCATGCACAGAAGAATGTGTACACATACAGAATGTGTGCATACGCGCTTGTTCTCCCAAACAATCGTGGACGTTTTAGGGAGGTCTAACAAAGAGAACAATATCGTCCGCGATTGGCAAGCGAACGTCCCCGATTCGTTCCTGTACAAAACCAACGAGAGTAAGGAAAAATATACTATGTCCAAACAAAAGAGGAACAAAGGGACGTCCGCGATTGTATGTGGATTCGCACCTGTGTGTGTGCATGAGTGTACGTACAGTGTAATATGCTAGTGTGCAAGGCTGTATGAATTTTGCGCGCTTTTCCCTTGCAACGGCTGTGGAGCGGATGCGGTAAAGATTAATACTAAAGATTAATTGTTTATCTAACCGCAAACTGATCCCAAACGGAGATAGTCCCTTGAACAATGAGTCACTTCCGTTATTCGAGGGACTCTAGTCGACTACAGTCGCTTGATCGAACTTGCTCAATGGCGGCCAGTTCCCACGCGACACAACAAGGACAATGAAGGAATTGTGATTGTGAATTAGAGCGTGTCTGGGCTGAGCTGAACACTGAAATATGCCATTTCCGTGTCCATTGTTTGTGGAGTGGAAACTCTCAGACCGTTCGGTGTTGTGTCATGTGCAGGTGGCGGGTCTGTAAGTTTACTAAAAAGCCAAAAAGTCCCGGAAAATAGTAAAAAAACACCTGGTCTGTACAATCCAAGCTTGGGAAAGAGGGAGGGAAAAAAAACCAAAAAAAAACGCGTCGCTGCATCAATTCCGGAACTTCGGTCTGACCAGAACATCTTTTTTTTTTGGGCCTAATCAGCAAAATTTGTGTTACACATAACGTGACAATCTTCAGTTAATGCAATTCTTTTCCCAGAATTAGACCATACCTGCATCGAATTGGCCAAACAGAAAATGACCTGAAACACGACAGCCGCATCGTTAATCGCCAAGAAGCCAAAGACCCAAGTCAGCCCCATCAGGGCGGAGATTCCCACGGCATTCTGGAGACGTTTGGAGATCTGCGCAGATCGCGATGCCTCCTTGACCTTGAGGAGACTGCGCATGACCAAGGTGAAGGTGATGATGTTGTGGATGAGGATGAGGCCAATTGGCACTAGGAGAGCCAGGTATAAGACCAGATCGGGCTCCAGGAAGCAGCTGGGGAAGTGGGCATAAAAAGTGGTTGAGAAAAGATGCGCGTTTCTAGTTTCTATCGATAAAGTGTTCATGTTTAGTTTGTGTTAGGCCCGCTTCAAACGTCGCGCTTATGCCTGTCGGTGTAGCAAATCTCGCTCCGTGGCAGCCGCCTCGGAGTGTTGCAAAGTATGATCTTTTGGTGAGAAGATTCATACAATGAATGTAGAAATGACTCTCAAAGAGTCAGTATTTGTGGTGCTTGACCTGAGGCCAATTTCATGGAGCTGTTTAGCAGCCAATTATGTGCAAACGGAGGCACCGCCTATTTCACGGAGACCGTTTAAGCACTGCATGGCAAATGTTTGCTAGCTTCAGAGGCAAATTTGCTAAACACTAGTGACGTAACAATGCCCGTTTCCAAGAACGTGCATGCTTAAAGATAGTATACATGATTGGTAAACTGTTACAAATAGTTTTATCCCCCTGTGTGATTGAAGATATGCATGATTAAAACCAACCTGAGCAAAAACCAGCTCCGTACTTCGTCTAACATTTGAGAAAACAATCAAAAAAGAGTTGGCAGTCATTTCGCCCCAAAACCACTTTGCCCTGAACCATTTCGCCCTGAACCATTTCGCCCTGAACCACTGCCTGTGCACGAAGTGGTTTTAGGGCGAAGTGGCATTTGGGCGATGTAATTTCGGGCGAAGTGGTTTGGGGCGAAATGGCACTTGGGCGAAATGGTTTTGGGGCGAATTGAATTTTCGTAATTTTACTCATTTCTCAAAGACTATAGTACTTCAGACAAAACCATTTCAGGGGAAGTTTTCTACGGTCATCATGTTTATATTGTGTAATATATCTGTGAGATTACCAATCATGTATACTGCCTTTAAGCACGCTGCGGTCGTGAAATAGCCTTAAAGTTAGCACAACTTTTCTGCTACAGTAAGCACACGTTTTCAGCTAGTGCTTAAAGAAGCGCCATGAAATTGGGCCCTGGTCTTAACTATTTTGTTGAAAATAATCCGGCGTCAACTCATTTAATGTTGACTCCAATGAGGATTTTTTGCCCAAGATTACACGACACTTACTAGTGCTCATTCTTGTAGTGGTCAGTTGCTGCAGCCAAGGTGATTATAACGAGGATCAGCGGAGAACCTGAGGGGGAATTTTATGAAGATAAAAGATATCTTGAGTAGAATATCATTGCATTTGACAGTATTAACCACTTCTATTTGGGTCTTTCCACGGTAAAGGGGGCATTTTGGCAACACAGACCATATTTTCCAGAAAATACCTTTGTCTGATCTCAAAATAAAAGAAATAAGTTTCAGTTGTTCTGAAGAGATAACTTAGGCCCAAAAAGGGTTACAAATAGTGCGACAATTAACATGCCTTTCTAAAGACCCTGTGTACAAATTTCCAATATACGCTCGCAGTGATCTCCACTGGTCCAAATTTTGTCCGGGCGGCGCCCCCGGACAAAACCGGCAGTGGAGAACACTGGCTCGTAACCGGGACGGACACTTGGGTTACATTTTAGGCCGTCCCTGTTACGAGCGTATATTGGAAATTTGGGTTTTTGGAAAGGCATGTTGTCACACTATTTGTAACTCTTTTTGGGCCTTTTTTTCAGAACAACTGAAACTTATTTCTTTTATTTTGAGACCAGACAAAGGTATTTTCTGGAAAATATGGTCTGTGTTGCCAAAATGCCCCCTTTACCGTGGAAAGACTCAATTGCAAATCATGTATACAGGATTTGAATTGAGAATACTTACCCCAAGCAATCAAACAAGCCTTGACCATGTACCAAGTGTCGTCTTCAGGAAACACCTTGACCGTACTGACGTACATGTTCCTGGCTTCGACGGCCATCCACATCATGCTGGTCAGAGTCAAATAGTGAAGGAATGCGGCCACAAACACGCAGCCAACGCTAGACCCCTTGATTAGGAGAACAATTGAACTCATATTCAGTTGGGTATTTCGATACAAATTGGGACAAATAAATATCCATGGATGGAAAATGGAAATCTGGGCTGCGTTCCAAACACGCGAACGGTTCGTTAAAGCCCCGCCCCTATTTTTCTGTTACCTGGAATTAGTTTTATCCTTATATTATTTTTTCATTTGCTAGGGCGGCACCCCCCCCCCCCCCCCCCCCCACAAAGCCCCGCCCCTATTTTTCTGTTACCTGGAATTAGTCTTATCCTTATATTATTCTATTGAACGCGGGATGCACATCAAGAAGGGATAATAAAGGACGTGTTTCTGTCGTCACAGATCCGAATTTAGATCACAAACTGTGTCACTATTCGTTTTTTCCTCAACGTTTTTTTGTTTGTTTTTTTAAAAATTTTCCCACCACTTACACGTTCACTTTTAATTTCCTTTTTAAATTCATGACGATGTCTCTTCTGGCCGATTTTAAAAACCGCAAACGCAAGTGACGTGCGACGGGCATTCACCTTCTTTTATGTCTTTTTGTTTTGATCAGTACCGAGTGGGGCACCTGTACTCCCAATGCGAAAAGCCGTACTAACTGCGCGTAAACAAAGTACCCGACTATGTTAGACGGATTTAGTCAACAGAGGGCGACATCAGTTTGTTTTCCTTGGGAGCGGCCCGTGCTAGTGGACATGTACATGGGTCTGTCCACAGTAATGGGGTACATTTGAAAAATAAGTCAATAATTCCTTTCAGATGTCTTCAGTTTATATCAGAATTAAAGAAATGTCCTCGTTTTGTTCTCAGGAGATAACTTTTGCCCAAAAAGGTAAGAATTTGCTGCCACAACATACATTTTTGAAAAGCTTGTGTACAAATTTTCCTATTACGTATGTAACGTGGACAGACCCATTTTGTGACATTTTTTTCCGTCTTTGTTACACGCGTAATAGGAAAAATTTTGCACGGGGTTTTCACAAATGTATGTTGTAGGACTATTTTTCGTATTACTTGGCGAAAAACTTATTTGCTCAGTTTAGCTTGATAATTTAAAGATAAAATTAAGACATTTGAAGTGAGCTGGGACCTAAGATCTTGAATGTTACAGAAATGTACCCCATTACTGTGGACAGACCCACATACATGATGTAAATACATGAGAAGTATATCGTGAAAACTTGTGCAATGCGGTCGTGATTTTGCTCGGGCGTTTGAGATTTTGCACGGGCGGCACAAAATTTAGGTAGGGCAAAACCCATCTGCCTTAAACAATTATTCTCTTTGTTAAACAACAAGAATAATTTCAAATATAATTCAATCAATTTTTTCATACTATGAAACTAAAAGGTACCCCTTCCTATAACTTTGCCACCGCACCCCTTCGGTCATGTCCAAGTGGAGGTGGGGTGGTTTAAAAATCTTACCTTTGCACTGTCAATTCCGGCAAGAAACACAATGTACAACATCAACAACGATGCGCAGAAATGGATGAAAATCTGACGGGATTTCCCGGTGCGCAATTTCCTTAAAAAGAAAGAGAATTTATTTGAAGCAAAGTTTCTGACTGACATTCTTAGTGGGTAGAGTGCTGGAACATTGAGCACAAAGGTTTGGGTTCTAATCTAAATTTTACAAAATTTCCCAAATTGAATACTGCCCATGGCCAGTTTCTCAGGGTGTTCAGATTTTAATACTAAACTCCTCAACGGAAAGTCAAGTTTGACTGACGATTTCTCTCTTGTTGCAGAATAATTTTCCTTGAATTTTATACCATTGGAAAGCCCTGTTATTCCTCTTTACGATGATGTGTCATTTGTTATGATTAAGCAATTGGAGGATGTGCAGCACAGCTGAATACGGGGGGCGGGTGTAAAGTGAAATGTCACAAAATGCATTGCTATTGTCAAAAAGTGCATTGACACATTCCCATCCTCCAAGCAAAAGGGGAATGCACTGCATGACAATAGCAGTGAATTTTTGTGACATTTCACTTTCTACCTACCCCTGTATTCTGCTATACTGCACATCCCCCAATTGATTAATCATAACAAATGACACATCACTGTAAAGAGGAATAACAGGGCTTTACAATGATACTAAATTCAAGGGAAATGATTGAGTAACAAGAGAGCAATCGTCAGTCAAATGTGACTTTCCAAACTTTTTTTGAGGAGTTTATATCAATTGTCAAATTTTTCTCATAATACCATTCTGAAATTTCGCACTCTCAATCCTTATATTTTCAAGAATATCATAAAAAAACACTGCATGCAGTGATTACACCAACCTTTCTGCTTCCACATCCAAATTGGAGATTTCAAATTTCCTGTTTTCTTCCCATGGATAGTATTTTGGGAGGTATTTTACATGATTGTTAGGTTAGAAGGAAATCCATTTTCTGGAAAAATCTGGACAAGTTCCTTTAAAGGCAGTATACATCATTGGTAATCTCGAAAATCAGAAATATTCACAGATTTACGCCTAACTTACACAATATAAACATGATGACCGTAGAAAACTTCCCCTCAAATGGTTTTGTCTGAAGTGGTATAGTCTTTGAGAAATGAGTAAAACAATTAGTTTTCGTCTCATGAGACGAAAATTCAATTCGCCCCAAAACCATTTCGCCCAAGTGCCATTTCCCCCAAACCACTTCGCCCGAGTGCCATTTCGCCCCAAACTACTTCGTCCAAATGCTACATCGTCCAAATGCTACATCGCCCAAATGCCACTTCGCCCCAAAACCACTTCGTGCACAGGCCGTGGTTCAGGGCGAAATGGTTCAGGGCGAAGTGGTTTTGGGGCGAAATGACTGCAAACCCTTTTTTGACTGTTTTCTCAAAAGTTAGACGAAGTACGGAGCTCGTTTTTGCTCAGATTGGTTTTAATCATGCATATCTTCAATCACACAGGGGGATAAAACTATTTGTAACAGTTTACCAATCATGTCTACTATCTTTAATACATCATTTTAAATGAAGACAGAAATTTTAGAAATTAGTCGGCCATCTTTACTTGAATGAAAGGTATATCCCCAGCGTAATGACGAGCGCAATGATAGACAGCACAATTCCGATTTGACTTATGATATCAAGAGCTCGATCAATAGGAGTTGGTTGATGTTTCTGACCTTTGACATCCTTAAAGAAAAAAAAGAGGGGGTTGGAAAATCATCAAACATCGTAAAACATTTTTAAAATTTAAAACTAAAGACAGATCAAGGACAGATTTTTGTTTGGTTTTGTTGGTTTTCCTGAAGTAAAAAAACAAACAAACACAAATTATTATACTCTGACCGAAATATCGAGGAGGCAAAAAGATGTGTTAATTTTATCGGTTAATAGTAACGTGTATGAACACCTCTTTTGGCCAGGCTGACTGTACCAGCCTCCATAAGAGCCACTGAGGCAGGGTGCGCCTCCCTGAGCTCTGGGGTTGTTTAGGAGCGCATGTGGTCTAGTGGGTATGAAGCGGGACTCCCAATCAGAGGTTGGGGGTTCGAGCCCCACTTCGACCAACGTGTCTGTGTCCCTGGGCAAGGCACTTAATCCCAGTTGCATCGTCAACCCAAGCGATATATGGGAAGCTGTTAAGGGGAATGCTACAATCTAACTGCTGATAGGGTTGTGCGCCTGACCAGCAGCCACCTAGTTGAAGCGAAATGGTTCTGGTGATTCCCTGATGGCAGCGGTAATAATGGTAACAGCGCCTTGAACACCCTGCAGGTTGGATATGTGCGCTATACAAATCTAATCATTATTATTATTATTATTATTATTATTATTAGGAGACATGTGGTTTCAGAAATTAGATCTCCCAATCAAGTTGAAAACTTTCACAAAAATGTCTAATTATACAGGGTTACAAATCCACAATAGGGCTGTGCATTTTAAAATAATTTACTATTGAAAAATTTAGTTTTATTTTTTATCGAATATTCAAAATTCGATGCGTGAAATTTTGATAAAAAGGTCTGGGCGAAGGTCTCACCCATTAAGTTTTTGCGAAAACACATTCAGTTTTTGCCAAAAACACATTTAGTTTTTTTGCGAAAAATAAATTGGAACAAATACGATAAAATCGGACTAGTTGACAGGTATGGAATGCATAGTTCCGACCTGTCAATCAACCGAACCCGCCGACCAATCACAACAGAGCTAGCAGACATCGCCCACATAGGTCAAAGTGCACTGTCTCAAAACAACACATCACGCGATGTTCTGCCCCATACAATTTGTACAGTGTTGTATGCGATGATCCGGGTGAATTGTTGGTTTCAAGGCCGGTCGTTTCGTTGTTCAAAGGTACGAAAGCACGTATGTCATGATATGACATCCCTGTATTACTGACCCATTACTCGGTGTGTTCTAAGATAACTGTCGACCCTGAAACATGAATACCTTTGAGTTTTCTCCAATGAATCTGTGCTTTCCGTTGAAAGTCCCATTGCTTTGTGCGCTGTGTCTCGCCATTTTGACGATAGCGTGTGAGCCATAGCAACAATATCCAAGGGGGCGGGGCTAACTAGGCAAACTCGGAACTATGCATTAAAGGGCCTGTGACGTCCTAAACAACTTTATGCCTAAGCTTTGCTTCATAATGACAGATTACTTGTTCTGCAAGACATACTTCGTTTGGATGTAAAATCAATCAAAGGTGGCATTTTTCAACTTTGAAGATTTCATTGCAATAAATCAGACAGAGGGCGCTGTTTTGAGTGCATCACATAAGGAAGACAGAAGGGAAAAGTTAAGAAAAAACATAAGACTTCAAGTTGGACTTGTGGCAAATTGCTGCAGTTTCTACCCCCAGTTTTGTCAAGGCTCACAGCAGGCAACATGTAAAACAAACTCAAACAGCCATGGATTACAAAAGTTTCAGGAAAATTGAGAAAAAAGTGGAATCTTTTGTGCACAGGCCGGTCAATGTGATTTTCCTGTGTTTGCCTCTTGTGACGTCGTGACCTTGGTCATGAATATGCATATTTTCATTAGCATAAAAACTAAAAACTTTGTTTTAACCCCCAAAGCAAGCTCCAAATAGGATTTTTATGACTTTAACTGAGTAAAGTGGTTTTAAAGCATAGATTTCATTGATAAAAATCCTAAATAAGGGGCCCTTTTATAAGGAACATGACTGAACTATTCTTTTACATGAATCGGGTCTGTTACGAACCACAAGTATTGCAAAGTTGGTCGCGTGGCCGCAGTGACATGAAACAATGGCCGAGGTATTTCGCGCCAGCGTACACCCTGTAGTGGACCAGTCACCCACTTTGTCGTTTCGGTCAAAATCCCAGAAGACGCATCTAATGGACGTTATGTTCTCTTCCGGTATGCTACGAGAGGGTGCCTGACATAGGGTTCAAATATTGAAACAAAAGAACAGTTAAGCATAATATACAGTTGAACCTCGATAATAACAGTGCTGCAAATACAACATTTAGCTTAAAGATAGTATACATGATTGGTAAACTGTTACAAATAGTTTTATCCCCCCTGTGTGATTGAATCATGCATGATTTTATTGCTTGGAATTTACTTACGAAAAAAAACCAAAAAAAAGACTCCCTGGCTGTTGCAGTACACTTTGTCACGGGTAGGCTATGTTTTTGCATGGAGGAAGGTTTTTTTGCAACAATGCCCCTGTATTTTTGGCAGTAAATACTGTTGGCTTTATATCAACTTGATTTTATTGCTTAGAATTTACTTACGAAAAAAAAAAAAAAAAAAACCCCAAAAAATCACTGCATAATTTTGGGAGACTACAACTTAGGCCAAACATAGTTTGTTTTTTGTGGGCCTAACATTATTTAAAACGCACTGCAAGTGATCACAATATGAAATCTAATCCAGTAATTGGCCTGGAAACCCGATTAACTTCACTACTTTGCTGACAAATAAAAGCAACTCACCCTAAATTCAATGATGACTGGTTCCGTCAAGTTAACAAGTGTTACATTCTCAACGGTCAGTGACACTACAGACCCCACTACCTGGAGAGTTGAATCGTTACCTCCCTTCGATTGGTTGATTAGTGCGGACCGGAATAACGTGTCGTCGGCATACACAATGAAACTTGCCAGCAACTTGGTTGACGTATTTCCTACGGATGATAAATGGATGGTATATGGGTCATTCCCAAAATTAGGGGGTCCAAAATTGTTGGTGTCCCAGTTACTCTCTGCTTCAAAAATCACCCCTCCTGATCACAAATTCTCAGTAATGGACTGTGGCCTGTGATTATAGGAGGCAGCATCATTTTCTTAAATGTTTTGTTCTCCGATTCCTGAAAAATATTTAAAACAAAATACCATAAAAGCTTATAATTTGTTCCATGGTATTGAATAGGAGTTTGGTGTCCCGGGTTACCTACGCCAATGAAAATTGGCTGTAGAATGAGTTTGCATTAACCTTGGTGCCATATTTACACACAAACATTAAATTTAAGTAGTATTTGTTGAAATAAAAATAATTATCATCTACTGAGAAACCACTTTCAATCACTAAAAACACTTGGAAATCTTAAAAAGCATGTCACACTTTTGGACCCCCAATTTTGGGAATGACCCATATATACGAATCCCAAATTAACCAATTTGACACCGGTCTGCGCACTTCTGGGTTTGATAACGAGGCTCTTCGTGTTAAGCAACTGAAGTGAACTAATGTACGCACGTGAATGCGCAATCGCTCTTAAATGCCACGCAGAACAGCACACGTACACACTCAGTCACTGTACAATACTGTATGCGTACTGCTGACTTCACAGGAAGATCCTCGGTTTCAATGCAGAAGTGCGCAGAACGGTCTCGACCGCGGAACGGTCTCGACCGCGGAACGGTCTCGACCGCGGAACGGTCTCGACCGCGGAACGGTCTCGACCGCGGAACGGTCTCGACCGCGGAACGGTCTCGACCGCGGAACGGTCTCGACCGCGGAACGGTCTCGACCGCGGAACGGTCTCGACCGCGGAACGGTCTCGACCGCGAAACGGTCTCGACCGCGAAACGGTTCCAACCGCGGAACGGTTCCAACCGCCGAACGGTTCCAACCGCGGAACGGTTCCAACCGCGGAACGGTTCCAACCGCGGAACGGTTCCAACCGCGGAACGGTTCCAACCGCGGAACGGTTCCAACCGCCGAACGGTTCCAACCGCCGAACGGTTCCAACCGCGGAACCGTTTCAACCGCGGAACCGTTTCAACCGCGGAACCGTTTCAACCGCGGAACCGTTTCAACCGCGGAACCGTTTCAACCGCGGAACGGTTCCAACCGCGGAACGGTTCCAACCGCCGAACGGTTCCAACCGCGGAACCGTTTCAACCGCGGAACCGTTTCAACCGCGGAACCGTTTCAACCGCGGAACGGTTTCAACCACAAAACGGTTTCAACCACAGAACCACAATTATTGATTTAAAAATATCGCTCACCATTTGCAGCCTGGAGCAACTCGAAAATATTGGCCGGCAATACGACAGATGCAACTCTGTCCTTCGGAATCTCGCTCGCATTTGTAAACGTCTTGACCTCCGTTCCCGCCAAGGAGCCTTCACGCGCGTTCCCCTCGCCGGGTTGCGACGACGACTGCGGCACAGATGCGAACGTTAGACCTTTGCTCGCACGATCCGCGTCTACGCTAACCGCCCTGACTTGCACGTTGTCCTGCTGAATGCTGACGCTGCCCTCTTGGCGGAGGGTCAAGGAAACTTGGTTTTCCACAGATTTGACAATGGATGAGGAGCTCGCGGCGTTCGGAGGCAAGTCCGGAGTCCCCTCGATGTTTGTGATGATGTTGTTTACAGTTTGGATGACTAAATCAGTTACCTATGGGATAAATGGTTTTAGTTTTAGAAATCTATAGAGAAACAAACTTCAACGCCTAGCGTACATCGACCTTCCAACTGGAAGCTACAAGTTGCTGTCGATGTGCGAGGCGCACAGATGCACTCGTATTCACTCATGCAATTGACAGCAACTAGTTGCAAGTACGCGTACATCGACGCAACTGACCGCACCTGGATACAACTAGTTGCCAAAATTCACAGATTTGCGTGGATTTCTCTCAGGGGATTAACAGAGCTTAACAGAGTGGAAATTCCCCGAGATCTCAGGATGGACTAGCTCAGGCTAAATGGATATTTGACATTCGTTCTAACACTTAAAATATTTGAATAGTAAACTCCTCAAAAAAAGTTCGGAAAGTCAAGTTTGACTGACGATTTCTCTCTTGTTATTCCTCTTTACGATGATGTGTCATTTGTTATGATTAAGCAATTGGGGGATGTGCAGCACAGCTGAATACGGGGGCGGGTGTAAAGTGAAATGTCACAAAATGCATTGCAATTGTCAAAAAGTGCATTGACACATTCCCATCCTCCAAGCAAAAGGGGAATGCACTGCATGACAATAGCAGTGAATTTTGTGACATTTCACTTTCCACCCACCCCTGTATACTGCACATCCCCCAATTGATTAATCATAACAAATGACACATCACTGTAAAGAGGAATAACAGGGCTTTCCAATGATACAAAATTCAAGGGAAATGATTTAGCAACAAGAGAGAAATCGTCAGTCAAACTTGACTTTCCGAACTTTTTTTGAGGAGTTTACATTATTCGAACTGTCCATTAAAAAACTGTCCATTTTTCGGTTCACAGCAGAGACAATGAACTAAAGTTAAATTTGTTTTACATACCTCTTTATCTCCCGATTCAGCACCAACGATCTTCTCCAAGATTTCTGAAACCGCTTCAACATTTCTCGCATCATCAGTAGACTTTGACGTTGTGTTGGCCAGAAACTCGGCCACTTCAGCCGCATTGTCCTCACTGACGGGAACCTGTCATTTTTAAAGGAGCTTGGTCAGATTTTTCCATAAAATGGATTTCGTTTTAACCTAACAATCATATAAAATACCTCCCCAAAATACTATCCATGGGAATCTCCAATTTGGATGTGGAAGCAAAAAGGTTGGTGTAATTACTGCACTGGTTTATGTAAATTAGTTTACAAAACATTGGTATTTTTGTTATATGATATCCTTGAAATTTCAGAATGGTAATGAGAAAAATATGACAAATGATATGGTATCAAAATCTCAACACGTCACCCATGGGAAAAATGGGGGTGTCAAAAATATGATCTGGTCACGCTCCACCAATAGAGCCTTTGCACGGCTGCCATGACAGGGGGCAGTCACATTGTCACCATGTGCCATGTATGAGTAGGTGTTTTGTGGTTCTATTGTTAGATATTTAAATAAGAAAACCTGCCCCCCGTCATGGCCGCCAGTGCAGAAGCTCTATAGGAATGTGTAAATTGTCCAAGGTATTTATTAATGTATTTTTGTGCACGTGAAGGGGCACATTAAGCAAACGTGGTGAATACATGCTGTTTGGTTCAATAACAAACAAAACATACATTTCATGCACTAGAATCACCCATTCCCAGGGCGCCTTTCCTGTACACGTCCGCCATAGCTGGGCAAAGCTTTTTCCAGTGCGTTTTGCGTTGTTGTTAAATCGAAAAGCGCGCATACATGATGCGCACAACGCGCTCTTCGCACACACAAATTCACACTGAGCCTCTTTGCGCGTAATTGCCACGAGCGTCGCTTTGAGAAAAAGCGGTATGGAAGGAATTTTGAGTGAAACGATGCACTGAAGTCACTGAATTTTGAAAACGCTTTCCATCCAAGCTAAATCTGTAGAAGGAATTTGGGGTGAAACGACGCATCGAAAACCACAGAAATAGCTTGGACACTTGGAAAATGTTTTCATAATTAAGTGATTTTCAGTGATTCGTTTCACTCAAAATTTCCTCCACATTGCTGTCTCAAAGCGACGCGCGTCGCAATTACGCGCGCGTGAAAAGGCTCAGCGTGAATTCACCATTACAACAAACACGCAAATTGTTCGAAGAAACGACACAATGAGCATCATCACAACGCATAGTAGTTCATGCACTGGCTGCGTCCTAGCTATGGTGGACATACAGTGAAGGTTTTCATGGTTATGGGAAAGGTCTATAGCGGATTTTTAACCCGGGTCGAGAATTCCTCCCCTGGTTGAAAATGTTGAACACAAAACGTTGTTTTCTTGCGTTGTGAGCCCCTATTTAATTCTGCACACTTACACCCCTCACACTGCCAATATTTATATCGTCGATCTTAGTGCCGCAACTCCGAGGTTGCGGTTCCTCCCACTGGAAATACAAGGGCACCTCCACCACGGAACAGTTCCGGACAGCAAGGGGGTGCCCAGCTGAAAATAAAAAGGCTTCGCTCTTGAACTTTGCTAAATATACGAGTCCAATGATGAGGGGTAATAATGTAAATTGTCATGGCATAATGTGATATGGGTCATTCCCAAAATTAGGGGTCCAAAATTGTTGGTGTCCCAGTTACGTACGACACTCTGCTTCAAAAATCATTCTCCTGATCACAAATTCTCAGTAATGGACTGTGGCCTGTGATCATAGGGGACAGCATCATATTTTGTTCTCTAATTCCTGAAAAATATTTAAAACAAAAGACCATAAAAGCTTATAATTTGTTCCATTGTATTAAATAGGAGTTTGGTGTCCCGGGTTACCTACGCCAATGAAAATTTGCTGTAGAATGAGTTTGCATTAAACTTGGTGCCATATTTACACACAAACATTAAATTTAAGTGGCATTTTTTTGAAATAAAAATAATTATTTTCTACTGGGAAACCACTTTCAATCACTAAAAACACTTGTAAATCTTAAAAAGCATGTCACACTTTTGGACCCCTAATTTTAGGAATGACCCATATGTGCATGTTGTTACGAAAGTGAAAATGCCACCCTTTGTGTGTTGTCAAGGTCACTGGGTCTACACTAAAACCAGTGAACCGTTTTCCTGCGCTTTAGCAATGGACGTTTCAGATTACCAGTGAATGTTTAGACCCGGTTATCCTGGTAACTGATGTCACACAATAGGGCTGCATTCGGGCGTGTACTCGTGTTAACACGAGCATACTCCTGCGCGCGCGAACGGCAAGATTAACGACACTCGGGTCAGTGAGAGTATGCTCTCGCTAACTCCCCGACAAATGGGGAGTGTGCTCTTACTCCTGACGAGTGTCATGTGATTTGTACGAAAATGGCAGAATATGGGTGGGATTTAGGTGAATTTGCTCAACGTGTCAACTGGATAACTGAAACAGCAACTCACTAAGGTTTGTTTTAGGCGGCATCAAGGGTTCTCACGACTTACGGTCTGTATTTTCTTCAGTTTCTTGTGAGCAGTGAATTAAACAGCGTTTTTGTGCAGTCATGGCAAGAGACGGCCATCTTGACTGATTATATTGAGTTTATATTTCATTACTTTTTGTATAAATATGCGATTTCTTTATGACCCAGGGACCACCGGGGTGAATAATTTCGATACAAATGTTGACAAATGTCCAAGAGTTTGGGAAATCTGGATGCAGTGAAAAATGGCTCCACGGAGGTTCAAACCGCGGACCTTCTGCTTAACGTGCAGATGCCATACCAATTGAGCTATGAAGCCAACTGGTGGTCTCGAATCACGGCAGTTCAGTTGTTTCTTACTGATTGGGATTGGCTATCACGTGAGCTTAGCAAGCCCTACAGAGGGATAAACCCTTTAATGAGATAACCACCCCTCCCAGTGATCACTTAAGATACGACCCAAACCTCTGCCCGGCTTGCCCCAATTATTTAGTATAAATATGTGATTTTTTAAAAATTATTCTGGCGTAATTTATAGGACAAGTATCTCTGCAAAGCACTGTACCATTTTCGGTGTTCAGTAGACACACTTCGTTGGATCCTACTGTCAACCCCGCTTCGGTAGCCTTCCAATTTCGGTTGCTCTTGTCCGTTTCCCTAATACACTGACCTAAAAACGAAAAGATAGTTGGTTTGCCGCATAATCGCCTCGTAAGTGAAACAACACAATATGGGAAGAGAAAAGAATCATGTGGGCCTCATTGGGTATCGAACCGAGACCTATGACACTCCAGGCAGATGCTCTACCAGCCGAGCTATGAGGCACAGTGGTATAATCCCTCAGGTTTTTCCCTAATGCCCAGCGTACATCGACCTTGCAACTGGAAGCAACTAGTGGCAACTGGTATTTCCAGCAACTGGGAGCAACTGGGAGCAACTAGTGGCAACTGAAAGCAACTAGTGGCAACTGGTGTTTCCGGCAACTGGGAGCAACTGGGAGCAACTAGTGGCAACTGGGAGCAACTAGTGGCAACTGGGAGCAACTGGAAACAACTAGTGGCAACTGGTGTTTCCGGCATCTGGGGGCAACGGGAGCAACTAGTGGCAACTGGGAGCAACTGGAAACAACTAGTGGCAACTGGTGTTTCCGGCAATTACTGGGAGCAACTGGAAGCAACTGGGAGCAACTGGGAGCAACTAGTGGCAACTGAAAGCAACTAGTGGCAACTGGTGTTTCCGGCAACTGGGAGCAACTGGGAGCAACTGGGAGCAACTGGGAGCAACTAGTGGCAACTGGGAGCAACTGGAAACAACTAGTGGCAACTGGTGTTTCCGGCAATTACTGGGAGCAACTGGGAGCAACTGGGAGCAACTGGGAGCAACTAGTGGCAACTGAAAGCAACTAGTGGCAACTGGTGTTTCCGGCAACTGGGAGCAACTGGGAGCAACTGGGAGCAACTAGTGGCAACTGAAAGCAACTAGTGGCAACTGGTGTTTCCGGCAACTGGGAGCAACTGGGAGCAACTAGTGGCAACTGGGAGCAACTGGAAACAACTAGTGGCAACTGGTGTTTCCGGCAACTGGGAGCAACTGGGAGCAACTGGGAGCAACTAGTGGCAACTGGGAGCAACTGGAAACAACTAGTGGCAACTGGTGTTTCCGGCAATTACTGGGAGCAACTGGAAGCAACTGGGAGCAACTGATCAGTTGCTCAAAAAGGTCGATGTACGCGCACTTGCAACTACCGGCAACTGAAAAAATCCCAGTTGCCGCGAGTTGCTCATGTTCTACTTTCTGGCAACTAGTTGTACCCAGTTGCGGTCGGTTGCGTCGATGTACGCGTACTTGCAACTAGTTGCTGCCAGTTGCTCGCGTGAATCTGATCACGTGCGCGCACATCGACAGCAACTGAAAGCAATGTAGATGCTCTGTGAATGTAGATGCTCTGTGGTGCATTTTAAAGCCTCCTGGGCCAACTATCGGTCGAAAATATTTTGCAATTTTTTATTTTTTTTTGTCAATGTCCGTATCAAACTCCGAACCTCTTTGGATAATAACACATTTGTGTTGCACTGACATCTTGCGGAATTATTGTCAAAATACGTTCGAAACATTCCTTCGAAACGACACTCTAACATACGTACGTACGTATCAGCATGCAGCGGAATACATGCAGGATGCATGCAATGAAATGCACACATGAACTTTGCCCCGCATGAGGCCCTTTACCGGCGGCACGGCGACAATTTACTAGTCTTATTTCAAGGCTTTATATTTGCAACAAGCCGATGTTTACAGCGAGTTATTGTGGAGATCATTGCGTGTCACTACATGCATAGACACAGGAACGGCCGCAAAGAGTCCCAACGCGCTTCATGGCGCATGTGTGAATATTCATTTTTATCTGCAGCCAATCACAGCGCAATCACTGTTGGTTCCCAGCCGGATGCTGTTTACACGCGGCTTCGAGCTGACGTCGTATAGTACATGTACGTACATTGTACACACGTACGTATATACATGTACATGTACTCGCTTGCACCATGGAGGTAGGAAACACCTCCATGCTGCGCTTGCACGCACCACAGAGCTACTATGTTGTCGAGAGCGGATCGCGTGCGTTCGGCGGCGGCGGCGGAAAATAAAATAAACGGAAATAAAATCAATGCTTACGCGCGGGGGAAAAAGCGGGGGGAAATCTGGACCATCGGAAGAAAAAAAGCGGAAAACAAAATGTGGCACGCTGAACAAAAAAGCGGAAATCCGCTAAATAGCGGATATTTCACACCCCTGTATATTCTCATATCACCCTCAAAGCCATCCACTATAATTATTTTGAAACCTTAACAAGTCACTTACCTATAACCTCAACAAAGAACGCGCAGTTCAGACGAAAGGCAGCAAACCACTTCTTGTAGCCAATCTGGTGACGTCCAATGAAAAACACATCACCAGGGACAGACGTTGAGTGTGAGTTGAACTGAGGCCCGTTCCATCCGGTTAGAACTGGTTCTGACCAGCCGACACTGGTACTAGTGAAGCCTGGCTCTGCGGAGACACGTAGGTCTTCGGGACATTTTATGCCCACAACTGAACAGAGAAAACACAAAGCCCTGTTTAAATCATTTTATTTTTGATTATTCCGAGACCTGGTCAAACAGGTGTCAACTAACCACCGAGACCTGGTCAAACAGCTAGTTTCGTGAGTTAGTCTAAATGTGTGAGACCTGGTCAAGCTTTCTTTATAGGGCTTAAAGGTGCACTTTTCATGTTTTTGGCTCTGGTTTGTGACCAGAAAGGTAAAATTCCATGGAATAAATGGCATTTGTTTTGTACACAAACATGTTGGGGCCTGCCAGGGATTCTGGGCTTGCCGTGGAAAATCTGGGTTTAAGCTTTCACTGGGACTTAAAGGTGCACTCATCATGTTTTTGGCTCTATCAACCTTTCAAGTATAAAAATAAGTCTTTCACCAACCTTCAACTGTAACGGTGAAACTACACATATTCCAGTTGCCAGAGCTGTCCGTGGCGTTGTACGATATTTTGGTGATTCCAGCTGCGAACGTTCCGCTGCCGTCTTGCCTGCATTCCAAGGTCGAATCAGCCGCCATGCAACGGAAGTCGACATAGTGAGACCCGGAATTGTCCGATATTATCGGCTCCGCCCAGTTGTGGGACGCGTGATGGGACGACGATAAAACCGGTAAAATTACGTCATCTGGACAGTTGATGATCTCTGGTAGTTCATTATCTGGGAAAATAATGATGAAAATCAGTCATAAGGAACATGGGATTAGTTTTTCGTTTTTCCATAAAAACGGGAGCCAAAATGTGACATTTTGATGCAGTGGTAAATAATTGCTTGACCAAGTTACCAACAATTTTTAAAATAAATTCTCATGAATTATCTATTTCTAAATATGTAAAATATTTAAAATAATTAAAAAGGTTAGACATGTCTTTGACCCCGTTCTTATTAAAGAAATCGCTTCGTTCGATGAAGATTAGTTAATCATCGTTAGTTAATGAAGCGTGCGTTCACATATCACTTAACGAAGATTGAACGAAGATCAAATGAAGAGCGGTACCATTCATATTAAGCGACCGCTAACAAAGATCGAATGAAGCTGTGGGAGGCCGCTATGCCTGGTCGTACATGCGTGTCGCGCATCAAGTGTCTAGACGCGCTGTGTGGTTTTTTCAGTGGTGCGTAAAAAACCACGCTTGCTGGGTGCTTTACGCACAACGCGCTTGTGCAACCAGGCCTGCCAAATCGCTTCGTCAAACGAAGGGAGCGTTCACATTACAAATTTGCTTCGTCGAATGAAGCGATCATTTCATCGAATGAAGCTATTTCGTCGAGCGAAGAGATTCTAATCTTCGAGGCGTGCGTGCACATCGGGAAATTTCTTCGTCAAATCATCGTCGAATCATAGTCGAATGAAGCGATTTCTCTTTGGGATGTTATGGCCGAGCGGTCTAGTGCGTCGAACTCAAGTTCCTGTGCCAGTACTAGAATGTGGGTTCGATTCCGGGCCGTGACGGGTTGTGCCACTTGTGCTCTTCAGCAAGGCACTTAATCACATTGTTCCGTCCTTCGGAAGGGATGTAAAGCTGTTGGTCCAGTGTGTTAGGTTTCAGTAACGCACTCTAAAAATCCCAGAGCATTCTTTCGTGAAGAGCAAGGGGAGGAATTCCCCGGGGTGTCTCTGGCAGTTTCTAATTCAACTTAGAAGTTGATAGTTATTCGAATATCTATGTTAATTGATCCCATTCCTGTAATTGGCGGTTCTTCCGTTGTTGGATGTGGTTAATAAATAAATAAAGTGAGAACGGCGTCTATGGGTCATTGTTTTGGCTAGGGTAAACTATTTGAGAAAATTGTTAATGACATTAGGGGGACACCAAAGAATTTTTCAACTGTATGGGGTACCCTTGCCGAGTGGTCTAGGTCACTGATTCACAATACTCGGGTGAAAACTTGGGGTTGCGGGTTCGATACCCGGCTGCGGCACCTGTGCCCTTGAGCAAGGCATTTAAACACACTTGCTCCATCCTTCGAAAGGGATGTAAAGCCATTGGTCCAGTTTGTTGTCTAACGCACTTAAAAGATCCCAGAGCATTCTTTCGTGAGGAGTTAGGAGATTCCCCGGTGTCTCTGGCCGTCGGCTGCCAATGGCACCACCCACCTATGTATCTCAATGTTTAGGTGGAAGACACTTGTAAGCTTCATGCAATTCAGCCTACGGGCTACGATACATCAGGCTCTTTTAAGGCTAAATTCACACTGAGACTTTTCACACGTAAAATTGATATGCGTCGCATTTGAGAAAAAAGTGACGTGGAGGGATTTTGGAGAGAAACGACACCCTTAAAATCACAATCACAAAAACACTTTCGGCCCAAGTCGATTCTGTGATATCCGACGTGTCGTTTCAATCCAAATTCCCTCCACGCTGCTTTTCTTAAAGTGAAGCACGTCGAATTGATGCGCAAAAAGTGTTAATCTCGCCTAATGTGCAGTAAAGCGCTTACCCACAACACGAACATCGAAATAGCACTGTGTTGCTAGTCCTTGAACACGATAGATTATTGACCTCACGCCAATACTAAAAGCGTCTCCCGTCGACCGGTACTCGGAGTACACCAGCACTTGCCCATTATCGTCACTGGTACTCTGCGTAGATGGCTGCCCAACAGAGAACATAACATCGAGCGTTGGACCAGTGAAGATGACGCGAGGTAACTCCCATGACACATTTACTGTCGCAGAGCCAAGAGGGGTGTACGAAGTCAAACTTGTCGGACAGTCGAGACCAACTCCTGCAGAACCAAAAATACGATCGTCCACCACAATCAGAATATTTTCTTTGCTTAATAAATTTAAAGCCTCAATACTGTAAAAGCTGAAATATTCGCGGTGGTTTTATTTTCGCGCACCAGACAGAGCCCGCGAAAATAACAACCCGCGGAAATATTGTTTGCAACAATTGTGGCGATCCCTGAAACAAAAGGTCGGCAACCCGATACAATACTAATCAGGTCATGACCTTGTTGTACTGTACTTGACACGTGTTGCATGCCCCTAGCGCACCTATAGCTAGCTGTGTACACTTCACGTGCCTATAGCTGCACACAGCGCACACCTCGCTAGACTGCAACGTGCAATCACCCAGGGCAATCACCTCATCATGCGTGTTTAGGCTTGCCTATTAAACTAGGTCCGGTCGCACACTGTGTGAGCGCTACTGTGCTTGGTAACTTACGAATGACGCGCTGTATTATTTATTAATCGATGGTAGGCCTGCATTCTTGAAAGTGTTTTTCTTACTAAATGTAATTTTAATGAGGCAATTCTGTGAATGTTAAGGTAACATAATTTCCATCCGCGAAAATAACAACTCGCGAAAATGTCAGTGATGTTGAAATGCGCGAAAATATCTGTACGCGAAAATATTGGCTTTTACAGAACATTATTTGCAGAGTTGACAAGAAAAACCCGACTAGAAATGTTTTCTTCCCATGGATAATATTTTAAGGAAGGTAATTTATACGATTGTTGAGTTAGAATAGAATCCATCTTTGGGAAAAATCGGGTCACGCTTCTTTAAAGGCCCTGTAGATGATCTGTTTTTGAGCGATTCTGTGAATAAAACCATTATAAATCAAAAGAAAGACATCAACAAACTCATCCGAAGAAATTTCAGCTTTGTCAAATGTACCACGTTTAAAAAAACCATAAAAATCCATATGCGTTTTTCTGGTCTTGGCGGGGTGTTTTAAATATTCGTTCTCAGTTGATTGGGTACTATGTGGCTTGCGTCATGCACTCTGTGGCGCACATCATATACTGCGTGTGCGCGCGATCCATAAAAATGCATCGCGTTGGAACACGCACACGCAGTACACAGCGCCCACGCATTTTGGACCGCGTAGATGCGAACCAAAAATAAGTAAATTGTTTGCAAACGATCTCAATAATTTCATCTTTACGGATTATTTTCTGGTAAAATTATATCATTTTGAGCGGAAAACCTTTCATTGGGTAGTTGCTATTAATTCAATCTTTACTTTCATAACTTTTCCCCTGTAAACTTGTCGATTACTTTTTGGGGTCATTGCAAATGATACACTGGGCCTTTAAATACAAACCTGAGATAGTCACGGTAAAGTTGCACGTTGCGGACTTTCCAAGGCTGCTTGTGACTGTGTATGTTACGACCGTAGTATCACCGACTGCGAACATGTCACCGGGCTCGTGAGTGGAACGCAGGTCCAGGGGTACGCTGCTGCTGGTCACCTGCGGTTCAGACCATGACACTGAGACCGATGAAGACTGGGTGTCAGACTTCGTAGAAATGTCGTCGGGACAACCACTGACGAATTGCGGGGTTTGGGCTGTTAAAATGAAAACAAAGATTTTGTACCGTCACAGATACCATCATAGAAATGCTCTGAGGGAGTATACCACCGTGCCTTATAGCTCAGTTGGTAGAGCTTCGCCCTGTAAGTCAGAGGTCTCGGGTTTCGAATCCCGATAAGGCCCTTACGATTTTTTTCTCATCCCAAGTTTGGTTGTTTCATTTCAATGGTTTTCAGGCACCATACCAGATGTTGTGTTCGTTACTTTGCCAAGTTGCGCCACCATGCAACACCGAGAGAAAAATTGTGTTCATAGGGAATACCTGTGGGAGTATACCACTGTGCCTTATAGATCAGCTGGTAGAGCGTCTACCCAGAGAGTCAGAGGTCTCGGGTTCGAATCTCGATATTAGGCCCTTACTATTTTTCTATCATCCCGAATAAAAACTGTTAATCCGTACCTATTTGGCAGTTAATGCCATCGAAGCCTTTCGCACATACGCATTCATAGCTAGTTGCGAACTGCCGACATAAACCTCCATTCATACACGGACTGGAATCGCGACAGCTGTGATCGGTCCCGTTGTCTGGAAAAATGCGGTAAATATTACGAAAATTACTACATTTTTAGTAAAACATTCAACATTTAGCTAATCAAAATTGCATAAATTTATACACTCTTCCAAAAACGAAATGTACTTTGACTGAAAGAGGTGTATGAACACCTCTTGTGGCAAGGCTGACTGCACTAGACTCCTTAAGAGCCACTGAGGCAGGGTGTGCCACTCTGCTTGAAGTGCCTCTCTGAGCTCCTGTTCAGGAGATGCGCAGCTCCAGAGATCAGCTCATCCAGCGCAGGTTTAGTCAGGTTGAAAACCCAACAAGATTGGTTTTCTGAGAGCCCGTAACTACAGGATTTTCTTTGCACACAGGGGCCGTCCAAATGTTATCAACATGTTTCTACAAAGCGTAGGAGGGGTGAGGGGGGTGAGGGGGAGGGGTGAGGGGGGTGAGGGGGAGGGGTGAGGGGGGTGAGGGGGAGGGGTGAGGGGGGTGAGGGGGAGGGGTGAGGGGGGTGAGGGGGAGGGTGTGAGGGGGGGAGGGTGTGAGGGGGGAGGGTGTGAGGGGGGAGGGGCGCGTTGAGAGCGGCGTAGAGGGAAAGTCGTTTACGAGCCCATACTGGTTTATACAGCTGGTACTCATCCCCGGTTTCCATAGCATAGAGTGACTAGGAGCATTGCTACTCCTCCTGGATGGGATGCCAGTCCATCGCAGGTCTACCCCCAGCAAATAACTTGGGTTTCCCCAACCTAGTACCCATCTATACATCTCGGTGGAGAGAGAAAACGTGAAGTGAAGTGTCTTGTCCAAGGACACAACGCGGTGCAATGACCAGGTTTCGAACCATGGACTTCTCGACCGAAAGTCCTACACGCTATCCACTAGGCCACCACGTCTCCAACGAGGGCAGCGTAGAACTTTACTGTTTTTTATAATAAGTAGTATTTTGGGGGTCTTGAAAAATACTACTTTCTGTAGAACTGTGAAAATGTTGACAACATTAGACAGCCTCTTTTAATAAAGAAATACTGATATATACTAAATGTTAAAAAAGTCGTTAAAATGTCGTAAAAAATGTACGCCATTCGTTACGCTTATTTCTCATGCCTGTAGCTAATTAAGCAAGTAAACTAAAACAAAATTACTGTACAATGTTAATGTTGTTGTGTATACAACAAGTGTAAGAGAAAATAACAGTGTTATTTCAACCGCATGTGGGTCGATCTTTCCACAGTAAAGGGGGCATTTTGTCAGCACAGACCATATTTTCGAGGAAATACCTTTGTCTGGTCTTAAAATAAAAGAATTAAGTTTAAGTTGTTCTGAAGAGATAACTTAGGCCCAAAAAAGGTTACGAATAGTGTGACAACATGCCTTTCTAAAAACCCTGTGTACAAATTTGCAATATACGCTCGCAACCGGTACGGACACTTGTGTTACATTTTTATAGGCCATCCCTTTACCGTGGAAAGACTCATTTAAATTTATTTGTCAATATGAAAATTGCTGGTAGCTTGCAAATGTTCGTATAACAGTGGAATTGTCACTAAGATCATGAGAGTTCCTTTGCAAAAACGGAAAGGTGGCTTTCAAAATATCTCATGTACCTCAAGATTTTCTGTTGTGCGTTTCAGAAAATACCCAGCAAAATGCAGCTCTGAGGCATTTAATTAGTAGAAGTGACTTGGTTTTAGCAATTTAATATTTTTTTTACTTTTTCGTGGATATTTTCTAAAATGTGCAACAAAAAAATCACGAGGTACATAAAAAATATTAAATGGGGCTTATCTGTTTTTTGCAAATGAAATCTTTATTGTTCATACCCTGATAAATGTGAATTCCGCCGGGTTGCTGAAAACTGCTGGAGCCGAAATTTGTAATGATCTTTCGCGGTACGTCCACGCGAATAACACTCTGCGCACGCCAATCGGTCCAGTAGACGAAACCGTAGTGAAAGGCCAAGTCGTACGGATGAACATTAAATACAGTGAGGTCTGCGATTATGGTGCGATTGCGGCCCAAGAGATCTGAGAATTCTACCTGGTCGTAAAATGCATCGCACCAGTACAGTCGGCCTCCTGAAACAAATAAATAAAAAGAAGTTGGCATCTGTTGTTAGACTGGAGCTATTTCCACAAACTTCAATCTATACTGAAACGCAAAAGAAACTTACCACTTGTTTAAAATGTAATGAAATTGTAACAGTTCAAAATAAAACAAACCAACAATTGCTAATTGAAACATTGGCATTTTATAGATGACATGTGAAGTTTTTGACCAAGATACACCATCTCATCAGTTTGTTCTACAGTAAAGAACAGAAGAGGGTGCAATGTCAGTCCCCTTTTAATAGCGTGTGTGGCCACCATTGATTTGGATACAGGCAGTGCATCGTCGGCGCATACTGCCTTGACTGGCTTGGCACGTTGCTTGAAATGCCCATTTTCCACTGGCCTTTTTAAAGCCAACATCAAGACATCACGTGCAGCTCATTACAATCATCCCAGAGACAAACCTTGTACGTCCAACGCGAGCCCATTTGGGAACTGAAGATTTGTATTAACGAGTATACTACGATCGGAACCGTCGATTCTAGATCGCTCAATCCTTGGGTTGCTTCCCAGGTCAGTCCAGTACAAGTAGCTGAAATTATAAGAAGTTATGCACAAAACAAAGTATGAGAGGAAAAAACATATGTGACCTGTCACGACGAAATGAACGTAAAGTCGTAATTTTTGTATTTTTGAATTCAGCAGAATAAAGAGCTTTCCAATGGTATATAACACATAAGGTAAAACTTGAAGAAGTGGTCGTGTTCAAACAAATATTTCAAATCTTCAAACAAAATTTCTTACGGGGCATTCACACTGTTGCGGAAAAACGGCTTTGCGAGCGCCTGTGCCATTGGTTTGTACAGGAGCTGGTTTGCCACTTGTGCGCGGCCTGTCGCGACGTGCAAACATTTTGAGCTGGGGCAAAGTTGCTGAACTTTGACCGCGGTGCGCTGACCTTTCCAACGTGCAGCCAATGAGGTATGAGAGAAGCCCCAAAGTTACCTGGATTTAATTTTCTATTTTGGAAGATCAGTGATTCGGAGCTCATGCAATGCGGTAAGCACCGCGCACAGAGGTAGTTTTTTCACGATAGTGTGAACACCCCTTTACGGAGAAAGCTATCGTCAAAATTAGTCTGAAATTGATTGAATAACACTAAAAATTTGGAATCAAATAGAATAAGAGTAAGGCCCGCTTCAAACGTGGCGCTTATGCCGTGTCAAATTAAATTCAACTTGGCACGACGTTGGCACGATGTTAGCACAGGGGTGGCTTCAAACGTCGAACTTAATTGCAAACTCCCAGTCGAGCTTAAATACATCCAACATGGCGGATGAGTATTGTGCACGTCATGGACGTTGTACACGTGCGTTTTCCATTCTGTCCATTGTACGTCGCCATTTTATTATTTTGATGCACTTGTTTGTTGGTTATTTCTTTACTCACATACGCGCTGCGAGCATGCGCATTCCTAGTTGTGAACAAAATTGCGGACCAACTACGAACTGGAATTAAATTCGACACGGCAGAAGCACGACGTTTGAAGCCAAGCCGTGCTTGTGCCGCACTAAATAGAGTTAGCACGGCAGACCCTGTCGAGCTCAAATCTTCTGCCGGGTCGAACTCATTTTGCCACGCCAAATGGCTTCAAACGTCGTGCTTGTGCCATGTTGAATTAAAAAAAAATTAAGTTTAATTTAATTCGACACGGCATAAGCGCGACGTTTGAAGCGGGCTTTACTCTTTCCAAATATTACAAAACCCTAAAATTGACCTCCCCTTCAATTTCTGACTTTAAACCGTCGTTATAGGAAATAGCAGAGTGCAATGTTACGCTTATTTGGTTGTGACATCAGGATTTGACCTGGAGACCTCTGGCAGATGCTCTACCAGCTCAGCTATGAGGCAAAGTGGTATACTCCCTCAGGTTTTCCCCCAAGACTTCCGACACACTGGGTAGTTGCTCTACCAGCTCAGCTATGAGGCACAGTGGTATACTTCCTCAGGTTTTCCCAAGACCTCTGACACACTGGGTAGATGCTCTACCAGCTCAGCTATAAGGCACAGTGGTATACTACTTGATAATTTAAGAAAATCCTGTTTCCTCTTAAGAAGAGTATAGATTTCATCACAAAAATGACAAAAACAGAAAATTGTTGATATGATATTCTGACGAAAGATCCTGAAAGACCAAAAGAACCAACCCGTTTTGAGGGTCGAGGACAATCGCTCGTGGCTGAACTTCGCTGCGGGAGGCGTCGGCAAGGTTTTGAATTACAAATCGGTTTTGACCGGTCAAAGTTGCTCGCTCAATCAGATCGGTTCCGGAATCGGTCCAGTACATAATGCGGTTTTCTGGGTCCAGAGCCAGACCTTCTGGGACTAAAGAAGACAAGGGGGAGGGGAGTCGAAGTCCAAATTAACATTTTTATGGCAATTTTTTTTATGAAAACGATACATTTTTCCCTTTCGTTGTGACACTTCTGGAGTTGATTTTTTTTTTTAATACTCGCCGTCAGAAAACAATTACCCTCAAACCACTCGTGGCCGAGTGGTTTGGGTCATTGACTCGCAATCGTAGATGAAAACTTGGGGTTGCGGGTTCGAATCTCCCCCCGGCTGCGGTACCTGTGCCCTTGAGCAAGGCACTCAACCACACTTGCTCCATCCTTCAGAAGGGATGTAAAGCCGTTGGTCCAGTGTGTTAGGTAACCGTAACGCACTTTCAAGATCCCAGAGCATTCTTGCGTGAAGAGCAAGGGGTTTCCCCGGTGTCTCTCGCCATTTCTAATTTCTAATTCTTCATGGGTTTCCTCACGCTTGCGAGTGACAACTGCTATGGGCACTTTAGAGGAATCCTTGGTATGAATACCAGCAAGAAATGGCCTCATGAATTTAACAGGTAGAACACATGATTGGTAAACCGTTACAAATAGTTTCATCCCCCTGTGTGATTGAAGATATGCATGATTAAAACCAACCTGAGCAAAAATCAGCTCCGTACGTACTTCGTCTAACTTTTGAGAAAACAGTCAAAAAAAGCTTTACAGTCATTTCGCCCAAAAACCACTTCGCCCTGAACCACTTTAACTACTGCCTGTGTATGAAGTGGTTTTTGGGCGAAGTTTTAAAAGTTTTCCAATTTTGTTATTGTCTTTAAGGTCACCAAAACTTACCTTGTACGTCGGCGATAATCTCCAAGCCTGTCCCATCTAAGAATGCTCGATTGATGGTCGACAAATCAAAGTCTGTCCAGTATATCATACCGTCAACAGGGTCGTAGTCAATGGCGACAGGTTGACTGATATTGGTGTGGTTGTCGGATCCCGGAATTAGGGTGAAAATGAAGGTGTCCGTTGGGGCGACGAATATCCCAGGCGGTATTTGGTTTGTGGCGAACACTAGATCGTACGGGCCTGAGGAAAAACATGTCAAAATGTCAAATTTGATCGTAATGGACGTTTCAAGTGGTGTTGAGACTTAAAGGAGCTCAGTGGTATACTCCCTTAGGTTTTCCCCAAGACCTCCGACACACCAGGCAGATGCTCTACCAGCCAAGCTATGAGGCATAGTAGTATACACCCTCAGGTTCCCCCCAAGACCTCTGACACACCAGACAGATGCTCTACGAGCTGAGCTATGAGGCACAGTGGTATACTCCCTCAGGTTCCCCCCAAGACCTCTGACACACACCAGGCAGATGCTCTACCAGCTGAGCTATGAGGCACAGTGGTATACTCCCTCAGGTTTTCCCCAAAACCTCTGACACACAAGACGATGCTCTACAGGATGAGCTATGAGGCACAGTGGTATACTCCCTCAGGTTTCCCCCAAGACCTCCGACACACCGGACAGATGCTCTACCAGCTAAGCTACAAGGCACAGTGGTATACTCCCTCAGGTTTTCCCCAATACCTCTGCCACACCGGGCAGATGCTCTACCAGCTGAGCTATGAGGCACAGTGGTAATACTCCTTCAGGTTTTCCCCAAGACCTCTGACAGACCAGGCAGATGCTCTACCAGCTGAGCTATGAGGCACAGTGGTATACTCCCTCAGGTTACCCCCAAGACCTCTGACACACCAGGCAGATGCTCTACCAGCTGAGCTATGAGGCACAGTGGTATACTCCCTCAGGTTTTCCCCAAGACCTCCAACACACCGGGCAGATGCTCTACCAGCTGAGCTATGAGGCACAGGTGGTATACTGCCTCAGTTTCCCCCAAGACCTCTGACACACCAGGCAGATGCTCTACCAGCTGAGCTATGAGGCACAGTGGTATACTCCCTCAAGTTTCCCCCAAGACCTCTGACACACCGGACAGGTGCTCTACCAGCTGAGCTATGAGGCACAGTGGTATACTCCCTCAAGTTTTCCTCAAGGCCTCCAACACACTGGGTAGATGCTCCACCAGCTGAGCTATGAGGCACAGTGGTATACTCCCTCAAGTTTTCCCCAAGACCTCCGACACACCGGACAAATGCTCTACCAGCTGAGCTATGAGGCTCAGTGGTATACGTGTACTCCCTCAGGTTTTCCCCAACACCTCTGACATTCCGGGCAATTGCTCTACCAGCTGAGCTATGAGGCACAATGGCATACTCCCTCAAGTTTTTCCTAAGAACCAAACTTCCCTCTCAGCGTTGCATGCATGCGCAACTCAGCACTGTGCAAGGTTTCAACTTACGTCTCTTCACGTCGCAAGTTGTTCCCCTGAACTCGGAGGGGCAGCTACACGTAAAACCATCCGATGATCCTTTGCATGTTGCGCCATTCTTACATGGACTGCTGTTACATGGGTCATCTATTGAGACAAGTACAAATTTACACTTCTACTACGGGTCAAAAAAGAAGAAGAACATGTCCCACTTTTGATCGTAAATAACTTTGTCATTTACCAACGGATTTAAACCAAAATTTCAGATCATGCAAAGAAGGCCTGACAAATTTTATTGCGGGACTTGCATCAGCTTTTTCCAATAGACCGTATTGAATAGCCACCATTTCGTGGGGCAGTTTCTTTGTTCCTTGAGGACATGCATGGTTTGCACATATTGTGCTTCCATTGTTGAACGGTTTTAAGTAACAAAATGTGCCCCACGAAATGGCGGCTATTCGATACAGTCTATATGGTGAGATTTAAAGGCCTTACGAAAAAAAACACCTCAATTTCAGAATCTGTTATCTAGTCACCCCGTAAAGTAAATTCTGATTTTTAACCAGTAAAATTTGGCAACTGCGTGCTTTACACTTGACAATTTGAGGTACCAGGCGAAGTGCTTATTTGCGTTTCTGCGGGCCACAAGCGAAGTTGGCATGTGGGATTTATCATCCATATTGTATACGGACCAAACTCGATCATGTAGATAGATGTTTCTCTGTTTTCTATTCATAAAAATCAACCAACTAGCATGGGCATGATGGGTGTTGACTGAAATAGTAACGACCATTGATCGATCCATGAAGGTAGAGGGTTTTTTATAATGAAAATCATCTTGATAGTATCGTATATCGCGATTGTCTACATCGTTCAGACACGAGTAATATTCACTTCCGGCAGTCCGTAAAGACGTACTACCTACCACACAACTTAACAATGTTATAGATGAGTTTCGGTGCCGATGTGCAGCTCGGTACGTAGGACGTACGTCTCAAAGACTGGCGGATCGCAGTAAACAGCATGTTCCATCCTCCATCCGCAGCAACTTGCCTGCTTCCCGCAAACAGCCGCGCATGTCTGCAAGAACGCATTTGCTATAGGACAACACTTGCTTGATCACCCGGTGTGCTCAAAACAATACAGCGAACAGCAGTTCCCTGTACTGGCCAGAGCACGCAGTATCATGCATCTGCACATGCTCGAACCCACATACATACATACACTTCACTAAACTTGTGTTATGCCGCCAGAAATAATTTGTTCACACGCTACATGTGGTCTAACTGCGCATGTGCAGTAGCGTGCTCCCTGCTGTTGTCAGCTGACTAATCAGCGTGCAGCATTCTGAACACGTCGTTCCTGCTTTCAGCCTTATATTATATCGATAGCGTACCCTCGCCATTTTTGCGTTTTGCTTTGAGAATTTGAAAAGCTTTAGCATGTCTTTGTCGTTACTTAATTCTATATTCCAATTTTGCAGTACAAAACACTTATTGATTGTCTTTCTGCGATTAATCTCGATGGTTAAAATTGGCCATCGGCAAAAGCTTACACTGCCTAACATGATTTCTATCGTAACTTATGAAAAATGGTGCATGTGCACTTCAAAATTACGAACAAGTACTTTTGCTTTCAGTATATGCTTACATAGACAATAAAAGGAATAGGGGTAATTCCCAAAATAAGGGGTCCAAAATGTTTGGTGTCCCAGTTACGTACGACACTCTCTGCTTCAAAAATCACCACTTATGACCACAAATTCTCAGTAATGGACTGTGGCCTGTGATTATAGGGGGCAGCATCATTTTCTTCAATATTTTGTTTTCTGATTCCTGAAAAATATTAAAAACAAAAGACCATAAAGGCTTATAATTTGTTCCACGGTATTGGATAGGAGTTTGGTGTCCCGGGTTACCTACGCCAATGAAAATTGGCTGTAGAATGAGTTTGCAACCTTGGTGCCATATCTTACACACAAACATTAAATTTGAGTGGCATTTGTTCAAATAAAAATAATTAGTTTCTACTGGGAAACCACTTTCAATCATTAAAAACACTTGGAAATCTTAAAAAGCATGTCACACTTTTAGACCCCTAATTTTGGGAATTACCCATAAAATAATTCAACCTGTCAACATCTTTGGAAAAACTCACTGAATATTTCGCAGACGTTCCCAGAGTATCTGTTCCGACACTGACAGAAATAACCACCGCTGTTTGTCGTGGATTGCAGGCAGTTTCCGCCATTGCGACATGGGGAAGCCGTGCAGGGATTGGCTGAAATATTGACACAGAAAAACGGTACTCAGAATTTGAGCTAGCATTTACAAGTTGGAAGGACAAAGTTAAAAAAACATGAAATTTCAAAATCAATTTTCTCTGAATTTTGTATAATTGGAAAGCCCTGTTATTCTTCTTTACAATGATGTGTCATTTGTTATGATTTTAATTCAAAGATAGTATACATGATTGGTAAACTGTTACAAATAATTTTATCCTCCTGTGTGATTGAAGATATGCATGATTAAAACCAACCTGAGCAAAAACCAGCTCCGTACTTCGTCTAACTTTTGAGAAAACAGTCAAAAAAGGGTTTACAGTCATTTCGCCCCTGAAACACTTCGCCCTGAACCACGGTCTGTGCACGAAGTTGTTTTGGGGTGAAGTGGATTTTGGGTGAAGTAGTGTTTGGACGAAGTGATTTGGGGGTGAAATGGCACTTGGGCGAAGTGGTTCAGGACGAAGTGGTCCAGGGCAAAATGGTTTTGGGGCGAATTGAATTTACATATCGCGTGACGAAAAATAATTGTTTTGCTCATTTCTCAAAGACTATAGCACTTCAGACAAAACCATTTCAGGGTAAGTTTTCTGCCGTCATCATATTTATATTGTGTAAGTTAGGCGTAAATCTGTGAACATTTCTGATTCTTCGAGATACCAATCATGTGTATGTATACTGTCTTTAACTCACGCAATATGCAGTTAGTTCCATCTAGTCCGTCCATACAGACACACTCGTATCGAGTTTCAAATTGACGGCACCGTTCGCCCACTCCGCACGGCATCGAATCTATGCAACGATGATCGCTGAAAGTATCTGCATAGAAACACAAAATTACATGGAGACACAAAGGGAAGACTCCGAAGCGCTGTACCCTGGGGCTATTTCTCTGTCCGACCATTGGTTGCAAACAGCTGTTGTTTACATTGTGTCACTGGGCCAGAAGTAGGATGATTGATAGCTTCTATTATGCAGGGTACAGAAATGAATGGGGCTTGGCTGGGGGTCCAGATTTCCCAGGGTCGGCCTGACATTGAAGTTGACTGTAGAAGCTTAAAGTGTGGAGTTTGATTGAGAATTACATAGAGTTTGAGCGGAATTGGCACGATGTTATCATCGATTATCTGAAAGGAGCATGTCCAGATCACATTCTTTAGCTCCCCCATTTTCCATGGGTGTTAAGATTTTGATATGTCATATTTTTTTATTACCATTCTGAAATTTGGCACTTTCAATCCGTATATTTTCAAGGATATTGTCAAAAAACCACCAATGTTTAGTAAACTAATTCATCCGTTCCATAAAGCAGTGCAGTAATTTACACAAACCTTTTAGTTTCCACATCTAAATTGCAAATTTCTTGTTTTCTTCCCATGGATAGAATTTTGGGGAGGTATTTTACATGATTGTTAGGTTATAACGAAATCCACTTTCTGGAAAAATCTAGACAAGCCATTTAAGTTGCTTACCAGTATGCATGTGAATTCCACCTCCCTTTTGGAAAGTCTCGGATCCGAACTGCGTCACCTCTTGGATAGGTGAAAAAGTTAGTCGGAGAATTTGGGTAGATTGCCAGTCGGTCCAGAACAGCTCACCCCGGTAGAATGCGATGTCAAAAGGGTGAATTCCGTACGAACTCAAGTCCGCGAGAGTACGACGGTTTTGCCCAAGAAGATCACTAGTATCTATTCGGTCTAGCCCTGCGTCGCACCAATACAATCGCCCACCTACAAAGACATGTAAATCAATTCCTTAAAACTCACGTTTGACTGAAGATTTCTCTCTCGTTACCAAGTAACGCCCTGTTATTCCTCTTTACAATGATGTGTCATTTGGAATGTCTGTGTTCTGCATGGAATTTCCATTGTGTTAAAGTATTTTAATGAGAGTGGATCTGCCGCAGATTTCTTCTTATCGTCGCAAAAACGCGACTTAGGAGCCCGCGCGACTTAGGAGCCCGCGCGACTTAGGAGCCCGCGCGACTTAGGAGCCCGCGCGACTTAGGAGCCCGCGCGACTTAGGAGCCCGCGCGACTTAGGAGCCCGCGCGACTTAGGAGCCCGCGCGACTTAGGAGCCCGCGCGACTTAGGAGCCCGCGCGACTTAGGGGCCTTTTTTGCAGAGCGCGTCACATATCACAATACGCCACTGTCATTATTTTTTTGTAGTTATGTTTAGAGTAGGCTAAGGCGAGTTGCATTCCTAAGCAAACAACACAATATAACTTCAGTTGTTTTTCGTACCTGGAATATCGATCGCGAGTCCATTTGGCCACTGAAGACTAGTGTTGACCAGAACCCTATGATCACTGCCATCTATGCCTGCTCTTTCAATCTTTGGGGCAGATCCCCAATCTGTCCAGTATAAGTGACTGCATATAAAAACAATTTATATAAACAAATTAAGTGGTATACTTAGGTTTTCCTGATCAAGACCTCTGACAAACCAGGCAGATGCTCTACCAGCTGAGCGATGAGGCACAGTGGTATACTCCCTCAGGTTTCCCCAAGACCTCTGCCACACCAGGCAGATGCTCTACCAGCTGAGCTATGAGGCACAGTGGTACACTCCCTCACGTTTTACCCCGAGACCTCTGCCACACCAGGCAGATGCTCTACCAGCTGAGCTATGAGGCACAGTGGTATACTCCCTCAGGTTTTCCTCAAGACCTCTGCCACACCAGGCAGATGCTCTACCAGCTGAGCTATGAGGCACAGTGGTATACTACCTCAGGTTTCCCCAAAGACCTCTGACAAACCAGGCAGATGCTCTACCAGCTGAGCTATGAGGCACAGTGGTACACTCCCTCACGTTTTACCCCGAGACCTCTACCGCACCAGGCAGATGCTCTATCAGCCGAGCTAAGCGTTGCATGGTTGCACAACTGAGCAAAGTAGTTATTTGACTATTTGGAGTCAGTGTTGGTCCTCTTTAACTGGTCCTAGACAAAATCACTGAAGCAGAACAGTCTCGAAAGTGATTCCAATGTGATTTGACGGTCAGTGCCTTATCGACAAGTTCAATGCATTCTAGCAAATTTATATTGTGATAAAGAATTGGTATTTTTAGACATTTTTGCTTCTTTTTTTTTGGAGAGAAGCATAATAAAGTTGAGCATACCGGTTTGTAGCATCCAGAACAATTGCCCGTGGTTCTATTGTCCCAGTGGCACTTGTGAGGTTAAGTACTAGCGTTCTGTTTTGTCCGTCCAGCGTAGCTCGCTCGATTAAGTCACTACCAGTATCGGTCCAATACATGACACGGTTGACAACGTCAAGGGCGAGGCCATCAGGGGCTGTAACAATAGTGTATAATGAGGTTGCATTTTTTTGTCTTTTTAGACTACGTGTCAAAAAAACATGTCCTACTTTTGATCTTAAATAATGTTGTCATTTTCCAAGATACGTGGACTGTCCGCTTTTAGGGGGACAAATGATATGGAACTGTCCTGCCTTTCCAAGACTGTCTGGGTATTGGGGGACAGTGGTAACGCAATCTGTTATATGCAGTATGCCAAACCAAATATATACAGTATTGGTTACATGCAGACAACTGTACACAATACAAAGGTATTTTGATTGATTCCACAACTCGAGTATCGATTAATGATGCGTGCATTCTTTTTCCGATTGTAACCTGAGAAGTAAACAGTAGATTTTCTTTTTAAACAGCAGCTTTGAAGACTTTTTCATAAGGAATCCAATGAGGCCACTTAAAAGACCCTAGTGTCAACGGTGTAACTCACAAGCCTGCTAGAAAAAAAATCTGTCCTGTGTTCGGGGGACATTCTCGTTTGAGGGTGACAGATTTTTTCCCTGAATACCAAAAGTTCCTCGAATTCGGGGATATCCCAGAGTTGGGATGTTGTTGTTGTTGTTGTATATTTTATGGCATCTTCGGCAACTAAGGCCCTTTATGCCATCAACTATACGGTTTTAGCTTTAACTATACTATATTATTAACTTGAGATGACGAAGAAGGAGTTGCAGTTTTAGAAGTGGGAGGAAAACCCCCAGAGAAATGCCCCAGGGGAAAACCCACGCGGTCAAGTAGGGACTGCAAACCCAATCCACATACACGCCCCGGATTCGAACCCGGGACGCCAGAGGTGAAAGGCGAGGAAAGAACCCGTACGCCAACCCGACCGCCCCGAGTTGGGATGTGCGCCTCTACCGACAGAGTTAAACCAAAATAACAGATCATTTAAACATGGCCTGACCAATTTTATCGAGTTTAATGTAACTTTTAAATACTACCCCTGATCATCAGGCCTGAGAAAACAACTTACCCTGTAGGTTCCGCAGGATAGTCACAAATCCAGTCCCATCCAGAAATGCCCGATTGATGGTTGAATGTTGCACGTCGGTCCAATACACCATAGCATCTACAGGATCATAGTCAATGGCGACCGGTCGACGCACTTGGTCGTGGGCGTCAAATCCCGGGATAACTGTGAAATTCAGTGTGTCCGTGGGGGCAACAAATATGGCTGGAGGGTCGAGGTTGGCTGCTAAAACCAAATCGTACTCCCTTGGCACTGTATAGGTGAACCACACACAAAATAAAATATATTCAAGGAACCAGACTATTTGCCTCTTTCATTTCAACAACTTTAAATTTCATCAATATATTTTAAGAGTGTGTTCAGATCGGGTCCTACTAATCACCGTCGGGAGCCGTCTGGAGCTGCTGGGAGCTGTCGGAAGCTGCGGGAGTTAAACAGAGGTCCCGATTCGCTCTGCTCAATGCACGAAAAGTGTCCACCGTAACTCGCTAGCCTCATGTGTATGGTGTAGACTCGGTATTTAGCCCATTTTGTAAGCCGTTTTCCAAACTCCAAAAACATTGTTTTGGCAAGATTGTTGTTGTTACTTGAAGGTCGATATCATGTACAAGATTAAAATATTAAAATGTCAATTTTGTAAAGCACGTACCATGTGTCTTCATTTTGTGTCTTTTTTTCATCATATGTCCGTATCTTGCGGGTGCGGTTTGCAGGGCTGCACGCACGCACAGCCAGCAGTGTGGTCACGTGATCGGTGCTATCCTGTCTATAGAGGGCGCACTTACCATTATCCACGGTCGATCCCAGGTTCCGGTCGCATTCCGGGCATGCTTTAACAATGGCAGTGAATATATTGTTCGAGGTTGATCATGTTGCTCAACCGCATGCTTCGCCCAGGCCAAAGCGCCCACCTCGACCGAGAATGAATGCTGCGCCTATCGCTAGCACAGCGACAAGGGCATTCAAGCATTCCAGGAAGCTGATTTGTTGCGGTTTATGGATTAATTAAGTCCTATTGTAACATCGAGGGAGTGTATCACGCTGCATCTCTTGATGACAAGACAGATGAAATTGACAAATAAGACCCATGAAAGATTTTCACGCTCTTTGTGATCGTTTCAGTTGCGGTTTCGTTTTAGAATACTCCGAGGTATTAACGGAGGAACTCGTACAGGAATTTCGAGTTATGGAGGTATTTGCGTGCACAAAAGCCTGTTTTTATGTCGAGGATGTGACATTACTTCGAGGTAAACAGAGTTTCGAGATATCCGGTTTCGACTTATCGAGATTTTACTGTACTTTTACTTTCTGTTTAGTTTACTATGACATGGGTTTAATATGCTTACATAGACAATAAATGGGACAAAATAATTCAACCATCTTCGGAAAAACTCACTGAATATTTCGCAGACGTTCCCAGAGTATCTGTTCCGACACTGACAGAAATAACCACCGCTGTTTGTCGTGGATTGCAGGCAGTTTCCGCCATTGCGACACGGGGAAGCCGTGCAGGGATTGGCTAAAATATTGACACAGAAAAACGGCATTCAGAATTTGAGCTAACATTTACAAGTTGGAAGAACAAAGTCTAAATGGGGTGTTTCAAAATAAGGCCAAAAGAAAAAGATGTTCCATCTCTGGTGGAAGCGCGTGTCAATTTCAAGCATGCGCGTCAATCCTTTTTTTCTTCCTGCGGCAGCTAAAACTGCGCCCTCTATTGCCGCCCTGATCGCCAATCCTGTAGACTACGTAGGGAATGGGAACAAGTCTATGTATTTTGACGGGCAGCTCGAGCTCGTACTCAGGGCAATATATTCGGACAATGCATGATATCGAATGAAAACGAATAATAGCAAGTATGAGGTTGTTTAATCAGCTGCAACAAGGAATAGCGATTGTGAATTAGAGCGTGTCTGAGCTGAGCTGAATACTGAAATATGCCGCTTATTTCCGTGTCCATTGTTTGTGGAGTGAAAACTCTCATCAGAACATTCAGTGTTGTGACGGCTTTGCAAGTTTACTATAGGCCTGACTGTGTACGAATCTGTGTGTGATGGAGGAAAGAAAAAAAAACGCATCGCTGCATCAATCCTGGAACTTCGGTCTGACCAGACAGAATACTTTTTTGTTTTGGCCTAACATGATATTTCAAAATAATGCCCTGTACAGTAATAAGGCTGCTCAGAATATAACTAATAGTTATTTTACATGTTTTATGAAATGTCTTGTGTGTTGGACATTACCAAGCCTAAATATGTGTAAAACGCTCGGAGCCACATATTTCTACTGGTGATTGCATTGTAATCCCTCCATTCTTGAAACATGAACAGTATCATAAAAGCTAACTTAACTCACGCAATCTGCAGTTATTTCCATCTGGTCCGTCCATACAGACACACTCGTAGCGAGTTTCAAATTGACGACACCGTTCGCCCTCTCCGCACGGCATCGAATCCACGCAACGATGATCGCTGAAAGTATCTGCATAGAAACACAAAATTACACGGAGACTCAAAGGGGAGACTCCGGAAGCGCCATTTCTCTGTCGGACCATTGGTTGCAAGCTGTTTTTGTTTACATTGTGTCACTGGGCTAGAAGTAGGATTATTGATAGCTTCTATTATGCAGGGTACACAAATGAATGGGGCTTGGCTGGGGGTCCAGATTTCCCAGGGTTGGCCTGACATTAAAGTTGACTGTAGAAGCTTAAAGTGTGGGGTTTGATTGAGAATTACAGAGAGTTTGAGCGGAATTGGCACGATGTTATCAACGATTATGTTGTCAACGAATGAAATTGGCCCCTGTTGCTGTCGATGTGTACGTAGCGCGCTCATCGACAGCAACTGTTCAGTTGCACAACTAGCAGCAACTAGGAGCATCCAGCCATGACTACATTTCCAGAGCGCGCACATCGACACGGCAACTCAGTACAGCCTAGAGTACATTGACCTTGCAACTGGGGAAGCAACTGTTCCTTGCAGTTGCTGTCGATGTGCACACGGCAACTGACAGCAACTAGTTCCAAGTACGCGTACTTCGACGCAACTGACCGCAACTGGGTACAACTAGTTGCCAGAAAGTAGAACATGAGCAACTCGCGGCAACTGGGATTTTTCTAGTTACCAGTAGTTGCAAGTGCGCGTACATCGACCTTTTTAAGCAACTGATCAGTTGCTCCCAGTTGCTGTGAGAGTTGCTTCTAGTTGCCAGAAACGGCAGTTGCCACTAGTTGCTTCCAGTTGCAATGTCGATGTTCGCTAGGCTTCATTAGTTTCCAAATTTTGGGGAGGTATTTTATATGATTGTTAGGTTAGAACGAAATCCAATTTCTGGAAAAATTTAGACAAGCCATTTAAGTTGCTTACCAGTATGCATGTGAATTCCACCTCCCTTTAGGAAAGTTTCAGATCCGATTAGTGCAACCTCTTGTGTAGGTAAAAAAGTCACTCGGAGAATTTTGGGAAAACGCCAGTCGGTCCAGAACAGATCACCCCGGTAGAATGCGATGTCAAAAGGGTGAATTGCGTACGTACTCAAGTCCGCGACAGTATAACGGTTTTGCCCAAGAAGATCACTAGTATCTATTCGGTGTAGCCCTGCGTCGCACCAATACAATCGCCCACCTACAATGATAAGTCAATAACTCCTCAAAAAAAGTTAGGAAACCCACGTTTGACGATTTCTCTTTTGTTACCAAATAATTTTCCTTGAATTTGGTATCATTGGAAAGCCCGGTTATTCCTCTTTACAATAATGTGTCATTTATTATGATTAAGCAATTGGGGGATGTGCAGCACAGCTGAATATGAGGGTGGGTGTAAAGTGAAATGTTACAAAATGCATTGCTATTGTCAAAAAGTGTATTGACACATTTCCATCTTCCAAGCAAAAGGGGAATGCACTGTATTATTTCTCTATTTTATCCAATTGGGCGACACTTTCTGTGTAGAGAGCCCTATTAGGGTGACCCACTCTATTAGGGCTACAATTTGGGGTAGCCCCAATATTTTGGAAGTCAAAATCAATTTTTTTTAAGGTCAAAATCCATCTTTTTCAAATCAAGAACCATTTTTATTAGGTCTAGAACCATCTCTCTTAGGTCTGGAAGCATTTTGAGAACCTCAGGTTTACAGAAATTTAGTGTCCAATCGATGTCTTTTAGCCGAAATTTCGGTGGTAGTTTGGCAAAGTCTTTCCAGCGGGTCGCCCCTTTGCGGCATTAAGAGATATTAATATTATTATTATTATTATTTCTTTCTGTTATTCATACCAAGGATTCCTCAATAGTGCTCATTGCACTGTCACTCGCAAGCGAGCGTGAGGAAACCCATGAAGAATTAGAATTAGAAACGGCCAGAGACACCGGGAAATATCCCCTTGCTCTTCACGAAAGAATGCTCTGGGATCTTTAGAGTGTGTTATCATAGCACGGCAGCGCATTTTGTTACAATTCACTTCACACCAACACCCATATTCAGCTGTGCTGCACAACCCCCAATTGCTTAAATTAAACTCATAACAAAAGACACATCATTGTAAAGAGGAACAACAATTATACCAAATTCAGGGAAAATGATTTGGTAACGAGAGAAAATGTCGTTCAAACTTTAGTCGCGCAGGCTCGGTCGAGTTTTTGCGACCATAAGAAGAAATCTGCAGCAGATCCACGCTCATTAAAATACAATTCCTGGCGGTGCCAAGATACCGCCTGGAATGTCTGTGTTCCGCCTGGAATTTCCATTGTGTTTTTGTATTTTAATGAGCGTGGATCTTTCGCGAAAACTCGACCTAGCTATAGCCTGCGGGCCTTTTTCACAGAGCGTGTCACATAAGAATACACCACTGTCATTATTTGTTTGTAGTTGTTATGTTTAGAGTTGGCTAAGGCGAGTTGCATTCCTAAGTGTGACCAGGCCAGCTTGTCTGGTCATGGTAATTTTTAAAAGCTCTGCCATCTGCATGTTGGGGGTGCCACTGTGTGCAATTGTTCCTTGGAATTTCTGGAATTCTTTTCAGTTGCATTTACAGTGGGTCCCCTGGCTGCAGGTGGCAGGAGCTAGCCTACATTATTTTGTTTGTATTCTGGCATACTTGGGATTCCAGGTGCTCAGTCTGTGTTTCTATATAAGGGAGTGCAGGCCAGGTTTCTCTAGTTATTCTGTTCTGGCTGCTGGTGGCATATCCAGCGCGATATGTGGCAAGTGGACTCCCCCCTACCATTGTTCCCCTATTGTGTCTCAAACATCCAAGGAATTTCCAAGGAATTCCTTTCAGTTTTTAGGGGGGATTGGTGCGTTAACAGTGTGTTGAGGTATAGTGGCGTTAGGGGAGAGTCACTCTGCCACATATCATGCTGGGTATAGCTGGTGGAACACAGGCTGTGCATGGGCCGTGGTGCTGCTGCTACTACCTCATTTATCAACAGCGTTCGCCCTTAACTTTTTTCCCAACTGGCCAACAGGGCCAGTTGTATTAAATCTTCACTGGCCCGTCGGCATTTCAAGTGGCCCGGTTTAATACCGTTAAAATTTATGGTTGTTCTTTTTAAACACAGTCGACCATTAATGTTTGCAAAAACCACATTTGAGTGAATAAATTAGGAAAATTTGGTAGTCATAAGGTTCCCCCCATTAAAAGTTTGAAAATGTGTGGTACATTTTAGAGCTTTATGGTGAATTTTAGAGCTATTTTGGAGTCTTGAAAGGCTCTTTTGTTATAAATTCTCAAGGATGCATGTTTTTGTGCACATTAACCCATTCCGACTATAAAAGTGTGAGTGTACTCTTGGGGGCAGTTATACAGAATTAGCCTATAGTACTACCTGGGCAGAGCTGGTCTTTTTCAACCTGTTGGCTTGGGGTCAAGTCAGTTTTTGGTTTTTGACATGTGACTTGACTCTGGAGAAAATGACTTCTGACTGGACTTGGGAAATAAGATTGATTTACGACTTGAAATAAAAAATAGTCATCCAGTCTTCGGCCCCAGAGATATACAAGTATGTATACTGCAAGTGCAGTCTCTCACTCCAGGGGAATAAATTGGAACCGGCCGTGGGAGTCTGAAGAAAGATCAAAGTTATTTCATCACTCCTTTAAATTTAGTACGGTGTGGGTCTGTTATATTTCAACTGGACAGCCGGACCACTGGGAGGGGTTTCCAGCTGGCCCGAGACCATTTCAACTGTCATTTGGCCAACGGACCAGTGCTAATTCGAACGCTGATCAACTTGATCAACATTATGCTACTTGACTGCCGTTTCGTTTTTGTTCCGTTTTAATTCGTTTTGTTTTGCATATACAGTCACCAATATCGTGCAATACATTGTGAAAGAAATTACTACTGTAAACGATAAAAAAAGTTCTTAATCAATAACCCACTACTTCTCAATTACAGATTTGTTTTGTGCATTATTTTACGCCTGTTTGCCATCTTTATTTTCTATTAATTTACCAACTCGGTTACATAAGCAAACAACACAATAGAACTTGAGTTGTTTTTCGTACCTGGAACATCGATCGCGAGTCCATTAGGCCACTGAAGACCAGTGTTGACCAGAACCCTATGATCACTGCCATCTATGCCTGCTCTTTCAATCTTTGGGGCAGATCCCCAATCTGTCCAGTATAAGTGACTGCATATAAACAAATATATGTAAAAATTAAGAGGTATACTTAGGTTTTCCCGACCAAGACCTCTGACACACCAGGCAGATGCTCTACCAGCTGAGCTATGAGGCACAGTGGTATACTCCCTCAGGTTTCCCTCAAGACCTCTGCCACACTAGGCAGATGCTCTACCAGCTGAGCTATGAGGCACAGTGGTATACTCCCTCAGGTTTTCCCCCAAGACCTCTGACGCACCATGCAGGCAGATGCTCTACCAGCTGAGCTATGAGGCACAGTGGTATACTCCCTCAGGTTTTCCCCCAAGACCTCTGACACACCATGCAGGCAGATGCTCTACCAGCTGAGCTATGAGGCACAGTGGTATACTTCCTCAGGTTTTACCCCGAGAACTCTGACACACCAGGGAGATGCTCTACCAGCTGAGCTATGAGGCACAGTGGTATACTCCCTCAGGTTTCCCCCCCAAGACCTCTGACACACCATGCAGGCAGATGCTCTACCAGCCGAGCTATGAGGCACAGTGGTATACTCCCTCAGGTTTTCCCAAAGACCTCTGACACACCGGGCAGATGCTCTACCAGCTGAGCTATGAGGTACAGTGGTACACTCCCTCGGGTTTTACCCCGAGACCTCTAATACACCAGGCAGATGCTCTAGATCTACCAGCTAAGCTACGAGGCACAGTGGTATACTCCCTCAGGTTTTCCCAAAGACCTCTGACACACCAGGCAGATGCTCTACCAGCTGAGCTATGAGGCACAGTGGTATACTCCCTCCGGTTTTACCCCGAGACCTCTGATACACCAGGCAGATGCTCTACCAACCGAGCTATATATGAGGCACAGTGGTATACTCCCTCAGGTTTTCCTCAATACCTCTGACACACCAGGCAGATGCTCTACCAGCTGAGCTATGAGGCACAGTGGTATACTCCATCAGGTTTCCCCCCAAGACCTCTGACACACCAGGAAGATGCTCTACCAGCTGAGCTATGAGGCACAGTGGTACACTCCCTTAGGTTTTACCCCGAGACCTCTGATACACCAGGCAGATGCTCTACCAGCTGAGCTATGAGGCATAGTGGTATACTCCCTCAGGTTTTACCCTGAGACCTCTGACACACCAGGGAGATGCTCTACCAGCTGAGCTATGAGGCACAGTGGTATACTCCCTCAGGTTTCCCCCCAAGACCTCTGACACACCAGGCAGATGCTCCACCAGCTGAGCTACGAGGCACATGGTATACTCCCTCGATCAGGTTTCCCCCAAGACATCGGACACACCGTGCAGATGCTCTACCAACTGAGATATGAGGCACAGTGGTATAATCCCCCATGTTTCCATAAAGACCTCTGACACACCAGGCAGATGCTCTACCAGCTGAGCTATGAGGCACAGTAATATACCCCCTCAGGTCTTCCCTAAGAACCCATTTTTTTCTGAGTGTTGCATGGTTGCACAACTGAGCAAAGTAGTTATTTGACTATTTGGAGTCAGTGTGGGTCTTCTTTAACTGGTCCTAGACAAAATCACTAAAGCAGAACAGTCTCGAAAGTGATTCCAATGTGATTGGACGGTCAGTTCCTTATCGACAAGTTCAATGCATTCTAGCAAATTTATATTGTGATAAAGAATTTGTATTTTTAGACATTTTTGCTTATTTTTTTTGGAGAGAAGTATACAAGAGCATAATGAAGTTGAGCATACCTGTTTGTAGCATCCAGAACAATTGCCCGTGGTTCGATTGTCCCAGCGGCACTTGTGAGGTTAAGCACTAGCGTTCTGTTTTGTCCGTCCAGCGTAGCTCGCTCGATTAAGTCGCTACCAGTATCGGTCCAATACATGACACGATTGACAACGTCAAGGGCGAGGCCATCAGGGGCTGTAACAATAGGGTAAAATGAGGTTGCAATTTTTGTCTTTTTAGACTACATTGTACGAGTAGAAAAAACATGTCCTACTTTTGATCTTAAATAATTTTGTCATTTTCCAACGGAAAGTAGAGGCACACATCCCAACTCGGGGACATCCCCGAATTCGAAACTTCTGGTATTCTTGGACAAAATCTGTCACCCTTAAACGAGAACAGGCTTATGAGTTACATTATCAGGCTTATGAGTTACACCGTTGACACTAGGGTCTTTTAAGTGGCCTCATTGGATTCCTCATGAAAAAGTCTTCAAAGCTGCTGTTTAAAAAGAAAATCTACTGTTTACTTCTCAGGTTACAATCGGAAAAAGAATGCACGCATCATTAATCGATACTCGAGTTGTGGAATCAATCAAAACACCTTTGTATTGTGTAACATGCAGACCATACTGGTTATGTTTGTATTATGTGGACTGTCTGCTTTTAGGGGGACAACTGACATGGAACTGTCCTGCCTTTCCAAGACTGTCTGGGTATTGGGGGGACAGTGGTGACGCAATCTGATTATATGCAGCATATGCCAAACCGAATATATAGACCTTATGCGTAGCGGCCATGATAGAGGGCAGGTTTTCATACTTAAATGATGTGACAATAGATCCACAATGTACCTACTCGTGCATGACGCACTGTGACAATGTGACTGCCCTCTATCATGGCCGCTACGCATAAGGTCTATTGTAAACATAACCAGTATATCGGTTACATGCAGACAACTGTACACAATACAAAGGTGTTTTGATTGATTCCACAACTCCAGTAATAAGAGTATCGATTAATGATGCGTGCGTTCTTTTTCCGATTGTAACGTGAGAAGTAAACGGTAGATTTATTTTTGAACTGGCAGCTTGGAAATATTTTTGGTATTTTTTTCATATACATTGAACACGGATTTGGGTAAATTTATATGTTGGAATCGATAGCTTATTCAATTCTAAGATATACTTCCCACTGACACTTCCGTCGCAAATGTTGCATTTCTGAGATAAATAAATGATAAAATTACTGCATAAAGTAATGCACAAAATTACGTGGCGAGCGGTCTGTGCTTAAGCGCGACAACAGAGGGCGCTGCGCGCGCGCGTGAATGGTTATCTTGTGCACTAACTGAAGGCAATTTTTGAGGAAGAAAACGTGATTTTTCTACAGAAAAGTAACATTTGCGACAAAAGTGCAAGTGGAAAGTATATCTTAAAATTACATTATGTGTTGATTCCAGGAGGTAATTTCCTTAAAATTTTTGTTCAATGTATACGAAAAAATACCATATTTTTTTATGACTCCAATGAGGCCACATAAAAGACCCTATAGTGTTAACGGTACGTGTAACCCACAAGCCTGCTAGAAAAAATAAATGTCCTGTGTTAGGAGAACATTCTCGTTTAAGGGTGACAGATTTTGTCCCCGAATACCAGGAATTCCTCGAAATCAGGGATGTCCCCGAGTTGGGATGTGCGCCTCTACTGACGGATTTAAACCGTTTCATCAGTTTAATGTAACTTTTAAATGGGTCTTTCCACGCTAATGGGCCTATTTGAAAAATAAGTCAATAATTCCTTTTAGATGTCTTCAGTTTATCTCAAACTTAAAGATATTCCCTTGTACTGTTCTCAGGAGATAACTTTTGGCCAAAAAGGTAAGAAAATGCTGCCACAACATATATTTCTGAAAAGCTTGTGTACAAATTTCCCCTAATATACACACTGTACGTACACAAACTGGACAGACAAAATTGTGACATTTTTGTCTGTCCACCGCTACATATGTGCATGGAAAAATTGTGCACGGGGTTTTCAGAGTTGTATATGTTGTGGCAGCATTTTCTTACCTTTTTGGGCAAAAGTTATCTCCTGAGAACATACAAGGGAATTTCTTTAAGTTATGAGATAAACTGAAGACATCTAAAAGGATTTATTGACTTATGTTTATAGGCCCATTAGCGTGGAAAGACCCAAATACTATCCCCGATCATCAGGCCCAACAAAACAACTTACCCTGCAGGTTCCCCAGGAGAACAACAAATCCAGTCCCATCCAGAAATGCCCGATTGATGGTCGAATGTTGCACGTCGGTCCAATACACCATAGCATCTACAGGATCATAGTCAATGGCGACCGGTCGACGCACTAGGTCGTGGGCATCAAATCCCGGGATAACGGTGAAATTCAGCGTGTCCGTGGGGGCAACAAATATGGCTGGAGGGTCGAGGTTGGCTGCTAAAACCAAATCGTACTCCCCTGTAGGTGAACCACACACAAAATATTCAAGGAGCCAGACTATACTTTTGCCTCTTTCAGCAACTTTAAATTTTCATCAATATATTATTATTACTTGAGCGTGTTCAGATCACTTTTTTGACTCCCCATGTTGAGATTTAAAGTTAGAACACATCATTGGAAATCTAGAAAATCCGAAATGTTCACAGCTAGATTTACACGGGTAGGCCTAATTCCCAAAATTAGGGGTCCAAAACTTTGGTGTCCCAGTTATGTACGACACCCTTGTGCATCATAAATTGCCACCCATGATTACAAATTCTCAGTAATAGACTGTGGCATGTGATTATAGGGGACAGCACCAATTTCTTGAATATTTTGTTCTGTGGTTAATGACAAATATTTGAAACAAAAGACAAAGTGTTTCATTATATTTAATAGGAATTTGTTGTCCGGGTTACCTACGCCAATGAAAATTAGCTGTAGAATGAGTTTGCATTAACCTTGGTACCTTATCCACACACAAACATTAAATTTAAGTGGCATTAATGGACATAAAAATTAATATTTTCTACTGGAAAACCACTTTCAATCGAGTCAATGACCCGGCCGTGCCGTGGCACGGGCACAGGTCTGGCAAAGTTTTCATCCATAGACTTAGTGCATGGAGTCTCAACTGGAATGTAGTTTTTCCCTTTCAGGGTCCCTTATAATCTCAACAATTCTAAACAATCGTATTTTTTACCCAGTTTAGTTATTTTACCTGAATATATTTCGTTTATTGGATCCAAAATCATGTTGATTTTGATTCACCGCGCGCGCCGCACGTGGACGGGACAACAACAGAGGGCGCACTTTTTAAACCACGTGCGAGTTGAATTTATAGGCCCTTTTCCAAATTTAGACTTGGGCTTAGGCTCAGGCTCCGGCTTCAACTTATCCAGACCTTTCGCAAATACTGCTTGAGTGAACTTGGACAAAAGACAGAGCTGCAATGTGGGAAGGTTGTTGGGTCGCTATACTTTCCACATTGCAGTTCTGTCTTTTGTGCAGGAGTATTTGCGAAAAGGTGTATGGCCACATAGAGCCGGAGCCTGAGCCCAAGCCCAAGTCGCGATTTGGAAAAGAGCCACGTTCGTTCGATTAGCTTTCCCAGGTCTGCCCCGAGTTGTTTGTTATCCCGTGCTCACTTAAGAATACCATAAAGTTTAGTGTTTCTAACGACGGTTGGCGGCCGCCGACCATTGTTCTTCGTTGTTTTCCTTGCTGATAATACAATGTTCCTGTTATAACGGAGTAATCTGCAAAGTTCCAGGGGACCCGTTATTAACGAGGTTTGACTGTGTCAAGAAAAATGCATCCTGAGATCTCAGGGAATTTCTACTCTGCAAAGCGACGTGACAATAGAGTTAGGGAGTGCGTTAAAGGGGCACTGTTGCAAGAGGATGAGAAAAATGTGATCTCAGCTGAAAACTCCGGGAAAGTCCCGACTTCATTGCTGTCAGCTGTCCGAATTTTTTGTTTGTTTTCTCACCCGATATTCTTCAAGCCGGATTTTCCTTATATTATCCGGGCGTGTTGATGTTGGCGTATTTAGCGAAACCTCTTTTCCTGTGCTCTCGTGTCCCTTTTTCAAACACTGCGAAAACTGTGGTGTTAAATTAACACCAGTGGTGTTGTCTTATGTAGATAGGCCCAATTTCATAGAGGTGTTTAAGCACAACAATTTGCTTAAGCACAAAAAACACTTGCTTAGTAGAGAACGTTACCAGTGAAATCCTCATGTGATAGAAATAGTGTATGACCAGTGTTAGAGGACTGTTTCATTTCCATGACAATCGCATCAAATTTTTTAGTGGGAACCTCATTTTATCAAGCAAGGTTTTTCATGCTTAAAGGCAGTATACATCATTGGTAATCTCGAAAATCAGAAATGTTCACAGATTTACACAATATAAACATGATGACCGTAGAAAACTTCCCCTGAAATTGTTTTGTCTAAAGTGCTATAGTCTTTGAGAAATTAGTAAAACAATTAGTTTTCGTCTCATGAGACGAAAATTCATTTCGCCCCAAAACCATTTCGCCCAAGTGCTATTTCGCCCCAAACCACTTCGCTTGAGTGCCATTTCGCCCCAAATCACTTCGGCCAAACACTACATCGCCCAAATGCCACTTCGCCCCCAAACCACTTCGCGCACAGGCTGTGGTTCAGGGCGAAATGGTTCAGGGCGAAGTGGTTTTGGGGCGAAACCCTTTTTTGACTGTTTTCTCAAAAGTTAGACGAAGTACGGAGCTGGTTTTTGCTCAGGTTGGTTTTAATCATGCATATCTTCAATCACACAGGGGGATAAAACTGTTTGCAACAGTTTACCAATCATGTATACTATCTTTAAGCAGCTCTATGAAATTGGCCCCTGGTGTTAAGTTTTAACACCACAGGGTGTACGTTAAAGGAGCGTGACCAGATCACATTTTTGACCCCCACATTTTCCCCATGGGTTCTGAGATCTTGATACCATAATCGTGTGTCATATTTTTCTCATCACCATTCTAAAATTTTGCCTTCACTCCGTATATTTCAACTTGAAGGGATATCATCAAAAATCCACCGAAGTATAGTAAACTAATTTATCCGTTCCATATAAAGTAGTGTAGTGATACGACAACCTTTTAGCCGAAATTGGGGATTGCAAATTTCCTGTTTTCTTCTCACGGATAGTAATTTTGGGAGATATTTTATATAATTTTTGTAGCTAAGGTTAGAACGAAATCCATTAAAAAAAAAAGAAAATCTAGTACGCTCCTTTAAGTTTTAACACCACTAGCAATTATTTGCATCACCCGGTGTGAACGTAGAGGGCATCTTAGCTACATCAGATGAGTTTTTGGCTGGGTTGAGGATGAGAGGAACGTAAGTATGGTGTAGGTTTGTATGGGGGGTGGGGATGCGGTAAGTCAATGACTTTTTTCTTCACCCGCCCATTCCCCCCCCCCCCCCCCCCCCCCCCCCCCCCTGGAGCTATACAAATAGTATAACTGTTAGTTTTAACAACTAGGGTGTTAAAATTAATGCATCTAATCTAAGTGTGGAATTAAAACTACCACCCATGGTGTTAAATTTAACACCAGGCTTAGTATCTAAACATATATATATAAGACAACACTAGTGGTGTTGATTTAACACCACAGTGTTTGAGAGTGAAGATTGTTTGCTTAGTACACATTACTTTTATTTTTTTGCGAACATAAAACGAAACTGGCATGATCCTAGTTATTTTGCTAGCAACCAGCCTGTTGCTTGCTATATATAAGCGATGGTGTGCACCACGTAGCAATAACATCATAGTATGTGCACATATGTGGTCTTTATAAACTGCACCTCCATTTGAAAATAAACACGCAAAAGGCCAAATGAGCTGCATGCATTAGCAAATTTGTGTTTGCAAATTTGTAACTTTACACTTTTATCTATACAAATAGCTGACATTTCACCTACTCAGTGTTCCGGCCTTTGGCCTTAAATTACACAACATAGCCTACTTAGTTTTGAAAACACGGAAATGTGTCTTTGAGCGACGTATTTTGTTAAAGACAGATTACATGATTGGAAACTTTTTAAAACAGGAACAACAGCATAAAATAACTGAAGAATAATGTTGATAAACTGCCGTGTAGAAATATCAGCCACACTCATAGATGCGGTAATACTCGAGGTCACTTGGTTTGTTGATAAGCTGCAGGGTTTTGACGTTATCCTGAGAAGAACACAAAACGGCATGTGCAGTATTGAATGGAAAATACACGTAGTGAATGTTCATCATGCCTGTTTTGTCCTTGTAATTCAAAATACAAGCGTAAAAACCACGCATAGTTTTTGTGTTGAATGAATCGTAAAAAATTGTCTGAAGCTGACTCAACTGCAGATGATTTTTGGAAGCACTTTACTTGGCAATTCCTCCCACAAAGGTACCATTTTACACCGGGAAAATCATGTGGTGTTTGTTACCATTGCTATTAGATTGGTTCCCGATCCCTATAGATTGGTTCGCTTTAATATTGCGAAAATATAGGGATCGGTAAAGGCAGCCATGACGGGCAGAATTCTGCCCGTCACGTGGTTATTATTATTTTTTATTTTTTTAGTAAGTGCGCAGATTTTGCAGTGACATTTGTAACTTGGCCGTGCGTGTCGAACATATCTAATTATGTAAATAAAGTACATTGCCTAAAGCAACACAATGCGCACGCGCAAAGACGACCAATTACATATCAAGATGAAGCGCCCTTTACCTGTCCTTATATTCTCCTGTGTGGAATATGTGGACGGGAACCAGTCTACATTGCTTTCAACACTTTTAGTAGTCTCGTACCCCGACCTGCTGTGGATGCTCGCACATAGTATCAGGTCTTGGGAATCACGGTGAAAGCTCATCGCTGATAGGTTAAACGCCATTTACCATTCGTGAGCCGTCGTTTATAGTACGTCGTGCACTGTAATTGTTCGGTAACTAAACGTTGGTCGATTTTTTTCGTTGATGTTTCATTTAAAAGCGAATACCTTTTTATGTTTCTGAAAAAAATATCAATTAAAAAATATATGATTCGAGGTGCCACACCCATAACGCATAAATACGTCCGACTTTCCTCTCAAAATGTTATTGATGGTAATTTTACGTCATCTTCGGCAACTAAAGTCTAAAGACCCTAAATAAGCCTTTCCCACTAGTAAAAAATCTCGGGGGTGGCCCCGGGGCGACGCCGGGGTGAAAATAAGCTCTCATCCCCGTCACCCGCGGGGAGGTATGTTATATGTTAGATCGAAATTAATTTTCTGGAAAAATCTTGCGACTGCTCTCATTTGTTTTGCACACGATTCTAAATCGCGGACGTCCTTGGCAATCGCGGACCCTATTGTTAAACAGCTAGTATCAGGGATGTGATTGGATGTTTGAAAAAAAATCTGAAATTGCGAGCGCGCAGCGTGAAGCTATTACGGCGTGGGATTCACACGATTCACAGGGGTCATGTTTTTTGGCTAAACAAACCTGATTTCAGGGAAAAAACCTGAAAAATCACATCCCTGTAGTATCACTCCCATCCATTTTGTTTCCTGTTTATCATGGAGGTGTATATGTGTCTACAACAACATCACAACTTGTTTTGCCCCAAATTATCGACAGGCTCTTGCTTAAAACGCAAAGCAGTTCCGACCCTCTCCACCCAAAATTCCGAAACGCTCGAGGTCACTTGGTTTGTTGATAAACAGGGTTTTGACGTCTTCCTGAGAAGAACACAAAACGGCATGTGCAGTATTGAATGGAAAATACACGTAGTGAATGTTCATCATTCCTGTTTTGTCCTTGTAATTCAAAATACAAACGTGAAAAACACTTGATGTAATATGACTGTTTTGTGAAAAAAACGGTGAAATTGTGGCTCACAATGAAGCTCTTTTGAAGTAAATACTGGTGCATTGCGACGGGTGGTTTTGTCACGGAACGAACGGCATTCACAGCGGTCTGTGTACAGCAGTGGAAACGGTCCCTGTGGGCCGTAGTTCCCACGTGTTTGAACATCGGCCGGTACAAGATAGAAAGAGCGACTTATTTTCTCTCTCTCTTGGTAATAGAAAAAAAATCTTTCTGCTATTTTTTTTTTCATGGTGTCTGGTAAAGCATACAACCACACAACTACTGGGCACATCACTGGCTTTTTGCACGGGAAAAAAATCTTCAAAAAACACCATCGAACAGAGACGGTTTTTTGCGTGTAAACGTATGGAACTGCCGACCGTGTTTACTCGTGTTTCTCAGGATTGCGTCACGGGGTCACGCGCATATCATTTTTGAAAACCGCACTTTTGCTTGCGATTTATCCACTTAAAACGGACAATTTGAAATAAACAGCGGTGTAAGTCGGCTGAAGGGATATGATATGTCGACTATCGAAAAAGGTGCAAATGCTGGTTTTTTCTTCAAGGGGGATTCTAGCTCTTTAAACGTCCCCCATTTGAATACAGAAACCCGCACTTTAACGCAAAAACGAGTTTGAAATGCAATAATATCACATGGACATTAAATATTCTCGCAACTTCGCTGTGTGATGATACTGCCAGCACCATACCCAAACTCTCTCACCTTTCGTTAACCGTGGCAGGATGGGAGTACATGGCATCTCGTGATTGTGTCTTTAATTGCCTTTAATGCATCCAGGTACTCATGTTGCAAATGCATTGCATTCAACATGATTGGTTGTGCATGCCATGCCTGTGACAGCTGCACAGGATTTCCTGCATTTTGTCAATTGTTTTTGAACATGGATGAGATTCAAACCCAGCCTTATTGACAAAATTATGTCTTTGCCACTCACAAATGTTGTTTGGGCCTTATCATTCTTATTGCATGTATTACATAATAATTACATTAAATTTTCTGTTTTGCGTTTCTAAAGTGTGTCACTATACTATCCATCAGATGCCAGCAGGACATTTGCAATAATGCTTCCAGTATTATGGAATTGATAAATTAGTTTACAAAACGTCAGTGGTTTTGTTGACAATATTTAAAAAAATATATGGGTTGCTGAGAGCGCGAAATGTCAGAATGGTAATGAGAAAAATATAACAAATTATATGGCATAAAAATCTCAACACCTATGGGGAAAATGGGTGGATCAATGTGATCTGACACGCTCCTTTAAAGGCACAGGCTCGTCAGCAATGCGCGCGCCAAATTCGTGCCACGAAATACGCAGCTCCGTGTAGCAAAGGTATGGAGCTGCGTATATTTCGTGGCACTAATTTGGCGCGCGCGCATTGCTGACGAGCCTGTGCCTTCAAGTTACTATCTTCTTTCTACGCAAGACTTATAACGTTTCGAACGACCCTCTATACGTTTCACTTTCTATCGGCGTTCAAACAAAGTCATACAGTATCTTCGACTACTGTTTCTTCGGCCATACTAAAATACGAAAACTGGTTATACTCTAGACGGCAAAATAGACCTGGGTCCTATTTCATAAAGCCCACTTAGAAACATTCCTAAATAAACATTCCTAACTCAGATTTTTAAAGATAGGAAAAATTTGATTTTATTCTTCCTAAATCCACTTAAAGGCAGTATACATCATTGGTATCTCGAAAATCAGAAATGTTCACAGATTTACGCCTAACTTACACAATATAAACATGATAACCGTGGAAAACTTCCCCTGAAATGGTTTTGTCTGAAGTGCTATAGTCTTTGAGAAATGAGTAAAACAATTAGTTTTCGTCTCATGAGACGAAAATTCAATTCGCCCCAAAACCATTTCGCCCAAGTGCCATTTCGCCCCAAACCACTTCGCCCGAGTGTCATTTCGCCCCATATTACTTCGTCCAAACACTACATCGCGCAAATGCCACTTCGCCCCAAAACCACTTCGTGCACAGGCCGTGGTTCAGGGCGAAATGGTTCAGGGCGAAGTGGTTTTGAGGCGAAATGACTGCAAACCCTTTTTTGACTGTTTTCTCAAAAGTTAGACGAAGTACGGAGCTGGTTTTTGCTCAGGTTGGTTTTAATCATACATATCTTCAATCACACAGGGGGTAAAACTATTTGTAACAGTTTACCAATCACGTATACTATCTTTAAGAATGTTTTTAACTTTTATGATAAAGGACCCTGATCTATCGTTATTTAAAATGTTTAATTCTAAGACAATTTATATATTTACCTTGGGTAACGACTTGAGACCTGCAGATTGTAGCCAATAAACACACGATGACGCAGTTCAAAACGACTGATCGCACGCTGGCTTCCATTTTCACGTACATGTACAGAATGTCATTTGTATCAAATATACATGTATATGCAGTTTGCTGGTGAGTATTTCAGTACTGAAATTAAATCCGACGTCCCTGCATTGAAACTGTCAAGTAAGTTTTAATTTGGAAACTCGGAGCTAGCTGCGAGAGGCACTTTCCTCTCTGCGTCGATACCAGGAAGTAACTAATGTTTTTCAGATCGGATTAGACCCTGGTAACATATCACGCCTGATTGTTTTTCATAAGTATGCACCATGTACCAGCAACACATGAACTTGAACTTGAATGGATCGCTTGATTTACGCCGAACAATGATGGCTACTATTCAAATATTGCGTTTTAAAAGTAGTTTGCTTTATTTACGAACACACAAGAGGAAATTTTATAAATAAATCACCATGCATTGTGTGCTGTCGGTCTTTTTTTTCAACAAAGGGGATTTGTGTATCTAACTGCAAACACCTGCCCCAAATCACTTTGCCAAACACTACATCGCCCAAATGCCACTTCGCCCCAAACCCACTTCGTGCACAGGCCGTGGTTCAGGGCGAAATGGTTCAGGGCGAAAAGGTGTTTTGGGGCGAAATTACTGCACACCCTTTTTTTGAATGTTTTCTCAAAAGTTAGACAAAGTACGGAGCTAGTTTTTAATCATGCATATCTTCAATCACACAGGGGATAAAACTATTTGTAACAGGTTACCAATCATGTATACTATCTTTAACTATTAACCCTACGTGTTGGGAACTTTGTGGTGTTCGGCAAAAAATAGAAGCTCGCAACTAAAAGTGCTGGTATGCGGAAGCACATAGTGTAATGTTATCTATCCAGAAAGATGTTTGTCTTTTTCTGTTGACAAAGAATGCGTTCAGTGAGACGTAGCTGACTTTGTTCAATGAAGGTTTCAAACTGCAAACACCTGGCTATTTCCTCTTTTCTTAAGCACTGCCTAAAATGTATTTATTTTACTGCAGGATGAAACTTTTTACGGATTTCTGGAATAAGGACATAACATATCTAAAGAAGAATGTTGGTAAACTAGCCTGCAGAAATGTAAGCTATAGGCCTATGTACGTACATAGATGTATCAATGCTTCATATAAACCTTTAAAGGTAGAACACATGATTTGTAAACTGTTACAAATAGTTTTATCCCCCTATTATCAAGAATGATACCAATAATGTGTTCCACCTTTAAAATCCATTAATTGTTTTTGTATAATGCGTGTACATAGACACACTTAAAAAACCTGTATACATGTACATGTAGTTGTTAATTATTATTATTTATTTTTTACAGAAAGTGCCATCTTGGACATAAATAAATTAATGTGGTGATTGTTGCCATTGCTATCAACACTTTCAGTCAGGTTTTTCTGTCATCGCAAATGATACAATGGGACTTTTTTTAAATGGTGTTTTTATAAATGAAATCTGTGCTTGGGAACTAGTCCATTAATTTACAATAATAAAAACCCGACTTGGATGTTGTTTGGGGGTAAAAATCAAGGTTTTTGATTTTAATGCTTGTGAAAATTTACATATGCATGAGCAAAGTGGTGATGTCACATCTCATTGAACTGTGCACAAGAGTTTCCACAATTTTCTCCAACTTGCTGAAACTTTTCTAACCCATGACAGTTTAGGTTTGTTTTACATGTACATGTTGCCTGTTGCAAACCATGAACAAACTAAGGGTGGAAACAGCAGCATTTTTTTACAATTCCAGTTTGAAGTCTTATGTTTTTCTTTGCTTTTCTGCTGTGTGTTCCTAAAGTGACATGCCCCAAACAGCGCCCTTTTTCTGTGAGTTTATGTGAAGAAATTTTCAAAGTTGAAAAATGCCACTTTTTATTCATGGGGCATCAAAATGAACAGTAGTATTGTCTTTCTACACAAGTAATCTTTTATATGCAGCAAAAACTGTGCATAAAGTTATTGAGCATACATGGTTTCCCTGGCTTCGTTACTACGGCGCTCTGTGAGTGCCATCCTACTTGTTTAGATACCGAGATAATCTCACCAAGTCGACTTAGTCGACTTGGCACCATAAATTATCTCACCAAGTCGACTTATAACAAAATCAAGACTTTAGTAAAGACTGTTACAAAAATGGTGTAAGCACGCCAGTTTTAACACTTGGTTGCGTACAGCTGCATTAATACTTACTGTACGTGTATATTCGCGCGTAAATTTAACGTGCGTCGCTAGTATGGAGGGAATTTGCTATGGAGTGAAATACGTTCTTGCACCGAAAACCAGAGAATCAACTTGGGCGGTGCGTGTCTTTGTAATTCTGTGATTTTCAGGGCGTCGTTTCACTCCAAATTCCCTCCAAACCGCTTTTTCTGAAAGCCACGGGAGTCGCATTTACGCGCGAAAAGGTTCAATATGAGTCTATTATACATGTTTGGACTTCGTGTTTGCGGGAAAATATAAACTAAAAGCACTGGTATGCGGAAGCACATACCTGTGTTATCTATCCAGAAAGATGTTTGTCTTTTTCTGTTGACAAAGAATGCGTTCAGTGAGACGTAGCTGACATTGTTCAATGGGCGAAGGTTTCCCACCTTACAATATACTTTGCACCCGGAAATTTACATATTTCGCAACTGATGGTGCGTGTGGTACACGGAAGTACTAAAGATATATGGTCCGTGGTTCTGAGCAAATTTGATTTTTTTTCCTTCTCAGAACGAATTTTTAAAGCATTTACTTGATTTTAACGACAAAACATCATACAACAGTTTTTTTGTAACTGCATTTTTTTTCCACATTGCAACAGTTTTTATACGGCTGTTTTTGCGCCTTGAGTAGACTTGCCCAGGTCTGACTTCCTGTGTTTGGTCTGTGGTGCGCGGTGCGTACAGCGCGCCCTCTGGACTGGTGGCCTGCCAAATCTCTTTTATAAAAATAATAATATTGGATGTCCTTTCGAGTGACATGAGAATATACCGCACTCGTCATGAAAATACCGATGATGACTCGTTACCTTCAAAGCCATCAAATATTATTTATTTATTTATTTACCACATCCAACAGCGGAGGGACCGCCAATTACAGGAATGGGAGCAGGTGTGGTTGAGTGCCTTGCTCAAGGGCACAGGTGCCACAACCCGTCGCGGCCCGGAATCGAACCTACATTCAATTAATACATTGTATAAGACTCTTTTTATATACCGTGTAAGTTGACCTCGAGAGCGTGCGGGACTCCGCGAGACTCGTCGACTTCCGGGGACCGCGTATATAGTTTTAACACTTGCAGTGACCGCTTTTTTTTCGGTAGCATTTTCACACCGCGTCAAAATTAGCATTTTCACCTACCGATTCGGAGTCCACTGTAAAAAAAAAAACACCTTAAAATCTCATTTATCACCTGTGCGAAAGGTTAATTGAGGAAAAAGTTCACAAAATTTTAAATCTGACCTTTTATTTCCGTCTCTGAGATAAACTGCATGGTAACCCTACACGCCATAGAAAAACCACACAGCCATGACAGCGCGTCGCTGGTAGTCCGCAAGTGGCGAGAATATTTTGGCGCCGTGTAGTTGGCGCGAATACGTTGCATTATAGCCGTTTTCAAAAGTTCTTGTTTCGGCTTTAGACGGTCTTTGCGATACGATTTTCGTCCATGTATACTTTATTTGTTTGGGATTTTTGGTTACTCTCAACTGAAATGAACGTTCAAGTTGACGTTCAAACCAGATATTTGATTCAGCAACGCTAATATTTCTGAGATGCACCAAGCCAGTGAGCCTGCCATTCGTAAAGGTACTTGCAAAGCGGAAACAAAAGGTCAAACATTTTTATTTGTTTGTGACAAACTCGGACAACATTTTCTTCATTGTATTTATTGACTGGAGAGATTTTAGGGTGCCTTTTTAAAATTGTCTGCCATGTTTTACTACTTGCAACTTCCGCACGTTTAGGTGACGAGCCTACCAGAGACCCACGGATGATTTGGAGCAGTGTTGGCCGACACGTACACCGGGGCAGACATGTGTATCACGCGATGGCAAAAAGAACACTAGGTCTAAGTTGGTATTACATGGTGTAAGAATCTCGAACGCTACTATAGATTTCTAAACCTTTGTATAACTAGTGATGGCGCTCTTTGTATTCAGCGTCCGCACGCGAACTGAAATGGCGCGCTTTCAATTCAGCAAGCATGCAACTTAGGGGAGTTTGTTTCACGACAGATCCGAATCCAGATCCCGAGTTTAATACCGCGCAGAAACAAACGAAACTGCTCTCAGCTAGGAAATCAAGTCACGTGAATTGGATCTGCGCAGATCTAAATCTGGATCCGTCCGAAACAAACTCGTCCTTACTGGATCAGATCGCACAAGGCCGGCTGTGCAACCCAACGCGAAACTACGTCGAATTGGAAATGATTAAAAAGAAAAAAAATTTGTGGTCTGCAGTCCATCGCCACTTTGAAACTTTCGCCAACACTCGGTTATGGGAGGTCGAGAAGACGGAGCATTTTCCTGTATCCTTCGCAGGTGCACATGCAGCTATAACAGGTGAAGTCTGGCCAAAAGTCTAGAATTGTTCACGCGAATCGCTTTAAAGGTTTTAAAGGTCGAGTTGACAAGTCGTGGTGGAGTGAGAAGAAAAGAGAATTATAGAGATTCCGACACTGCAAAACCGAAGGAGGATGGGTCAGGTCGAAGTGACGATATCCATGACTCTTTGAGAGAGGCGATAACCAGAGACTCAATGGATAACGATACGCAAGAGGGTAATGGAGACATAGGCCTACGGAATCCACCAAGTTTTTGCATCAAGAGACTCGTTGACGGCTAACGGAGGGAGCATCCAAAATGCGCCGGCCGCCTCAGCGATATGGAGGATGGACCAAGTAGGACCTAGTCTTTACTAAAGACGTTAACTGTCAATAGAGGGCGCACTTCAAGTACTTGTATTTGGACTGTCGTACGTGTGGATTTGGACCCAGTTAACGTCTTTACGATCTTGGCATTTGAGGGCGTGACCAGACTATGCTAATATCAGACGATATATGCATTATTCATTGCGTGGTTGATGATTGGCGGACGATTGTAAAATAATGTATGCATCAGCAAAGAGCTCACAACGCGTAAGGTCAACAGGTCAACTGTTCGGTAAACATATACTAGTATACCAGAGACTGTGCAGAGACGTGGAGAAAATATACTCCACGTCTCTGCATAGATTGATAGAACTGGCCGAACATGTGAGCACGGGGGAGTTACCCGGTCCAGCTTCCGCGTTGTGAACTGTGCCGGCCTCAGATCTAGAATGACTGAAGCTTATGCCAAATAGGGGAACTAGAATTCAGAGGGGAAGTGAGGTAAAAAAAAAACCCACGTCCCCCTCCCCCCGCCCCAAATTTGCACACTCCCCCGACCTGAATAACAAAGAAATGAAAATTTTCCTAATATAAAGACGAGATGACATCCAAATCAAAAAATCAAAGTCTTAATTTGTTGTTTTTCTTGCTCTTGATGATATTGATTACTCAACTCACTGCTTTCATCTGCCCTTACTCAGTAAAGTACCTTTCCTATCTGTTGTTTTTATTAATAGTTTGTGCAACAGATTTCATGCAAACATTTCTGACCTGGTTTAAGTCAATTGCAGAATTATGGACAGGTTAAATTTATTCGCTCCACCTGCACTCGGACCTCTTGTCAGATTTTCTAGATTATGATGATACTAATACTCCTGCCTTCATTTGAATTCATTCAAAGTAAACTTAAGACAACTCTGGCTCTCCCCAGACAGTGACTGCAATTTAATGCAGACACAAATTTTATATTTCTTTTTTTGTGTGTGTAGAGATTTGATATGATGCAAATTCTTTACATAACGTCTGTGCTAACATTTTCAGTTACTACTGTTCGTGTAAAATTAATTGTCATTTTTATTGTTCTAGCTCTCAGATTTTTATTTTGGTTATAAGTAAATGGAATTGTTAATGTTTGCACTTATGTCCTGAATATCCATTCACAAAAGTACCAGCATTTGGACACAGTGCAAGTTTAGTATAATGTCGAAGATAAAATTATTTTAAAATTTTGATTTTAAATTCTCTTAATTTTGCTAACAGTTTGGGCCGATATATAGCCACTCGATAGTGATTAGTCTGCTTTTTTGGCAATCCTTCGATCTGGGGTGCCAACAAAATTTGTTTGGGTGTTTTGTATAATTGTCATTGTCATCACATATCTTGCTGTTTTTGTAAATAGTGGAAAATAGTGAAAAAAATGCAATAGAATTAAATGTCCAGTCATAGTCCAGTAAAAACAACCTTTTGTGTGCACATGATTAATGTTTAGCCCCCAAAACCAAAAACATAATACCCATATAAAAAGTAGGAGAGAGTGGGGTTAGTTGGAACATTTTTCACAAAATCGTCTATAAAACACTAACATAATTTATTAACCCTAACTCCCTAGGGTTATTGTAAAATCATATTGATTTTTAAGGATTGAGGGGTGTTGGGGTTAAAGAAAAAAACAACTGTACCACTTTAAGCATTCATAATTATTTGGGCTACAAATGGAGCTTATAAAATGTTACGACTCGCTGGTTTCTCGGATAATCCACCTTGAACATGACCATGTCAGCTGTTCCGACTAGCCCCACCTATGGGGTAAGTTGAAACATGGTATGTTGTCATTTAAAAACTACTATTACTTCTGTAATCACCTTAATTAGCAAGGCAGACACTTAAGCTGTAAATTGGGGCGCTAATTAATTAACCCTTTGGGTACAGGGGAGTCATTAACAACTGCTAACTTATAATGCAGTGAAAGTTGTATATAGTTGCCACTTTCCGGACCGTAAAAAAAATTGCAACTATAAACAGGTGGCCTGTTTCATGTGGTCAATGAAACATGTTCCAACTAGCCCCCTCATTTTGTTCCAACTAAACCCGCTGGCCTGTTTGACATTTGCAAGCTTACTACGAAAAACAGGGACTACAATTTGACATCTCGTTAACCTCATTTTGTACTCAAATACTAGTCGAGTGAATCTATGAACATCATTTGCATACAATGCGATATTTTTCTTAAAAATAACTAATGCCATGGAAAATATCAATGTTTCAACATACCCACTGTTCCAAGTAACACCTCTCCTCTACTAATGGTGTATAGCTGTATTTCCATAATTGTGTTCATGTTATGAACAACTTAAGTTAAGTGCCCTTCTGCCCAGTTTTAACTGCATGCATCATACATGTACTTTGATAAAATGCCATGTGCAGTAAAACAGTGACACAGTGATTCTGATTTTCATAAAAACTATTATTACTATACATGTCTTTTTTTCATGGGTTTGGGATTTTTTCAGTAGGCCTACTTGTGTGTGTTTATAAATACTGTTTGTATAACTAGGCCTGCATGTCGGCAATCCATAATTGCTGAAATTAGCAAATGTAAACCAAACCAGTACAAGCAAGAACAAAACACTTTGTTTCCAGAATATTTTAAATACTGATTTTTTGTTTGTTTGTTTTTTTACTTGGATGCAAATATCCTGCCTACAAGTGCTGCAGTATAAGTGCAACTGCTTATTCTCTTCAAACATCATATTAAAATTCCATTCTGTGAATTTCTGTTTATGCCCTACATGCTCTTTCATTTATTGATCAAGTGGTAATGATAATACAGAAACAATGTGTTTACTGACTGGGTACATGCATTAAAAATGGGTATGTAAACAAAAATTATAGGATGTGCAACAACTAATTTATGCAAGAATGTGTGTTGAGATTTTGTTTTGCCCTGGTATTTGGGAATTGTTTTGAACAGCATTCCAAATTGGTTTGTTATTGAGACTATAACTACTGTCAAACTTGTACATACAGTTTGTAATGATGTACATGTGTACCCTTTTTTTTACCGAGTGCAGGACAACTCGACCGGGGATGGGTGGACAATTGATAGACCTGTATAAGGACATGATTAATATGGTTTTCCCTTCCAAACTTTGCTTCTTATATCATCGGAAACACCCGGGAGTTTATGGAAAAAATATAATTTTTTTAAAAACTTCGGGGTAACCTCTTAACATTTCCTCCTATTTTTCTGTTTTTATCACATTTTTATGTCGATTATCTATAGAATTAAATTCAAGACGAGTAACAAGCTAACGCCAGGGTACTGAAATCCCCCGGTGAAATCCCGGCGGCCGTCGGCCGGGAAGCCGACCGTACCGATATAGCTGCCTGCGTCTGCAGGTAGCGCGGTGTTGCCTGGCCCGGGCGCAGCGCTCGCTTGTCCACACATTTTCCCGATGCCGAGTTTTCCCTATACACGGCAAAAATAACACTTGGGCCTGTTGACTCAACCCAACAGACATCCCGTAGGCATTTTACACACACATCAACCTGTTTTAGTTTGCCTAATTAATAATTCACGATATGGTCCAAACCTAATCACTGATTGGCTCCCTTGGATTTCCAAGGGAGAAATAAAGAAAAAGTTAAGAATTGCTGCCAAGATTGCCAAGACCTTCGAGAAGGTCCAGTATCGTATACACCACTGGTATCGATACCAGTGCAACGAATACGTACTACCGCTACGAATACACCAAATAATCGATTAAAATGTATGAAAAAACGCCCTCAATAGTTTCGTGCTCTGTTCATCGCGCGCTGTGGGAATTCTGTATAGCAACAACAAAAACTAACACGAAGGTCTTGGAGCCAAGACTAAGTAGGACCCTGCTGGTAACATAAAAGCTTATTTTTGTTTTCTATTTTATCTCGCACGCTCCAGCAAGTCACCCCGAGTTCCAAAGACACCCAAAATTCCCCGGCCAAACACCCGAAATTGCCAGGTCTGGCTTATATCTGGAGGGGCACTCGTCCCAAGAGAACGTCCAGCAGTTGGTTCCGCCATAGAAGCAAAATAGGGAGAATGTTCGTAATGTTCGATTCAACGACAGGCAAGCCCGATGGCTGCACCGGCGAAGCAGGTGAAGAAGCGAAGGGTGTACACCCTGGTGGAAAGGGTGGCATCAGGGAGTGCTTTAAGCAGGACGCATATAGCCACCTTTTATTGTTTGTCTTAACGTTTTACCTTTGTTTTTAAACTTGTTACGTTGTCAAGTTGCGGGACACAATCTTCCCAAGGGAGGGGAGCGATGTAAAGTTATAACTAAAGTCTTTGTACTAGAAGCCAGACCAGCGTCCGCGCGCGAGCTGGAATTATTGGCTTCTGATCACCAAGCGTGCAGTTGCTGTGAAGAGTCTGAGTTGATCAGATCGCGCCAGGCCGGCTCTGAAACCGAACACAAAAACCTGGAATTAAGCCTTTCCCGCCAATACAGAAGTAAAATCATCAGCTTGCACAGTTTACTTGGATTTGCGTTTCTTGTTCGAAGAAGTGTTTCATAAAAAGAGGAAACCGACGTTGTTGTGTCACTGTCTTCTTAAGCCCGCCGCACACCTTTGCGATTTACCAGATGATCGGATAATCGGACCAGATACCGGAAAGGTGTGCGCTGAAACAATTCAGGCCGGTCTGACCGTACACCATGAACAGGAAAAAATCAAACTTGTTTGATTTTTCCGGATCTGATGGACCGGTGTCCGATTGGCCGGTAAATCGCAAAGGTGTGCGGCGGGCTTTATTTCGTCCATCCTTTAATCTATTAGAAATTGAATTGGGTGTTATGGCCGAGCGGTCTAGTGCGTCGAACTTAAGTTCCTGTGCTAGTACTAGAATGTAGGTTCGATTCCTGGCCGTGACGGTTTGTGGCACCTGTGCCCTTGAGCAAGGCACTCAACCACACTTGCTCCCATTCCTGTAATTGGCGGTCCCTCCGCTGTTGGATGTGGTATATAAATAAAAATAAAATAAACTCGGTCACACCCGCTACACCTTATTTTCTCTGAACACATTTTGTTCTGAACCAAAATCCTAGAGCTACATCTTTGTTTCATTAGCAGCCACTTCGTTCCCCTGACTCGTTGACGGGGTGTGGGCAACACCATTGCTTTTCTGGTCCGCTGAAGATGTATTCGATTGTCGTTTCGGTTTCTCCGTATCCATGCACGCCACGCATGGCAGCTTCTTTCTCCACAGCGCCCTTACGCGTTCGTTCAGGCAGAATGCAATGAAGATGAATACCCCTTGCAGAGTGTTGGTGATCACATTGATGTAGGACAAAACCAGGCTGTTGGCTACTTCGGATACGAACGCGAGCACCCAGGTAAGTCCAAAAAGAAGGGTGAGCTGTGAAGAGAAAATATGTATCATGGCAAAAGTTTGAGATGAGCTTGTGGAAAGGTCCACTCATCGCATCAAAAATCTGAGTTGTCTGTACGAAACTGAAATAGCTTCTACCATGGAATTGACATTCTCTGTTTGGTCATGTAAACAAAATAGTGGCGACTATCTTGCATTCTTTACTGTGCATTATTCACCACATGCACCGTTTTCAGTGACCGTTTTTAGCAAGGTCGATTTACGACTAGATTTAACCACTGGTCAAAAGTCATGCGCACTCACGTTCAAGAGCGAACGCCTTTCTTTGGTTAGTCACTTGGTTCCATGCAAAGTGCTGCATCAACTCAATACCTGATTGGTACAGGTAACCAGCGCGACCATGCCCTGTGGACTGGTTCCAAATGGTCAACCAGACACGACTAACCATCGTCGACTAGACTGCGTTCGGTAGGAAATAGTCCAACTATAGTTAACTATATAGTCGTCAAAAATCGAACTTGCCCTTTGTTGTAGACCGTGTGACATCCGTTTACATATAATGCGTTCTCTAATGAAACCATGACTGCCGTTGTGCGTACGCATCACTGACCCGTGGGTAAGGCACTTCCTGAATGAAGCAACCATCCGCCATCTCGCTACAGAAAAGACATATGCCTTACCTAGACCCGTTTAATTTTCATTGGAGTACATGTGTCAAGCGGAAAGTGCAAGCAATTATATAGGGGACAGGGGAGCAGTCTTGGCAAATCATTGACTTTCCTGTAGCAAGATGGCCGACGTGTTGCTTCAGTTCTCGCATAGTTCTGCTATTGTGCACCTGCCCATATATATAAGTCAGTGGTAGGCATCATGCTTTATGCGCTTTGCTTAAATTTAGTTAGGGAACAAAGTCAAAGGTCACACAACTCAAAGCCGATCTGACCGACAACCTAATTCCTAATCCAAATTTATGCATGATGATGCGTGCCAACAGCGATAGCCACACTTATGTTTTAATGCCTGACGCGACATCAAAAGTTGGGTTCGGCCAGACTGTTCTTGACACGGGTAACTTGTTCTCGATTGATAGGTGCCGGGTGTGTGATCCTGTTCCAAGTGCAGTGTTCTCAGGTCGTGTTCTCTGTTCCCGTCGTTCGGGCGCGAGAACGAGTAAACCCGTGTCAAGAACAGGCCGCCCGAACTCGGCCAAAGGTTACACCGTCTTTAGACTATCGCCATGAACTCGAAGTTTAACATTATGAAAGATACCTTGGCATATATCCTGACTTCATCCATCACTTGCTCGATCCGACCATTGTTCTGCACCATTTTGCTGTCCCTTTTTGTCTTCCTTACGATATGGATTACGAAACCGAAGCACAGTGTGTTGAAAACCAAAGAGGCCGCAACTGGAACACCAAAGACGACCAGAAGCACGTTTCCACCGGACATCACACAAGGCGGTGAATCATTGTAAATGGTGGGAAGATTTGTGCAATGGCAGAAGCTTAGCACGAGGCATGCTGAGACGATGGCCAGAGCAGCACCCCAGACTAATGCCATGGAGAGCAAAAGCTGACGAGTATTAGTACCAGTTCTACTTACAGATACGACCTTCTTACCAAACGTTTTAGCTGCACTGAAAGACAATGTCGTCATCCAAAAGAAAACAGACAGCCACGAAAGGTGCTGGACGGAAGCCAAAGCAACACAAAAGTACCCTTCGACACCAATTCGTCCCACCAAAAGCAAAATCAGGATGGCAACAAAGAGCGCCACCACGAGGTTCATTGTGTGCAATCCAGCCATGTTTCTAAGTTTTGAGAACATGCAGTAGGTGATAAAAGTAGCTGTGAGTGCCACCAGAGAGAGCGAACCACACACGTCAGATATTATGCCCAGAGCGACTTGATTAGGGTCAGACCAGTCTACCGGACCGCATATTGCAGCAGACCCGTACCCATCTTGAAGGATGACGAACTCTCTTGGACCAAATTCAACCCCAGTTAAGGTGTGTGAGATGGATCGTCCCGAATTCCGATTTTGATACTCTTCAGGAAACAGAAAAACCAACTGAGCACAATGCAGTGTCAGGACATCTAGGCATTCCTGCGGTACTGCCACGTTCCGTCTGAAACTAGAATGTTGTCTATCCCAGGTGAATATCAGCGACGCAGCAACATCCAGCTCAGAATGCTTTCTTGCATCTGCGTGGAGAATCCGAGTGGCGTTAGTGGTAGCATTTTCACAACTCTCAATCTCAGACAGCAGTCGGGTCCCTTCGATTATGTACAGATTGACGCTCTTGACATTGCAGCTATTCGAATCTGTGGCACTGTGTTCAAGCGCCTTAAGCAAATCTTGGCAGGACATTTCTCCTTTTTCTAGCGTCACGGTTATGATGTCAATGATGAAGCTTTCTGCCAGTTCGTGTGATGCTGCTGGCACGGCTTGCCAGTACACCATGTCAGAGCCAAGACTGGAGTTTAGTATACCGTTGCAGTCATTGTCAAGCTTTAACAGATTCTGCGAGAAAGCCGGGACGTGGAAAATACGATCAGGCACACATTCAGAGTTATCGTCCGCAACACCAGATGTGCAGAGGACAGTACGACACCTCTTCAGGAAAGGGTCGTACAGCTGATCTGGGGAACATGTGACTTTCTCCTTATCACGCCACCCAAAGTCAAACACTACTTCTACTGTTGGGTTAATCAGTTCCATATTCGGTTCTCTAGAGCATGAGCTCCAAATGTTTACAGAACTGCAAGTCACATTGTATTTGGTATAAAGGGGACCACAATTGTCGAATAAGTTCACCTCTTCCCCATTACAAATCGCACAGTGGGCGTTCCTGTAGTGAGTTCCGTTTAGGCGAATTGGTGCAAGGTAATCCTGACACGCAGCTACGAGGGAAGGGGTTGTAAATTCAGGACGACACGAGCTGATGGTTCGCACCGGACACGTGCGGGCCTTGCCAATGGATCTGTCAGTGTTCGGTGGCTCGTAAAAGTATCTGCCTGTTGGGGTGCCGAGTATAGTGATGTTCGTCCGGGGATCCACCATAAATTTACCGGACTCCTTGTACTCTAAGCTCACCTTCCATCTCTCTAAGTCATCAGGTTGGGCACCGTGGCAAATTGCGCAGAAGACATTTTTATAGGCAGTACCATTTCTGTCGTTGACAGGGATGGTGGTGATGACGTCATCAGGTGATGGGGTTTCACAGTTCTGCCTGACCGAAATAGCAGTCCAGTTAGTCCACTGCTCCGGGCAGAAACTAACCAAAGCAAAACCGAATTTTTCATCCTGGCGTGCACTCGCCTGGTCGGGCAGTCGCAAACAGGAGTAGTATTTAGAGCTAATGTTATTAATCGATAGTTCTGCGGCTTTGGGAGACGTGTTATGGCAGTTAGTGTGATAGTCATAGCAACAGTCGTTGAAAAACTCGCATGCATCGTCGCACTTGCACGTTTCTCGCTCAGTTTGACGCAGTGTAGCCCTTGGCCCCTGGTTACAGTCAAACCCACAGTAGTGAATCTGCCCACACAAAGGGGTGTTGACGTCAAATCGTTCCGTTTCTGTAGAAAAATGCCGGATATGAACGAATGCTAAAGGTATTATCTATTTTATGAAATTAACATTTTAGAGATATCCGCGTTTGTGATATAAGCCAGTTCGGAGTCTCGACTGCGCATGCGTCTCCTGACTTTGATTTGAGATAAACAAAGGCGCACCCTTATGTCTTTATCTCAAATGACCTTTGACACAATCCCATAGACGTTCCTTGCGCGCGCGAGATTCCGAACTGGCTTATTTCATAGTAGAGAGTCATCGGATATGCACGCAAATATATTTTGATCTGTCGTGCGAGTAATTTGCGCGTGGATGCCACGCGTGTGTGCCGAATGCGTGTACATGTACGCGTGTGAGTAGGGTAAAACAATTAATACTGTAAACAACTTTACAAGAGCGAGTGCATGCAGTTAGTTGTAAACGCATGAAGTAGACTGGAGTTTTCAATACCAAACAAATCAAAATGTTGCTGTCGAGACACATATGACGTAGTTATTAAACTAAATTATGGTTTAGCCTCAAACATCGTGTGCTATGCACAAGGTCTGTATGAAAGACTTACCCGCCAAACACTCTACATAGAGCAACCCCGCTCTGCAGACTTCGTCAACATCCGATATCAACGGACACTCTGACAGTTTTGCCTCACGGCCAGAACATCCAATTTGCGAGATCAACGTTGAAGTCGGAATCAGAGTTCGGTTGAGAACGCCTCTGTCAACTGGTATGCTCTTGTTAAATCCAAGATGGCGACACACGACATCGGCGTCCCGTTTGTCGTGGTTTTGGGTTCCACAAATGGTGCCCCATTCATCATTTGGCGACACCCGGCCCACGACTATACCGGATGCGGGGTACTGAGAATCAACGAGCTTCAGTTCCAGTTTCTCGTGTACTGATGAAAAATAAGAATGAGAAACACTATACATGTAGGTGTTGTGCTTCACCAAGCACAATTATCAAAAGGGCAATTTTACACGTACATGCTGAAATACGTGTTGAAGGCAAAATTCCGACCACTGAGTGACCTTTGACCCAAATTCTTAACATCTTCCACGGAGATTTGGTAAAAGATTCCATGGAAGGAATTGAGAAATTATCATGGCTTCAGACCTTGTGTACAAAGCATATGAGACATACAAGCTGAAACATTTATAAGTGTTTTCTCACAAAATAATATGTTTTCTCACTTTTATTCCATCAAATCTGCACGTTTTACAAGAAAAAATGTGATCAACTTCGCAACTCCTAGGCCTACCCGGCCAACATATTATATTGGCTCTGTGTTTCTTAATCCATGATTCACTGATTGGCTTTAATCATAGTCCCGCGTATAAAGGAACGATGCAAGTATTACCAAGTTAAAAACAAAAGCACACGTTTGAACTGGACTTACTTTCATTTCTGCAATTCAAACCTGCCGAGTAATAGCAGGATTCGGTAGCGAACCGACAGTCCATCAACACCGTTTCGTTTCTTGAACAGACAATATTGGTCAATGGAGAGTCGAGCAAACCGGCCCAGAAAGGCGAATACGATGTTGCCAGAGTGTATGGAGTAGTCGCGTCTGCTTGAAATCCAAGATGGCGGCATACCACGCGATGCGCATGCGTAGATGGTGTCCACCAATCACCGCAGACATTCCGCCACCTCTCAGTTTCACCACACCGCGTCTGAAGTATGCCTCCGGTTTCCACTACCCCGCGGACGAAGCGAAAATCTCTACCTACAATTTAATGGAATGAATGACATGAGTTTTGACCTGTGTATAGAGGTTTTTCATACACAACGCCAATGCCTAGCAACCAACAGTTGCTCTACGCCTTTCTGCTCCTACTATAAACACAGTTTTAATTCTCTACTGTACAATGCCACAACATCGTTCATCCGGTCAGACTACGTAGCAACAAACATTTAGTCTGGTTATCTGGATTTTAAGTGTGCATGTGAAAGGACGCTACTTATTTACAAGTCGGACGTCACCCGAGGCCCCATGTACAAAACATATAGCACTGGCTGAAAAAATGCAAGCTCGTCATTTGTTTCCCTACAGAATTTTATATTTTTCTGTTTAGATCTGCACTTACTATTTAAAGGAAAAGATAATGACGTCAGACTTGTACATTTTCCCCAAATAGAACCGCTTACTTTGATGGCAGGTCATCCATATTGCGTTCTGTGGCGTACATGCGGGCAAAGAATTCGGTGTTGGCAGACTACACAAGTCTTCTTCGTCCGCGTGGCAAAATGCACCGTCATTTTTCAACGGATAGTTCGCCAAGACTTCGATTAAACTGGAGTTTACTGAAACCCAGGCCACTTGATCTGCACGACAGAAAGCGCCGTACCCAAATCGACGACAGATGCCGGCGCCTACGTCTGGTAAAACTTTATCCGGAAATCGCATGCACAGCGTGTTCCATGTCTCATTGACTGTGCTTCGAAATTGGAGGACGCCCTCACCGGTAAAAGATCCGCCAAGAAGTCGATATTCTTCTCCATTACCTAATACAACCAAAGTACATTCGTGAACATGTTTACATCAACTTATTCCTTTGCTTATAAGAGTACAAAATACGTCAATGACCCGAGTCCGTTTGGCCGTATTGGTAGGATCTCCCTTGCAGATAAACGAGTACATATACTACCCGATACACGATCGTGCATACGGAAATGTCGGTCGCAGTCCCTATAGTACGGAGCTTTCGATTGGACGACGAAGAGAAACACGACGGTGGAAAATCTGTCCACGACCACGTCGTTGCACAAAACTTCCCGTCCTACTTTGAATCCATTTCGTTTTTCACGACGACTTGTGATCGGTCATGTGATCAAAAAATGTGTTGTTGAAGGTCAAATGTTAACTAAACGTTGCCGTTGTCACCACGACGTTGATTTACCCCAACTACAGTCCTAGAAATCGGACGACGACGACATGGCAAAGTAGACGCATGCGCAGATGACTCGAAATGGCAATTCATCCGTCGTAGAATCATCCGTCGTCCAAATCGAAAACTCCCTATTGACTACGTACAGCACAGCATGTTCTGGATGGTTGTGTTGAATTGTTCAACCATTCCGTCCACTGTGGGGTTATAGAAAGTCGTGCGGGTTTTTAAGCCATACGCATTACGATATGTGGCAGAGGGTACGCCGCTTCCATTGTTCCCTCATTGTGTATCAAACATCCAAGGAATTTTAAAGGAATTCTTTTCAGTTTTTAGGGAGATTGGTGCGGTAACAAAATGGATAGTGTGTGTTGAGGTCACTGTCACATATCGTACGTGCTTTTAAGCACTCCGAGTAATGCATTCGATAACATCTTTCGAATAGAATATTTGCAATAATTATCCGTACACATCAGCACGTGGATGAGAGACATTTATGTATTTTCATTTCTGAAAGGGTGAAAAGGTTTCGGGGGAAATTGGTCACTTTAGAAAGGAACGTCATGGAGTACGGCGTGTCAACGCATTGAATGTTTTACCCAAACAAATCTACGAAATCTTCTGGAGTTACTGTGTTTGCCATATTATCATGGAACAGCCCAAGCCGTGCTACTTGCATACAGTGGCGATTCTGAGAGAGAAAAAAATACTCCACGAAACTATGTGAAATAAATTAATTGGGAGGTCGGGCTTGCGTTGTTGTTCACCTGCTTTTCACCTCTGTCGTCCCGGGTTCGCTTCTTGGTTGCGTGTGCAGATTGGGTTTTCAGTTCGTAATCTTGCGTGACTTTTCTCCGGGATATTTTCTAGGGTTTTCGTCACACTTCTAAAACTGTACACCTTCTTAATCATCTCGAGTAACTGCAGTGGTTCTCCTGTCTTTCACCTCTGGCGTCCCGGGTTCGCTTCCTGGTCGCGTGTGCAGATTGAGTTTTAAGTTCCTATACTTGACCGCGTGTGTTCTTTTTGGAATAAGTTCCTGGGTTTTGCTCCCTCTTCTAAATGTACTATACCCCCTTCATAATTAATGTTGTAACCGAAGTCTTTTAAAAGCTAGTCATGTATAGCTGATGTCATAAAGGGCCCCTGTTGCCACAAAATGTCATAAATTTAACAATAACAACACAAATAAATTGATTGACCTACCAGTTACGGCTAGGTCCGTCTCGGTGGTGTTCGAGCAAATCACACCGACGTCTTCACTATGACTGCAGTCACTAGTATTTAACCACGCGTGAGGGCAATCCGACAGTTGAGCCTCGTCTCCGGAACATTGGACATCATCCAGGAGAATAGATTGACCGGAGCCTTCACCAAACTTGGTGTGTGCAGAAACCACGGAACTGTAGCCGAGTTGACGGCAGGCGACAGTCGCTTCCCGTATGTCCCAGTTGTCGTCGCATATTGTGCCCCACTGGTCGGGGAGGTAGACCTCCACGCGTCCTTCGGGTGGAGAATTTCCACCAACCAGGCGAATATCCCCAACTTGAAGGGAAAATTGTTACGTGGGCATATTAAAATTTAATTCTTCATTATTGTAAAATTGAGTAGATTTTAGAACACTTATTTGTTTCAACTCGAATACAATGTATCGTGTAATACATTGACATGAAAGTGCTTAGCTGCCTAAAAGAAACAGTTTCAAAATTTACTCACCTCTTTGGGCGAAAATTGGCGACGCACAAACTATGACCATCAAATAAAATAAAATACTGCTTTCAGGCGACATTGCAGCGTCTATTTGACAAATAACACTGCCGTAAAACGTTGGGTGATTCTCTCCGAGCTCATGGTGAAAATGCTGGTTTGAAGGCCCGCTGGTTTATTTATATCGCTGGCAAAAGGAATTTAATTCCACCGACGCGGAAAACTCATTAACTAAAATTGAAAGGCCTGTAACAAAGGAAATGGCCTGTAATGGGAACCAACTGAAATGGGAAGCAATTATGATAAATTAATAGGGTGAATTAATATACTGGGCCTATTTGCGCCTTAATGGAATTGATGGAATTTGGAGTTACACTGAGCATTTACACTGAGCATGTACTTCATGTCAGAAGTACATGTACCAGTAAAAAGTTTGAATACACGTACAGTTGATACAAACGCGCATTGTCTTTATAGGTTACGTGGATTCAAACCTGCAGGCTTTTCGCGCCTAAATGCAACGCGCGTCGCTTTGGGAAAAAGCGGTGTGGATGGAACTTGGGTGGAAAGTTTTTGTGATTTCGTGATTTATAGGGCGCAATTTTATTTGGGTATACTTTTTTTTGTGAAGATGTATTTCTTTTCAAAAATCTGATTTACCTATTGTGATTATGTTACAAAGGCAGAATTATATAAAATAAAAATAAATAACTAAATGCAAAGTGAGAATGCAGTAATTTTGCATTTACTTGGAGTTAAAGGCACAGGCTCGTCAGCAATGCGCGCCCGCCAAATTCGTGCTCGAAACACGCAGCTCCATGCCTTTGCTATGGAGCTGCGTATTGCGTGGCACACATTTGGCGGGCGCGCATTGCTGACGAGCCTGTGCCTTTAATACCCAATTCATAAATACCTTGGACAGTTTACGCATCTCTATTGGCTGAGAGCACGTCACGTGGGCAGTCTTAAATTAGCGATAAAAAATAGTGATAATGCCCGGCTGGCTGTCCCGCGTTTGTGCCGTAGTCAGCGCGTATATGGAAAACGCACATGCACAAGGAAACTGCACTCGCCTGAAAGCAAATTGTGCACTTATATCACAGATAGATATCTGTGACTTATATCCAGGCGGCTCGGGCATTATCAGTGCCCAGGACCCCTAGCTGGCTTTAAACGTGTGTTTAAGATTGGCCAAACCTACTTTTAACCCCTAAATCAAAATGCGCTCTCCTATTGTGTCCGTCATACTTCCAAAAGGCTAATGTAGGCTTATCTAAACACTATACACTGCACAAACTGTGGTGTTAAATTAACACCAGTGGTGTTGTCTTATATAGATACCAAACCTGGTGTTACGTTTTAACACCGAAAGTATTAGTTTTACACCTATGGTGTTAAAATTAAACACTAACACCCATGGTGTTAAATTTTAACACCAGACTTGTTATCTATATAAGACAACACCACTGGTGTTAATTTAGCACCACAGTTTTTGCAGTACAAATAAACGCATTAAGTATGTTTCCTTGTACACACAGTATAGTGTAATGTATCTGTATTTTTTACTGGTACTATATAGGCCTACAAACATCCTGTCCGAAAATGCATATTTTTGAAGAAAACCTGAAGCTGGTTTTTAATTTTTTTCTCCTTTCACAACAAAATCTCGAAAAACAAAGGAACTGCACATTCCCTCTATTGATACTCGCTCTATCTAATTTTTGAATATTTTTTCCCGAAAAATGTTGACCTCCACGCGAATAACGAAATGCTAAAACGCGTAATTTGTCACTGTAAACGTATACTACATTTCTGAATTATGGCTTGCTTTTCCAGATAGCCCATAGGCCCATTAAGACGCCAATTTGGTTTGGCTATAATCCAATTATACGTTGCACTTTGTTCTAAATGACGTTGTAGCAATTTACGTACCCATTTGAAATCGAGAGGTTGATTTAATTATTTTAAATTGTGTACAGCTCGTGCAAAGTACTCTAATATTTGTACCAATAAGCGAGTTCGGTTTTGCTTTCTGCGCATCGCTTTGCGCCCATCTCGACTCGGTATAACAAGTCACTTCTTGGGTTCAAAATGAGGTTCCAATGAATTATTATTATTATTTTTCCGATCGTGTCCCCTGATCTGTCCTACAGAATACAAACTGCTAATTGGAAAGGTACCAGCGACGTATGTCATAACGCATCCTAAGATCTCAGGGAATTTCCACTCTGCGAAGCGACGTTACAATACATTTAGGAAATTTACGCAAATCTGTGGAGTAACACGGCTGTTGCGTCTAGAAAACACACGCCAGAGGCATTTTGATGTAATTTAATCAATTTGGTCATGTTATGCCAAAAACAAACAATTGCTATACTTTCCAGAAATTGTATTGGGTTCTGTTCCTTACGACTGTCCCATTCTTACCCAAAATCATGGCTACGATCTTATTTACTCCGCAGTTTTTGAAAAGAACGGAATCCCCAGTATGCTTTAAATAGCAGCCAAACGCCGACGCGGACAACGGCCAGCATTACCGAGTACATGTAGCACACTGCATGCACGGTACTTACAATCTGCGCGCGTTACATTTAAATGCCTGCAGTGCACTGCCAAATTTCCTGATTGGTCAAGAAGAGGCGACAAGATTTCTGTCGCTTGTTCCAAAGCGAAATAGGGCCGGGTTCAACAGGCCTCGGTACGCACGATCGGGGAGTGCGTTAAATGGGCACTGTTTTATTTTCGAAGTGAAACAAATTAAAATGTTATATTTGCAATTTTAGACGCCCTCCTTGGTCGTTTAGTACCAGCATCTCTCCTGTAGAGCTTTTATTGCACTCAAGACAATGTGCATGTATTTACGTATGTTGTTTTAAAAAGTAAATGACCTACTACATGTATTATCTGCAAAGAAATTAGCCGGAAACGGGCGCGTCGATAACTCATAAAAAGAGATGAACTAGAGACACTGTTCCAATTATGCCATGATGGACAGGAGACATTTCATGCACATTTTCGCACATGCAAACCTTGTGGGCATTCGTTATTAAAAGAGACACGTTTTTTGGTAATACATTTTACAGTTGTGAAACTGACTTTTTGCGCTGTCACTTTTGTGGCAACAACCACACTTCATTTCTGTAATCTACAGTTTTCAAACTTGTTGACGATAATTCTCTTAAAAAACACAATGTTTATTAACCTGTTCTGTCAGCTTCTGCATTGCTAACCCACATGAATCTGGCCGTTTTCTTGTCTGCCTTCTGCTGTTTCATGCTGTAAAAACACCCGCTAATTGACCAATTAGAGGCAGGGTATCAACATAAAACCTTTCTCAACGCCATCTTGAATTGGTTAAGCATGCCAGTTATTGCTGTTTTTACCCCACAAAAATTAAAACCCTGTCCTCTTTCAACGAAATTATCTTTGTCACTATGAAGAAGTAGACACTAACGCTAGTAAAATAACAGTTTTAATATTTCATTCATAATTACCTTAGACAGTTTACGCATCCTCATTGGCTGACATCACGTCACGTGGCCAGTCTTAAACGGACGATAAATACCAGCCAGTCTTAAACACTTTTTACAAGTGATAATGGCCCTCGCCTGCAGGCTCGGGATATTATCACTCATCCAGGCCCCTATACAGGTTTTAAACGTATGTTTAAGACTGGCCAAACCCACTTTTATTTCCCCCGAGTCCTAAAAAGTAAAAGCAACGATCGTTTTGGATGTGTTCGCTTGAGTGCAAAATGCACCCAGAGTCAAATATAGGCTACTGTTGTATACATTAAAACATGTGGATACATTAATCACGCAAAGTCGATCATAAGTGGCAATTACCCAAATACCATTATCCCATAAGAGCCACTGCACTCAAGGTAAATGACTATTGGTGCACGATAGGCGGATGATATTACAACCACTGTCTCAAACAATAAATACATTCGTAGTTAATTATTTACAAGTTTTCTTAGTAAATTAATTGCAATTATTTGGTAATTTTCAGAAATATATAAATTTTATATAAGTTGCATTTTTACTCTATGTCATTCGAAGGCCAGTCGGCTCTCAGCACACGCATAATTTTTAATCTACAACCTGAGCGTAGTCTCGTACCCAGACCCGGATGTTAGCCCATCAGGGCGCTGTTTAGCACACAAATTTGCTTAGCACAGAATTAGTTCTTTTCTTTATTTTGCAAAACTGGGTTGCCAGCCAAAATCGTATGTGATGTGTATTTACTGATATTTTGCTCCTGGTAACCCATTTTACAGAGCAATGAAATTCTGTGCTAAACAATTTTTTTTGATAAACAGCGCCATGAAATTGGCCCCAGGTGGTGAGCTAATCGCCGATTGGTTGAGGCCTGCACCGAACTTCGGTGCGGGACCCATCGATATATATATATATACACTGGATGAAGTATGCAATAGCAGTTGGTTATACGAGAATTGAAGCCACGCGCGGGTCGATATTTTACTCCACAAACAATGCTTGGCCTAGACTGCTCCCCGGTCCATGCGATCGCTTGCATTCCACTTAACACATGATGTAGGCCAGTGAGGACATTATGACCAGTCTAAGCAAGGCATTGTATTTGGTGGGGTACAATGGCGGACAGTGGCTTCAATTTTACACGTCGTTGCTGCATCCACCAGAGTGCTCTTTGTATACTCGCGCGCGCGAAAACAAAAAACCCTGATGGGTGTCGCTTGACTTTTTAAAGTGAGGGCGGGGCAAACAAAAAAGTGACACAACATTAGGGAGCAAGTTTGATCTGCGACTAGACAATAGCAACGTGTCACATTTCCTTACAAATTTGGTAAGCAGCAGAGAGCTACATTACAACGTCGATACGACTGCTGTGACTGTGGGCGCCGCCATCTTGAAAATGTATTTTGGCAAACGATCCATTCCACATTGAGCAAAGTTGCGTTGCCGCGTGTTTGGAACGCAGCCCTGGTTCTAAATGGTCGACCATACACGACTAACCATCGTTGACTGCGTTTGGTAGGAAATAGTCGAACTACTATACGGTTAACTACAGTCGTGAAACGAACTTGCCCCTCGTTTCACTCCTACAGCTCTCCACTATAACTGAACACGGAATCTTTTACATCTAGAACTTGGTTTCATTAGAAACCGATTTCACTGGCTTGCTGGTACTATAGGTAGATCCGCAATCAGTGCGGGTATTTCCCTGGCTCCCCGTTGATGTAACCGACTGCCGGTTCATGTGGGCTTTATCCATGCACGCCAGGCATGGCAGCTTTTTCTTCCAGAGCCCCCTTACGCGTTCGTTCAGACAAAATGCAATGAAGATGAATACCCCTTGCAGAGTGTTGATGATCACGTTGATGTAGGATAAAACAGGGCTGTTGGCTGCTTCAGATACGAACGCGAGGATCCAGGTGAGTCCAAAAAGGAGGGTGAGCTGTGGAAAAGAAAACAGTACCATGGGGTACGTTTGAGATGAGCTTGTGCACAAAGTCTATGGGTCCTCACAGGAAAAGTCGAAGAAACTAAAACTTAACCTTTACCAGTAGGATTTTTTTCCCGTATACATTGAACAAAGACTTGAAGGAAAGTACCTCATAAAATCAACAGATAATGTAATTTGAAGATAGATACTTCCCACGTGCACTTTTGTCGCAAATGTTGCTTTTCTATAGAACATTTGTTTTCCTTTTTTTATGGACACCATGTATAGTTACCTTGGCGTATATCTTGACTTCGTCCATCATTTGCTGGATCCGACCATTGCTGTGCACCATTTTGCTGTCTCTTTTTGTCTTCCTCACGCTAAGGATTACGAAGCCAAAGCACAGAGAGTTGAAAACCAAAGAGGCGGCCACTGGAACACCAAAGACGACCAGAAGAATGTTTCCACTGGACACTAGACAAGGTGCCGCATTGCTGTAAATGGCGGGAAGATTTGTGCAAAGGCAGAAGCTTAGCACGATGCAGGTTGAGACTATGAGCAGGGCGGCACCCCAGACCAATGTCATAGACAGCAGCAGCTGACGAGTATTAGTACCAGATCTTTTCGGAAGCACGCCGCTCCTGCCGAAGGTTCTAGCTACACTGAAAGACAATGTCGTCATCCAAAAGAAAGCAGACAGCCACGAAAGGTGCTGGACGGAAGCCAAAGCAACACAAAAGTACCCTTCGACACCAATTCGTCCCGCCAGAAGCAACAATAGGATGGCAACAAAGAGCGCCACCACGAGGTTCATTGTGTACAATCCAGCCATGTTTCTGAGTTTCGGGAACACGCAATAGGTGATAAAGGTAGCTGTGAGTGCCACCAGAGAGAGCGAACCACACACGTCAGATATTATGCCCAGAGCGATTTGACTAGGGTCAGACCAGTGTACCGGTCCGCATATCGCAGCAGACCCATCTTGAAAGACAACAAACTCTCTTGGACCAAATTCAACCCCAGTTAAGGTGTGTGAGATGGATCGTCCCGTCTTCCGAGGCCGATAGACGAACTCCTCTGGAAAGAGAATCACCAACTCTGCGCAATGCAGTGTCAGGACATCAAGGCATTCCTGCGGTACTGCCACGTTCCGTCTAAAACTATAATTGTGTCTATCCCAGGTGAATATCAGTGACGCAGCGAAATCCTCGTCGGATCGATTTCTTGCATCTGCCTGGAGAATCTGAGTGGCATTGGTGGAAGCATCGTCACAACTATTAATCTGAGACAGCAGTCGCGCCCCTTCGATAGTGTACAGGTTGACGCTCCTGACACTACAGCGGTTTGGATCTGTAGTATTGTATTCGAGTCTCTTCAGCAGATCATGGCAGGCATTTTCACCAATTTCTAATGTCGTGGTTAAGACGTTAATGGTCACTTTGGATTCCTGCGATGGTTCAGTGCTGTTCACTTGTATCACTTGCCAGTAAATGACATCAGAGCTAAGACTTGAGTTGATGAGATCTTCGCAGTCATCTTTAAGCAGGGAATGTCTTGGGAGTTGTCTTTGAAGATTTCGTGAGTGCGCCCGGTGAAAAATCAGGGGGTCATCAGGAATAGCAGAATCCTGCACACATTCAGAGTTGTCCACAACACCAGATGTACAAATGAGGGTGCGGCATCTCTTCAGGAAAGGGTCGTACAGCTGGCCTGACTGACATCTGAAATCCTCATCGCCCCAACCAAAGTCAAACACGCTTTCTATGGTAGCCGTATCTTCTCCTCCTCCCCTTCCTCCCTCGAAGCACACTGTAGGGCTAACGCATGAAAGCCAGACGCTCTGGTACACGCAACTTCCCGAGCAAGACCAGCCACAGTTATCAAACAACTCCACCTCCTCTCCATTGCAAGTCGCACAGTGGGCGTTCCTGTAGTGTGTTCCGTTCAGAGTAAGTGGTGCAAAGTAATCCCGGCACGCGGCTTCAAGAGATGGAGTTGTGAATTCATGACTGCATGATCCGACGGTCAGCAAGGGGCACGTACGGGCCGTACCGATTGTTTCGGTCGTGACTGGCGGTTCGTACAAGTATGTGCCAACAGGAACGCTGTTGATCTCAGTACCGTTAATCCCCACTTCTTCGACGACTGGTGCATCTGAGAGACTGAACTCAAAACTCGCTGCCCACTTGTCTAGGTCTTCAAGCTTGACGCCGTGGCAAACTGCACAGAAAACATTTTTGAACACAGCACCTCTGCGGTCGTAGACAGGAAGAGAAGCGATGACGTCATCATTTGGTGCCGTTCTCTCACAGTTCTGCTTGACCGAAACGCCCACCCACTCCTCTGGGCAGAAACTTACGAACGCGAAACCCGAGTTCGCATATCGTCTATTGCTTGTCTGACCGGAAGTCCACATACAAGTGTAGTATTCAACGCTGACACCGTTAACCGAGGTTTGTGAAGATGTGGTATCGCATGTAGACTGGTAGTCATAACAACAGTCGTTGAAATACACGCATGCGTCGTCGCACTTGCAGGTTTTTTGTTCTTCTTCATGCAATGTAGCACTTGGCTCCTGGCACTCGAAGCCACAGTAGTTAATCTCGCCACACAAAGTGGTTTTGACGTCAAATCGTTCTGTTTCTGTACAAAAATATCAAATGGACGAACTTCTAGGTATGATACTGAAGGTCTATCCTATATTTTGTACACATTAAACAAAGACATATAATTAACAAAATAATAAAGAAAATTGGTTTGGTAACCAAACATTTGCACACAATCTTGCAGGAATGTCATCAGTGTTGTTTAGAGAAACACAGCGAAACCAAGTAAAAGGATTATAAGATTTAAGGCCAACAAGGACCAACATTAATAAGTTGGAACTTGTTGGGCGTTGCATGGATGTGCACCATCCCCACGACCCAACATGATCCAAAATATCCCGACTGCGGTTGGCTGTTGCCTTCACGTGACAGGTGTTCAACTCTGATATTGGTCCGTTTCATCCAACAAGCTCCAAGATTGCAATAGCTACATGACTCAACTTGTCGGATGATGTTGGACGTTGTTTGGAGTGTCGTCCACACCGTCCAACTTTCGGTCGGCCGACATTGTTGGCAAACAAATGTTGGCTCGTATAGACGGGCCTAAAAGTATCAAGTTTACAAAATAATTCAAAACCAACCTGTAAAACATTCAATGTAGAGAAAATCTTGGCAGACTTTGCCAGGAACTGATAGCATGTGGCACTCGGAAAGTGTCGTCTCGTTGCCATAGCATCCAACATGGGAGATCAACGTTGACGTCGGAATCCGAGATTGGTTCAAAAAGCCCCTGTTAATAACCCGTATGGTGTCGTTAAATCCAAAATGGCGGCACAAGACATCTGCATCCCGTTTGTCAGGTTGTTGGGCTCCACAAATGGCACCCCAGTTATCATTTGGCGACACGCGGCCAACGACCAGACCGGATGCGGGGTAATTGGAGTCAACAAGCTTCAGTTCCAGTTTATCGTGTACTGGTGAATAAAAAAAGGAGATACATATGTAAGAATGTAGCGGTTTTCCCCCTCGCCTTCCACCTCCGTGGCCCTGGTTAAAATCCCGTCCCGGTCAGTATGGGGATTGGGTTCATAGTCCCTGCTTGATTCCGTGGGTTCCCCAACACGTTCATGTGTGGAGTTTTCCTCCCACCTCTAAAACTGAGCATTTCTTCCTGTTCTCTCGCACTTCGTGGACGTGCTGAAGAACCTCTAATGCATAGTTCCGAGTTTGCCTAGTTAGCCCCGCCCCCGTGGATATTGTTGCTATGGCTCACACGCTATCGTAAAAAATGGCGGCACACTACGCACAAAGCAATGGGACTTTCAACAGAAAGCACAGATTCAATGGAGAAAACTCAAAGGCATTCATGTTTCAGGGTCGACAGTTATCTTAGAACATACAGAGTAAAGGGCCAGTAATACAGGGATGTCATATCATGACATACGTGCTTTCGTACCTTGAACAACGAAACGTCCGGCCTTGAAACAAAAAATTCACCCGGATCATCGCATACAACACTGTACAAATTGTATGGGGCCGGGAGAACATATCGCGTGATCATGTTGTTGTGAGAAAGTGCACTATGTCAGTGATATCTGCTAGCTCTGTTGTGATTGGTCGGCGGGTTCGATTGATTGACAGGTCGGAACTATGCATTAAGGTGGCTACGGGGCAATGACTTAGGCCTGCTAATCTCAGCAACCCGATTTTTTTATTTATTTATTTCTTATATTTAACCAGGGTTGCCCATTCACAGGAGTATGTGGTCTTCCATGGGGCCCTGCATCATAATAAAACAATAATATGAGTAAAATTTAATAAATACAAAAAAATTATAAAAGCCAAAACGGTATAAAATACTGATAAAAAAGCTAAAAGATAAAACTTCAAAATAGGGACTAAAATAATAGAAACATATAATAGATAATTAATTAAAATTAAAAAAAATCCTTGAGGGGATCAAAGATGAAATGTGATGTTACATTATGTACGTAAATTTCCACCTTTTAATTTTCCAACTCAAACTTACGTTCGTTTCCACATCTTAAACCAGCAAAAGTTCTACACGATTGCTGACCATTTAGGCAGTCCACAAGATCAGTCGAGTTTCCCGAACAAGCAATATTGCTCAAGCGAATTCCACGTGAGTCGGACATTAACACCTCTTTTGGCAGGATGTAAGGCGACGCGTCTGTTGGTAATCCAAAATGGCGGCATACCACTTGGTGCGCATGCGTAGATGACCCCCACTGATCACCACAGACACCCTGCCAGTCTTGGCTTTCGTCGCACCGAATTTGAAGCATGCCTTCACTTTCTGAAACACCGTTAACGAGGCGAAAATCCAAACCTACAAACAGGGCAGAAAGTAGGACTTTGGCAAAAGAATATGACAATTTATCTAGTAAAACACTATCATTGATTTCATGTATGGGATTTGTGAGAAACTACGGTCTAAAGATCCACTCTCCCCATGCTGCCAATCTGGCTTTTAGTCGAAATTTTCATGAAACAAGACTCTCTTTGATATTTATTATGTAAAATAAGTGGCAACAAGTTTACGGAATTCTGTCGAAAACAAGTAGGCCTACTTACTTTCAGCGCAGGTCATCCACATTGCCTCTTCCGACGTACACGGCATGTGTAATCCACTGTCCCTTTTCAACGGATAGTTGGTCAGCTCATCCAGTAAACTCGGATCATGTACAACTGAAACCACGTTATCTGCTCGACAGAAAAACCTATATCCAATGTGACGGCAGATGTCACGCCCGACGCTGGACGAAACAAACTGCTCATCGGTGCTACAAAGCGTGTTCCATGTCTCATTGAGGGTACTTCGAAACTGTAGGACACCCTCACCAGCGGAAGAACCACCCAGAAGCCGATACATCTCACCATCTCCTAGTGACACAATTTTTTAATAACTCTCACAGGGTTCGATTGAAGCTTTCTACAACTCCATTCGACATATGGTTACAGACAGTCGTCAATGTGGGTTCGGTTCACTGAAATGTTTAACAACGTTTACATGGTCCAGTTGAATCTTTCTACAAGCCCATTACACGTAGGGTTACATTCCACGTAGGATTACAGGTGTATGTTTTTAAATAACAAACGTTAAACCCAATTAATATGTATCGTGCTGTAATCTTTAAAAAGTCTCAACTACAATGATAACTCGAAGAACTGGTACAATTGATAAACTGAATTGATAGATAATCATTACACCTTTAAGACGCTCCAGTATGTAGTAGGTAGTTTTTCCTTGATTTTTTTTGCCCGTTTGTTGGAGAACCTAAACGCACGATGTGGCACTATGATAGTTTTACTTATGTTATATACTCTCGTGTGAAAACATAAAAGTAAACACAAGAACTTAAGGTATGTAGATATGGTACTTGCGATGTAAGTCGTGGATACGTTGGTGTTTTTACCAGGCGAAATGACCCCGGAAGTGACTTACCGGTTAATGTGGAGTTTGTCTCGGTAGAGTTTGAACAAATCACACCCACGTCTTCCTTGTGACTGCAGTCATTCGTGCCCCAGCCCACATGAGGGCAGTCTGACAGTTGAGCCTCGTCTCCGGAACATTGGACATCATCCAGGAGAATAAGTTGACCGGAGCCTTGACCAAACTTGGTGTGTGCCGAAACCACGGAACTGTAGCCGAGTTGACGGCAGATGACAGTCGCTTCCCGTATGTCCCAGTTGTCGTCGCATATTGTGCCCCACTGGTCGGGGAGGTAGACCTCCACTCGTCCTTCAGATGAAGAATTGCCGCCAATCAGGCGGATAGTCCCAACTTGAACCAAACAAAAACGAAACATGTTCAGCTTTGTCGTTCCATAACTTAATTGTGGAATAAGGTATATGAATAAACATGAAAGCCCATTAATCACTCTTTAATCTTATGTATGTATCTCAAAAACCCAAAGTGTGAGACGTTCCTTAATTTGCCGTGGCAGGTCACATATGTTACCCTTAAAATACATGCACAGCAATGTATACAAGGGACGTATGTGGATTGGGTTTGTAGTTCCAGCTCGGCCGCGTGGGTTTCCCCCAGGGAATTTCTTTGGGGGTTTTCCTTCCGCTTCTAAAACTACATCTCCTTGTTCGTCATCTCAAGTTGATAATGAAGTAAGGTTAAAGCTAATACCGTATAGTTAAAGTAAAAATAGCCTACCAGGAAAGATAGTTTCTTCAGGGTCTCGAAAACTGGACGTACAACTGACGCGTGCGATCCCATTTTCGCATCTCCGAAGGGCCCAACTAGAATGGGAACAGTTTGCCAGACTAAGCTCATCCCCGCTGCAGTTCACGTTGCTGATGTAGGCTCGCTTGCGGCGGCTAGTACGGACCATAGCCTCTACGGCGGAGCGGTAACCGAGAGACCGACAGACCACAGTGGCGTCTAGCAAGTCCCAACCGTCCAAGCACACCTTTCCACTTTCTCCAAAGTATGTCACTTGAACTCTGCCTTTAAAAGGCGAATTTACTCCGACAAGCTTGACACCAATTTCATCTTGAAGAAGGATTACAAGATTGGAAAACTATTAGAAACGGCGTTATCTCCATGTGTGATTGAGGATGTGTATGATAGAAACCAACCTGTGTATAAGTCAGCTCAGTACTTAATCCACGTTCCTAGAAAACAAGGGAAAAACTGTATCCATGCTTTCAAGAAATTGTGCGAGGCCGCCGTCGTATTTAGGCTGGTTCCGTGGCCATACTGCACGGACAACGGAGTCATAGGCCTCGTTTCGTTCACACACATTTAGACAATTTCATAATCAATAAAACATTTTCTCAAAAAAAATATAATCTCGGGCGGAATCATTGCATTAGACAGTTTGAACCATTACGCATACTTTTTCGGAGAATTTAAATAGATGTCCGGATTTTAGTTTAAACCACGTTGAAATCCATAGCCTGTAAAACAATTTTAAAGGAGCTTATTAAGATTTTTCCAGAAAATGGATTTCGTTCTAACCTAACAATCGTATAAAATATCTCCCCAAAGTACTATCCGTGGAAAGAAAATAAACAAATTGCAATCTCCAATTTGAACGTGGAAGCAAAAAAGGTTGGTGTAATCACTACTCACTATAGGGCCTACACTGCTATATGTAACCGGATAAATCAGTTTACAAAACATCGTAGTTTTTTTTACGATATCCTTGAAAATATACGGATTAAGAGCATGGTCATGACAAAAATATAACAAACGATATGGTGTCAAAATCTCAATACCCGTGGGAAAACTGGGGGTTCAAAATGTGATCTGCATAGCCACGCTCCTTTAAACCAACCTGGAAATTTGAAGTCGTGTCCCGGAGTCGGCAAACACCTCATGCCGACATCTTCGCTGTGCTCGCAGTCATGCATTCCCCAGCCGTCGTGAGAGCAGTCGGTCAATTCCGTTTCATTGCCGTTGCAGTCCACTTCATCGAGGAGGATTGGTCCCGTTCCCGCACCGAATCGTTTATAAGCCAAGTCGACCGAGGAATGGCCAAGGTACCGGCAGACCACCGCGGCGTCTCGCTGGTCCCACTCGTCATAGCAAACTGTGCCCCATTGGCCATTGTAACGGACCTCAACTCGGCCTTCCCAGGGTGTGTTCCCACCGGTGAGGCGAACTGTCCCATCTATATTTGTGGAGACAAAACGGTTATGTCACTGGTACTCAAATTGGGGGAATCCCTGCGGGAATTGCAGCATTTGCGGGGGGCGGGGGGAGTTAGGGGGTGGGGGAGGGGTTGTGGTGAGATGGTCATAGAGTAGAAATACCCAAGGAAAAACATGCCGGAATAAACCTTGGTGAGATCGTTCACGAGTGCTGATAGGAGGAACGAAGTGTACCAAGACCTCGTCGAGGGGGAATGGCCATGCAAGAACAAGTTTGAGAACCAGAGGTTAGGTCGGTAAATGCATGAAACTTTCATAATGTTTAAGTAGTATACATGTGGCTGGTTATCAGTGGAAACCATATTTATTTACTAATTGATTTTACATAGGTTTTTAGTTTTGTTTAATTGGTTTAATGAATTCAATTCGCAGCCCGTAGGCACCTAAACATCGAGATACATAGGTGGGTGGCGCCATTGGCAGCCGACGGCCAGAGACACCGGGTAATCCTCTTAAATACTCTTCACAAAATAATTATATGGGGTCTTTTAAGTGCATTACACAACACACTGCATGGACCTATATGGCTTTACATCCCTTCCGATCACGATGGAGCAATTGTGGTCGAGTGCCTTGCTCAAGGGTACAGGTATCGGCCAAGTATCGAACCCGTGACACCGAGTTTTCACCCCTGTTGCGAGTCATCGACCTAATCTACTCGGTACCAAAATCTAACAGAATGAGCCATTAGAGGATCGTGTCCAGATCACATTTTTGACCCACCCATTTTTCCCAATCGGTGTTGAGATTTTTGGATACCATTTTAATTGTAATATTTTTCTCATTACCATTTTGAGAGTTTGCGTTCTCAATACGTATATTTTTATAAGGATATCGTCGAAAAAACACTGTTATGTAAACTAATTTATCTGGTTCCATAAAGCAGTGCAGTAATTTGTCCAACTTTTTTGCTTCCACATCCAAATTGGAGATTGCAAATGTCCTGTTTTCTTCCCTTGGATAGTATTTTGGGGAGGTTAATATTATATGACTCTTGGGTTTAATCGAAATCTGAATACGCCGCTTTAAAACTATACAAAAACAATTACCTTTTTGAGCTGAAATTGTCGACGCACACACTGCGGCCACGAACGCAAACAAAACGACGCTGGAGAGGTTATCGATTCCGTGTAACATCGTAATATTGCATATCGGGAATAGGATTTAAAATCAGGAATGAATGTCCACAATATGCTCTTGACGTCAAAATGTCTTCACAAGAAAACAGCCGCCTGCCAAATGTCCGTGAAAACACTTAACTGAGGTTTTTAGTTTGATTCGTTAAATTATATGGCTCTTCTCGAGGAACTAAACACCTTGAGTTGCAACGCTAGCCTCTCTCATTGACAGATCTTTTAGAGGATGCATTTTATGAGACAAACTTACGAAATGTAAGGGCAGCTTCACATACCATTTAGTACACGCATATAGTTCGGCTTAGTGCGGCATTAACTAAAAGTGCTATCATTATTTTGCAAAACCAAAACACAAATAAAATTAGCTATGGATTTTATACAAGAGTCCGTTATATATGAATAAAGGCCACACGAACCTTTGAAGCAATCGAAGTATGAAATTAACACCATTTTGCCCATATGGTTGATAATTATAATAATGGCTTTGATGGTGATATAAGAATATACCGCACGAGATCGGTATATATAATCTAATATCACCCGAAAAGACATCAAATATTACTTCATGAAATGAAGCTGATACCTTCTTTGTTTTGAAAGATTTCCGCGAGATTTTTGTGTTGAAAACTTTTCCAACGTGCACCCCATTTCCAATGTGCTTTTGTACAGTATTTTTTGCTGTACACGCGCGCGTTGAGCGCACACACGCACAGTGAATTCACTCCATGCATGACGCGCGCGTACGCGTGTGCTTTGCTGCGCCCAGCGTGGACGCACATGGGGGTCTGTGCTGTACTGTATCAGAAACGCACGGTATCCTCAAAAGCTTCATTTTATATAATAATTTAAAATATTTTCATAAATTAAAAAAATAGTGCGAAACTGGAAACACAATCATTCCGATCACAAAATATAGTGTATAGCACCATTATCTATTCAGTATTTTATCCATGTAATTTTCAAAACATATTCAAGTGACACGACACAGAACGTTGTAATTTATCATTTTGTGAAAAAAAACAAAAAAACAGTTTAACAAAAAATGTACAAATTTTTTTTTTAACAACCCAACAAAAACATAAAAAACAAAAAAACAAAACAAAATTTACTTGATCTAGAACAAAGGAACAAAAAAAATCTTGAAATTAGTCAGTGCCGAGCACCCCTCCCCCATAACAAAATCCATCCCTAAAGGAAAACAGTTTTATTGTCTTATATGCTACAAGGTCCTAATTGTAAACTCAAGCCAAACAGTTTAATGACCCGTGGTTACAGTTTGACGTCTGAGTGAAATAAAAGTATTAACAATTTGACACACAACCATCCTTGGCTAACCGGTTTCGTACCAGCATATCCCGTTTAAAGAGATTTACACTGGAGGATGTTACATAACAACTCTCAATTTTTGCAGGCAGTATATAAACTGTACTTTTAGCATGTGATTCATCATATAAAAATAACATTTCTTGCATGTTTTAAAATGAATTTTGCTTTTTACCAGTTTTCCTGTAGAAACTTGGCAAGAAAATCACTTAAAGTTGCACTGCCCGTGTTTGGGCCGATTTGGGCGTACAATTTTATTTTTTTAAAGTTAAATAGGTATTTTTCTAGAATAGAAAAAGTTATCAGCTTTCATTTGGTACCAAGAACGTAAAAATCCGTCAAGGATTAATGCCAGTCGATTAAAAACAAGAAATTATTAAATGGCTGGCAGGTCATTTAATCGACAGGGTTATGACGTAAATGTACATGTGCGCGTACATTGTACACATACTATGTACATATGAGCGTACGCGCACATGTACAACATGTGAAGCACGTTTCAAGAAAAAGGCTTGTATCTCCAATTCCCGACGTCGGAAATTTAAGTTTTTGATATGTTTCGTTACAAAGACACGTAAGCTTTCTAAATTCGTTCGCTTGTGTAAATTATTTTTTTAAATCCTTTCACCGAAACACGGGCAATGCAACTTTAAACGCCACATGTACATTACCATATTCTTGGGTTTTACTTTCTTGACAACCGGTTGCTATCCGCCATTACTGTGTCCATACTATGGCACGCCAAAGCGAAAATAATTCAACACTGATAGTTCTACCATCAATCCTAATAAACAAGTCTCAACATTTAAAAAAAAATTGCAACAAAAGCACGGTATGCCGGTTTCAAACAGTCTATCAACATTTGGGATTTTTATCAATGAAATCGATGCTATAAAACCACTCTACTCAGTTACAGTCATAAAATCCTATTTGGAGCTTGTTTTGGAGGTTAAAACAAATGTTTTTAGTTTTTATGCTAATGCGAATATGCATATTTATGACCAAGGTCACGATGTCACAAGAGGCAAACACAGGAAAATCACATTCAACTGTGCACAAAAGATTCCACCTGTTTTCTCAAACTTCCTGGAACTTTTGTAATCCATGGCTGTTTGAGTTTGTTTTCCATGTTGCCTGCTGTAAGCCATTACAAAACTGGTGGTGGAAACTGCAGCGATTTGCCACAACTCCAACTTGAAGTCTTATGTTTTGTCTTAACTTTTCCCTTCTGTCTTCCTTTCGTGATGCACTTCAAACAGCGCCCTCTGCCCTATTGCAATGACATTTTCAAAGTTGAAAAAGGCTATCTTTTATTGATTTAATCCAAACGAACAATAGTATGTCTTGCTGAACAAGTAATCCGTCATTTGAAGCAAAGATTAGGCACAAAGTTATTTAGCATGCCATGGCCCTTTAAAAGTCATGCCAACCTTTTTTGTTGACTTGTTTTTCAGGGTTGACGTTCAATTATCAGTGTTTAATTATTTGTGTTTTGGCGTGCCATAGTATAGACACAGTAATGGCGGATAGGAACAAATTGTCAAGAAAGTGAAACCCAATAATAGAAACTTGCAAAGAAAATTACATCCGACGTCACACAGGTATTATAATTTATATGTTGTTGTTTTGCATAGTTAATTGCTTTTATTTTCACAACACGTTTGTGAATATTATCATTCGCCCGCCCAACACTGACCTTTGAAAAATAGGGGCAATTTTCTGCTCTAACGTTTTTCTTATAAAGTATCGCATGAACGCGAAAAGTAACTAGAGCTACGTCTGTTCTATGAACAGAGCGTAGGGCTTTTTCGAATTTTTTTTAACTTCAAAAATGAGCATGCTTAGCTTGCAAAAAGTATATAAAGTATTTAATTTAAAAAATGTTTACCTTTAATGTGTTACCTTCAAAGAGTTGATGACGTAATCAATGTTTTAACAATACAGACATGTTTGGTGGTCGACGCACTCTATATTCACCACTATTGGGCTAATTTGCGCAAACACTGCTAGAGGGCACCCTTTTATGGAATGACGTAGAAACTTACATTTTTGGAAACCCTATTTACCTTAGACCTAACACTACCAACCGCATCTCGGCAGCTTTCCCCACTTTTACAAAATAGGTTCATTCGAATGCACTTCCGGTTTCTACCGGAAGTGAGCAAGGTCACGGCGATATTTGTTTGGATACCCCACCCTAGTCGAACTCAAACACCTTTGACCCCATCCAAATACCTCTTACCAGTTTCAAATGGCAAGGCAAAGTCTATTTGATCAATAGGGAATGAGGCCAAATGTGAAGGCATGTGGGCATCTGAAAGACCTTTATTAATGATCGTATATGCCGAAAGAATCAAGATCGTAGGTCAAACGGTTGATTTTTTTATGAATGTTTGCATATGGAAACATTAAATTTCATGCCCCTTTAAACTTACACTTGATGACGTCATGATGACGCCATTGTTGGGTGCACACCTTTTCTACTATGTCTTTGATGTTACCAAGTTTGTTTAAGAACAACCTCAAGTTTGGGAACAACCTAAAAAAAGTGTCGACAACGCCCATGCGTTATGTCAATGGGGAAAACATCAGAAGAAGAAATAAACGGAAAAGCCAAAAGTTAACGACCTTTGCTAGTGATCGAATCAAGGTTGTAGCTCGCATTTGTTAATATTTCATATTTATAATATTTGTATCACCTTTAATCTGACACGTGATGACGTCATTATGAGATCATCAGTTAAATACCTTTGTTAATTACCGTATATGGCGCAGGAATCACGATCATAGGTGAATCGGCTGATTTGTTACGAATTTTGAATATGGAAAACATTAAATTGTATGCTCATTTAATCTTATACCTGATGATGAACAGTTTTTGAGTTGTGTCAGTTTGCCTGAGTGTACTGCTATACAGATCTGCCACTTTCAAGTGTTTGATGAACTGTGAGATACCAAGTCATGGCGCAGGTAAAAACTTTTGATTACTTAATTAGCTCCTTGAGGAGTATCATAACATGAATGTTCAGGATTTATACTAAGAGAGTCTTGGGCCAAATTTCATATAAAACAAAATAACATGTACATATGTAAACAGTACAGTTACCTTCATCGATTGAGAAAAGATTTGTTTAGATTTGAAAATATGGCAATTTTCAGTTTTTGCACTTTTAAAAACATCAAATAAGTTACTGTAAAATTAGTACTATTTGTAATAATGTCACATGGCGTTATAAATTAAATATTTAAAAAGTTTATCCTGAAAACTCAGTTTAGAGGCAAGTTTGAATTCCCTTTGCGAATTCTAAACTGTTCATTTTTAGTTTGTTTTGTTCACATTTGGGATGGAAACGCGATGTTTACTCGAAATACTGACATACATATATTAGTCATCAAAGGCAGAAATCAGAGCACATAATTAGTTAAGATTGAAAAGAGTTTGGCCAAGGAGGACAATTTCATAATTAGATTTTTAAAAGATTGTTCAATAAAATCTAGACAATGACTTAATTATTTCAGGCCTATATTAAGCTTTTGTTTTTAAATGGGACGTGCACTGCATGTTCGCGCAACTTACAACAAGTACATGTACTATATGGGTCTTTCTATAAATTAGTGGTCCAATTTTGGTGTCCCCCGTTACATTTTACATCTTGTTTTTGTAAATTCAGGACACTTTCTTTAAATACTTTCCATCTCGAAGAGCGAGTACATAAAGTACAATTTATACACAATGGTTTACAGGCCATTTTAATGATTTTTGTACGAAAAATAACACATATCAGGTGTAACGGGGGACACTAAATGTCACACTTTTTGACCCCTAATTTATAGAAAGACCCATATGTTTACACGTACTGCGCAATCTCTCTTTAGCTATACATGTATAACTATGAGGGCGCTATATCACTTTCACGGTAGCAAAACGCGAGTGCATGGCCTGGGGCGCGCGGGGTGGCTTATGCATGGTTGTACGCAAATTGCGACTTGGCTGAACTTTGGCCTTCAATTGACCCAGGACGGAAGGGTCAGATGAAAATGCCTACACAAAGAACAATGTAGTCCATGATCTGATCTATAATGTCTGCTAAATATGAAGACCCTGGGCCATGTGGTTTTATTGAGGGAAACATTTTACGAAATGCATTTGGGGTCATTTTCATAAAGAAAATCCACTTTTTTGCCATTTTTAAATTATCATAATTACGTAATCAGTTATGTCATGGTGATGTTCTACATGGTGGTGGAAGTTTTTGATGGGGCCCATGCCTGTACCTAGTTTTATAAAGATCAAGCGTAGTTTAATAGGTAATATTGCTTCATAAGTACAACAAAATACAAACAATGTGATTTTTGAATTGGCTGAACTTTGACCTTTGATTGACCCAGGAAGGAAGGGTCAGATGAAAATGCCTACACTAAGAAAAATGTAGGCTAGGGTCTGATCTATATGTCTGCCAAATATGAAGACCCTGCGTCACGCGGTTTTGGCACAGTTTGCGCAAGCGCCATGCGCGCTTAGAAGAAAGTAGTGCATTTTGGAATAAAGCGTTGTGCAACGAAATTGCACTACTTTCTTCTATGCGCGCGTGGCGCTTGCGCAAACTGTGACACAGCACCGTTAATTTGCATAAACCTCCAGGAATTCCTGGATATTTATGCCAAACATGGCGGCGTGTACCTGTCCTCATATACGACGAAGGGGAGTAAATATGAGGACAGGGGACCAGTCTATCATTTGCTTAGATCTATCATTTTTCTTGAAGTCGTGTATGAACACGAAAAGTATAGCCCCCTATTTCCCAAAATTCCTAAAAAGGTAAAAACTTCTTATTTATTATTTCTACCACTCACGATTTTTTAATTTTTTGGGGTTGGGGGGGTGGGGGTGGTGTCTATTTTGTCTGATTCGCAAGGCGTTCTTCCACTTTTTGCACAAACTGTCTGATGTCCTTCGCAAGTAGTTCCGGCACCTCGAAGGCTGCAAAATGGCCGCCGGTCGGGTAGGTCGTGTAGGAGACGATATTGGTGAAATGCCGGGCAGCCCAGTTCTTCTGACACCGAATAAGTTCATTCGGTAGATCCGCTAGCCCGGCAGGCACGGTGTTCAGAAAGCTACAGGGGAAACAAATCGGTGTTATCTTATGGTGTAAAATTTAATTTTTATTTGTAGGCCTATAGTAATTATTATTTTTTGTGTGTTCTCTCTTATCCCGAATTTAGGGTCAATAAAGAAAGAAATTATCATTGTACCAGAATTGTATACTTTGCAACACTCCCAGGCGGCCGCCACGGAGCGAGATTTGGTACACTGACAGGCCGTCCATAGCCGGCAAATTTAAGTTTAAAAGACGGTGTGTACAAATTAATGGTGGACTATGGACATGTTTACACGTCAATAGTGGTAACCAGCGGCAAAGCTGATGTGTTAAAGGCACAGGCTCGTCAGCAATGCGCGCCCGCCAAATGTGTGCCACGCAATACGCAGCTCCATAGCAAAGGCATGGAGCTGCGTGTTTCGAGCACGAATTTGGCGGGCGCGCATTGCTGACGAGCCTGTGCCTTTAACTCGTCAACCGCCCCTGTGACTATAGACGGTGTGACCTCTGACGTCACGGCAGTTCCCTTGAATTTTATACCTAAAAGCAAACATACTTGCTAAGGTCGCGGGAAATTGGAATAGTCTCCTTGTACATGCGCATAGATGACATAATGCTTCCCGATACCCAGTAGATCATCACGTTAGTTAGCAAGTCGTCCTTGGACCAATGGGCGTCCAGCCCGCCGTCGTCTAAGTCAACCCAATCCTTATTGGTACATGTGGAGAACTTCTCAATGATGTATGCCGCAAGTCCGACTGGCGAGTCGGTGAGGGCGTGACCTTTGTTGGTAAAAGTAACAGATAGAAAAGCCCTTTTAGGTTTTAAAATAACAAAGTACAAGAATGTCAAAACTTCAAGTGACCCAAAATAACTTTCTATGCAGATTTTGAACCATAGTACACCATAGTACACCAAACTTGACAATGTGAAGTTTAGCAGAGTCCTTAATTCCTTCCGTTAAAGGTACACACCGGCCTACAGTTCACGTAATTTAGTGATACAGCATCCTTGACAATAATTTGTTGATGGTCCTTGTGAAAAAAGATCGTCAAAATGTCCCGTAATTAACCACAAAAGCCTAAACTTAATAAAAACGGTCAATAGTCGAGTTTTTCAGCCGTTAACTATCGCGCGAGACTGACGACTTTGTCAGAAACGATTCGCTCTTCACTTAGCAGCTTTTTTCTTTGGATATCTCTCGTTTTCTGCTGATGACTTCACTGGACAGCCTGAACGACCGAATGGGTTTTTCCGTTTTCCGTAGAGGAGCTGACATTGATGGTTTGTCTTCACAAACGTACAATATTGGCACCGGTACCAGTTTTGGGCGCGCAACGTGTGTGTGCCGTGGGGCTAAATGTCACATTGTCCGGTAGACTGTTAACGGTGGAACTCGCTTCGGTTCCTCGGAATTTTATTTTTGATTTGTCAGAGTTATGTTTAACTTGGTTTCATAACCTGAATACAGTCAAATACTCATACATAATTTAAAAAAAATATAACTAATAGTTGTTGCCGATTAGCCTGTTACAGGGCGGGAATTTAAAACTTCATGTTAAAACACCTCATATACCTAGGGTCATCCGACTTCGATAACGATATTTTTGATATCAGCAGTATCGAATAATCAAGTATAGAATATTGTTCATCTTTCACGAGCACCATGAATAAACAGAATTAGAGATGACGTCATCCACAATGTAAACAAAACCATGTCGCGCAGGGGTTCGTGGGATTGTTTGGAGCACTCTAATAAAATGGCATACGCGGTGTATTGGTCCGTGTGTTCGGTGATTTGCTACCCTAAAAATCCGTTACCAAAAATACTCCAGAGACTCTTTGGAGGTGGCTCTAGTGCCGGGGGCTAACTGCATCCCATTCGGTTGAAGTAGGCGATACAAACAGATAATTACAGCGAATTTGTACTACACACAAACACAATAAGCGGCGGTTCGTCGAGTACTCCATTAGGCCAAATCCCATCGTGCTTCACGCGTAGAGACTATGTAAGTTGACCTCGCGAACGTACGAGACCGCGCGAGACCACTGTTATTTCCGGGCATAAGACCCTATCTCTTCAACGCACGTCGCGAGCGAAATTCTTTGATTATTTTGTTTACGCAGGTTTTTGTAAACTCAGACGGCCCAAAACGCGTATCTTTAAATAGCAAAAGATATGCAAAACGCACAGCAGCCGACGTACGTAGGCCTACAGTGTACATACAGACCTCGCTTGCGATAGGCGAAACGCCATCTACCAAAAGTAGAGCTTGCAGGTTTTTTTTTGTAGTGCCCAAGTTCGAAGCATTAATTTTCACATGAATTCACACTTGGGTCATCCGTTCCAAATTGGATGAAGAATATGATAGCAGAGAAATTTATTCAGGTCACGAAATTTTAATAAATTTTTATCGTTTTTAGAGATAATTATGCATGTATTATATATTGTAAAAGAACATTTTAGTTACCCGAATCACTTTCGGGTCGGTTGTATACTTAAGATTGGACAGACAAATTTATATACAAAAAACAAAATCGTGCTATAGGAATAGGCGTTTTAGTCGTGTTGTGCCCGGAAGCTCAGATTTGACCTTTGCCGCGAGACTTACATAGTCTAGTGTGACATCATCTAGCTTGTGAACTACTCATACAAAAGTGATCTTGTTATGTTTATTACCAACAGTGTCCGGCTTCGTCGCCTGCAAGTGCGTATATCCAGTTTCCATAAGCATTAATTTTATTGTTTGCATGCTGGGAAGAGCTCCAGCGTAACCAGGGTCCTCCAGCACAAGCGACGGGGCCAGAAGCCCCAAGACCACTTCATGTGCCGCTGGTAGAACAGTTACGAAATTCACGTGGATTCCACGGACGTGGCTACCAAAAGAGGGGGAAATAAAAAATATATATATAATGTTCCGATTTATAGGGCGCACGTACCATGTATCCGTGCTCACGGCGCTCTTACATTATTACCCCTGGTCATTGGGCTCTTAATAACATTCCATATTTAAGCCTTCTCAACCCCTTCGGGAGTATGCATATATCTTTAATTCATGCAGATGTTGGCGGTTTGTTGGTTTATGCATAAGCAGTCGTGACTCCAAATCCGTTAAAAATGACAACTTTGCTTGATTACCTGGGAAACATACCAGACATCTGATCGACAACCATAGCTCCCCAGTCACCACCTTGGACGTAGTAGCTATCAAAACCAAGACGGGTCATCATCTTGTGAAACATACGGCCAACAACTCTTCCATTTAGTCCTGCGTGCGAAGCATATCAGAGGATTTCAAGCTTTGAAACTTCAAATCAATATATTGTAAGCATCGACCGAGGCTTCAGTCACGCCGGATCGTACGATTTCTGTATCATGCGATTGGTGGCGATTTGGCCGAGGTACGACCAATCGGCAATGTTTGCCACGATCTCCATTGCTCTTAAGACTGGTTGTAGGTCGTACTACGATTGGTGGTAGGCGTGGTCGCATCACCAACGATTAGAAAAGATCGATCGCAAGATTAATGGTAGTTACTTGTGCGACTAGTGATGGCGATCAGCGAACAATCGTAGCGATCGTTCACACGATCGATTGCAGCCTGTCGTCCGATCGATCGTGAGGTCGTACGACAGGTAGCACGACCAATCGTCAGGTGGCACGACCAGTTGCACAACTAATCGTGTGACTGCTTGACCGACGACAGTGCACGACTGACGGTACGACCATGTTAAGACCTGTCTGTGATTTGGAATTGCAGGTCAGAGGTTTTGAACTTGACCATTGACCTGGCGATCCCCCACGACCTCCGCTAATCGCGCGCTCTTTCTACGAGTTGCCCGCGATTCCAACATTTTTCGGTCGCAGATAGGTCGTAACATGGTCACAGGTCTGTGTGACTGGGGCTTTAGTCAGCTCTTCCGTTTAGTCCTGCACGCAAAGAATATCAGAGGTTTTCACGCTTTGAACCAATCGGTTTTAATTGTAGGGAATGCAAGTGCGCCCCCATTGTTGAAAAGTTGCATATAGTTGATTGACCTAAACCGATTTACACAGTGTCCTGTATCTGAATAAGTAGTCCCTACATTTTAATAAATTTACCACTCGTTCCATAGGTTTATTCACTAGAACTTACAAAAAGTGTATTTAATAGTTTTAAAGTATAATGCTTGTTGTTTACATTGCCTGCAAGAGACGTTTTGGAGAACTTTTACTTGGCGTAGTAATGTGTAGATGGCAGCTGTGGTGATTAGGCCGGTTGCTAAGGTCTCTTTTTCGATTCTGGAAGTTTCTGTCAGCACACAGTGCATTTGTCCTCTACATTTTTCATCATTTTATGCCATAAACATGGCTTTGCCATGAACAACATGTTCTCTATGTAAGAGACACCATCCAAGAAACCCCCAGCAATGGGGGTTTTTGTCTTGTATACTTGGTGTTTGTTCTTCTCGAGGATTTCTCGATCCTTCCAAGTTCTGGCTGAGTGAGATGTCTGTACATGTCCTAATGACTATGTAATGATATACTTCGATTGTATGACTGAGGATCTACAATAAATACCCGATTATGTTTTCCTGCTGTTAACTTCATGTACTGTATCGCCTGTTTTCCTGATTGATTGACTGTCCGGTGTGCTCGTCCACGTTAATTTGGGGACCGAATCTCCACGATACACTGTCGTGGTGTTCCCGTTTCATTACATAATCATCAGATAAAAGAAGCACCAGCGACCAACCTTGTTTATGAGCGGCTTCCGAGAAGCCGTAGCCTGGTAGAGAGGCAACAATGACCTCAAACGTGTCAACCTCCTTCCCGCCGTGGTTGACAGGGTCGATCAACATAGGAATGATCTAAGGCAATTTAAAGAAGAAAAAAATCATTAAAATGCGTCCTTTCTGAAGAGGCACATTCATCAACTTTCAAATAACATTCATCCAGAATTACAAGTATATGCTTCGATAAGTCCATACTCGCTGAACCAATCACACTCTCTTACCTTATAGAACTCGTAGAAGGATCCTGGCCAGCCGTGGACCATCAGGATCGGCTGAGCCTTCTGTCCAAGCTTCAGTCTTGGCACGGCCCGTACGAAATGGATGTCGATGCCTTCGATTTTTGTCTTGTAGCTTTGGTACTGATTGAGCTCTTTCTCCTTCTTTCGCCAACTGTTTGAAACAATAATGAGGCCGTGTGAACGTCGCGCCATTATGTACCATTAAAATTTGATTTTGTTTTGTTTCAAAAGGAACCTACTCATATTTGTTGAGCCAGTAATCCACTATTTTCTTCATGTATTCCGGCCTGACACCGAAGTGAAATTTGGTGCCCTCGACACCCTCAGACCATCTGCTTTTTCTCAAACGATCTGAAAAGGAATGATGAAACAACATCATGCGAATATAACCGCATAATTAGCAATACAAATTATAGTAAGTTTAGAATCGGGTAAAATGCAAGTGAAATGTATAAAGAACATGGGTTAGGTCAAATACGGGACAATTGCAAGATGGGTTGCATAAACCTCCACATAAAATTACACGGGGACTCAAAGGGGAGACTCCGAAAGCACTGTACCCTGGAGTTATTTGCTGCCATTGGTTGATAGCTTCTATTATGCAGAGTGGCAAGAGTGTTGTACTAAAATGATTACATGTAGGTTCATACAATAACCCAAATAAACGGGGCTTAGCTAGAGGCCCATATATCCCAGGGTTGGCATGACTGGTGAGTGAACTCAACATTAAAAGTGACTATACGATGAAAAAGACAATTTCGAGAGGAAGCCTAATTTGTTTTTTTCAAAGGCTTTCATGTAGGTTTATACCTAAATAAATGGGGCTTAGCCAGAGGCCCATATATCCCAGGGTTGGCATGACCAGAGAGTGAACTTAACATTAAAAAGATAATTTCGAGAGGAAACACAAATCGTATAAACCTTTCAAATCAGCTAGCTCTTCATCCGAGAACTTGATATCAAATTTCCTAACCGAGGCGTCCTCTTTCGCAGTGGGTTTGTTTCCTCGTCCCCACCAGCCGTCTCCAACTTCAGGAGCGTCTGGAGGGGTGGTGAAGACGCCGCTCATGTAGGCGATGCCTAGGCCTAGGAGTAGCACGCCGATCGCCAGCTTCCAACCCATAGCTCAGACCGAAACTTACTCAGTTGACTTTAAATCTTGTCTGCAAAACTGCCCAGAGCAAAATGACATTTTTGTTTTAAAAAAATTTCCTACTTTTGATCTTATATAACGTTTTCATTTTCTAACGGAATTAAACCAAAATTTCAGATTTAAACAAGGCCTGACAAATTTTATTGTGTAAGTTTCATCAGAATTTCAGAATTTGTCACTTTCGACTTAGGGGTGATCCTGCATTTCTTCAGAAGCTTTTGGCTGCAGCATGCACATTCCATCAGTCGCCAGCGGTGTATCGACATTAGGTGTTTTTTTCGTATAGCTCTTGAATCTCACCCTCTCGTCCAAAACGGATGAAACTCGCTCAATAAAATTTGTCAGGCCTTGTTTACTTGATCTGAAATTTTTGTCAAAAGTAGGAGTCATTTACACGTATTTTCAACTAGTGTCTATAGTCAAATAGAATATGCTTTAATACCGACACCATGTACTGTGAAATAATGACCTTAACCGCCCGGATGCAACTACATGTAATTTGGAATGGTGAGATCCCCGGACAAAAAATGGACTGGCTGGTTCCACCTCTTTCCTTCCTCTATGTTCCCACGCAAATAACATGGCGGCCAAGTGCATTGGAACACCAAGTCGGCTTGCAAGCTTTTCTAAATACAAAAACTGACGTTTTGATCTCCATTCATATGCATTTTAGCCTACATGTAATATCACTGGACAGGTAATAATGCGATTGTGAAATTATGTTTGACCCTGACGTGGCTTAGTCGCTTGGTATACGCATGGATGTTACGAAGGAAAAGACCTCCATGCCATGGTATACGACGCTAGTGTGATGACCTCTTTAATACATACCTTACTCCATGTGCTACATATAAACCTCGATCGAAATAGCACAGCATGCAGAATACTACATGACCGTTCATGAACCATGGAGGAAGAAAACGAACTCGGACTGCTGCTGTATCATTGAGCAAGAAACGCGTTTACTCACCTCTGCTCACCGGTATAAAATATAAATGGCGACACGCTTCATGAAACGGAACTCTAGTCAAGGGCATACATGCACGGCCCTCACGTTACAAGCGTAGGGGCTGCTGTAGGCATGGATTACGGGTGCACAAATAATCAGCACTGAATATTTCCTTCTTTCATAGATAACTCGGATAAAGTTGAATCGCCGGGAGTTGAGCGTACTTTCCAGACAAAAAGGTTAAATTTTGCGGTGCTCAAAGGTCATATTTTGCGGCGCTTGAAAGCCTGGGGTACGGTCCGGGTCGTATGCGTTGTGCCAGTGCACTCTTCTTATGGTGATGACTCGACCTGAAGGTGCACCACATGCCCATTGAATAATCTCCATAGACGGTGCTTTAATTGGACCAACTTCAAATAAATTTAAAATATTCCAAAATCTCTCAGGACATGGTATGGAAAAATAATGTTTAAGACCTGAAGTTTTGTTTTCTTTTTAATTGTCACTAAGTTGACGATTCCCCCGCCCCCCGGAAATGATCCTTTCACTACAAGGACAATTAGAGCACTTTTCAGCCTTTATTTTCACCCACAATTCTCAGAGTTGCAAGACCACGAACCGGGCTTTGTGTAAACATATTCATCTGACGCTTTATCCTCGGTTTAAAGTTGCATTGCCCGTGTTTCGGTGAAAGGATTAACGAAATTAATTTACACAAGCGAACGAATTTAGAAAGCTTACGTGTCTCTGTAACGAAAAATATCAAAAACTTAAATTTCCGACGTCGGGAATTGGAGATACAAGCCTTTTTCTTGAAGAAGAGTTATTAAATAAAAGAATATAAGAAAGAAAATTCGAGTTTGTCGAGTCGTTTGGTAGTCTAGTGGTTAAGACGTAGTGCTATCAATCGAGAGATTGCAGGTTCGAATCTCCTATCGAATCTCGTATTAATTTTTTTTTACTATTAATTGAGGAAAGAGTGTGGTATGGTGTGGGGTTATGTTGAGGTAGTTATCGACAAAACACATCAGTATGCAACATATGCATAGGGGTTAAACCAATCAGAATGTTCGCTAAACAGCGGTACGGAAAAAAATATCGCGACCCGGACCGTAGCCTACCCCAGACTTTTAAGCGCCGCAAAATGTGACCTTTGAGCACCGCAAAATGTAACCTTTTTGTCTGGAAAGTACGCTCAACTCACGGCGATTCAACTTTATCCGAGTTATCTATGAAAGAAGGAAATATTCAGTGCTGATTATTTGTGCACCCGTGATCCATGCCTACAGCAGCCCCTACGCTTGTAACGTGAGGGCCGTGCATGTATGCTCTTGACTAGAGTTCCGTTTCATGAAGCGTGTCGCCATTTATATTTTATACCGGTGAGCAGAGGTGAGTAAACGCGTTTCTTGCTCAATGATACAGCAGCAGTCCGAGTTCGTTTTCTTCCTCCATGGTTCATGAACGGTCATGTAGTATTCTGCATGCTGTGCTATTTCGATCGAGGTTTATATGTAGCACATGGAGTAAGGTATGTATTAAAGAGGTCATCACACTAGCGTCGTATACCATATCATGGAGGTCTTTTCCTTCGTAACATCCATGCGTATACCAAGCGACTAAGCTAACATAATTTCACAATCACATTATTACCTGTCCAGTGATATCACATGTAGGCTAAAATGCATATGAATGGAGATCAAAACGTCAGTTTTTGTATTTAGAAAAGCTTGCAAGCCGACTTGGTGTTCAAATGTACTTGGCCGCCATGTTATTTGCGTGGGAACATGGAGGAAGGAAACAAGAGTGGGACCGGCCAGTCCATTATTTTGTACGAGGGATCTCACCATTCTAAATTACATGTACATGTGTAGCTGCATCCGGGCGGTTGAGGTCATTATTTCACAGTGCATGGTGTCGGTAAAAAAAATTGGTTTATTGGTGAACTCATACATTAGGCCTATACTACGTGTAAAAATTAACATGACTCCTACTTTTGACCACAATTTCAGATCAAGTAAACAAGGCCTGACAAATTTTATTGAGCGAGTTTCATCCGTTTTGGACGAGTGGGTGAGATTTAAGAGCCATACGAATAAAAAAACACCTAATGGCATAAAGGGCCTTAGTTGCCGAAGATGCCATACATTAACAACAACAACACCTAATGTCGATATACACCAATCCGGTAACTAATAAGGTCTTCTCCCTGCATATCCGCCATAGCTGGGGGGTGTCCAGTGCATGGGCTGTGCGTTTTGTGTTGCTGTTAGAACGAAAAGCGCTCATCCATTACATGCACGAACGCGCCTCCTTCGCGCGCCTACACGCGACGCGCCCGCCTTCGCGCGCACACAACCCTACAAAGACGCGCAACTTGTTCGAAGTAAACAAATGCAGCTTCAGCAACAACAAAAACATACAGTTCATTCAGTGGAAGTCCCCAGCTATGGCGGATGTACAGGGAAGGAGACATTATTACCGGATTGGTGTATACCGCTGGCGACTGATGGAATGTGCATGCTGCAGCCAAAATTCTGAAGAAATGAAGGATCACCCCTAAGTCGAAAGTGGCAAATTCTGAAATTCTGATTTCTGAACTTACACAATAATATTTGTCAGGCCTTGTTTAAATCTGAAATTTTGGTTTAATTCCGTTTGCAAATGAAAAAATTATTTAAGATCAAAAGTAGGAAACATTTTTTTAAACAGAAATGTAATTTTGCTCTGGGCAGATTCAAAGATTCAAAGTCAACTGAGTAAATTTCCGTCTGAGCTATGGGTTGGAAGCTGGCGATCGGCGTGCTACTCCTAGGCCTAGGCATCGCCTACATGAGCGGCGTCTTCACCACCCCTCCAGACCCTCCTGAAGTTGGAGACGGCTGGTGGGGACGAGGAAACAAACCCACTGCAAAAGAGGACGCCTCGGTCAGGAAATTTAATATCAAGTTCTCGGATGAAGAACTGGCTGATTTGAAAGGTTTATACGATTTGTGTTTCCTCTCAAAATCATTTTGTTAATGTTAAGTTCACTCTCTAGGCATGCCAACCCTGGGATATATGGGCCTCTATAGCTAAGCCCCGTTTATTTGGGTAATTGTATAAACCTACATGTAATCCTTTTAGTACAACACTCTTGCCACTCTGCATAATAGAAGCTATCAACCAATGGCCTGGCAGAGCAAATAACCCCAGGGTACAGTGCTTTCGGAGTCTCCCCTTTGAGTTCCCGTGTAATTTTATGTGCGGTGCATTGGAGGTTTATGACGCCCATCTTGCAATTGTCCTGTATTTGACCTCACCCCTGTTTTTTATACATTTCACCCGATTCCAAATTTACTCCAATTTGTATTCCTAATTATTCAGTTATTCGCATGATGTTGTTTTATCATTCCTTTTCAGATCGTTTGAGAAAAAGCAGATGGTCTGAGGGTGTCGAGGGCACTAAATTTCACTTCGGTGTCAGGCCGGAATACATGAAGAACATAGTGGATTACTGGCTCAACAAATATGAGTAGGTTCCTTTTGAAACAAAAAACAAAAACAAAATCAAATTTTAATTGTACATAATGGCGCGACGTTCACACGGCCTCATTATGACGGTTACTTTTTTTATGTCAAATGAGCTTGGCTTGTGCGCATTTAGTAACATGATGTACGCAACTTTGTTTCAAACAGTTGGCAAAAGAAGGAGAAAGAGCTCAATCAGTACCAAAGCTACAAGACAAAAATCGAAGGCATCGACGTCCATTTCGTACGGGCCGTGCCAAGACTGAAGCCTGGACAGAAGGCTAAGCCGATCCTGATGGTCCACGGCTGGCCAGGATCCTTCTACGAGTTCTATAATGTAAGAGAGTGTGATCGGTTCAGTATGTTTATATACTTGTACTTCTGGATGAATGTTATTTGAAAGTTGATGAATGTGCCTCTTCAGAAAGGACGCATTTTAATGATTTTTTTCTTCTTCAAATTGCCTTAGATCATTCCTATGTTGATCGACCCTGTCAACCACGGCGGGAAGGAGGTTGACACGTTTGAGGTCATCGTTGCCTCTATACCAGGCTATGGCTTCTCGGAAGCCGCTCATAAACAAGGTTGGTTCAAAGCGTGAAAACCTCTGATATTCTTTGCGTGCAGGACTAAACGGAGGAGCTGACTGAAGCCCCAGTCACACCAGACCTGTGACCAGGTTACGACCTATCTGCGACCGAAACATTTTGGAATCGCGGGAAACTCGTAGAAAGAGCGCGCGATTAGCGGAGGTCGTGGGGGATCGCCAGAATAAAATCAGTCACAGCAAGGTCAATGGTCAAGTTCAAAACCTCTGACCTGTGATTCCCAAATCACAGACAGGTCTTAACATGGTCGTACTATCAGAAGTGCATTGTCGTCGGTCAAGCAGTCACACGATTAGTTGTGCCACCTGACGATTGGTCGTGCTACCTGTCCTCACGATCAATCGGACGACAGGCTGCGATCGATCGTGTGAACGGTCGCCACGATTGTTCGCTGATCGCCATCACTAGTCGCACGAGTACCTACGATTAATCTTGCGATCGATCTTCTCTAATCGTTGATGATGCGACCACGCCTACCACCAATCGTAGTACGACCTACAACCAGTCTTAAGAGCAATGGAGATCGTGGCAAACATTGCCGATTGGTCGTACCTCGGCCAAATCGCATGAAGCCTAAGGTGATGCTTACAATATATTGATTTGAAGTTTCAAAGCTCGAAAGCCTCTAATATGCTTCGCACGCAGGACTAAATGGAAGAGTTGTTGGCCGTATGTTCCACAAGATGATGACCCGTCTTGGTTTTGATAGCTACTACGTCCAAGGTGGCGACTGGGGAGCCATGGTTGTCGATCAGATGTCTGGTATGTTTCCCAGGTAATCACGCAAAGTTGTCATTTTTAACGGATTTGGAGACTGCTCATGCGTAAACCGACCAACCGCCAACAGGAATTAAAGATTTATGCATACTCCCGAAGGGGTTGAGAAGGCTTAAATATGGAATGTTATTAAGAGCCCAATGACCATGGGTAATAATGCAAGAGCGCCTTGAGCACGGATACATGGTACGTGCGCCATATAAATCGGAACATCATATATATATTTTTTATTTCCCCCTCTGTTTGTAGCCACGTCCGTGGAATCCACGTGAATTTCGTAACTGTTCTAACAGCGGCACATGAAGTGGTCTTGGGGCTTCTGGCCCCGTCGCTTGTGCTGGAGGACCCTGGTTACGCTGGAGCTCTTCCCAGCATCCAAAACATAAAAGGAATGCTTATGGAAACTGGATATATGCACTTGCAGGCGACGAAGCCGGACACTGTTGGTAATAAACATAACAAGTTCACTTTTGTATGAGTAGTTCACAAGCTAGATGATATCACAATAGACTATATAAGTCTCGCGGCAAAGGTCAAATCTGAGCACGGGCGAGATTTTGTTTTTTGTATATAAATTTTTCTGTCCAATCTTAAGTATACAACCGACCCGAAAGTGATTCGGGTAACTAAAATGTTTTTTTACAATATATAATACATGCATAATTATCTCTAAAAACGATAAACATTTATTAAAATTTCGTGACCTGAATAAATTTCTCTGCTATCATATTCTTCATCCAATTTGGAATGGATGACCCAAGTGTGGATTCATGTGAAAATGAATGCTTCGAACTTGGGCACTACAAAAAAAAAGCCCGCAAGCTCTACTTTTGGTAGATGGCGTTTCGCCTATCGCAAGCGAGGTCTGTATGTACACTGTAGGCCTACGTACGTCGGCTGCTGTGCGTTTTGCATATATTTTGCTGCATGTAATTTACGATCTTTAAAGATTGACTTGTCGGCTCAGAAAAGATCCTGAATGTTTATATTTCGATTGCTTATTTTTGATTATATACCCCACTTCATAAATTGGAATGCAAGATTTTATTTAGAGATACGCGTTTTGGGCCGTCTGAGTTTACAAAAACCTGCGTAAACAAAATAATCCAAGAATTTCGCTCGCGACGTGCGTTGAAGAGATAGGGTCTTATGACCGGAAATAACAGGTCTCGTACGTTCGCGAGGTCAAGTTACATAGTCTATACGCGCGAAGCACGATGGGATTTGGCCTAATGAGTACTCGACGAACCGCCGCTTATTGTGTTTGTGTGTAGTACAAATTCGCTGTAATTATCTGTTTATATCGCCTACTTCAACCAATTGGGATGCAGTTAGCCCCCGGCACTAGAGCCACCTCCGAAGAGTCTCGGGGGTATTTTTGATAACGGATTTTTAGGGTAGCGAATCACCGAACACACGGACCAACACTACACCGCGTATGCCATTTTATTAGAGTGCTCTAAACAATCCCACGAACCCCTGCGCGACATGGTTTTGTTTACATTGTGGATGACGTCATCTCTCATTCGGTTTATTCATGGTGCTCGTGAAAGATGAACAATATTCTATACTTGATTATTCGATACTGCTGATATCAAAAATATCCTTATCGAAGTCGGATGACCCTAGGTATATTTGAGGTGTTTTAACATGAAGTTTCAAATTCCCGCCCTGTAACAGGCTAATCGGCAACAACTACGAGTTATATTTTTCAAATTATGTATGAGTATTTGACAAATGAGACTATGTATTTAAAGAACGCTGAATGCCGCAATAGGGCGACATTTCGGGAAGACTCTCACCGGAGACCACCGAAATTTCGGCAAGAGTCACTCAAAATGACACCTTATTTTTTTACCCAAAGCTTCCAAAAATGGTTGCAGACCAAAGAGAAACAGCTCCATATTAGGGCGACACCAAAATGACGCCCTATTGAGCAGGTCGCCCTAATATACCTTTTTTACACACGATTTGTCGCCCTAACCTACAATTCATAGTATTTTAGGTTATGAAACCAAGTTAAACATAACTCTGACAAATCAAAAATAAAATTCCGAGGAACCGAAGCGAGTTCCACCGTGAACAGTCTACCGGATAATGTGACATTTAGCCCACGGCACACACACATTGCGCGCCCAAAACTGGTACCGGTGCCAATATTGTACGTTCGTGAAGACAAACCATGAATGTCAGCTCCTCTTCAGGCTGTCCAGTGAAATCATCAGCAGAAAACGAGAGATATCCAAAGAAAAAAAGCTGCCAAGTGAAGAGCGAATCGTTTCCGACAAAGTCGTGAGTCTCGCGCGATAGTTAACGGCTGGTAAAGCGTATAACTCGACTATTGACTGTTTTTTTTTTAATTGTAAGCTTTTGTGGTTAATTACGGGACATTTTCTTTTTACATGGACTATTAACAAATTATTGTCAAGGATGCTGTATCAATAAATTACGTAAACAGTAGGCCGGTGTGTACCTTTAACGGAAGGAATTAAGGACTCTGCTCAACTTCACATTGTCAAGTTTGGTGTACTATGGTACCATGGTTCCAAATCTGCATAGAAAGTTATTTTGGGTCACTTGAAGTTTTGACATTCTTGTACTTTGTTATTTTGAAACCAAAATGGGCTTTTCTATCTGTTACTTTTACCAACAAAGGTCACGCCCTTACCGACTCGCCGGTCGGACTTGCGGCATACATCATTGAGAAGTTCTCCACATGGACCAATAAGGATTGGGTTGACTTAGACGACGGAGGGCTGGACGCTCATTGGTCCAAGGACGACTTGCTAACTAACGTGATGATCTACTGGGTATCGGGAAGCATTATGTCATCTATGCGCATGTACAAGGAGACTATTCCAATTTCCCGCGACCTTAGCAAGTATGTTTGCTTTTAGGTATAAAATTCAAGGGAAACTGCCGTGACGTCAGAGGTCACACCGTCTATAGTGACAGGGGCGGTTGACGAGTTAACACATCAGCTTTGCCGCTGGTTACCGTGCACGGTTGACGTGTAAACATGTCCATAGTCCACCATTCATTTGTACACACCGTCTTTTGAACTTACATTTGCCGGCTATATGGACAGCCTGTCAGTGTTCCAAATCTCGCTCCGTGGCGGCCGCCTGGGAGTGTTGCAAAGCATAATATTCTGGTACAGTGATAAAACGATACAATGATAATTTCTTTCTTTATTAACCCTAAATTCGGGATAAGAGAGAACACACAAAAAATAATAATTACTATACAAATAAAAATTAAATTTTACACCATAAAATACACAATGTATAGAATGATATACAGAAGTACATAAGATAACACCGATTTGTTTCCCCTGTAGCTTTCTGAACACCGTGCCTGCCGGGCTAGCGGATCTACCCCATGAACTTATTCGGTGTCAGAAGAACTGGGCTGCCCGGCATTTCACCAATATCGTCTCCTACACGACCTACCCGACCGGCGGCCATTTTGCAGCCTTCGAGGTGCCGGAACTACTTGCGAAGGACATCAGACAGTTTGTGCAAAAAGTGGAAGAACGCCTTGCGAATAAGACAAAATAGACACCCCCAACCCCCCCACCCCCCAAAAAAGTAAAAAATCGTGAGTGATAGAAATAATAAATATGAAGTTTTTACCTTTTTAGGAATTTTGGGAAATAGGGGGCTATACTTTTCGTGTTCATACACGACTTCAAGAAAAATGATAGATCTAAGCAAATGATAGACTGGTCCCCTGTCCTCATATTTACTCCCCCTTCGTCGTATATGAGGACAGGTACACGCCGCCATGTTTGGCATAAATATCCAGGAATTCCTGGAGGTTTATGCAAATTAACGGTGCTGTGTCACAGTTTGCGCAAGCGCCACGCGCGCTTAGAAGAAAGTAGTGCAATTTCGTTGCACAACGCTTTATTCCAAATTGCACTACTTTCTCTAAGCGCGCATGGCGCTTGCGCAAACTGTGTCACACCCCGTTAATTTGCATAAACCTCCAGGAATTCCTGGATACTTACGCCAAACATGGCGGCGTGTACCTGTCCCATGGAGCTATATATAAGAACTAGAGTGCGCACTTATCACGTGACCCCGTGCCTGTGCGCGGTACCCGGGCGTGCCGCCCGCGTAATTTTGTTTTACACCACTGCGAGGGGAGAACAATGGGGTTTGTACCTTTTTAGCGTCTTGAGAGGAGACTATATAATAGGTTAGGGTTCAGGGTTAGGGTTTAGGGTTGGTTATTTTAAAGGAATTTAGGGTTTTGAATGCGGTCGGTTTGCAACCAGCTTCGTGGTCTGGCTAGAAGAGAGCTCGACTTGTAATCATAAGGTCCCTGGTTCGAATCTATATGCATGTTTGGGATTTTCCGAAATTTCTCGGTTTCTTCTTTTTCTCTTATAGTGAGAGTAAGAGTTGTCACTATTTCCAAGATTGTCACTCGAGAAGTGCCAGTCATTGGAAACTTAGACTCTATTCGGGTTGAAAAATTGGGGTGCACCCCTCGCTGCGGTGTAAATAAAAAACACGCGTGCCGCCCTGGGACCGCGTCCGCCATTTTGTTAGTGGTCAAAATAATTGATAAATACCCGGATGTATCCACTGCAGTCAACGGCGCGGCAGCTATAAATGGGTTTTTAAATGATTTATTCGCTGTTTAACGCCAGTCATGAGTGACCTTTTTCTACTGTACCTAGGAAGGTATAAACGTACACCTCTGCCACTAATTATGGCATAATATGGCGTGATTTTAGAAATGAAAAAAATACAGTTTTTCTCTTGAAAATGCTAGGTTATGCTATGTACTTAATGCATGGTGAACGGTAGAACGGTAGTTCTTCCCTCAGGCAGTCGGTTTCACCGGGAAATCCTGCACCTTACGGTCGCGCTGAACTAAATTATCCCAGAAATTTGAATTAAGTTCGACGTATGAAACAATTTGGAGCGACTTGGTTCGCCAGAAGTCGAAAGATCGACTGTTCCAGTCAGTCAGAACGACTGAACAGCGACTTGGTTTCAGACGTCGATCTTAAGTGTGCGCGCGGCTCGCATACGCCTGTCTGAAACAAAATTTTAATCGGAACGATCGTGCGCCTGTATGAAACGGGTGTTACTTTCCCCCAAGTTAATGGCTGAGGTACTAGTATACCCGAATGCTCTACCTACACACGCAAAAAGCAGTGGGGGACGTAGCAGGAAAGAACTAGGAAGTTGATCGTGGCTTCAGACCTTGAGTGCAAAATAGATGAGGCATGCTGAAAAATAAAATCCGGTGTTTCCTCACAAAATCTTAAACTTTCCCACTCCAAATTTAAAGTTTTTCCATCAAATCTGCACATTCTAATGCTAGATAAGTCATTAAAAAAAATTCTGATCAACTCCCCAAATCTTGTACACTACCCGGGCGACGATTTTGAATGTTGTTTGGCCCATGGAGAAAGAAAAGTGTTTGGCCTAACTAAAGTTTCAATCTTTTAAAGTAAAATATAAAATATAAACAATGATCCGACAGTCAGGATGATTGTAGTTAGCAACCACATCTTTCTGCACCCCTATCGCTGAAAGCATTAATCTTAAAATAAAATTAAAGCTGAAAATACGCATGTCGTCAATACATTAGCACGTACTTTTTGCCCACTAACAAAATGGCGTCCACGCACCCTTGAGGGCACGGGGTCACGTGATAAGTGCTCACTCTAGTTCCTATATATAGCTCTGTGACCTGTCCTCATATACGACGAAGGGGGAGTAAATATGAGGACAGGGGACCAGTCTAAGCAAATAATAGGCCTAATTGTACAATCGCAGACGTGTTGTGAAAAATAAAAGCAACAGCTATGCACAAAATAACAATAATAGTAACTACATGATTGTGCTTTTAAATAAAACCCAATACTTTAATTGAATTAAAGAATCAGAGTTTTTACGAGGTAACAAAATATTGTTAATGTTTTTATATCATTGAGCAAGGTTAGAAGTGACATGCATCTGCGCATGCTCGAGGCTACATACACGCTGTAAACTAATCAGTGCTCGGCAACTTAGCCACGTGATTTATCAGCCATTATTGCACACAATGTCGATTGGCATAGGTGTTTTAGCATGTCATTGCCGTTACGGCTGTTTGTCGCGTGGTGCAAACATCTTTAAAAACAATTGATACAACAGCACCTTTAGACCTGTGTGGCCGCGATAGATCAGTTCGATTATTGAAATGTTCTTTAATGCCAGTAAGAAATCAATCCGATTAATCTTTCCAATAATTGGAGGATATGTTACATTTAACCCGCCGTATAATAAGGTTTTCTAGTTTGAAGCTGAAATTTTAAATGAATTCACCATTTTTAAAAATCAAATTATAATTGTTTTGTTATTAAATTCACAAAACCTTAAATGCAGTAAGGATTTGCAATAAAACCGAGTGGTTAAGTCGTTGGCTTATAACGGGGGTAAAAATAGCGAACGTTTTTAACTGATTTTTGAATATTTATTTCATTATATTTTAAGTTGCTTGTAATCTGACAACTGATGACGTCATCATGACGTCATATTCGGGGTTTGGTTACGATCTGAGCTTGGCAAAACAAAAAGACTAGTGCAAGTCAGCAGACGAAAAAATAGAGCAAAAACAAAGGCATTTTCGCTCTAGCCAAACATCAGAATAAACCTTAGTGAAAAAGCCAAATATAGACGGTCATCGTCATGCGTTCGAAACCGAGATGGAACTCACCACATCACACCAGAAATTTGTCTCACTTGACTTGGCAGGTCCTCGGCAATTTCCTGCTGGGTGGCTCTTGCAACTACATCAATTAGCCTCTGTCACACACTGTACTGATGCGAGATATAAACGCGGAAAATGATCAATGTGCCGACCGAACACAAATAAGACTCGGTAAAACTGTGTTTAAATCACAGAAGTGGCCTGCGACTGCAGACGTGCATAAAGTTAATTAAGAAAGATTTGGCCCTATTAGTGCATTCTGAGATCTCATGGAATTTCCACTCTGCTAAGCGACGCAGGAGTTGGGGAGTGCGTTAAAGGGGCACTGTTGCAAGAGGATGTATTAGTGAGGCTTTTTAGCCTTTTGTGTGGCATTTGAAAGCTCCTGAAAAACAACCATGTCTAATTGTAGACGGTGTGACCTCCTGAGAGAAAGTGATGTAGTTACAGGGGTATTTGGCCAGTATACAAAGCACGAATCAACAGGCTGTTGTTGTTGTTGTTGTATATTTTATAGCATCTTCGGCAACTAAGGCCCTTTATGCCATCAACTATACGGTTTTAGCATTAACTATACTATATTATCAACTTGAGATGACGAAGAAGGAGTTGCAGTTTTAGAAGTGGGAGGAAAACCCCCGGAGAAATGCCCCAGGGGAAAATCCACGTACGCGGTCAAGTAGGGACTGCAAACCCAATCCACATACACGCCCCGGATTCGAACCCGGGACGCCAGAGGTGAAAGGCGAGGAAAGAACCCGAACGCCAACCCGACCGCCCCAATCCACAGGCTGCCATAACTCAGGTGCTTTATAGTGTGCATAAACTGCACGTTGAGTATTACACATTGTACCATTGTGTATGTCCACAAACAGCAGCGCGCGTTTTAATTCCTAACATAACGCTAGCGTCTGTTTGCAGCGACGACACAATGTTACAGTGTGTAATCCATACAAAACGTGCAGTTTATGCGCTATCACCTCAGTTATGGCGGCCTACATAAAAAAGGAAAAAATGGCCTTCTTTACAAAGTTTACAATCTATGTACATAATTTTGGGTGGTAGTTATGAGACAGGCTTGACTGTATTACGATCGTATGATGATCGAGTAATTACGGCAATCTTCCCGTGTGACCCGGCCATAATACCTGTCACTAATCCATAATACCCGTCACTAATCCATTATACCCGTCACTAACTCAAATTGATCGTAAGTGACCTGTTTCAGCCAAAGCTAAATTACTTTCGCCACGATGAGCGATGTTATCAATTAATTAGTCGTAGTTTGTACACTCGGATAACGGCCATCAATAATTGCGCGGTCATTCTAATATGTGTACGCAAGGCCACGCTCCTTGTTGCGACCGTTCGTGATGTGATCTGGGGCCAATTTAATATTTCTAAAACCAGACAGTACATGAAGGAAAGCAACAAAGCGCTGTGACGTCACGTCACTACACTGTAAAAATTTCACTAGCACATTTTTGTCCCAAAATCATGAACACATGAGGCAGGTAACTGCTTATGGATGAGGTACCTGACGTGTTAGTGACTAGCACCCCAAGTAGCTCAAGTAGATTAAACCACTGTTCCTCATGTACATCAGGTGATGGTTTCATTTGTTAACTCGCGTCGCATGCACGTGTGGGGCCGGAAATTTCAAAAAGTAAAATTGAATGGTCACTTCAGGTGTGTGAAGTGGTGGTAAGAGCGTGCTGAGCAGCATGTGTTGCACCTGAGGTGTAAGATGATTGACAATCAAACAGTTTTTACTAAAAATAATTTCATCTCTCGCACATGAAGTGTTTCCATTTAAGCTTTGACTATCACACCAGGCACATGAAACACTTGAGGTGACACTCGCCTCAACATGAAGTGACAGTCACCTCAACATAAGGTGAAACTCGCCTCACCATGAGGCGTATGCATTGCTCAGCGCAACACTTCAGGTGCATGAGCTTGGTAGAATCACGTGCATGATGTAGAGTCACTTTTTACAGTGTATGATTTGGGTATATAGAATACGAATTTGTGACGTCAGTTGCCAGAGTACTGGGTCTAAGCATTTGCTGGTAACCTAAAACACCCATTGCTAGACACAAAAGGTGACTGTTCACCACAGTACTCATTTGAGATAAGCATTAATAACCCTGCGTGCGACGGCGTGATCGAACTATTGAACACACCTTACTTTCAAGCCACGTCCGTTGGTTAACATCAGGAGGGTTCACCTAGAAGTAGAATTTACACCAATTGTTTTAGCGATTGTCATCCGACCATTGCTTGAAACACACGAATAATTCCCATCAGAGTCAGGGAACGCGATATATTTTTTCCCAGTATATCCATTAACAAAAATATGTCAATGTTTAAAGGGCCCATGAATAGGGATTTGTATCAATGAAATTTGTGCTATAAAACTACTTGACTACTCAGTTACAGTCATCAAAATTATATTTGGAGCGTCTTTGGGGGTTAAAACAAAGGCTTTTAGCTTTTATGCTAATGTAATATGCATATTTATGAGCAAGGTTGTGATGTCACAAGAGGTAAACACAGGAAAATCATATTCAACTGTGCACAACAGATTCCACTTCTTTCTCAAACATGCTGAAACTTTTGTAATCCATGACTGTTTGATATTATTTTACATGTTTTCTGTCGTGAGCTATAACAAAACGGGGGTGGAAACTGCAGCAATTTGCCACAACTCCAACTTGAAGTCTGATGGTTTTTCTTTACTTTTCCCTTGTGTCTTCCTGAAGTGATGTACCCCAAACAGCGCCCTCTTTCTGTGATTTACTGCAATGACATCTTCAAAGTTGAAGAAGGCTACCTTTTATTGATTTTACATCAAAACAAACAATAGACCGTATTGCTGAACGCGGGAGGGCGCTCGAACAAGGTGATTTGGGGGAAAATGTCCATAGACGACAGTAGAAAAGTGGGGGTACGTGCATACGTACGGGGGGAAATGTCGCGTACGCGGAGCGCGCAGACCTGTGTCGCGCGCACAGATTTCCATTCAAAATAAACGTTTGGAAGGCGTGTGTGCGTAGCGCGTTTTGTGTTCGAACATAACGCACGATGGGCGCGGACCAGGCGCGGACCGCTTGACAGCGCCCTCCACGTTCAGGAATACGGCCTATTGACCACTCTCACAGACGCCATCTTCGTAGGAAAAATGCTACTGCGTATTAAACGCCATCTAGTACGCGCACGCACATCCTGAAAATGTTCTAAACGCGCGCGCGTGTTGCTCGAATTTTTTTCGAAATACGGCGCAACCAATACGCGTCACAAAAAAATACGCTCAAAATCCTGATGCACGTGACAAGGAAAATGCATATGGATTTTCATGTTTTTTTTAAACGTGGTACATTTGACAAAGCTGAAATTTCTTCGGATGAGTTTGTTGATGTCTTTCTTTTGATTTATAATGGTTTTATTCGCAGAATCGCTTAAAAACAGATCATCTACAGGGCCTTTAAGTGCATACATGCCCAACATTAGCCCTAATTGCCAAATTCACAAATTTTTGTAAAATTGTTACATTGAAAGCAAATACATTATCAACCGACTTTGACAGATAGGATCGCTATATATTATCTCAAGCAAACATTATTTCGAGTACCGGGCATTATGAATACTTCCGCCGGCGGTTGTTTGCAATGTGAAATTACCGCACGAAAGGCTGCTTTTTGACAGGCCATTCTGTTTACGTCAGTTCTAACTTAAAAGGTAGAGTACATCATTTGCAGTGACGGTGAGTGATCCAATTGTTTTCATGAGTTGACAAGAAAAACCTTACTAAAAGAGTTAAAGTTGCACTGCCCGTGTTTGGGCCGATTTGGGCGTACAATTTTTTTTTAAAGTTAAATAGGTATTTTTCTAGAATAGAAAAAGTTATCAGCTTTTATTTGGTACCAAGAACATAAAAATCCTTCAAGGATTAATGCCAGTCGATTAAACAAAAAAAAGGCTGGCAGGTCAATTAATCGACAGGGTTATGACGTAAATGTACATGTGCGCGTACATGTGTACATTGTACACATACTATGTACATATGAGCGTACGCGCACATGTACAACATGTGAAGCACGTTTCAAGAAAAAGGCTTGTATCTCCAATTCCCGACGTCGGAAATTTAAGTTTTTGATATTTTTCGTTACAGAGACACGAAATTATTTTTTTTTAATCCTTTCACCGAAACACGGGCAATGCCACTTTAATAACAATGGTACCAAACACCACAAAAATGTATTTCTGTCAAAAATTGTATTTTGTGTTAGAAATTAACAACTAAAAGTGGTTTTATAAAAAAGTATTTTGCAAAAGACCTATTTGGGTAATTCCCAAAATTAGGGGTCCAAAAGTGTAACATGCTTTTAAAGATTTTCAAGAGCGTTTAGTGATTGAAAGTGCTTTTCCAGTGGAAAATATTTATTTTTATTACCATAACTGCCACTTAAATTTAACGTTTGTGTGTGGATAAGGCATCAAGGTTAATGCAAACTCATTCTACAGCTAATTTTCATAGGTGTAGAAAACCCGTGACACCAAATTCCTATTCAAAATACGATGCCTTAATGGAGCTTGTCCAGATTTTTCAAGAAAATTGATTTTGTTCTATAACAAAACAATCATATAAAATGCCTCCCCAAAATGTTATCCATGGGAGGAAAACAGGAAATTTCCAATCTCCAATTTGGATGTGGAAGCAAAAAGGTTGGTGTAATCACAGCACTGCTTTATGGAACGGATAAATCAGTTTACAAAACATCGGTGGTTGGTTGACAATATCCTTGAAAATATGGGTAATTCCCAAAATTAGGGGTCCAAAATGTTTGGTGTCCTAGTTACGTACGACACTCTCTCTGCTTCAAAAATCACCACTTATGACCACAAATTCTCAGTAATAGACTGTGGCTTGTGATTATAGGAGGCAGCATCATTTTCTTCAATATTTTGTTTGCTGATTCCTGAAAAATATTCAAAACAAAAGACCATAAAGGCTTATAAATTGTTCCATGGTATTGAACAGGAGTTTGGTGTCCCGGGTTACCTACGCCAATAAAAATTGGCTGTAGAATGAGTTTGCATTAATCTTAGTGCCATATCTACACACAAACACTAAATTTTAGTGGCATTTGTTCAAATACAAATAATTATTTTCTACTGGGTGACTTTCAATAAATAAAAACACTTGGAAATCTTAAAAAGAATGTAACACTTTTTGACCCCTAATTTTGGGAATTACCCACATACGGATTGGAATCGCGCAATTTCAGAATGGTAACGAGAAAAATATGACAAATGATGTGGTATCAAAATTTCGACACCCATGGGGAAAGGGGGTTAAAACATGATCTGGTCACGCTCCTTGAATTTTTCATTCAAGATCACTTTAACCTGCCAATCTAATTGAACTCTCATTACACGAGAGTGCATTCACTTTTATTAAGCAGAACTTGTCATAAATAATAATGAGATGGCTCTCACTCGATCACAACACCAGTTTAGCGATGATACTACCAGTACTAAGTACCAACCAGCATAGGGAATAAGCGTTTTCGAGTGAGGATAGTCTCACCCACCGTATAACTATACTGCCATATCAGACACAAGGTCATTCGTCATTCGTTAGTCGGGTGACTGTGCACAATGTTTCGTCCAAACTACAGCTGCAGCTTCGTTGCAATAGCTTTGCTGATCACGGTTTGTGCATCGACAGTTTTAGCCCAAACAGGTAAGTGAATTTAAAAAGCACGCGTTAAAGGAGCGTGACCATATCACATTTTTGAGCCTCCCATCTTCCAATGGGTGTTGAGATTTGTATACCATATCATGTGTCAAATATTTATCATTACCATTCTGAAATTTCGCGCTCTCAAACCACATTTCCAGTGATATCGTCAAAAATCCACCGAAGCTTAGTAAACTAATGTATCCAGCTACATATTAAAGCATTGCAGTGATTACACCAACCTTTTTGCTTCCACATATAAATTGGGGATTACAAATTTACTGTTTTCTTCTCATGGACAGTATTTTGGAAAGGTATTTTATATAATTGTATGGTTGCAAGTTTTTGCAACGAAATCATTTTTTTTGAAAAATCTGGTCACGCTCCTTTAAAGGTACACACCGGCCTACTGTTTACATGATTTAGTGATGTAGCAGCATTGACAATACTTTTTTGATGGTCGTTGTGAAAAAAAAAAATTCATCAAAATATCCCGTAATTTAAGTGCAAAATTAACAAAAACGGTCAAAAGACGGGTTATACGCTTCACCAGCCGTTGCAACTACGCGCGAGCCTCACGACTTTGTCACAAACGATTCGCTCTTCTTCTGCTCAGGATATCTCAAATTTTCTGCTCACGACTTCACTGGATAGCCCGGACGACCGAATAGGAATTTTCGTTTTCTTTTGAGGAGTTGGCATCATGTTTTTTCTTCACGAACGTACACCGGAGCAACACGCCCGTGTGTATGTGCACTCAGGCTATTTGCCGTGCTGCGCGGGGCAAATATCCTACACTCCACAGTAGCCTGCCGTAGCACGCGCTCGCTCCCGTTCTCCGGACTCTCGAAACAAACAATTATGTTCGAATTTTCATACTTATGTTTAACTTTGTTTCATACCTGTATAAATTTGTCAATTACTTATAAATATTGGGTGGAAATCAGAGTTGAATTTGGTGCAGTTCTGCAGTAACAAACTTTTATACGGCTGGAAATACAACTAACTCACAAGACCACGTGACTTTTCGGAACCAGAATTTGGTTCCGAAAAGTCACGTGACCTTGAATTTTTCAAAAATGCTCAAAAACTGCCAAATTTGACGGCGTCTTTTCAGGATATATCTAATTTACTCTCGAAGGCGCTCCAGAATAATGTATGGGTCTACGTCGAGCCCAAAATAGCCCAACAAAGCCGGTGTGTTCCTTTAATATCAAAATTCATGACATATGGTTATACACAAACTACAACCGACGGCGAAGCCGCTATGGCTCACTGCTTCCTACAAATTAAAATGTCTATTCACCAGGTTATATGATTTTAATTTTTGTTGGGTATATGCATCACGTACCAAGAAACATTTACTCTGGTCAAGTGGATACTGAGGGCGCATGTGGAAGTAAGAGCGTCAGTACACCAGATGGTATATTTATGAGAAACTTGCAAAAGGCTACGTAATTGTAATTGAAAACTTGACAGATCGCAACAACTGTTCATAAGCGATCCTATACCAACCAACATAGGATATTATGATAATGGGTTTTTCGACAATTTATCACACCGACCGTAATTGCTCAGTAATACTAGACGGTGCGCCACGACATTTTTTAATCTGATGACTGCACATGTTTCGCCTGAGTTAAAACGCCAGCATCGCTTCTATCATTTGTTTCCATGGTGATATTTTGTTTACCGACAGTTTTTAGATCAAACAGATTAATTTTTTAAAGCGCGTAAATTTTACATGTCTGTTACACTTCGTAGTATTTTCGCCGACATGGCACTACTGTGGGTCCCGCATACTCTAATGGAACTATGGTCTTTCACGGCAGAATAAATAATATTAAGATAAATAATATCAAAAATCATTTACAAATACTCACAACTCTCTCAGCGTCTTGGGACAACCACCAACATACTTACTGAAGTCTCATATTTTCAATTCTGTTCAATGTTATGGGGTGATCCGTCACTTTTATTCCCTAATTTCCACTTGAAACAAAACTACCCCTGTAAGAGTGAAAATTGCCAGCGTCCATTTTGGAAAAAAAGGTCACTTACGCTACTGGGAAAAATAGGGACACTTTTACGAGCTAGATTGTTCAAAATGATAGCCAATTTCTACACTAGACCACACTCGATCAGCCCGCAACTCTCTCTAATAAAAAATAAATTGAGGTCATACAAAATATTCATGAGCTCGGCGCACGGATCTCTGCCTATTTACTTGGGTGCACCCTATAAGGGGCCGTCCAAAGTTGGCAACATTTTCATGGTTCTACAGAGAGAAGTACTTTTCAAGACCCCCCACCCCCCTCCCCCTCGCCCCCGAAATGCTACTTATCAACATTTGTTGTCACTACCATGAAAGGTCCACATTCCTTCCTACGCTTGGGACGGCTCCTAAAACATCAAACTGTTAAAATATATTATGTTAAGATATAGGCCTATACAATCAACAAAAAAGAAAGGCATAGGCCTACCTATACTGTCACATCTGAAATTGTATAAGATATTCGTAAAGTGACGTAACACAAGTCTTGCAGGCCAAACAAGGTCATGCAAGCCCAGACAGACCTTTATCACGGTGCGTCCATTTTTGTCTTGTTCCCCATAGTACGTGTCGGGCTCAATCGGTGCGTCTGCGCTACCGCGCGATAGCGCGTGTAATCTACCGTTGAGAATTACTGTCCATACATGGACATGATCGCGCAACGTTTGTGCCATTGTGATGCACACAATGAACAATTTCAAAACGGGACCAAACTATTTTTTTCTGCAAGCCTCGCTTTGGTTACGTTCATTCTAATAAGAGAAAAGGGAAGATGGCCGCACCGTGATAAAGGTCTATATATTGTTGTACATAATTTTTTTTTTGGAGGGGGGGGGGGGGGGGGGCCTACTGAAAGGAAAATTGATTAAAAAACGTAACTGAAAGTAACTGAATTGAAAACAAATCTGTGAAGAGAAGACGAGGCAAGAGGAAACCCTACTCATTCAAGCGCCATATTTTATACAAAGTATCGCGTACACTATAAAAGCCATAATGTCTTCATTAAGCCCGCCCTCGGGTCGACCTTGCAACGATGCAGAACAGTCGGCGACTGCAATTTTGGAACCATTAAGGCCTATTCACACTGAAGAGCGGTAACGGAAAGCGGCAACGGAAAGCGGTTTGCCGCGCGGTATTACCCGTTCATACAGAGCGCGGAACCCGTGCGGTATATGCAAATTACTCCCATGAAACAATGGCGTCCCACGTGAAAAATCGCCGGTGCGTTGACGAAGCTCTTTTACTTCTGATATTGGCGAGAAGGTTACGTGCCAAAGAAAAGAAAAGGCGAAGAATTTGTGTTCATGAAATCCTTCAGAAAAGGGCATAGGCCTATGTACATGTAGTACGGTACGACTGTGCACGTGCAACGTTACTACACGTACAAAGCGAGGCATGATGTGGTACTGCAAATCATCCCAAATCCTTGTTATTTTTTACCTGGCATGTCCACTCTCACACAAACAGCCTCCCAGATGTCTTGTTTTTTAACAGCATCTTTGTAAGCTTCCAAACTCGTGTCATATAACTGTGGATATTTCTGAACTTCCAGGATCAAACTCTCGGTGCTGTTGCTTGCGTATAAAAAAATGGCGTCCTATAGGACTCCTTTTTTTTTTTTACAGAGCTACGCCTGTCAGCATCAACAATCGATATCAGACGGCAGTCCAAGAAATCAATAATCGCGCAAGAGTACGTAGAACAATTAAGTTCAGTTTATAAAACAATTATTAACTGAAGATGTTTTTAACAAAATCTTTTCAGTATCCATTCAACACAAAAACCATGCATGAATTTTTAAGGTTTTCTGAAATATTACTGGAGCGCATCTCTGTAGCTAATATTTCTACAAGGCAGTTTATCAATACTACGATATGTTTTTTTCGCATAAGGACCATTTATCACCATCCTGAGATCTCAGGGAATTTCCACTCAGCAAAGCGACGTGACACACCCTGAGGAAATACGCGCAAATCTGTGGAGCGAGCCGGCTGTTGTCTTGAGCCAACTCACGCCCGAGTCATTTTGATGTAATTTAATCAATTCGGTCATGTTATGCCGAAAAGAAACAATTTCTATACTTTCCAGAAATTGTATTGGGTTCCGTTCCTTATGACTGTCCCATTCCTACCAAACTTTCAAACGACGAACCTTATTTACTCCGCAGTTTTTCAAATTAATAACAGGGATGCATGCTGACGAATGTAATGGAACGGATTCCCCAGTATGCTTTAAATAGCAGCCAATCGCCGACGCGGACAACAGCCAGCATTACCGAGTACATGTATCACATGCATGCACGGTGTTTACAATCTGCGCGGTTACATTTGAATGCCTGCAATCGATGCACAATGCACTGCAAGCGTCCTGATTGGTACAGCAGAGGCGACAAGATTTATGTCGCTAGTCCCACCGCCAAATGGGGCCTTTTTCAACAGGGCCACTGTACGCAGGAGTTGGGGAGTGCGTTAAAGGGGCACTGTTGCAAGAGGATGATTTATCACATGCATCCACCGTATAATTGCACTTTAATAATAGACGCTGCGCCACGGCAAATTTCAATCGGATATGACCGCACAATTTTGCGCCTAAGTTAGAACGCCACAATCTCTACCATTTGTTTCCATGGTGATATTTTGTTTGCCGACATTTTTTTTAAAAAGATTAAACAGGTAGTGCTCAAGTGAATTTTTTCAAAGCGCGCGTTAATTTTTAATGTATGTCACACCCGCAGTATACTTTCTCCGCATGACGCTTGTGGTTCTGCAGTCTCTAATACCCCAGTCACAATTAGCTTGCGATGGGTTTGCGAGTAGTTTGCAACGGATTTCTAGGCATTTTCGGCCGGGTCATTTTTGGGCATCGGGCGGGCATCGAGTTACTTTTAACTCGGACTTAAAACCTGGTGCGGCGTTACGCATCGCAAACTGATCGCCAATAAATCGGTCGATGCCCGGCAGGGCATCGCACACATCGTGCGGGCTCCGGGCAAAATTTTGGACAACCCAGACAATCCATATATCGGCCAGGCGCCGCCCAGACGCCGCCCAGGCGCTGCCCAGACGCCGGCCGGGCCCATGGCAGCGTGCGGGGCACTTTTAATTGTGACTGTGATCGCCGACCTCTACACGCCGCCCGGCCTCCACTTTAATTGTGACTAATACCCCCGTCACACCGGAGGCGCGGTGCCACTGCGGTGCTTGTACGGCATAAACCGCAGTGGCACCGCCATGATCGCCGTGGTTCCGCAGTGGTTCCGCCATTGATCGCCGTAGCACCGCGGAAAACTGTCAAAACCGCGGACCTTCGCGGTGGCACGACGGAAACTTTGAACATGTTCAAAACTTCCGCAGTGCCACCGCGGGTTGGGCCAATCCGCAGTGGGATCGCCGCGGCACCGCCATGACCGCCGTGGGACCGTACAAGGACCGCAGTAGCACCTCCATCACCGCCGTGCCCCCGCAGTACAACCGCCGTGCAATCGCCGAAAAAGTAAACTGGCGACCCTACGGCGATCCCGTGGCGGTTCTACTGCGGTTATGACGGTGCTACCACGGTGCTACCACAGGAGCACTGCGGGTATGGGGGTGCCACTGCGGAGCCAGGGAGGAATTTTAGAAAATTTGGCGATCTTACTGCGGTGCCACTGCGTTCCTACGGCGGTGCCGGCGGTGTTATTGAGGTGCTTGTACGGCAATGGTGTTTCCACTGAGGTTGCACGGAGGTGCTTGCACGGTGCTACTGCGAGCATATTTTGTAGTATAAAAGCTTCAGTTTTCTACTTCAATTTCAGTGTTCTTAAAGTCTTCAAACAGTTCAGATCGACAGTCAGTATTGAAAGCTCATCAGTAGCACCGCGAAGAAAAACACATGTGTGACGGGTAGGGGAAAACTATGAAAAACTACTGGCGGTGTCACTACGTTGATGGCGGTTTTGACCAAAAACCGTAATGGCACCGCCAATCTGGTCTGACGGGGGTATTAGGTATTAAGGGAGTTAGTTCACACTATTGCGATGCATGATGTCCGAAGTGTCGATCTCTCCAAAAGAGAAAATTCCACTCCAGTAACTTGGGATTTCTGGCTGCGCGTTGGAAAGGTTAGCGCGGTCAAAGTTATACAGATTTGAACTTTGACCCAGCTCGAAACGTTCTGCGCGTCGCTATAGGCCGCGCGCAAGCGGCAAACCAGTTTCTGTACAACCCCAGGGAGCAGGGCCATATTTTTTCCGCGATAGTGTGAATTACAATTGTACGTGTGCCCTTGAGCAAGGCACTTTGGCATGCATCGCTTTTCTTCACCCAGGCGTAAATGGGTATATGAGAGGGTAGTGAATGCTGATGTATTTGATTAGCCATTGACCACATAATAGGTACCTGGAGCTGTAGGCCCTATACTCGTTAAGAAGCCGATATGGCATATATAGTGCTTTAATGGAGCCCTATGATCAGGGTTAATGATAATGTTAGCCCCTTGATCGGGTTTTCCCGGATAAGTGCTCGGCATAATTCCATATTATCGTCATCATTATCATGCCTTCTTTTCAGTAGGTGATGGTGACTTGTATCGACTTATTGGTGGCCCTTCGGCCGGTGAGGGGGTCCTGCAGTTTCGAAGCACAGTCGGCGAGACTTGGAGCACGCCGTGCGGCTCGGATGTGCAAGACATTACTCCGGAGTTCGGGACCGACATCTGCCGTCGGATAGGATACAATGCATTCTGCCGTGCAGATGGCGCAACCTCCGCTGTACTCGAATCTAGTTCACTCGAAATCCTGAACTATCCGTTAAAAAGGGTCGACGTAATTTGCCTCACGCTTTGGGACAGTACCTCATGTTTTCTTGTACCCTCGCCTTCGTCTGCTCAGGCATGCACGTTGAATGACGTAGTGTGGATAACCTGCGGCAAAGGTACAGGTATGTTGTATCAATGCAATATTGGATGAATGTTTTTTGCTCATGGTTTTGCACTGCAAGTGGAATTCATCTGTACAAAGTAAATAAAATGTTATATACCATACGTACATAAAAAAGACCCGTGTCGGAATTATACACACAAAAATCAAGGCCGATTTCAGGAAGCGCTACGATCCTTCGTAACACCAGTTGCGATGGGTAAACCGCAGTGACATGCACCTCGAGTTACGAAGGATAAGAGCGCTTCATGTTATCGACCCTAGATTGTCCATTTTGCGAATACGGGAGCCCAACCGCGTCTTCATTTGGGGAGATAAAAATAAGGTCTCTTGTCTCTTCACATTATAAACATCGAGATACATAGGTGGGTGGCGCCATTGGCAATCGACAGCCAGAGACACAAGAGAATCCCCTTACTCTCTACGAAAAAGTACTCTGGGATCTTTTAAGTGCGTAACGCAACACACCCGACCAACGACTTTATATCCCTTCCGAATGCGGGAGCAATTGTGGTTGAGTGTCTTGCTCAAGGGCACAGGTACCACGGCCGGGCTTCAATCCTGCGACACCGAGTTTCCACCCAAATGCGAGTCAACGACTCAAACCACTCGGCCACGGTACCCCAATCTTATGTGTCCGTTTATTCTTGTTGCACAGGCGACTTTGTTGTACAACTTTTCGGAGGTAATTCATCTTTTGAAGGCCGAATTGAGGTACGCAGCACTTGTAACAATGATACTGGTATGGTGTGCGCAGACGGTTGGGACCTACTGGACGCGACGGTGGTCTGTAGGCATCTTGGACACCGTGCCGCTGTAGCTGATAATGTCTGGTCGAGCTCAGAGATGGGGGACGCCTACCTTAGTAAGGTCAACTGCAACGGAGACGAGTTGAATTTGGCAAACTGCTTCCATTCAGGCTGGGATTCTACGTGCGAGCATGGAGTTGCAGGGGTGACATGCGATCCCGATCCTCGGGAAACAGACGAGAACATCTTTCCTGGTAAGTTAGTCTTCATTAGTTGGAAAGCAAGTCTGTCAAAGTAACCTGATTTTATTGTGATACAAATGTGGACAAATGTCCATGATGGGTTTGGGAAATCTGGATGCAGTGAAAAGCAACTTCGCTCCAGGATTCGAACCGCGGACCTTCTGTTTAACGTGCAGACGCCCTACCAATTGAGCTATGCAGCCAACTGGTGGTCTAGAATCACAGTTGTGCAGTTGTTTCTCACTGATTGGGATTAGTATCAAGTGAGCTTAACAAGCCCTAGAGAGAAATAACCACCCCTCCCAGAGATCAACCCCAACCCGGCTTGTCCCTATTATTAAGTGATGATTAAGCTCCTACGTCCTCTAGGGGAGCTCCTTGCACAATATCGTTATGGACTCGCTCTGGGGGCGCTCCTACGTCCTCTTCGGACGCTCCTACGTCCTCCAGGAGCGCTCCTACGTACTCTAGGGGAGCTCCTTGTACAATATCGTTATGGACTATATAGCTCAGGGGGCGCTCCTACGTCCTCTAGGGGCGTTCCTCGTACAATATCGTTATAGACTCTCTCTGGGGCGCTCCTACGTCCTCTACTGGCGCTCCTACGTCCTCTAGGGGCGCTCCTTGTACAATATCGTTATGGACTCGCTCTAGGGGGCGCTCCTACGTTCTCTAGGCGCGCTCCTTGTACAATATCGTTATGGACTCGCTCAGGGGGCGCTCCTACGTCCTCTAGGGGCGGTCCTCGTACAATATCGTTATAGACTCGCTCTGGGGCGTTCCTACGTCCTCTACGGGCGCTCATACGTCCTCCAGGGACGCTTCTTGTACAATATCGTTATGGACTCGCTCTAGGGGCGCTCATACGTCCTCTTCGGGCGCTGCTACGTCCTCCAGGGGCGCTCCTACGTCCTCTAGGGGCGCTCCTTGTACTATATCGTTATGGATTCGCTCTAGGGGCGCTCCTACGTCCTCTAGGGCGCTCCTACGTCCTTTAGGGGCGGTCCGCGTACAATATCGTTATAGACTCGCTCTGGGGCGCTCCTACGTCTTCTACGAGCGCTCCTACGTCCTCCAGGGGCGCTCCTTGTACAATATCGTTATGGACTCGCTCTAGGGGCGCTCCTACTCCCCTTGGGCCGCTCCTTGTACAATATCGTGATGTGCGGCCATGACAGGGGCAGTCACATTGCCACCGTGCGTCATGCACAAGTAGGCACTTTGTGGATCACATCATTTGAATATGAAAACCTATCCACTGCCATGGCCTCCGGTGCACAGCCAATTCGTCAAGTAAAATTAAGATGCAATTTGGCAGTACTTCTGAAAAAAAGGCTAGCTTTTAGGCAGTATGTAAAATACCTAACATGTGGTTGATTGCGAGTCCTTCAAGAAACTCCGTTTTGTTTCGTTCAAGTTGGAGCTATTCGCCTGATTGGTGAAAATTCATCATCCGAAGGACGCGTGGAGGTCTACCTCCCTGACCAGTGGGGCACAATATGCGACGACAACTGGGACATACGGGAAGCGACTGTCGCCTGCCGTCAACTCGGCTACAGTTCCGTGGTTTCTGCACACACCAAGTTTGGCGAAGGCTCCGGGCAAATTATTCTCCTGGATGACGTCCATTGTTCTGGAGACGAGGCTCAACTGTCAGACTGCCATCACGGGGGCTGGGGCACGAATGACTGTAGTCACATGGAAGATGTGGGAGTGATTTGCTCAAATACTACGGAGACGAACATGACCCAGACCGGTACGTGATTCGAGTTATTTTGGCGAACTTTAGCACTTTGTCATGTTAAAATTATCAATGCATTTGAGAAGCACGTGTATGACTGAACCTGGACAATAGAAATCTGGGATATAAAGTTATGTAAACGGGACAGAAATGGAAACAACAGCCATGCATGATACAGTTGAAGTAAGAAGTTTACATACATGTACACCACTACCGTCATCACCTAAAATGGTAAACAGGACTACCCGAACCATTGCAAGGTGTGCAAGCTATGTTTTAAGTACTGCAAGCACGTGAGGAATTCGACTGTTACAAAAATGGTGACAGCGCAAGTTTAAGCACAACAGTTTTAACACAGTTGTATGTAAACTTCTGACCACAACTGTATGTGAACGTCTACTTAAAGTGAAATACCGGCTTTGTTGGGCTATTTTGGGCTCGAAATGGACACATACATAATTCTGAAAGTCTTTCCAAAATAGACCTTGATTTTTTTGAAATAATCTAGGTCACGTGATTTATTGGAACCAGTTTCTGGTTCCGACAAATCACGAGGTCTTGGAGTTAGTTTTATTTCCAACCGTAGAAAACAGCGCGAAGTGCGAGTTGCTTTTGTCATTCGCGGTTGGTTTCTCTTCTTTTTGGAAAATATTGTCCTACGAACACTACGTACATACCGTATTTTCAAAACAAAAATTACACAAATCTGCCAACAGATTTCATAAGAATTAGGGGTTTCTGGGTGTTGATACGGACGGGAAAATCTCTCAGATTTTTGCGTCTTCGCTTCGCGGCGATAAATAATATCCGAAGAAAAACAGCATATGCCTATTAAGGGCGCTAAAGACACCAACAATTAAGTTGCGTTCGAGTTGCTTCCCGAGGGATCATGCAAGGTGTGATGAGTCAGGGAAAACAAGGAAACGAGGTTAAACACGTGTCGACCCATATCGAACGCCACCAAGTTTATTTATAAACTCTAAATACATCGCAACGGCGGGTAAAGCATATAGCCCAACATTTGTCCATTTTTTTAATTTTAAACATTTATAGTTAATTACGTTTAAGGTTAGGGTGTAGGGCACAGTTTAGATAATAACTGTTTTAATTTTGGTGAAAAATATGTTTTCATTTTGAAAAACGTGCCATTTTGGAACAGTTTTCTTAACTACACGAGAACAGAGGAAGGCACACACAAGGCATGTCACGTAGGGATGTGTAGATTCCCCGGTGTCTCTTGCCGTCGGCTGCCAATGTCGCCACCCACCTATGTATTTCGATGTTTACGTAGCAGGCACAGCGATACTAATTAACGTATTCACGTTCAGCTATTTATTTTCCCAGGAGGTGATGGTAAGATGTATCGACTTATCGGTGGTCGTTCTGCTGGTGAGGGCGTCCTGCAGTTTCGAAGCACAGTCAAAGAGACATGGAACACGCTCTGCAGCTCCGATTTAAAGATAATCTTCCCGGAGATTGGGACCGATATCTGCCGTCGGGTCGGATACAACTCATTCTGCCATGTAGATGGCGTGGCCTCTGTTGAACAGGGATCCAGTTTACTAGAAGACCTTGGGAACTATCCATTGAAAATGGCCGGCTTATCTTGCCTCGTAAATGAAGAAGGTTTCTCGTGTAGCACTTTACCTTTCGTTTGGTCGGATCAGGCATGCACCATGGATGACGTAATGTGGATAACATGTGGTAACGGTAAGTTGGTAATGATGGTAACAATGCATTTTAAAGATGACTTGAGATAGTGACTCTGTTCACTGTTATATTGCAAGTGCAGCACCTATTCTAGCTAAGTATTTTACAGTTTGAAAAAGGACTGCAAAGACGTCTGCCTTGTTTGCAGGAGGTCGTGGGTTCGAATCCCACCCGAGCACGCTATGAGGTTTTTCATGGTGTCTCGGGAAAGCACTGAGTATACAGTGCTAATAAACGTCGGGTCAGGGCAAACAAACTTTAATTAACATTCATTCTCCCCGACGCAAGCCGAGTCAATTACTGACTACAAATACCTTGGAAAAATATAACACAAAGCAGCTTTTGGTATTTTATTATTAGGGCGCCTAGCATGAATCTAAGTGATAAAAGGTCTGTCAGGGCGCCCCAAATGTTTTGAATATAATAATAAATTACCTTATTGTTTGTTTGTTTGTTTGTTTATAGACTGGGATGTTCGTCTTGTTTATGGGGTCGTGGAGAGTGAAGGCATACTTCAAACGCGGTGCATTGAAAGCCAAGTCTGGCATGGTGTGTGTGGTGACCAGTGGACGCCACCTGCGCACGCGCACGAAGTACTATGCCGCCATCTTGGACTTCCAGCAGACGCGTTGCCTTACAAGGTGCCAACAACGGTGTTTGAATCGACCTTGGATGCCACTCAAATTACCAATATTGCGTGTCCAGCAAACGGAACTAATCTGACTGATTGTACAATCAGCCGTTTTACCGATTCTTGCCTCACATTTGCTGGGTTGAGATGCGGAAAGGAATGTAAGTTCAGCGGTCTTTAAATACATGTACACCAGTACGGCTTGCACAAGTCCTTTACAAGTTTCCATAAGACTACTTGTCTCCACTATACTCCTTGCGTAATTCATGCCATTTCAGTGAATCGAAACAAAGGTATTCTTGTGTGCATGTTCACGCTTAGCTAGCCTTTGTTAAGGCATCGCAGCTGGGTGGGTGTGTCGCGCACCCGGACGAGAGCGCTACCATGCGACGTGAACGGGGGAGCAGCGCAGCTGCGACGCCTTTGCCGTCCCTGCCTTTGCCGTCCCTGCATTGTTGCACCACACGGTGCTTTAAAAACGACGCGCAAGCATGCACGCTGCCCATGTACCAATGATGCGCGCTCGTAAGTAGCGCGCTACTCATCAGATTTCTCGTTGGTAAATCGTCGTTGTTAACTTGTAAGTAAGTGCGTTCACACGGTCACTACTTACGAGCTTACTCACGAGTGCCCACTAACAACGACTTAACTTTAAGTTAACAACCATCGTCTGAACGCCCTTTTATCACAGTGCGGCCGTCATCCTTTTCTCCTATTATATTGAACGCAGCCAAAGCGAGGCTTGCAGGCAAAAATTGTTTGGTCACGTTTTGAAATTATTCATTGTGTGCATCACAATGACACAGGCGTTGCGCGATCAAGAGAGCGTGCAGCGTGAGGAGTGATTCTCAACGGGAGATACACGCCTATCGCGCGGACGCGCAGGCGCACTGATCGTACCCGACACGTACTATGGGGAACAAGACAAAGATGGACGCACCGTGATTAAGGTCTATAGCCAGCGGGGGGCTGTAGACTCACCGAGGAGCCGAGATGAGCCCTATGATCAGGGGTAACGATAATGAAGGTTTCCCAGGATAAGTGTACGGCATAATTCCATATTATCGTTATTAGTATACATTTCCATTAGGTGATGGTGGCTTGTATCGACTTATCGTCGGCCCTTCTGCCGGTGAGGGCGTCCTGCAATTCCGAAGCACTGTCGACGAGACTTGGAGCACGCCGTGCGGCTCCCTTGTGCAGGACATTTCTTCGGAGTTCGGGACCGACATCTGCCGTCAGATAGGATACAATGCATTCTTCCGTACAGATGGCCCAAGCTCCGGTGTACTTGAATCTAGTTCACTCGTCCTGATGAACTATCCGTTGAAAAGGCTCGACGCATTGTGCCACACACTTGGGGACAGTTCCTCATGTTCTCTTGTACCCTCGCATTCGTCTGCTCAGGCATGCACGTTAAATGACGCAGTGTGGATAACCTGCGGCAAAGGTACGAATATTGAATGAATGAATGGTTTTTGCTCATGGTTTTAAACTGCGAAAGTACCACCAACCCCGGAATTTATCTGTATCAAATAAATAAAATGTTATATACCATATATACGTAGATAAAAGACTTGTTTCGGAATTACACAAAAAGAAACCAGGCGTCGATTTCAGGAAGCGTTACGATCCTTCGTAACACCAGTTGCGATAGGTAAACCACCGTAACGCGCATCTCGAGTAACATGCATTTCGAGTAAGGAAGGATAGTAGTACTTCGTGAAATCGACTCCAGGTTGTTTATTTTGCGAATACGGGCGCACAACCGCGTCTTCATTTGGGGAGGTAAACATTAGGTTTCATGTTGCGCTTGACATTATCATTTTTATAAAGCCGAGTGTCTTCCACCTAAACATCGATACATAGGTGGGTGGCGCCAGAGATAATCCCATTTTTACTCTTCACCAAAAAGTACTCTGGGATCTTTTTAGTTCGTTATACAACACACGGGGCCAACGACTTTACATCCCTTCCGAAGGAGGGAGCATTGTGTTTGGGAGCTATGCTCAAGAGCACAGGTTCCACGGTAGCACATCTTATGTGTTCTTTTAGTTTGTTTCGCAGGGGACCTTAATGTCCAACTTGTCGGAGGAAATTCGTCTTTTAAAGGCCGAGTTGAGATACGCAACACTTGTAACAATGCTACTGGGATTGTGTGCGCAGACGGTTGGGACCTACTGGACGCGACGGTGGTCTGTAGGCATCTTGGATACCGTGCCGCTGTAGCTGATGATGTCTGGCCGAGCTCAGAGTCTAGGGACGTTTACCTTAGTAGGATCAACTGCAATGGAGACGAGGTGAATTTAGGAAACTGCTCACATTCCGGCTGGCGTTTTCAGACGTGTGAGCATGGAGTGGCAGGGGCGACATGCGCTCCCGATCCTCGGGAAACAGACGACAACATCTTTCCTCGTAAGTTAGTAAGTTAAAGTATGACAAAGTACCTGATTAACATTTGTCCACATTTCTATCTTATTCTTTCACCCCGGCGGTCCCTGGGTCATAATCCCTTAACAAAATCACTTACTCACACTTAATAACATAGGCAGTATATACCTCACCTTTGGTCGATTGCGTGTCCTTCAAGAAACTCCGTTTTGTTTCGTTCAAGTTGGAGCTATTCGCCTGATTGGTGAAAATTCACCATCCGAAGGACGCGTGGAGGTCTACCTCCCTGACCAGTGGGGCACAATATGCGACGACAACTGGGACATACGGGAAGCGACTGTCGTCTGCCGTCAACTCGGCTACAGTTCCGTGGTTTCTGCACACACCAAGTTTGGTGAAGGCTCCGGGCAAACTATTCTCCTGGATGACGTCCGTTGTTCTGGAGACGAGGCTCAACTGTCAGACTGCCATCACGCGGGCTGGGGCACGAATGACTGCAGTCACATGGAAGATGTGGGGGTGATTTGCTCAAATGCTACGGAGAAGAATATGACCCAGACCGGTACGTCATTCGAACTATATCGACAAACTTAAGCACTTTGTCATGTTAAAATTATCAAGGCATATAAAATCACCATAATGGTGGTTTTATTAAATTAAAAAAGTTGCTACTTGACAAAACGGACATTCACGAAACCACATTGCATTTGACCAGTAGATACCATCACGTGTTCAGACATCACGTGTTCAGTATGTAGAGTCTTAAAGATTTCCTCTTGAATAACTGTCTTGCTCTGTGGTCTTACATAGACCAGTTCATCTTTAATAAGGCAGTATTGCGCACTTCTTCGAAGGGCTGCCGGACTAACGCAACCCGTTGTCTTCAACCCCAAGTCCGACGGGATGGTGGAAAGATTCAACCGGACACTGCTGAGCATAATATCAACAATTTTAATAACGGTGCACTCTATGTCACCAGGCTTTACGTACTAAATTCTTCTCGAGATCAGTCCAGGTTACTCTTGCTTGGTGCTGCGGGTTCAACACCGGCAAGATATCTGTGCCCTTGAGCATCGCAATTAACCACAATCACCCCATTTTTGTCGGAAGGGATATAAAGCCGTTGCTTAAATGTGTTATGTCAAACACTTAAAAGATCCCAAAGCATGTGTTCATAAAATACATACCTTATGTAGACGAACGAATGAAGGAGGTCCACACTCGGCAGGAAAAAGTGACGCTATGTGGACTAGCACAAATCCACCGTCAGGTGGACAAGGTTGGGCGTCAGGGTGGGAGTGTTAGTTTAATTTAGGGTCGAGGGCACAGTTTAGATAAGAACTTTTTTAATTTTGGTGACAAATGAGTTTTCATTTTGATAAACGTGACATTTTGAAACAGTTGTCCTAACTAAACGAGAACAAAGGAATGTCCACATAAGTATGGCACGTAGGAATATGTAGATTTCCCGGTGTTTCGTGCCGTCAGCTGCCAATGTATACCTATGTATTTCGATGTTTACGTAGAAGACACAGCGATACTAATTAACGTATTCACGTTCAGCTATTTATTTTCCCAGGAGGGGATGGTAAGATGTATCGACTTATCGGTGGTCGTTCTGCTGGTGAGGGCGTCCTGCAGTTTCGAAGCACAGTCAACGAGACATGGAACACGCTCTGCGGCTCCGATTTTAGGATGATCTACCCGGAGATTGGGACCGATATCTGCCGTCGGGTCGGATACAACTCATTCTGCCATGTAGATGGCGTGGCCTCTGTTGAACAGGGATCCAGTTTACTAGAAGACCTTGGGAACTATCCATTGAAAATGGCCGGCTTATTTTGCCTCGTAAATGAAGGTTTCTCGTGTAGCATTTTACCTTTCGTTTTGTCGGATCAGGCATGCACCATGGATGACGTAATGTGGATAACATGTGGTAACGGTAAGTTGGTAATGATGGTAACAATGCACTCGAGAGATGACTTAAGATAGTGACTCTGTTCACTGTTATGTTGCAAGTGCAGTACCTATCCTAGCTAAGTATTTTACAGTTTGAAAAATGACTACAAATACGTCTGCCTTGTTTGCAGGAGGTCGTGGGTTCGAATCCCACCCGAGCATGCTATGAGATTTGTCATAGTGTCTCAGGAAAGCACCGAGTATACAGTGCTAATACACGTCGGGTGAGGGCAAAAAAACAAACCTTGGTTAACATTCACTCTCCCCGACGCAAGCTGAGTCATTTACTGACTACAAATACTTTTTTTTATTATTATTATTATACATTACTTATATAGCGCCAGAATAAAAAAAAAAGCTCTAAGGCACTTTACATTAATCTTAGGATAAAAACATACATCATACATCAAGACTAAAAACACATTAAAACAAACTACATGTACTAGTTAAAACATTTAGTAAAAAGATGTTTATCACTTTCTTGAAGACACTGATTGATCCTGCCAACCTCACACCCAAAGGAAGTGCGTTCCACAGATCAGGAGCCACCTGTCTAAAGGACCTCTTTCCAAAACCTTTTGTTTTTGTTCTTGGAACGGACAGGAGGTACTGATCTGAAGAACGCAGGGCCCGAAATTGGTCTGTACTGCTGGATCATGGAAGTAACATAAGTTGGCGTTTGTTCATTTAGTGCTTTATATACCAACAATAAAATCTTAAAATCTACCCTCTGACAAACAGGTAACCAATGAAGCTGGGTTAAATACCTTGAAAAAAATAACTTAAAGCTAGCATGAATCTAAGTGATACAAATTATGTCAGGAAGCCAAAAATGTTCCGACTAGTAATAAATCACCGTATTGTTTGTTCGTTTGTTTATAGACTGGGATGTTCGCCTCGTTTATGGGGTCGTGGGGAGTGAAGGCATACTTCAAACGCGGTGCATTGAAAGCCAAGCCTGGCAGGGTGTGTGTGGTGATCGGTGGACGCCACCTGCGCACGCGCACGAAGTACTATGCCGCCATCTTGGACTTCCAGCAGACGCTTTGCCTTACAAGGTGCCAACAGCGGTGTTTGAATCGACCTTAAATGCCACTCAAATTACCAATATTGCGTGTCCAGCAAACGGAACTAATCTGACTGATTGTACAATCAGCCATTTTACCGATTCTTGCCTCACATTTGCTGGGTTGAGATGCGGAAAGGAATGTAAGTTCAGCGGTCTTTAAATACATTTAGACCAGCACGGCCTTCACAAGTCCTTTATAAGTCTCCATATATAATAGTAGGGTAGGAAGATAGGGTTCCCATGCACCCCTCTGATGTATTTCTGTAACTTATTTTTTTGCATTCTGCTAGCTGTCTAGTACGTGAATTTTGATGTTCCCAAATTTAAATATTGTCCCATGGGGTTCTTTTGGGGGCCATCTTGGTGGCTATCTTGGCGGCCATCTTGGATTTTGGTTATCAACATAACTTTTGAGGTAGACATAACAGAAAGACAAATAAACCCATTTTCCAGGGTAATTTGGGCCCAAGGAACTGATTGAGATGGTTATTGTCAAGATTTGAACAAGCTATAAATACCCACCATTGTGAAAAATATATAAAAAATTAACACTAAATATGTTAAGTGGAAGTAATTTTTGCCCATCACGACGCGGCATGCAAGTGCGTTTCCCGAGAACACGCTAAAACTCATAGCGTGCTCGGGCGGGACTCGAACCCACGACCTTCTGCATACAAGGCAGACGTCTTAACCACTCCACCACCGAGCTTGCCGTTGGCGAATGGCGGGTTCGATGGTCCTACGGCGGGCGATTGTAATAATTTGTATTCATGCAACGAACAACACCAATTATCAAATAGACAGCCGAAGTGTGACGTGTGAGTTGGCATGGTAATGTATAGTTCCGAGATTGCCCAGTTAACCCCGCCCCCTTGGATATTGTTGCTATGTGCTCACAAGCCATCGCAAAAAAATGGCGAGACTACGTCCAAAGCAACGGGACTCGGCATGGAAAGCACAGATTCATTGGAGAAAGCTCAAAGGTATTTATGTTTTGAGGTCGACAGTTACTGCAGCACACACTGAGCGAAGGGCTAGTAATGCAGGGATGACATATCTTTCATAAAAATGCGCTTTCCTACCTTTGAACAGCGAATCGCCCAACATTGAAACCAAAATTCACCCGGTCACTGGCGCATACAACATACAAACTGTATGGGCAGAACATCGCGGATTGTTTGTGATGATTGCATCACTTTGACCTTTGTGGGCGCCGTCTGCTAGCTCTGTTGTGATTGGTCGCGGGTTCGGCTTGATTGACAGGTCGGAACTATGCATTTGCTCTAAACATCATGGTCGTCGAAAAAAGTACCATTGCAAAAGCATAGTGACATGTTTCAGTGAACTTTAGTGTAGAGCCATTGCCTAGGCAACTAACAAAAGATGACATGTTCACTTCGGCAGTCTATTGGTCATTCTGTGATTGGAACTCGCAACACCAAGTCTTCACCTGAATGTTGCGAGTTAACGACCCAATCCACTGGGCCACGGGTATGTAGTAACCAGTGGCATAACCAGTAACGACATGGTACAAGTAGAGGTACACAGTGGGTCGGAGCAGCGTGTTGTAACGGTTGCCATTTGTTTTTATCTCTTGTGGTTTCATTTCTTTTGCTCACAGTACGCGAAAAACTGGAACTGAAGCTTGTTGATTCCTATTTCCATGCATCCGGTGTGGTCGTGGGCCGCGTTTCGCCGAATGATGACTGGGGTGCCATTTGTGGATATGACTTCGAAGAACGGGATGCAGATGTCATGTGCCGCCATCTTGGATTTGACAAGAGCCTATTTGTTTTCAGGGACGTTCTGAACCGAACTCAGATTCCGACGACGACGTTAATCTCAGATGTTGGATGCTACGGCACTGAAGACAAACTGTCCGAGTGTCCGATGTTTTTGATACCATTGGATGCTGGCGAAAGTTGCACATATTTTCAATACGTTGAATGTTTGGCAGGTTTGTATGACTTTTTTGGGGGGGGGGGGGGGGGGGGGGGACTATATACCACATTCTTAGATTGTCACATTTGTAGATATAGACAATGCTTTGCTTGATCTCTGGGAGGGGTGGTTATTTCTCTGTATAGGGCTTGCTAAGCTCACGTGATTGGCTAATCACAATCAGTGAGGAACAACTGCACTACCGTGATTCGAAACCCCCGGTTGGCTTCATAGCTCAATTGGTAGGGCGTGTGCACGGTAAGCAGAAGGTCCGCGGTTCGAATCCCGGTGGAGCCAAGTTGCTTTTCACTGCATCCAGATTTCCCAAACTCATATGATCATTCGACCACGTTTGTATAGAATTCATTCAACCCCTAAAAATAGTGACTTATTCACACAAAAATGGTGTAAAAGCACACCAGTTTTAACACTTACAGTTGCATTGATACTTCTGACTTCAACTGTACATGAAGACCGACCCGATAACTAGAGACTCGTTCCTGTACAACCGCCTTTTGCGTGTAAATCCTTGCACTCTAGCTAGCGCCCCAAATCCGTTACTCTGAAATGGATGTGTACATGTTATGCATGTTGCTGAGTAGTCAACGCCCGTGTCTATAGCAACCAGGAGAAGACGCACAAAGAATTGAGAATGAGTGATGTGCCGATTGTCACCCGCTATAAGAATTGAGACAGGGGTGCATGCAGACTGCGAGAGCGTCCCCCTGCTATATATTAAGTAACGTCCACTGGAGCATTTTCGTTGCCGTTTTACTGCCGCAAAATGTTGACGTTCACAGAGTGAACCCGTTTTCCTCTCCACAAACGGTAGAACAAACGCCCATAAATTACAACGACAGCCGCTAGCGGCGAACGCCAACAGTTGAAAAGTTTTAGCGTGCCGCTGCCGTTGCCATTCCGTCATCGTCGGTTGCAGCTGCCGTCGCAATTCACCGAAGTGTAGACGAAGCTTTACTGGCAGCACCTTTTGTTCCCGGATTATCCTATAAAGGTTTACAGGAACTGAAGCCAACGTGCCACAAGCTCGGTGTGTATCGAACATGATTTCCACGGTGAGGGAGGTCCGAGAGAAGTGCTTGGAGAAGAACACTTATCTCTAGATTTTCCATCGATCACGAAAGTTCTACAAATACAGCTTCGGGGATAGCCTCAAGCACTGTGGTGTCAGGCTGACCTTGGTGACACTGTTGACAGCTCTGGTAAGAGTATTAGCAGCCATGGAGGAGGAGGAGAGAAGAAAGTCATAGGTTGGGAGAGAACGCCGTCACAGAGCAGCATCTGTCCCAAGACCATGTCGGAGATCCAGTGCCTGTCGCGTACGTGACAGCGATGTCACGTACCATTTAATCCGAGGGACAACTAGAAACAGCACACCCACGATTTAAACCACACATCTAGACGCCCTACGCGATGCAGATGTACAGGGAAAATATTATAAGTTACCGGGTTTGTCATTTTTTCCTGAAATAAAAAAGGGACAACCAGCGTTTGACAGGGCTGCAGATCCCGCCATGTATGACGTCATCGCCATGATGGCCATAACAAAGTGCATTAGCCCAATATTAAGTAGGCATCATGGGACAAATAATAGTTAACCAGTCCCACTCAATCCTGGGTGCGCCACTGCAATCTAACACTTTTTTTATAATTCTTGTTTTTGTCACTCATTTCAATATACAGAAACTGAGCGATATGAGATCAGCACCCTTTTGTGTGGCGAGAAAGACTACTGTGGCTTCGACTGTAACCAGGGACCAACAGATACACCGCGTACGTACAAACCAGAAATCTGCAAGTGCGACGACGCATGCGTGTATTTCAACGACTGTTGCTATGACTACCATACTAACTGCCGCAAGTCTTCTACCCAAGCCACCGAAATTAATGGAATCAGCGTCGAGTATTACGCATGCGTATGGATTCCAGGCGAGTTTGCCGAAATCAAGTACAAGTATTTCGGTTTTGCTTTGGTAAGTTTTTGTCCGGAGAGATGGATGGACGCCTTGGTTAGGCAGAATTGTGAGAGAACAGCACCGATGGATGACGTCATCAGTTGGCTCCCTGTCTACGACGGTAAGGGTGTCGTCTACAAGAACGTCTTCTGCGCAATCTGCCATGGTGCCCAGCCTCATGATTTACACAAATGGACCATACACGTCCCAACAGATCAGTCGGTTGAAATTGTTTGGGATCCCATACAAAACACTACTGTGTTTGTTTTTCCGCATGCTACGTACTTGTTCACGCCCCCAAACCGGGATGAATCGATTGGCAAGGCCCGTACGTGCCCGGCGCAAACAGTGAGCTCGTGTCGTCCTGAATTCACGACCCCTTCTCTCGAAGACGCCTGCCGGGGTTACTTTGCGCCACTTTACCATAATGGTACGCAGTACTGGAATGCCCACTGCGCGATGTGTAATGGAAAAGTAGGTTTCTCTCTCCTCTGTGGTATCTCCGGCTGCAAACGAGACTGCCCATGGGAAAACTGGGTCAATTGCAATGCAGTTTGTAGCCCAGACGTGAATGTCCCAACCATAGAGGTTTTTTTTGACTTTGGGTGGGGTGATTCCAGGTGTCGCCCAGATCAGCTGTACGACGATTTCCTAGGCAGATGTCGCACTATCGTTTGTACATCTGGTGTTGTGAACGATAACTCGGAATGTGTCGAGGACTTTGGTCCTCAACGCCTACCGGCACCTTCAAGACATTCCTTTCTTGACGATGACTGCGAAGATATCATTAACTCAAGTCTCAGCTCAGAAGTTCTTTACTGGCAAGCTATACCAGCGAACAGCACTGAACCATCGCAGGAATCCGACTTCACTCTTAACATCTTAACCACGACGTTAGAAATTGGTGAAAAGTCCTGCCACGAGTTTCTTAAGGCATTTGAACACAATACCACAGATTCAAACTTCTGTAACATCAGAAGTGTCAACCTGTACATTACCGAGGGGGCGCGACTGCTGTCTAAGATTGAGAGTTGTAACAATGCTACCATAAACGCCACTCAGATTCTCCACGCAGATGCAAGAAATGATTCCATACTGGATTTTGCTGCGTCACTGATATTCACCTGGGATATACACAATTCTAGTTTTAGACGAAACGTTGTGGTGCCTCGCGAATGCCTAGATGTCCTGGCACTGCATTGTGAAGAGTTGGTGATTCTGTTTCCAGGAGAGTTTGTGTATCAGAATCGGACGTCCATCTCACACACCTTAACCGGGGTTGAATTTGGTCCAAGAGAGGTAGTTGTCTTTCAAGATGGGTCTGCTGCGATATGCGGTCCGGTACACTGGTCTGACCCAAGTAAAATCGCTCTGGGCATAATATCTGACGTGTGTGGTTCGCTCTCTCTGGTGGCACTCACAGCTTTATTTGTCACCTACTGCATGTTCCCGAAACTCAGAAACATTGCTGGATTATATACAATGAACCTCGTGGGGGCGCTCTTTGTTGCCATCCTTCTTTTGCTTTTGGTGGGACGAATTCATGTCGAAGGGTACTTTTGTGTTGCTTTGGCTTCCGTCCAGCACCTCTCCTGGCTATCTGCTTTCGGTTGGATGACGACATTGTCTTTCAATGCAGCTAAAATATTTGGTAGGAAGGTCGTATCTGTAAGTAGATCTGGTACAAATACTCGTCAGCTATTGCTCTCCATGGCATTAGTCTGGGGTGGCGCTCTACTCATCGTCTCAGCCTGTCTTGTGCTGAGTTTCTGCCATTGCACAAATCTTCCCGCCATTTACAATGATTCACCCCCTTGTGTGATGTCCGGTGGAAACGTGCTGCTGGTCGTCTTTGGTGTTCCAGTGGCGGCCTCTCTGGTTTTCAACACTTTGTGCTTCATTCTCGTAATCCATAGCGTGAGGAAGGCAAAACAGAGCAGCAAAATGGTGCAGAAAAACGGTCGGATCGAGCAAGTGATGGACGAAGTCAAGATATACGCAAAGGTAACTAACATAATTTTGAACGTCGACTTCATATGACCTGTAAGCACAACAGCCACTCTGTACACACCTAGCGGTATGCGTGTCTCAGCATGTAAATAAACGTATACAACATACGTTATGCATATTAACATGCAAATCAACGTAACTGGCATGATACGATTTTTAATGAGGCTAAAGTTTATTTACTCAAAAACACCCCAAATCTCTCTAACTCACAGATCACTATGTCATCTACTCCCCTTCAAATGTCAACGAATAAGACAATGTCCTCACATTTTCATTAACGCACGGAAAAAAAGGTGAAAAGAACGAGTGATTTGTCTTGCAAATTTGGCGATAAACATGGATCAAAACGGTACGTGTAATGGGAAATGTAACAAACTAATGAGGGCGCCCCACTGAAACACCATTAAGAACCGTCGGTCCCCGGGGACTTTCTTACATATCTAATGCTACGTATTTTTCCCCTCACAGCTAACACTCCTCTTCGGACTCACCTGGATCCTCGGATTCCTATCCGAAGCAGCTAACAGCCCGGTTTTGCTCTACATCTACGTTATCACCAACACTCTGCAAGGGGTATTCATCTTCATTGCATTCTGCCTGAACGAACGCGTGAGGGCGCTGTGGAGGAAGAAGCTGCCTTGCCTGGCGTGCTTGGATAAAGCCCACATGAAACAGCAGTCGGTTTCATCAACAAGAAGCCAAGGAACAACGTGCATTACCGATAATGGTTCTATCAGAGATCCAGTGAAGTCCATTTCTAATGACACTAAGTTGTAGCTATGCTGCATTTTAGTGCATGGAAATAAATGCAATACACAACAATGGGGTCGTAAATTAGAACAGATGTCGTTAGGAATATTGCGTCGGTATATTGCTGCCAGAAAAAAAGTCACAATAGGCCTAAAATGCCATTCGTTTTGTCAGAAAACATTAGTATAGTGGCGCGCTGTTCTATTTTGATTTGCACGCGAGCTCGTTTTCGTTTGAATTTTTGACGATCAGTTAATAGACTTTGTATAAACTATAATGTTTTTATTTATTTTAATTTAGTGCTTTCAAATTTATGCTCAGTGTCATAAAATGCTCAGAACAGTCAAGTTCGCCATTTTAATTATATTAGCACCTACATGTATATACGAATTTTATGCAGACCACATATATGTTAAATAATAAATCCAGAAGTTGTAACGAAATTGATGGTTTTTCATGTTCATGCTTTGAAATGCAAAGTAGTGCACCGGGTCAGTATAGCTGATCACCTGCACTATAAAACTGTATAAACTGTTTTGCGATTAGTATCTAACTCAAAAACTCTGTTTGCTAGGATAGAGCGACAATTTGTGTGTAAAAAAGCTATATTAGGGCGACATGTCAATAGGGCGACAATTTGGTGTCGCCCTAATATTTTTAAAATTAAAAACCATTTTTTTAAGGTCAAAAACAATTTTTTTTTAAATCGAGAACCATTTTTATTAGGTCTAGAACCGTCTCTCTTAGGTCTGGAACCATTTTTGGAAGCTTTGGGTAGAAAAATAAGGTGTCAATTTGAGTGATTCTTGCCGAAATTTCGGTGGTCCCCGGGGAGAGGCTTTCCGAATTGTCGCCCTCCCGAATTGTCGCCCTATTGCCGCATCCAGAGTTCTTACAAGAATAATTCGTATTCCTCTCATTCAAGCGAAAGAAACGACTTATTTCTTTCAAAGTTAATGTGCAGCACATATAGTTTAAATTGAGGTGGATTCTTCGCTTAAGAAATAAGATAGCGTCATAATGACGTTAACTTTTGAATGTAATATGCACTGTATTATGTGTAGCACTTTTATTTATCGAAATCTGTAAATTAACGTAACACCCGAAGACGGGACAGAGAATTATAAATTATTTAAAATATCAAAATATTTTAATTTATTACGTGATCCCGATGCTTCTACACAGAGTCTAAATTGAAAAGAATGGCCCACTTGTTGGAAAAATGCAGAATTATTTTTGTAGCAGCGTATTAAAAATGTCAGTTGCTTGGTTTTAGCAGTAGAAGGCGCTAGTCTATTCTGAGTTTACTGTTTGGGAAAACGCTGGAAATTTAACACAAATATTCCCGTAGAAGCGATGGGGGGAAAAAAGCAATCAACCAAAAACAAACGATTGACACATTCTGTGATAGTGGCGCTAAATGACGCCAGTTTGTTTAACCCAATTAATTATCCTTATTGAATATGCTGGTAGGCTTAAAAAGCGAGTATTAACTGGTTTTTTACCAATGCGCAACAGTGCCCGCATAATACATGTAGGATTTGTACTTGAAAGCAAAAGTATTCAGGCCTGTATAATCGTATAAACCGTATCGAATAGCCGCCATTTCGTGGGTCAGTTTCTTTGTTCCTTGACGACATACATGGTTGCACATATTGTGCTTCCACTGCATGTTGAACGGTTTAAGTAACATAAGGTGCCCCACAAGATGTGTTATTTCTGAGTCAATCGTTTGATTTTGTTGATTGCTTTTTTTTCCCCCATCGTTTTTTTACGAGAATATTTGTGTTAAATTTTGAGCGTTTCCCGAACAGTAAACTCAGAGTAGACTAGCGCCTTCTACTGATAAAACAACAATTTGTTTTTAAAAAGGCAAGCTCTTCAGCAATGCGCGCGCGCCAAATTCGTGCCACAAAACACGCAGCTCCATAGCAAAGGCATGGAGCTGCGTGTTTCGTGGCACGAATTTGGCGCGCGCGCATTGCTGAAGAGCCTGTGCCTTTAATCCTTGCCTTTTGGCATTAGTCCGGGTGTCAAACCCTTTGTTTGAGTCGAACCGTGCACAATGGTCCGCACAAAATGTTTTTGCATTTTCCTGTCATTTGGACCTTGTAGAACAATATTCCGACGGTTGCCACTCTTTCACTCCTGAGCATTTTTTAAAATGCAATTAATATGCAAATTAGCACTTTTCATTATGCAAAGTTTACGTTTTCCAGCACCGATCGGCCAAACTAGGCATCTCAACCAATGTTTCGAGGGTCAGCAGATTCATTGAAACCATTTTCTAAATGATAATGTTTACAAATTATGCAAAATATAAGAAACGTTATTGATATTATGCAAATTAGCATCTTCCATTATGAATAGTTTACATTTTCTATGTAACTATGCACTAATCAGCCAATTAACAAATTGACAGATGCATGTAGATATATTGATAGGTGCTAAGCCAACTTTTAAGGATTAACGGGCTTGTTGAAAACATTTTCTAACTGATAATGAACATGATCGTAATAACATGCAAATTAGCATCTTTTATTGTAAAGTTTACGTTTTCAGTGCAACTCTGCACCGTCTCGGCCAAACCTATTACGATAATGTGTATGATTTATGCAAGACATAACCAGGTATATGTTATTGATACGCAAATCATTATGACAGGTTCGCGTTTTCCATGTACATGTAACTCTGCACCCTGTCTGCCAAACTTATTCATAGAGTTACCTAAATCAATGTTTTGAACGTCGGGGGAAATATTGAAACCGTATTCTACGTGATAATATGTGTGTGGTTTATGCCAAAAAATGTTGTTGATATGCAGATTAGCACAAGTCCGCTATGAAAGTTCTCGTTTTCTTTTTAAATCTGCACCATGCTCCCAGTGGTAACCCATGTGCACCTAAAGGCCCTGTCACACCTTGGCGTTTTAGTAAGCGTATGCTGACGTATGACAATTTCTCTAAAACGCTGGCATACGCTGAACTATCGATGTTTTTTTCAATTTTGAGCGTATACAAAGCGTATTCATAACGAGTTGGACGTATACATACCGTAGTAGTAACTTACATATAACGTTTCCATAACGTTTAGATAACTTATACGTGGGCGTGGACGTAAACGCAAGGAGGATCCCCATTTTTATATACAAATTCCCCTAAACGCTGCCAATACGCCATTAAACGGTAGACATTATCTTGTTTGGGCACGGTAGACATTATCTCGACGTATGTCGACTTATGATTAACTTACAAGTAACGTGTGTGAACGTGTGTCAACGATCGTATTACTTACCTACATGCACAAAATTGTTCGACGATCTCGCCTTACTAAGACGTATACCAGCGTGTTTCAGCGTGCTCTTAACTTATACAAAACTTACCCATAACTTATTCGACGTACGCCAGCGTAGTCGCCAAATTTTTTCATACGTCAGCATACGCTGGCTAAAACGTCAAGGTGTGACAGGGCCTTCAAGAACAGATTTAAAAAAACTAAATGCAAACCCGGTGCTAACATACCCAAAACTACAACGAGTTAACTTAGACAAATTATTTTAATATCGCTGTATTTAAAACTAGTGGCCCTCGCGTTCCGGCCGGAGAGTCTTTCGCAAGTGACAAGACAAACCAAATACAGTACATAAAAGTACCAAGTACAGTCAAGCAGAAACATCTGATGGAGTGCCAAGCCAAAAGGAGAAAAAGGGCGGATCGTGCAGGGGGCTACGGGATGGGGAAACGTTCCGATAAGGTGAGGGGGCGAGCGGAGCTGGTGACAGGGTAGGACAAAATAAAGGCAATCAATCAAAATGCACAAGCCAAAACAGGTAAAATTCGTGACAAAAATACGGACTGACTAAGGCGGAGTGGAAGCGGAAATCGTGATTAATTATTTTAATCATATCTCTCCCGGATGTAAAGGCCATGCATATGGATGCTACAGAGTCTTTATCCATAGCCTCTTTCTGGTGAGGCGGACTGAATCTGGATAGGTTGGAAGAGCCGATATTGTGTAAATACCTTGTTGAGACAGCAGCGTTGAAGTGTTACATGTAGATTGTGTTGGCTGTGTTGGTTTTAACTGTTGATCGGTAACTTTTTAAGTCTGGGTTAATATTTCAGAACAGATTTTAGTGTCTTATTTAGCTAATGCACCTATCTAGACTATAGCCGACAAAGATACCCACCCACAGGTGCAAAACATGCGCATCTTGTTATGAGATGCGCGCACAGACATTTTTATTTAAATTGGTCAAAGTCTCCACCCCGGGCATGAAAAACGTGACCAAACCCCTGCCAAGTTAACCGGTGAGGAAGCAAGGGTTTGGCACCCGGACTAATGTATCTATCAATATGTTAATTGGCTGATCAGTGCATAGTTACTATTCATAATGTAAGATCCTAATTTACATAATATCAATAACGTTTCTTATATTTTGCATAAATTATAAACATTATAATTTAGAAAATGGTTTCAATGAATCTGTTGACCCTTAAAACATTGGTTGAGATGCCTAGTTTGGCCGATCGGTGCTGGAAAAAGTAAACTTTGCATAATGCAAGTGCTAATTTGCATATTAATTGCATTTGTAAAAATGCTCAAGGGTGACACAGTGGCGCCTGTCAGAATATTGATCTACATAGTTTAAATGACAAGAAAATGCAAAAACATTTTGTGCGGACCCTAATGCACGGTTTCGTGGTCAACCCCCGGACTACATTTTTTTTTGTATTTTTTTTTTTTTACAAAGAACTGTGCCTTTGTGTCTTGTTGTTTATGATGTGTGTAATAGTAAAGATTTTGGATGTAATTTGATCTACATGTGTTGTTATGAAAATGTATCACTTTGTATTAAAATACAATTGCCATTATTGTAAAAATGCGTGTTCACACACATTTATATAAAATCATCCTTATAGATATTATACATGATTAGTAAACCGTTACAATATAAATTGTTGACTGGTGTGGAGTTTTAACACCCGAGGGAGCTCATAGCACCCGAGGCAACGCCGAGGGTGCTATGAGCTCCCGAGGGTGTTAAAACCCATATCCCACACCACACCAGTCAACAGTTGTTTTGTTATATCCCGTCTCATGGTCTCCGTACAGCATAATAATATCGTTTCTATTATTTGGAATGTTGAAATTGTAAAAACAATTCGTCTCTGCACTTTCGCTAGTCTTCGGAATACTACCTGTGCGTGTGTAATATTGCGAAAGTAGCACGCGCACAGCGTGTGGAATAATGCGATGTGCGTGCGCGTTGTGCGCATCTAGCGGGCGTAACACGCGGTTTCTTTTACTAACGGAGCTTCATACAGCGCGTTACGCGTGCTATGGACAGGGGCAAGAACACGCATAGTACGGCCGGGTGATATGAAGTTAAATTCGCATACGGCAGGGTGATGTGAGTTTTTATCACATGGACATGTGACCGTTCTGGACCAATGAAACTGCAGTATTCCAAGACGGGGTATAACAAATAGTTTTACCTCTCTGTGTGATTAAAGATATTTACGATAAAAACCAACCTGAGCAAAAATCAACTCCGTACTAAATCTTGAGAAAACAGTCAAAAAAGGGTTTACAGTCATTTCGCCCCGAAACCACTTCGCCTAGAACCACGGCCTGTGCGCGAAGTTGTTTTGGGGTAAAGTGGCTTTTGGGCGAAGCAGTGTTTGGACGAAGTTGTTTAGGGCGAAGTGGTTTAGGGGCGAAATGGCACTAGGGCGAAACTGTTTAGGGGCGAATTAAATTTTCGTCTCATGAGACGAACAATAATGTTTTGCTCATTTCTCAAAGACTATAGCACTTCAGACAAAACCATCTCAGTGGGAGTCTTCTGCCGTCATCATGTTTATATTGTGTAAGTTAGGTGTAAATCTGTGAACATTTCTGATTCTTCGAGATACCAATTGTGTATAATACCTTTAATTATGGCTTTGTTTTGTAACTATAACATCTCAAGCGGAATCAATGCATAGACCCTATTAACGCTTTTGAATGTTCAATCATGTCTTAGGCTTAGAACGCATATGTAACTGGTACTTTTCCAATCGAAAGTTTGCACTCTATATAACTGATTCAGGGACACGACTGAACATTTCAAATGCATGAATTGGGTCTGCTTGACAGTTGGAACCACTTTTTTCTTCCAATCTCAGTATAATATATGTCCGGTAATAAAAACGATTGATTAAAATGTCTTCGACGTTGCAAATCCTGTATAGACTAGTACGGGATTTAACGTGACAGTATGCTACTGGCCACTCCACCGAGTTCTGTATATAATATCTGTCACTAATTCACGGTACATCAGTTTGATCAAAACTGACCGGCTTAAAGCCTACCTAAATTACTTTAGCGAGAATTACCGATGTCATTGCAATTAGTTTGTGAAAGCAATACATTTAATATGATTAGTTGCTGGCCTGTTCAATTACGAGAGACTCGTCCATGCAGGCAACACACCTTTGATGCGTTCATGCGTGGAGTAATCTGATGCAAGACATTTTGAGTGGAAAATGCCCCGGAAAATTTAATATCTTTCACATTTTCTGATTGTTCGTTTTGGTTAATTACTAAAATAAAAATGTTGGCCGGTAATGCTCAAACCCTAGGTTTTCCTCTTTCAACCCCTTCTAGTTGGAGCCTGTGCAGTCACCTTTAATCCGGGGTTCACCCTTCGGCCACAACAAACTGCGAGAAGGCAGGGCCTCCAGGGAATCGCCCATTGAACTGTGTACAAAACTTGATCTTTTTGTGATGCCGCACAGTCAATCACCCATGCTTTTTCAGCCCTGTATGCAAACAACACCCGTGTCAGATAAGTCCAACTTCCATTTTATAATTAGACGATTCAGGGGATCTCAAGTCAACATTTCAACACCATTATTAGGCTGGTATTTCGTCCACCGAAGAAGGCCATATATACGCGTAAAACAAACAGACTGTTCAAAACAGTCGCTCGGATCAACCGTGCGGTGTGGCTATTGGGAAATATGCTCGAAGGGTTAAGGCCAGTATTGACATTTCACTGTACGGGCAGCCTCTTTTCAGATGCTGAGCCACTGTATTAAAGGTACACACCGGCTTCGTTGGGCTATTTTGGGCTCGAAATTTACCCGTACAATATTCTGAATGCCCTTCGGAAATAAACTGAACATATCCTGAAAAGAAACCACGTAATTTTGCCGTTTTTTAGCAATTTTCAAAAAACAGAGGTCACGTGACTTTTCGGACTCAGATTCTAGTTCCGAAAAGTCACATGATGGTCTTGCGGGTTAGTTTTGTGTCCAGTCGCATGAAAGTTTGTTACTGCAGAACTGCACCAAATTCAACTCTGATTTTCCCCCAATATTTGTAAGTAATTGACAAAAGAGAGACTATTTATACAGGTATGAAACAAGGTTGAACAAAATAATGAAAATTCGAACATAAAAAGTCGTGAAGCTCGCACGTAGTTGCAAGGGCTGGTAAAGCGTATAACCCGTCTTTTGACCGTTTGTGTTATTTTTGTAAATTAGGTGATATTTTGATTATTTTCTTTTCACAACGACCATAATAAAGTATTGTCAATGCTGCTACATCAATGAATCATGTAAACAGTAGGCCGGTGTATACCTCACCCGTCTGTTCCTTTGCAAATTTTATCACAAAAGTACAGAGACCCTCGTTATCCATAACAATATAGGTTCATTAAAATACAGAAATACAATGGGAAAACCCAGCGTAATCTGTTTTTGTAATTTGTAGCTTGGATACGCCGATACAAAACCCTTTGAATACGTCAGTAATAACGGCCCATTTAACATCGTATTGACCAACGCATTAAAATAAATTAAAGCATAAGCAGTAACTCCCGACTTCATCGTTATCTAAAATTGCACTGTGACAACTCACTTCTAATTATCTCATATCAAACACGCATTATTTCGATTATCGCACGCCGTCATTTTCGCAGGCTGGTTGCAGAGGTTGAGTAGCCACAAGACAACACTTTGCTGACGTGTCAAGGCCCAATGTACCATTTGCAATGATTCAAAAATGTTACTTCATAAATTGACAAGAAAAACTCGGGGCATTTGGGCGATAAGTCCACGCTTCGAGGCCTGGTCGCCGATATCGCGTTGTGTCCTTATGCAAGACACTTTACTCAACACTGTCTCTCTCCACCCAGGTTAATACTGGTTACGAAACCCACCTTACTGCTGGGGTAAACCTGCGAATCCTGCGATGGACTGGCATACCATCCTACGGAGTAGCAATGCTGCTACCAGTGTTGTAGTCGAGTTTTAGCCTCGAGTCCAGTCTCGAGTCTTAGCCTCGAGTCCGAGTCTTAGCCTCGAGTCCGAGTCCGAGTCCGAGTCCCGAGTCATTAGCCTCGAGTCCGAGTCACGAGTCACGTGTTCGCCAAATTAACCGAATCTGCTATAGTTTCGTTTATACAATATTTGAAACGACGACATGCTCGTACACTCCTTGACGGGGCAGTGTACATATTCCAGGCATGCAACTGGGTCATTACAAAAAAGAGAGGAAAATAAACAAATAAATCCAACTTTGTACAGTGTTTTTTTTATTTTCAATGGAACAGATGAGGAAACAAAAAAGAGGAAATCAGCTGAAAAGTTGCACGCCTGATATTCACGCGTCGTACTGGTTTTTTTCCAAGAATCCTGCGTTAAGGTGCGAATATATATCTTTTTCTTGAAATATGTGATTCGTGAGTCACGAGTCACCATGTTCGAGTCCGAGTCATCATGGTCGAGTCCGAGGGCGAGTCCGAGTCATTTTCCAATGTGACTCGAGTCGAGTCCGAGTCACGACAATTGGGACTCGAGTCGGACTCGAGTCCTTAGTACAACACTGGCTGCTATAGTCACTCCATGCCATGGAAACTAACAACCTGTTGGTGAAACCCAACTAACTGCTGGGGGCAAAACCTGCCATGGACTGGCATCCCATCCGCAGGAAGTAGCAATGGAAAGTCACTCATAGAAACTACCAACCTGTTGGGGAAACCCAACTAACTGTTGGGGTCAACCTGCAATGGACTGGCACCCCATGCATCCAGGAGCAACAATGTATGGAAACTAACGACCTGTTGGCAGGAAACTCAACCAACTGCCGGGGCTAAACCTGCGATAGACTAGCATCCCATCCAGGGTAAGGGGGGTGCCAATGCTACTGGTCACTCCATGCTATGGAAACTTACAATCTGATGGGGAAATCAAGCTGCTAGAAGTAAACCTGCGAAGGACTGGCATCCCGTCCAGGGATTGTAGTGAAATAATCGTTCAATGTGTGCAGTCTCGAAAACACCGGAGTTAATTACTTACAACAGGCAATCCGATACTTTTAAGTGTCAATTTGCAGGAAACACAAGATGCATCAATTTGGCAGCATTAGTTTGCGATCCGTTAAAGGGCCACCATTGAAATAGGATTTTAACGCTTTAATCTAGGCCATGCAACTGTTCCCTCTTTTGCCAAACCTATTAAAGATACAACACATGCTTTGCAATGACCCCAATTTTGTTTCACGAGTTGGCAAGAAAAACCTTACTAAAAGTGTTAATAACAATGTACCAAACACCCATAGATTTTATTTCAGTCCAAAATGGTATGTTGTGTGAGAAATTAACAACTGAAGGTGGTTTTGTAAAACATCTTTTGCAGAAGACTTTTTAACCATTCAACTCAACACAAAAACCATGGATTTTTTTCTTCAAAATTTAAGACAAATTACTGCATGTGGCTGAAATTTCTACACAGCTGTTTTATCAACATGGGCTTCTAATCACGAGTGGAAATAAAGCTAATTTTAACAGTTTACCAATCACGTGTTCTACCTTATATACCTATCCCTCAATACATATAATTCTCTGAGTCCGAGACCATTAAACATAAAAATGAATATTCAAATGATCGACCAACGTCTCAATAAAAAGTACATGTATAAGGAAACCAGTCACCGTCTTCCACAATCCTGAAAAATACCCGCTCTTTTAACCATGTTGCAGTTTCATTTTATTACTCCGTCAATACAAGAGTTAGATTACTCTTTTGGCCTTCGAAATGATGGTAACACTTACTTCATTATTTTATGCGTGTGAAATTAACTTTCCTATCTGACCAAAACTGCCCTCATAAATTGTTGCAGTCTCGTTTTATTACTCCGTCAATAGAAGAGTTAGATTTAAAGACAGTATACACGATTAGTAAACTGTTACAAATAGTTTTATCCTCCTGTGTGATTGAAGATATGCATGATTTAAACCTGAGCAAAAACCAGCTCTGTACTTCGTCTAACTTTTGAGAAAACAGTCAAAAAAGGGTTTGCAGTCATTTCGCCCCAAAACCACTTCGCCCTGAACAAATTCTTCCTGAACCACGGCCTGTGCATGAAGTGGTTTTGGGGCGAAGTGGCATTTGGGCGATTTAGGGTTTGGACGAAGTAATTTTGGGCGAAATGGCACTTAGGCGAAACGGTTTTGGGGCGAATTTAATTTTCGTCTCATGAGACAAAAAATGATTGTTTTACTCATTTCTGAAAGACTATAGCACTTTAGACAAAACCATTTCAGGGGAAGTTTTCTACGGTCATGATCGTGTTTATATTGTGTAATTTAGGCGTAAATCTGTGAACATTTCAGATTTTTGAGATACCAATCATGTATACTGCCTTTAATACCATTTCGGCTTTCGAAATGATGGTACCACTTACTTCATTATTTCATGCCTGTGAAATTTAAGATAACGTTAACCTGCCTATCTGCCTAACTGACCTCATAAAATGTTCCATTTTGAAGCTCCTGTCACTTTTATTAAATCTAACCATATATGAAACTACTGGCACTGCAGTGATCGTATATAAGTATGAACCAGCGTATGCCATTATTGTTGCCGTACCAGGACAGCCTCGCCCACTATATAATTACACTGCGATATCAGACATCACGGCAGTAGTTAGGGCGGACGACTGCAAAATGTTGCACCAAAACCACGACTGCGGTGTCGTTTCCTTTGTTTTGATGGTCACAATTTGTGCATTGGAAGTCTTATCTCAAACAGGTAAGTTGATTTTAAGATTAATGTTGACGCGCATCGCTTTAAGGGAAAAAACCGGCCTGGAGTGAATTTGGAGAGTGAGACGATGACAAATCACAGAATTCTGCGATTTTCATTGCGTCGTTTTACTATACTCCAAATTCCTTCCACACCGCTTTTTACAAAGCGACGCGCGTCAAATTTACGTGACTGCAAAAAAGACTCGGTGTAAAGCCAGCCTTAAATAGATTGCGTTCATTCGTCATTGTGCTTGTAATGCTGACACAACTGTGGTGTATAAGACTTAAAAGCAGTACACATGATTGGTAAACCGTTACAAATAGTTTATCCTGCTGTGTGATTGAAGGTATCGGCTATTTCACGATCAGGTGTAGGCTACCATTTAGCAGCCAAAATTGGTGAAAAATGAACTTGCTTAAATCGAGTTATCAAACATATCAGCTGATTGCTACGTGTCTTGAGTATATTCAGCTGAAATGTTTTCGCACAAACTGCATTCCTTCCAAAATACATTTCAGTTTTGTATTTCATGCTGTAGAGTGGGTACGGACACTACAGTTGTTGCATGTAGGCCTATACATGTACATGTGTATCCACTGTGAGGCACTTTGTTGTACACACCTACATGTACATGTACATGTACATGTATTAGCCATGTGATTATTAACAACATCAAAACTAAGCAAAATTCCCATTATGTATTACGTATAATGTACATGTAAGGTAAGCATTAATTAAAATGTAGTGTCCGTACCCCCTGTTTTAGGTATGTGTTGTAACAATCCTGTACAATAATTATGGGAGGTTAATCTTTATTTACACTTTTAACACTCTTAGTTTGTTACATTAAGATATGTTTTCCTGCAGTAAATCCTATGCATTGTACACAATGATGTAATTTATAACATGAGGGTACGGACACTACATTTGATAGAATATTGTGCTGTATATTTTGTATAACTTAACAATATTTAACAAATAAATACCACATTATTGTGTGAAAAATAAGCCCCTACATATACACGAGTTCGATGACTTAAAGTTTATAACATGAAGAAAATTGCAAGTACGCGGGTACGGACACTACATCATTTTCCGGAAAATTATTGGTCAATTTCAAGCTGCCACTTGGAATATATAGACTATTTAGAGATGGGTATAACTTCCTTATTGTGTACAGATAGGCTCTAGAATTACTTTAATTGACAAATTATTATTATTCTGTTAGTGCAATACGAGTTTAAATTGTCCAGAAAATCCAACTTGAAATTTCCACAAAATCCGTAACACAGTGATTTTTAACGGGATCTCATGAAATCTGTATGAATTATCAAAGTATCCTCAACAGGTGACCTGCAAAAGTTGAACAACAAGTCAGGTTACCTATTCAGACAGAAAATTAGAGGGAGTTTTGTCTTTTTACTTGCATATTCTGCCCTGGAAAATGTATATAAATAAAAGTGGCTGTTCGTAACAATGAAAATTGCCATTTTTTAATGCTTCAAATCCTTGTATTTTTGTCAAAAATCCACCGATTTCCATAATTCTTTTTGTTATATTGCTCAGCAACTGGTACTGCTTTGTACAAGAAATAAACAGTAACTGTACCTCCTTCATTTTTAATAACAACTGACAAGTTAAAATGGTACACCTGATCGTGAAATAGCCGTATGCATGTTTAAAACCAACCTGAGCAAAAAATCAGCACCGTACTTCGTCTAACTTTTTAGAAAACAGTTAAAAACTAGTTCACAGTCACTACGCCCTAAAACCACTTCGCCATGAACCACGGCTTGTGCACGAAGTTATTTTGGGGCGAGGTAGTGTTCGAACGAAGTGGTTTTGGGGCGAAATGGCCTTTGGGTGAAATGGTCCAGGGCGAGGTGGATTTAAGGGGGAAATGAATTTACTTCCCGCGAGACGAAACATTATTGTTTCTCAAAAACTATAGCACTTCAGACAAAACCATTTTAGGGGAAGTTTACTACCGTCATCATGTTTATATTGTGTAAGTTATGTGTAAATCTGTGAACATTTCTGATTTTCGAGATTACCAATGATGTGTTCTAACTTTAAATACTAAAGAAGTGGCAACGATGTTTAGTCAATTGTGAACTGTCTGGTCTTCAGCTTTTTAGGTGTATAGCCATTAAAATAAATATTCAACCGCTCACACAAAGTTTGGGCATTGTGATAAATATTGATTAGTGTGAAGTGTACTCATCTTCCACTCGAAATACTGAGCGATTCAGATTACCATCTTATGAATTTCCTAACACGGAGAATATTTGTATTGATAATCTGAACACGCTGGCCCGCGGACTAAATCGAACCAGGGCCCAAGATGTGGAATGTGTGTAAAATACCACCATGGCTATGCCGACGTCATTTTCTTTCCTAAAACTGCATTTTGTTAGAAGAAATTGGCGTGCGTTTGGTGAACGGCAACTCTAATTGGGAGGGCCGCGTGGAAGTGTATCGGGACGGTGCGTGGGGGACTGTCTGTGACGATAGCTGGAGGCGGAGTAACGCAGCGGTGGTATGCCGTCAGCTTGGTTTCCGCTACGTGGCTTTGTCCTACCTTGACTTCGGGCCGGGGACGGGGCAGATTCTTCTGGACGATGTCCAATGCCGCGGGGATGAGCCTAGTTTGCAGGACTGTGTTCACATCGAGGGGGACGAGATTGATTGCAACCACGACGAAGACGTAGGAATCGCATGTTCAGGTAATACGTTCTGAAATACATGTATGTGATGCGATTTGAGACAACTTTGCAACCTCGTCTTCCGGCGAAGTTTTCGTCTTCAAATGTAAGACGGAAAAATCTCAATGTCGGGACTTATAATACACTAAACTGGAATAACAAAGACCTACCTCCATTAAACAATTCTGGATCGCATTTCTGCAGAACATCCAGTCCAGAATATATAGTACAATCGTAAGCGTCTGAAAATACCTCCTGACTAACATGAATTAAAATCCTTAGCAAAACACAAAGCCAAACCGTCGAAGGTTCCTAAAATGTACCTTTTCACACTTCATGTCGTTGCAGATGTGAATGATACTGGACCGGTTGATATTCGTCTCTCGGATGGATACTTGCCCTGGGAGGGCCGAGTTGAAGTCTATTACAAGGGAAAATGGGGGACAGTTTGCGATGACGGGTGGGACCAGCGAGACGCCGCAGTGGTCTGCCGGTACCTTGGCCATTCCTCTGTCGCCTCGGCCTTAGAACAGTTCGGTGCGGGAACGGGACCAATCCTCCTCGATGAAGTGGACTGCAACGGCGACGAAACGGAATTAACAGACTGCTTTCACGAAGACTGGGAAATGCATGACTGCAGTCACAGCGAAGATGTAGGCGTAAGCTGTTTACCGACTTATACGTTTCCTGGTTAGTAACGGGTCTTGCTTGCCATTTGAGGGTGGTAGTGGTTGTAACGGTGCCTCTCTCTCTTTCTCTCTCCCCCATAAAAATAAATAAAATGATATTCTTTGGCATAGGTGCAAATAACAAAGACTCATTTTGAAAGAGCATGGATTATAACAAAAATGAAATCAGATTGCGTATGCCCGTCTTACAAAGAGGTAAAATCGAAATCATCTTATTGGTCCTATTATTTTTGTTTGGCAGGCGTCATTGGTGTCCAATTTGTTGGAGGAAATTCCTCTTTAGGAGGCCAAGTTGAGGTACACAACCCTTACACCAACGAAACGGGCACGGTGTGCTCAGACGGCTGGGATCTACGGGAGGCAACGGTGGTCTGTAAGTATATGGGATACCGCGCTGCTGTAGCTGGTGACGTCCGGGCGAGTTCAGAGTCGGGAAATGCTTACCTTGGTAGGGTCAACTGCAACGGAGACGAGATGAATTTGGCAAACTGTTCGCATTCTGGCTGGGGTTTCCAGACGTGTTACAATGGAGTTGCATGGGTTACCTGTGTTTCTAGTCTTCGAGACGCAGAAGAAAACATCTTCCCTGGTAAGATAGTGTAGTTTCATCTCTCCAAGGGTAGAGTTTTTTGTAACTTATTTTGAGTAACACTTTTTTGTACTCGGGACCTCAAGAAAGCTATCGGGGTGGCATTTATATACGCACGAAATGACGTCACAGTTTGCTTTCACGTGCGCTTTCATACAGCCGTAAAATTCGCACGTATAAGCAAAGCGTGACGTCATTATGCCTTCGGCCTTTAGACGGATCCGGTTATATAGCAGTACCAAGGAGAATACTTCAACCAGATATATTACTTGCTGGAGTTGTTGTCATTTCTGCTGGAACATTTTTAGTACTATAATACTTGTAATATGTGCTGGTACCCGTATTTACATGTTAGTTTATACGACGTTACCCTATTTGACTAGCCATTATACACGGACAGCCCTCAACCTTTTTATAATACATATATATAAGGTCATTGTATTAGCTTGGCACTTGCAAATTAATATTTAAAAATAGACAGTTCCCCTTGGTTTTCAATTACTAACTTCCATGATCACACCGCTGCTGGCCAGCGTCGTTTTGTGGCATTTTTGGTAACTAAAGCCGTTGATGTCAACTACACGGGCTTTACTTAAACTTCACTTTCTGTACAGAGGTACAGTTTTAAAGGTGGAGGGGTCGATAGAACATTCCGAGGTAGTATCTCAGGGAAATTCCAGGCAGTCCGGTAAGGATTGACAATCTAAACCACATGCTCCCCCCACCAAGACGCAAAAATGGGACGCTAGAGGTGACAGGTGGGAAAGAATTACAAAGTCAATCATACCGCCCTGTTTGACAGCGTGATTCAAGACAAGACTTTTCAGAGTTGGCAAGAGATGTCTCACAAGGGATGAGAATGACAAATCCTAGACCACTTCGCAGCAGCCAGTTGCTGGAGTAACGTTCGACATGAAACAAGTGTAATAGCAACAGCGTATTAGTCTAGAAAAATAGTTTTTAGACACAGATTTACTTCGCCATATGGTTCAATGCGGATTCACGGTTTAAAAATCGTTTTTGTTTCGTCCCAAGTGGGAGCTATTCGCCTGATTGGTGGTAATTCTCCATCTGAAGGACGCGTGGAGGTATATTTTCCCGACCAATGGGGCACAATATGCGACGACGACTGGGACATACGGGAAGCAATTGTCGTCTGCCGTCAACTCGGCTACAGTTCCGTGGTTTCTGCACACACCAAGTTTGGTGAAGGCTCCGGTCAAACTATTCTTCTGGATGATGTAGAATGTTCCGGAGAAGAGGCTCAACTGTCAGACTGCCGTTATCCGGGCTGGGGCACGAATGACTGCAGCCACGGGGAAGACGTTGGTGTGATTTGCTCCAACACTACCGACACAAACATTAAAGGTGTTATGCCGTGGAGAGAGGAATTATAATTATTTTTGCATGTTTCTATTCTTTGATATATTAATTATCGATATCTTATCTCGTTTTACATTTTATATTAATAAAAAAAGTGAAAATGTAGGCTTAATTCCAACCCATGATTTTCCTCTTTTCTGGAAACTGTCGAAATCCCGCCGCTGCGGGCAGCAAACAGATTTGGCCAAATTCGTGATGTCATTTTACGGAGACGTTTTTAGCCAAGAAAGGCTCGCGCACGATATCACTCCGCGCACCAATACAATAGTCTGGTGTCGCACACATTGTGTAAGAAGAAACCTGTGTTTGGTCTCGATCCCACCGCTATGGTCGGTATGCTCGCCCGCGTGCGTGCATGATGAAGTGCTTTGTGAAGTACACGCCGAACGAACGGCCCGCCAGCCGGTATGGTTTCAGCGAGTGCGCGCTGAACATTCTCGTAAACTTGTTACACTGCATTATTGACACAGTCACATCACAAGACGCCCCCAAAACACTGCTGGATAAATGTTCTAGTGTTGAGATTAAATTTAACATACACAAGTATCAAAAGAAGAGGAAAGAACAGGTCTAAGTTTTTTCCATCAAACGGATATTTTAGGGTTTGGTTTTCGTCTCAACAACGTACGTTCATGGTAAGTTTTACGATGAATATAAATTCCACATTTACATGGTCTAAAAATGTAGGCAATCGGCTCAAACAAACATGGTACATTTACCATGAAAACGTCCAAGGACAAAATAATTATTGACGAAAAAGGGTGGAGAAAAAGTTGAGAAAGAAAGAGAAAGCCGAGACAGTACCGTTCCAGTTTCCTGTTGTCGATTTCGGTCGTCGATTCGAACACCGGACTCGCGTTGTTTTCGGATTTCTTCCTTGGTTAACATGGTTATTTCAGGCTCAAACTGATACGGTTCAACCGTAGGAAATTCACTGGATGATTCTTCATCGCTGTCGTCATGAAATGAATGCGATGAGCAACAACAAACATCGCTATCTCCATCGGAAAAAAACGTCAACACTGGAGTCAATTGTCAACATGTTGTTCCAAAATGCCACGTTGTGGAATAACAAGAAACAGCCGTCGGCCGGACGCGTCCGTAAAATGACGTCACGAATCCGTTGATTTTCCAATGTCAAACTTTTAGGCCCGACGGCTGTTGTTCAGATTTTGCTTCGAGTTTGGGCTGAAAAGTGGGCCAAAAACTGCTGTTGTAAAAAAACATTCGCACAGTCTAATTTTTTTCTGAACAATTTTCCTGGCATAATTAGATGTATTTAATGGTTTAATGTGTAATTTTGGTAAATTCCTCTCTCCACGGCATAACATCTTTAACTCAACCGGTAGGTCATTCCCATTTTTTTCGCGGTCTTGGTGAGCTCCCTTACTTTAAATTATCCAAGGCATTCGATGGGCATGTTTAAGACTGACCCTGACAATACCAAAATAGTACTGATATTTAAATACCAAATCTGTCCTTTGTTTGGTATTTTGTAACTAGATATGCAGCACATCTCAATACGTCTCGGTGGTTTCTTCATAAAAAAAAGTTAGTTATTGAAGTAGTGTTGTACTTGAAATCTTTCCGAAATGTTTTAAGCATAAAACGTTTCGTAGTAAGACATTTCCAATCAGGGCTGGATCTACTCGTTCTACTGTTTTTAACCCCACGGCGGACGGAATGGTTGAAAGATTCAACTGCACCATTTAAATCGTTTTATTTACGGTTTAACTCCTGTCGACACCATAGCGACCGGGGCTTCCACTTGTCCAGATCCAGTTCTTTACCAAATGGGTGCGGTTACTCTCACAATTATTAGGTGATCGGGCCAACAGCCCGATCACCTATTACTCTCGTACGATTTCTTTATTAGGTGATCGGGCTCAACCCGATCACCTATTGATATCGTACGATTTCTTTGTCTTTTTTTTTTTTTTTTTTTTTTCTTCTTTTTCCACTCAAACGTTTCCAGAGCTTTTCTTCGAAACGGTTCAAGCTATCAACTTGAAACTTGGTAGGAACATCAACCCCAATGTGAAGGTGTGCATACAAGTGTGACGTCATTGTGACGTCATCGGGTGTCAAATTACAACCCAAAAATGACTAAAATATGCATGTTTTAAAATGCTTCCGTCTAGAAAACCACGTGACCCATGATCTTCGTATTTGACAGGCTTATATATCAGATCATGGCCTACAATTTTATTCGTGTGGGCATTTTCATCTGACCCTTCCTTCTGGGGTCAATTTGAGGTCAAAGTTCAACGAAAACAAAAATCTCAATTTTTGCACTTATTGAGCAACAATGCCCATCAAACCAAGCTGAATCTTTAAGTAACTAAGTACAGGCATAGGTCCTATGGCAGACTTTCACCAGCGTGTATAATATTATGATGGCATCAAGCGTGACGTCATCGTGACGTCATCAAGTATCAAATTACACCCCAAAAAACCAAAATATGCATATTTTAAAATGCTTCCGTCTTGAAAACCACGTGACCCATGATCTTCGTATTTGGCAGGTTTATAGATGACATTCTGTTCTACAATTTTCTTTGTGTGGGCATTGTCATCTGACCCTTCCTTCTGGGGTCAATTGGAGGTCAAAGTTCAACGAAACTGAGAATCTCAGTTTTTACACTTACCAGCAACAATGCCTATCAAACTAAGCTGAATCGTTAGTAAATTAGATACAGACATAGGCCCTACGGCAGACTTTCACCAGAATGCATAGTATCTTGATGGCATCAAGTGTGACGTAATCATGACGTCATCAGGTGTCAAATTACAAAAATTCAAAGGTTATTATTTCCAAAATTCATATCTCAAGAACCGTAATAGATACTTGAACAATTCTTTCACAACATGATCAGTCTAAATGAACTGAACAAATCATACAATGTCATGACCCCTGTGTGACGCCTACTTCCGGTCCAAACCGGAAGTTGTTCGAAAATGTGCATTTTTTAAAGCGTTTTGAATGCAAATAGATTCAAAGTGGTAGTGAATTTGACCATATTTCTACGGAACGAAATGTTTCCACACATGTGGACTTTTTGACTATACCATTGGTGACGTCATCACATGGACGGTAGTTACGTAATGTGGTGTCAAAATATGCAAATTTGGAGCTGAATTGTTTAAAAATGCTGTATCTTGAGAACTACAGCAGATATTTGCGTGATTCTTTCGCCACATTTAAGAACTTGATGTTTATCAAATTGTTGAACATTTTGTGCACAACATTGTGACGTCATGATATCGTCACAGGTGTCAAATTACAAAAATTAAATGGTTATTATTTCAAAAATTCATATCTCAAGAATCGTAATAGATACTTGAACAATTCTTTCACAGCATGATAGGTCGCAATGAACTGAACAAATCATACAATGTCATGACCCCTGTGTGACCCAAACCTCCGGTCCAAACCGGAAGAGGTTCGAAAATGTACACTTTTTTGGCACTTTGAATGCAAATAGAGCCAAAGTGGTAGGGAATTTGACCATTTTTCTACGGAACGAAATGTTCCCTCACATGTTGACTTTATGACTACATATATACCACTGATGACGTCATCACGTGCACGGTGGTTACGTAATGTGGAGAAATTATTTGTTGGGTCCCTTGATAATTAAGCTAACTCAGTCGTTTGAGGGCGCTATGCCAAGCCTCCACTAATCTGACGATTTGCGCCCATATATAGTGCTCGACTTCTAATAATAGAACTTGTATGTAGGCGCCTGTCTCGGGTCAGAGGTCATAATGTATCTTTTAGTAGTGAATAAGTCAGACAGACGAGACATAATAAGCAGGGCTTGATTTACAACCCAGAAAATTTGACTTTTGAAGATGTAAAACTGCTCGTTGCCGTGGCATCATCGCCATGAAAGTTGAATAAACGCTAGATAGCACAAGGGCATTTACTTTTGGCAGTAGGGGCGCACGCGCCAACTCGGAGACAATCTCCAAACTCGCGGAAGTCTCCCGATAAGGAGACTTTTCTGTCCCCCGATACGGCGAATGTCTCCAACTTGGAGGACACTTTTTTTTCAAAAAGCTGAGCGGCCTCGGGGATCGCTCGGCGGCCTCTGCAAACTCGAAAAATGGAATCTAGGTCAAAAATACCCCCTAGTTACCCGACTACTTTGACTGGTTGTCCGACTACTTCTTGGATTACACGAGCGGGAAACTCGAGTGGCCGGAGCTGCAAAATTGCAACATGACACGGCGCAGCAAGTCGATACCACAACTTTTCGGTACCAATAAAGTGGAATCTATATTTATGCTAGACAATAGCGATTGCACTGGGATAAAATCGATACCGAAAAATCGATTTTTATCCTATCTATGTAGATGTTGCTGCAAGCTACTTTTATGTACAAGACAATCATATGACACATGTACACGTATAGCATACGAACAAAATCTCCAAAAAAATGCATAAAATGGGATATTAACAATGTTGGACAATAGCCTGAGGACCTGGCAGAGGCTATAAGTATAAGAGGTGGTCTTATGCAGTGTTTACCCCAGAAAATTGTTAAAGTGTAGTGGTAAAATATATTTGAGATGATATGTTGTCTGTTCACTTTTACCATCCAATACTGTTATACTGCCGTGATACAAACAGTGGATTTCTGGAGAATTTTTATTTATTTATTTATTTATATATTCACCACATCCAACAGCGGAATTAGGACCGCCAATTACAGGAATGGGATCAATTAACATAGGTATTCGAATAACTATCAACTTCTAAGTTGAATTAGAAACGGCCAGAGACACCGGGGAATACCTCCCCTTGCTCTTCACGAAAGAATGCTCTGGGATATTTAAAGTGCGTACGTTACCGAAGCCTAACACACTGGACCAACAGCTTTACATCCCTTCCGAAGGATGGAACAAGTGTGATTAAGTGCCTTGCTCAAGAGCACAAGTGCCACAACCCGTCATGGCCCACATTCTAGTACTGGCACAGGCTGACAGGAACTTAAGTTTGACGCACTAGACCGCTCGGCCATAACACCCCACTTCGTTCATTGTACATTTACCAGTTTCATTGTGTTTGTGTATCAATTTTAATCTCTGAGAGCTTAGAAAGCAACATTCTGCAAAAAAATTGTTGGACATGTTGGAAGCTATGAATGTGAAAGGGTAGTGACCGATTGCTGAAGAGTAGTGTCCATTTGCCAAAGGATAGTGGCACCACGTACTGCTCTATAACGCTTTGGGGGGAAACCCTGCTCATGGCAACCTTGCACCCTGAAAACGATGACCAGTATGTATAATGCAATATTTTGTGGGCATGACCGTGAGGCATGACAGCCTTTTAATTCGCATGCACACATGAGACGGGCATTCAATATATCCATGCACAAAATTATCCATGTACAATATTGGCATGACTAATTGTGGAAAATTCTGATGGGGGCGGGTGGCGGGCTGCTGGGTAAGATGGCAAAAACGATGGGACTTGGGAAGATGGGTGATAATTTAACAGATAAAAATGACTGATAATAAACATTACCTCAATTTAATAGTTAAAAATATTTAAAATGCAAACTTGTTTTTCAATCATGTCAATGGTCATCAGAACTTTATTCAAAACCTCAAATAGTATACACATATTGACTGCTTATGATGGTGCGAAGTATATATCAAAGAATACAAGAGCACATTTTCTTGTGTAGAAAGTGGCAATATGAGCTTGAAGTTTCTCAAGTGGTAGATATGTTCAATTGTCTTGGCTAGTACGTATGCCTTCTTGTCATCAAACTTGGATACGCCGCATAGTTAAATATAACACTGTATAAAGGAGAGATACTAGCTCTGGTGGGCGCTCACTAAGCTTTGGCTTATAATTAAACAAATTGCTTAATTCGTGGCCTCACTGGCGGTAGAGTGCAGTGACGTCGTTGTTGACAATTAAGCTTTGCTACTTTTTAAAAATATATGTTCTTGAAACGTTTTTTCCATACTCCTCTTTGCTTGAATCAGTGTCGCTCGAGCTGTCCTCATCCACATCAGTCTTCTTGGGTTTTGCAATGCAAGTATCACAGACATATTTTGTTAATTGTTTAATGTAGTTTTTGTTAATTAATTCATCCTTTGTACTGTTTTTGTTCCATGTCAGAATTTATGAATTACAAGACTATCAGTTTTGACGTTTGATTTCCAAAAAAATTATGAATGTAAAAGATTAGGATTATCAAAGATCAAACTTCAACTTCAACTTCAACTTCAACTTTAAAAATTAACCCTTAGGGCCTACCGGTACTTAGTTACTTTTTTATTTCTAAAAATCAAACTTTACAGAAAAAAAGAAAAAAACCTCCTAAAAAAAGGTTTGGAAAGTCAAGTTTGACTGATGATTTCTCTCTTGTTGCAAAATAATTTTCCTTGAATTTTATATCATTGGAAAGCCCTGTTATTTCTTTTTACGATGATGTGTCATTTGTTATGATTAAGCATTTGGGGGATGTGCAGCACAGCTGAATACGGGGGCGGGTGTAAAGTGAAATGTCACAAAATGCATTGCTATTGTCAAAAAGTGCATTGACACATTCCCATCCTCCAAGCAAAAGGGGAATGCAGTGCTTCCCGAACTTCCTGACTGCTACCCGACTACTTCCCGACGGCTCCTCGACTGCTTCTGACGGTGATTAGGAGGACCCAGCCTGAAGGTTTAGAAAAAAATAATAATAATCTAATTTTGGACGTAATTTTAAAATAAAACAAGTACAATTCCTTAATTATTATTATTTTTTATTATAATTAAATTTCTACATATCTGACATGTTGAATTCCAGAACAAAACATCAGAAAACTGCTAATATGTATACTATTAAATTAAAAACTGCATCAGACATGACATGCACGAGCGAAACGAACATGGACGGAACAGACCGACGCCGATCGCACATGTAGACTAGACAAAAGAGCAAGGTTGTCATCCAGACTACACTATCTGCACTTTATATGTGAACATGAGGCTGCAACCAGACTAGTCAAAACGATGTTCTCCGTTTATGGAGACATCCCCACAAACGGCGACATACTCCTTTTTAGAGGACAGGTACTCTGCAAATATTTTTTGGGTCACAGCTGTCTCCCGATGTGGAGACTGTCCGAGAATACGGAGATTGTCTCCTAGTTGGTGCGTGCGCCCCTACTGTTTGGTGACTTAGCTGTTGTATCTTGGGTGTAATTATGTACGGCTAGCCTTAGTCGGCGGACCAGAGTAAATATGTCTTCTCCCCGAAAACTGTGAATGTGACATGCTGGAAATCGTTGCTGTGTTGGAAATAAAATGGACATGGTGGACCGCAACTCAAGTTGACTGGAGCGTCAGTTTATTCTAGATGCAATTGAACCCCAACTCCCCACACGGCGATATACTACAGTAATATGATCTCAAATGACAAAATCTTTAGAACTGTAATAGATATTGTAAAGATTCTTTCACCACATATAGGCCTAGGCCTACATGTCAAAACTTGTTCTTCAGTAGATACTTTAACAATCTGTGCACACAATAGTAACGTTATGATGAGATTGACAATTATGACGTCATCAGTTTTTCAGTTCGATTGTACGAGACTGAAGCCCTCTGCACACACAACGCACAGCCCGCACCAAAATCTTACTATTTTTCATCTCAAAAATTGATCCACTTTTACCTGTCCAAATCTAACGAGCAACAGTTCATTAGAAAGCTTAGAGTTTCAGTCATTCACTAACGTACATAAAACAGCCGTCGGAGGTATGACCGACAGCCCAGGCTTTTATGAATGAACTACTCTCGCCCCGACCAGCTTTTAGCCCAGGCTTAGTTTTATGAATGAACTACTCTCGCCCCGACCAGCTTTTCCCAAAGCGTTGCGATCGCGAGTATTCGGCCCATAAAAATTGCCGTTCGGCTGGGCGCGCATGCACTTCGGGTGCTTTCCGCGGATCCGAATACTTGTGACGTACATGAAAAGGGTTCCCTGAATAGCTGAAGGGGTACTGTACACGTCATTGCGTCCTTGTTATCGGTAGGTGGTCTACAACCGAAGTTACGAAAAAGGGAAAAGTAAACTCAATTTCTTGAGGTGAAATCTTCATTTTGAAAGGTAGGAGGTTTCACTGAATGAATTTTACATGTCTTAACAATTATTTGTGCGAGTTTGGAATGTTAAATGTGTTTATTTTTTTACGGAGAGCGTATTTTCTATACCCTTTCAAAAGCTCTTTTGATAGACACGAACGCCACGCTGTACGTGTGTGTGTGTTGGCCTATTGAATGGGGCACTCGCCCGTAAAAGGACGGCGTGATGCATGGCGTGACCCCGGTCGTTGGAATCTGGTTGTGTCAACCACTAAGTCTTAAAATCATGCTGTTTTGGTAATTTTATAACAAAATACACATCTCACATATATGCCGGATATATTTCTAGGGACGTCAGAATTACAATTAGCCGAATTTTTTAGGCCTCGTGTCCGTTAAATTTTGAAAGGAAGGTATAACCCTCCCCATATTTAACAAAAAAATGGTACAATCGTAGTTCGTACATAGGATGCACAATGCCTTTTTTGGGGCGATACCATTATTACTAGAGGTATGTTTTTCCGCATTCCTGGAGGGGCAGATCTAAGTAATCAAAATTCAAATTGAATTTTTTGTTTTGGTTGTCGAATTGATATGTTTTATTTTGTTCACTATATCAGCTGTAAATACAATTAAAACAATAAATACAAACCAAACTTTAAGTATTAAAGAGAATAGGCCTACAACTTACAAGTTTTTAAAAGTCATACTCATAGCCGCCCTAATTGTTTCAGTCAGGTCATTAAAAAAAGAAAAGGAAAAAAAAGGAGAAAGTTAACTAAATCTTAAGTGAGGGCATGGTATAATAAAATATCCTGTTGTCTCTACTTAATAAACTATCCTGTTGTCTCTACTTCCAGTATCAAGATTAAAGACTATGGCCGAGCCAGAAGAAAACCAGGAAAACCCTCCACCTCGGAGTATCACACTAGCATCCGCATCCTCCACTTCTTTAAATTGACTTTTGACCTTGAAGATGAGTAATACAATACCTCAAATAATGTTACTGGCCTTTATTTATCACTTGTTCAGCTATATTATTGCCAGTAACTGTTATTTCATCTGAAGTTTGTGGAGACGTCAAATTATATTGTTTTCTTTGGAGAAAATGTGCTTGTTTCCATGGCAACCATTAATTTGATTAAAATAAAATGCTTGTTTCCATGGCAACCATTAATTTTATTAAAATAATTTATACTTTTTCTGAAAGACCATACCACATTACCCTTATGCAGAAAGTTTTATGAGAATACTTCAATTATAGCAGAGGTTATACTGATTTATGTTACTAAAATTATTCAAATTATGTCGTTTTGGGGCCATTGTGGGGTATACGCAGTGAATGTATGGGCGGGCTTCATCGATTGATAAATATTTTAATACATATAACAGGATATCTCAAAAAGTACTTGTCAGATTTTCTTCATTTAAAGAGCATTGTATTGCTGTCATCCAGAACTTTCATTTAATATATAGTTTGGGTGTTTGGGGCAAGGAATAAATTTTGGCCTGAAAACCTAGTAGTACAATTTTAGCGTTGAATAGTCAGAGTCATTATGTCTTGAGAATTCCAATACTTTTTTCAACAACAAACAACTCAAGTTTTCAAACAATCTCAAAACTGTGTCGTCATCATCATTTCAATGTTTATGTCACCCGATCACCTTGCGTTTGTAAAAAACACAAACGCGAAGCTCTAGTTTTTTTTATTTTTTATTTTTTTCTTCTTTTTCCACTCAAACGTTTCCAGAGCTTTTCTTCAAAACGGTTCAAGCTATCAACTTAAAACTTGGTAGGAACATCAACCCCAATGTGAAGATGTGCATACAAGGGTGACGTCATTGTGACGTCATTAGGTATCAAATTACAACCCAAAAATGACCAAAATATGCATGTTTTAAAATGCTTCCGTCTGGAAAACCACGTGACCCATGATTTTCGTATTTGACAGGCTTATAGATAAGATCATGGCCTACGATTTTCTTCGTGTGGGCATTTTCATCTGACCCTTCCTTCTGGGGTCAATCTGAGGTCAAAGTTCAACGAAAACGAAAATCGCAATTTTTGCACTTATTGAGCAACAATGCCCATCAAACCAAGCTGAATCTTTAAGTAACTAAGTACAGGCATAGGTCCTATGGCAGACTTTCACCAGCGTGTATAATATTATGATGGCATCAAGCGTGACGTCATCGTGACGTCATCAAGTATCAAATTACACCCCCCAAAAAAACAAAATATGCATATTTTAAAATGCTTCCGTCTTGAAAACCACGTGACCCAGGATCTTCGTATTTGGCAGGTTTACAGATGACATTCTGTGCTACAATTTTCTTTGTGTGGGCATTTTCATCTGACCCTTCCTTCTGGGGTCAATTGGAGGTCAAAGTTCAACGAAACTGAGAATCTCAGTTTTTACACTTACCAGCAACAATGCCTATCAAACCAAGCTGAATCGTTAGTAAATTAGATACAGACATAGGCCCTACGGCAGACTTTCACCAGAATGTATAGTATCACGATGGCATCAAGTGTGACGTAATCATGACGTCATCAGGTGTCAAATTACAAAAATTAATTCAAAGATTATTATTTCCAAAATTCATATCTCAAGAACCGTAATAGATACTTGAACAATTCTTTCACAACATGATAAGTCTAAATGAACTGAACAAATCATACGATGTCATGACCCCTGTGTGACGCCTACTTCCGGTCCAAACCGGAAGTTGTTCGAAAATGTGCATTTTGTAAGCGTTTTGAATGCAAATAGATTCAAAGTGGTAGTGAATTTGACCATATTTCTACGGAACGAAATGTTTCCACACATGTAGACTTTTTGACTATACCATTTGTGACGTCATCACATGGACGGTGGTTACGTAATGTGGCGTCAAAATACGCAAATTTGGAGCTGAATTGTTTTAAAATGCTGTATCTTGAGAACTACAGCAGATATTTGCATGATTCTTTCGCCACATTTAAGAACTTGATGTTTATCAAATTGTTGAACAATTTGTGCACAACATTGTGACGTCATGATATCGTCACAGGTGTCAAATTACACAAATTCAAAGGTTATTATTTTTAAAATTCATATCTCAAGAACCGTAATAGATACTTGAACAATTCTTTCACAACATGATAAGTCTAAATGAACTGAACAAATCATACGATGTCATGACCCCTGTGTGACCCAAACCTCCGGTCCAAACCGGAAGAGGTTCGAAAATGTACACTTGTTTAGCACTTTGAATGCAAATAGAGCCAAAGTGGTAGGGAATTTGACCATAGTTCTACGGAACGAAATGTTTTCACACATGTGGACCTTTTGACTATACCATTGGTGACGTCATTACATGGACGGTGGTTACGTAATGTACGTCAAATTACGCAAATTTGGAGCTGAGATGTTTTAAAATGCTGTATCTTGAAAACTACAACAGATATTGGTATGATTCCTTCGCCACATTTAAGAACTTGATGTTCAACATATTGTTCAACAATTTGTGCACAAAATTGTGACGTCATGATGTCGTCACAGGTGTCACATTACAAGATTTCAAAGGTTATTATTTCAACAATTCATATCTCAAAACGGTGCAAGCTATCAACTCCCAGATATGGCGGATATGCAGGGAGGAGATATTAGTTACCGGATTAGTGTATACAGCAGCCGATTTCACGAAACTTTACGCAATTGCGCAAGTCCACTTACGCCATAAGCTATTGCGAAAGTAATGGCGTAAGTGGACTTGCGCAATAGCGTAAAGTTTCGTGAAATCGGCTGCTGAACTTCCATTTTTGCCATTCCATAGGTGATAACAACGTCTGAAATTCATCACAAAATGTTCATTTAGCCCGATCACCTGGCGTTTGTAACAACAAACGTCATACCTCTAGTTCTTTTTGAAGTGGTAATGGAGGTTAATTTAAGGAAGTTTAATATATTGAAGGTTAATTTAAGTAAGTTAAATACGCGCAACAGTAGCAAGCCAAGTTCATTGGAATTTCCTGTTTTCCGATTTTAAACTTGCACTTTTGTGCAGTACATGCAATGAAGTACAGATATGGAAATTTCACATGGTAAAAATTATGAAATAATTGATGCGTTCACGTTTCCATTTTTTCCCAGTGGGTGATGATATGATGTACATGTATCGACTGATCGGTGGCCTTTCTGCCGGTGAGGGCGTCCTGCAGTTTCGAAGCACAGTCAACGAGACATGGAACACGCCGTGCAGCTCCTATCTGGGGACGCTATTTATGGAGTTTGCGGCCGACATCTGCCATCAGATCGGATACAACGTCTTTTGTCGTATAGATAGCGTGACCTCTGTTTCACGAGAATCCAGTTTTCTAGAAGGCCTAAGAAACTATCCGTTGAAAAGGGTTGACACAGTTTGCGTCGCAAATGAAGAACGCGTCTCGTGTAGCATTTTACCCGTCGCTTGGTCGGATCAGGCATGCACTATGGATGACGTAATGTGGATAACCTGTAGTAATGGTCAGTGGTAGTGAATACAGGATCACAAATACCTAAACAATTATAAACCTGTTGTTAATTTAGGGTGCTTTGTGCCGGTATGAAAAATGTTAATCCATATTTATAACACTCCTAACGCCACCTTTGTTTACATGTACGCTTTTATGGAACCATAAACAAAAAGTTTGGAAAAGGTTCGAAAAAGAGCATGTTATGAAAAGTCATGCCTTGTTCGCCTACAAATAACATGCAAATAGTATGTAAACCACACGCCAAAAAGGCTTAGCAAAATAGACAAGAATCTTTCTGTCCACCGTTTATTGTGGTAAATGTGCGTACGCCTATAGCCTACATGCAGGAAGTATACAATGCATGTATAAACTGTCCTTCCCTCCGCACGCTTACTAAGTAGAAGCGTAATGATTTGGTCGGGGTGGTGTGGCGTGGAGTGGTGTGGTGGAAATTGTTGCCCTTGGCCTTACTTTTCCACTAGTAAAATCCTAGCTCCGCTAGCGCCCGCCACCCCAGTCCATACGTCTGTACACAATCTCATGCATTGACCGTTGTAACTAAACTTAACTTTCCTTTCGGAAACAAATTGCCAAATTCGCTATCCGTTTGCTTGTAGACTCGGAATTTCGCCTCGTTTATGGAGTCGTGGAGAGTGAAGGCGTACTTCAAACGAGTTGTGGTGAAGGTCAGGACTGGAAGAGCATTTGTGGTGATCGCTGGGCGTCATCTACACATGCGCACCAAGCAGTATGCCGCCATCTTGGATTACCAACAGACGCGTCGCCTTACAGCGTGCCAATAACACAGTTCGGATCAAGCATGGATGATTTTCTATTGAGCAATATTGTGTGTCCAGCAAGCGAAAGTGATCTGACCGATTGTGAAACGAGAGAGTTTACTATTTGCCTGACACTTGCCGCGTTAAGATGCGGAAATGAATGTAAGTTAAGTTTAACCTTCCGACATGCACCGCACATAAAATGACATGGGGACCCAAAGAGGAGACTCCAGAGGCACTGTTTTCTCTGTCAGGTCATTGGTTGCAAACAGCTGTTGAAAACATTGTGTCACTGTGCCAGAAGTGGGATCATTGATAGCTTCTATTATGTAGGTTACACAAATAAATGGGGCTTGGCTAGGGCACAGATTTCCCAGGGTTGGCCTGACTGCTGAGTGAGCCCAGCATTAAAGGTGATGATTAAATGGAGTTTTAAAGTGGCCTTCCAAAAACAATTGACCTTCCGAAACAGGAAAACGTAAATTAAGAGTGACTGCTTCGTATGGCTCTTGAAATTTCCAGGACATATTCGGCTCATGGGCACAATGGCGACAATACCGTTCTCCTGTTGCTCGAAAATTAAAACGGCGTTTTAAATGCCGGAAACGGCATGATCTCCTTTTTTATACCAGCGTATCTTACGATTGTCATTCATTTGTTTTATCTCATGGTGTTCAATGTTTTTGCTCACAGTACAAGAGAAACTGGAACTGAAGCTTGTTGATTCTTATTACCCTGCATCTGGTATGGTCGTGGGCCGCGTGTCCCCAACTGATTGGGGCGCCATTTGTGGATTTTTCTATTCAGAACGGGATACAGATGTCATGTGCCGCCAGCTTGGATTTGACAAGAGCATACCGGTTTCCAGGGACGTTCTGAATCGAACTCAGATTCCGACGTCAACGTTTGCCTCACATGTTGGATGTTATGGCAATGAGGCGAAACTGTCGGAGTGTCCGATGCTACTGATGCCAACAGAGGCTGGCGAAGGTTGCAGAGAATTTCAATACGTTGAATGTTTGACAGGTTTGTATAACATTTTGTATGTCACGTATTTGGTCCACGATATACACATGTCATGGTATACAATGTGTGCATTTTTGTCAATTGTTCCCCTGCCATTGTATCTCCACAATAAAATTAAAATGGGCTGTCACATATCGTGCAATAAATGGGGGATTTTGCAGTACTAAACACATTCATTTTCTCTCGGTGTTGCATGGTTGCTCAACCAAACAAAATATTAACTGCAATATTTGGTACGATGCCTAATCACATGGAGATTAAATAACCAACCGTGCAACACCGTGAAAAGAGTTTGGTTCTTGGGAAAAACACGAGGGAATAATGTACCACTGTGCCTCATACCCATTACTGGTAGAGCATCTGTCGGATGTGGCAGAGGTTTTGGGTTCGAATCCCGATTAGGACCCGTATGATTTTTCTCCCATCCCATGTTTGGTTTTAACGCTATGTAAGGAAATTTGGGGGATAAATCGTTCCAATCTGTATCATTCTCGTTTCCATCGGCTATTTTATGTTTTGTACAGAAACGGAGCGTTTTGACGTCAACACCATTCTATGTGGCGAGATCCACTACTGTGGTTTCGACTGTAACCAGGGGCCAAGGAATACACTGCGTCCGGTCGAAAAAGAAACATGCAAGTGCGACGACGCGTGCGTATATTTCAACGACTGTTGCTATGACTATCACACTAACTGCCGCAACGCTTCTCTTCAAACCACAGAAATTGATGGACTCGGCGTTGAGTACTACGCATGCGTATGGTCACCAGGTCAGATATCGAAACACAATTACAAGTATTTCGGCTTTGCTTTGGTAAGTTTTTGCCCAGACGAGTGGATGAACGTTTTTGTCAGACAGAACTGTGAGAAAACAGCACCCATTGATGACGTCATCAGTTGGCTCCCTGTCTACGACAGCAAAGGTGTCGTCTACAAGAACGTCTTTTGCGCAATCTGCCACGGTGCCCAGCCAGGTGATTTACATAAATGGCGCGTAAGCATATTACATGACTTCTCGGGTGAACCAATAATGGACCCCAGATTTAACACTACTATGTACGTCTACGAGCCACCAATCCATGGTGAACCAATCGGCAAGGCCCGTACGTGTCCAGAGCAAACTGTCAGCTCGTGCCGTCCTGAATTTACAACCCCATCTCTAGAAGCTGCATGTCAAGATTACTTTGCACCACTAAACTTGGAGGGCAAACAGTACAGGAATGCCCATTGCGCGATCTGTAACGGAGAAGAGGTACATTTTTTTGATTCCTGTGGTCCACTTTGCTCGCCTATCTGCAACACCTTGGAAAACTGGGTCCCGTGCATTGCAATTTGTAGCCCGGGTGTAGATATTCCAACCGTAGAGGCTCTATTTGACTTCGGGTGGGGTGATGATCAGGATTCTAGGTGCCGCCCAGGTCAGCTTTACGACTCTTTCCTGCAGAAATGTCGCACTATCCTTTGCACATCGGGTGTTGCGGACGAAAATTCTGATTGCGTGCAGGATTCTGCTATTCCAAATCACCCGATTGTCCTAGGACATTCCCCTTTTGAAGATGACTGCAAAGATCTCATTAACTCAAGTCTTAGCTCTGCCGCCATTTACTGGCAAGCAATACCAGCGAACAACATTGAAAGCTCCCGTAAACCCAACTACACCATTAACATTATAACCACGATGTTAGAAATCGGTAAAAATGCTTGCCATGATCTGCTGATGGTGCTCGAACGCAATTCCACAGATCCAAACCGCTGCAGTGTTAGGAGCGTCAACCTGTATATTATTGAAGGGCCGGCCCGACTGCTGTCCGAGATTGAGAGTTGCGAAAATGCTACCATCAACGACACTCGGATTCTCCACGCAGATGCAAGAAATCATTCCAAGCCGGATTTTGTTGCGTCGCTGATATTCACCTGGGATAGACAAAATTCTAGTTTCAGACGGAACGTGGCAGTACCGCAGGAATGCCTAGATGTCCTGACACTGCATTGTGCTCAGTTGGTTTTTCTGTTTCCTGAAGAGTATCAAAATCGGAATTCGGGACGATCCATCTCACACACCTTAACTGGGGTTGAATTTGGTCCAAGAGAGTTTGTCATCCTTCGAGATGGGTCTGCTGCAATATGCGGTCCGGTAGAATGGTCTGACCCTAATCAAGTCGCTCTGGGCATAATATCTGACGTGTGTGGTTCGCTCTCTCTAGTGGCGCTCACAGCCACTTTTGTCACTTACTGCGTGTTCGCGAAACTTAGAAACATGGCTGGATTGTATACATTGAACCTCGTGGTGGCGCTCTTTGTTGCCATTCTTCTTTTGCTTTTGGCGGGACGATTTCATTTCGAGGGGTACTTTTGTGTTGCTTTGGCTTCCGTTCAGCACCTCTCGTGGCTGTCTGCTTTCTTTTGGATGACGACATTATCTGTCAGTGTTGCCAGAACCTTTGGGATGAGCGGCGTTCATCGAGATATATCTCGTACTCGTACTCGTAAGCTGCTGCTCTCCATGGCATTGGTCTGGGGTGCTGCTCTGGCCATCGTCTCAACCTGCCTCGTGCTAAGCTTCTGCCATTGCACAAATCTTCCCGCCATTTACAATGATTCGCCACCTTGTCTGATGTCTAGTGGAAACGTGCTTCTGGTCGTCTTTGGTGTTCCAGTGGCGGCCTCTTTGGTTTTTAACACTCTGTGCTTCATTTTCGTAATCGAAAGCGTCAGGAAGGCAAAACAGAGCAGCAAAATGGTGCAGAACAACGGTCGGATCGAGCAAGTGATGAACGAAGTCAAGATATATGCCAAGGTAACTTACATTATTTTAAACTTGGAAGTCGTGGTGATAGCCTATACAAGCAAAACACAGTTAAGCCGCCTTTCCATAGATCCGTTTTTCATCCGTTTGCGTCTCATTAATCGTTTGCGTCTCATTAAAGCATACTGGGGAATCCGTTCCATTACATTCGTCAGCATGCATCCCTGTTATTAATTTGAAAAACTGCGGAGTAAATTAAGATCGTCGTTTGAAATTTTGGTAGGAATGGGACAGTCATAAAGAACAGAACCCAATACAATTTCTGGAAAGTATAGAAATTGTTTCTTTTCGGCATAACATGACCGAATTGATTAAATTACATCAAAATGACTCGGGCGTGTGTTGGCTCAACACAACGGCCGGCTTACTCCACAGATTTGCGTGGATTTCCTCAGGATATCGTGACGTCGCTTTGCAGAGTGGAAATTCCCCGAGATCTCAGGATGTAGGTGGAGTAGTCCCAAGAAATCATTATACATTATTCTGAGGCAAAAATCACCAAATGATGTACGTATAATGAAAACTCAGTACACATTGCATGGTTTAGCCGCCGATCATTCTTTTCTAGTACATGTACAATGTACATGTACTGAAACTAAGGGTTCCTCATTAGTACGTGTGGCACTGTAACATGTGAAGAGTAAATTATGAAGAATGCTCAGTCTTAGAGGCAGGAGGAAAACCTCTACACATAAGGAGAAGTATTAGTCCATGGAATCAAGTGCAGATTAAAAACCTAATCCACATACTTACCCAGACGAGATTCAAACTATAGCTACAGAGCTATAAGTGAAATGTGACAAAAGTACCGCTACGTTAACCTGATTCTTGAGATATTGACCAACATTGACCAACATTTGATGATAATTGCCAATTTTAGCAATACAGTTGCTTCATTTACTTACTTTAACCAATTTCGGCTTTTCCTGAGATGAGTCATAGGTTTTGTGCACAAGCCCATCTCAAACGTAATCCATGGTACTCAACTCTTTTCTTCACAGCTCACCCTCCTGTTTGGACTCACCTGGATCCTCGCGTTCGTATCTGAAGCAGCCAACAGCCCGGTTTTGTCCTACATCAACGTGATCACCAACACCCTGCAAGGAGTGTTCATCTTCATCGCATTCTGCCTGAACGAACGCGTGAGGACGCTGTGGCGAAAGAAGCTACCATGCCTGGCGTGCATAGATGAAGCCCACACGAACCAGCAGTCGGTTTCATCAACGAGAAGTCAGGGAACAACACAGATTACCGAAACTGGTTCTATCAGAGAGCCAGTGAAATCCAATTCTAATGACACCAAGTTGTAGCTAGCTACAGTACATTGTAATGTATGTAATTTAATTATACACTAAAACATGTTGCAATTTGTTTTTATTTTTAATGGCTTCTCGGGGTCGATTTCACAAAACGCCAAGTTTGGTCGTGGGAAGAGTTTCTCGACAAATCTCAGGATCGATTTCACAAAACTTAAAGGCCTATATCCAACATTTTACTTTACAAGACAAGAAACGAGTTCACAAGAAAAATGTATTCAAAGTGTTGACAACAACGGTGACAAACATGACATGAGTTTGATTTTTATTTCTGTCCAAAGTGGACTTCCTGTAAGAAACTAACCGCTAAAGGTGCTCTTTTAGTGTGTGTGCACACACTTTTTTAAATTTGTTTATTTACACAAGATCCACACATGGACTTTGAAGGTTTTCTAAGTTGAAGCATTGATGCATCTATAATGTAGGTGGTATTTCCGCAGACTGGTTTACTAACATTCTTCATTAAATATGTTATGTCCTATTCCATAAATCGCCGGACAAAAAAGTTAAATACTGTAATTTATATATTGGGCCTTTAAGATGCGTTCATTGCCTACTAATCTCCATAGCAACGTGGCCCAACCCTTCTTAATTTAAGATCTACACTACCAATCAAAATTTAGAAACACCTTGAAAGTTTCAGGCTTTTGAGAATAAAACGTATAATTTTGTCAATTCTGTGAATGTTAATTTTGTTAAAGCAAATGTAGGTGTATTCTAACAAAAAGCAATATATACATGTTAATTTTAGTGCCATCTTTGGCCTCAGCAGTGGGCTTTATTAACAAATTGGAGAGCATGCAAAAAGAAACGGCTAAACTTGATGTTCATAAAATAATCCCCCTTAGCGGCTATGACAGCTACACATAATCTCTGCATCCTGATCGTCAGTCCTGATCGTCAGACTCTCCAGAGGTTTTCTTGGCTGGTTGGGCATTTCTTTCTGACCTTACGATCCAACTCCTCCCAGAGGAGATCATGGGATTAAGATCAGGTGACTGGGCTGCAGGCCGTTTCATGGTGGACAGCTCTCCAGATGACTGCTTTCTCTCCAGATACCCCTTACACCTCCGTTTGTTGGGGTACCGTGGCCGAGTGGTTAGAGCCATTGACCGCAATCATGGGTGAAAACTTGGGGTTGCGGGTTCGAATCCGCGTTCTAATCCGGCTGCGGTACATGTGCCCTTGGGCAAGGCACTCAACCACACTTGCTCCATCCTTCGGAAGGGATGTAAAGCCGTTGGTCCAGTGTGTTAGGTAATGGTAACGCACTCTAAAGATCCCAGAGCATTCTTTCGTGAAGAGCAAGGGGATTCCCCAGTGTCTCTGGCCATTTCTAATTCTAATTCTTCATGGGTTTCCTCACGCTTACGAGTGACAGTGCAATGAGCACTATTGAGGAATCCTTGGTATGAATACCAGAAAGAAATAATAATAATAATAATAATAATAATAATAATAATAATAATAATAATAATAATAATAATATAGCGCTCATCGAGGACGCAACACGACTGATCGCGCTCTCCAAAAAACGTCAATTTTCGCTGGAAAGAATCTTTTTCCCTACATCTAGAACTTTACCACCGATATGTAAGTGAATGGGGACTAAAATAGACATTATTGTTACTTTTGTTGGTGTGTTAAAAGCCGGTTTTGAGACCTGTTTCATTTTGGTTGTTTGAGGCTCTTCGGGGCCTTCGACGCCATTTTGTTTCATGGGCTCACGCGGGCAACACGGTGCAGGGCTACAAAGGCCCAATACAATTCGGTTCTTCACAAACGCCATTGAAATCACACCTGAGGAAGTCTACGACGCTGTAGGCAAGATATTGTCAAAGACAAAGGCCACTAAATGCATCGCTCAACTAGACAGTGGATGGTACAATGTAACTTTCGCGAATGAAAAGGATTGTGATGCGATTGCTACGCACGGCATGACCGTAAGTGGAATGTTGATCAATTGTGAACGAGCCAACGTATTGAATTCAGCTGTAGTCTATGTGAAGGCCCCATACGAAATGACAGACGCTGTTGTTCAAAACGCACTCATGCAGTATGGAACAGTTGTCAACATACGACGCCAGTACCATACGTTTGACCCAGATGTTGAGAATGGCGTGAGAAGTCTTTTGATAAGAAACCTTAAAAAGCCCATCCCGAGTTACATCAGAATAGGCTCATTCAACCTTTCAATGCGTCACAAAGGACAACAAAAGACTTGTCGTCTCTGCCAACAACCAGGCCACATAGCCAGGGATTGTGAATCCAAAGGGCGTTGTTTCGTGTGTGGTGACAGAAACCACCGTGCAGAAGACCACCATGATCCACTCGCGGCACAAGCCATGTCGGGAACGGATGACGAGTCGGCACATGATACGGATGATGAAGACACCCAAAATAGCAGTTTTGTTTCGGACGAGGAGGAGGAGGAAGAAGAACAACAACAAACCTGGGCAGAGCGGGTCCAACGCCAACGTAGTAAACATGGAAAAAATGAACAGAGAAAGTCGAGCGAAAATGGAGAAAAAACGAAGCAACCGAAGAAACAGGAAACGCCCCGACAGCAGCCGCCTCGAGAGCAATCCCCTTCACGGCAGCAGCCGCCTCGAGAACCATCCCCTTCACGGCAGCAGCCGCCTCGGGAGCAATCCCCTTCACGGCAGCAGCCGCCTCGGGAGCAATCCCCTTCACGGCAGCAGCCGCCTCGAGAGCAATCCCCTTCACGGCAGCAGCCGCCGCGAGAGCAATCCCCTTCACGGCAGCAGCCGCCGCGAGAGCAATCCCCTTCACGGCAGCAACGACAACCACGTAAACACCATCACGATCGAAAACAACAACAGGGCGGACAACGACAGGAGACAGCACAAGAGAAACGGAACATTGATGGCGAAACATCGAAAGCGACAGGAAGCGGACCATCGAGCCGTACTACAAAGGAGAAGAAAAGAGAGGAACAACCAAGACAGCATTCCAATCCTAGCGATACAGAAGAAAAACAACAGAAAGGAGCAAGTGGAGAGACAGCACAAGAGAAACGGAACATTGATGGCGAAACATCGAAAGCGACAGGAAGCGGACCATCGAGCCGTACTACAAAGGAGAAGAAAAGAGAGGAACAACCAAGACAGCATTCCAATCCTAGCGATACAGAAGAAAAACAACAGAAAGGAGCAAGTGGAAAGAGTGACGATCACGGAAAAAAGCAAGACAAAAACAAACAAGAACAGCGTCCGCGGGGACAACAGGAAAATGCAAAGCGACCAGAAACGGGCAAGAAAGGACAGGCAACATCAAGCAAGAAAACTCAGGGGTTTTGGGATGAAGCAACAAATGATGCGAGGAAACGAAAGTTTGACGAGGAACAAGGAGACAAGGACGAGCTAGAAGAACTAATTGAGGAACAGGAGAACGACACAACCATGGAAACGGACAACCAGGCCGAAGATGAGCAGTACGTGCCATACTACAGGGGAGGGGTACAACGTTACAGAAGGAAACGAGGTACAGGCGCAACAGCACAGCAAGCCTCCACACGGACTCCACCAGTCTCGCAGTCACCACGCGGACGCGGAAGAGGGAGAGCAATGAACAATTGTAATTAATTTTGTATCATAATTCATGAATTCTAAAGTTGTTTTTTGGTTAATCATGACGGCTTTAACAATTGCTTCTTTGAACGTTAATGGTCTGCGCAACGATAAGAAAAGAGATATGATTTTTACTTACTTAACACGAAAAAAAGTGGCCATTGCCTTCTTACAAGAAACACACAGTGTGAAATCTGATGAGGAACTATGGAAAAAAGAATGGAATGGTGATTGCTATTTTAGTCACGGTACCACGAACAGTAAAGGTGTAGCCATTTTGACGTCATACAAAAGCAGTATTAATATCATAAATCCTCAACATGACTCGGAAGGCCGCTGGGTCAAAGGTACTATTGAGTTCAATGATAATACCATATCCCTAATCTCGATTTATGCTCCAAATAATCAGACTGAAAGAAAACATTTTTTCACTGGTATTAAGCAGAGTGTTCTTAATGAAGTTCATGACTGCATAATTGCTGGTGATCTCAATTGTCACATTCCCAATTCCCGAGACCAGAGTTCTAAAATTTTCCAGAGTATTATGGACATAAATAATTTATTTGATGTAGGAGAGACCCTTGACAACACTGATGCCACATTTTACCACAAAGGTTTAAGTAAGTCAACTCGCATCGATTATTTCTTCGTTTCGGACACTGTTATGAGTCAAATTACGGAATTTTCTATAGACAATACTGGTTTGTCTGACCATAGAACCATTTTCATGAGATATGTAGAAAAATCTGTGGACTTTGGGCCGGGTAGATGGATTTGTGACAATACAATTTTAAAAGACCAAGAATGTAAGACTAGACTAGAACTTTTTTGGAAGTATTGGAAAACAAAAAAGAACGACTATGATAGTATTCTTGAATGGTGGGACTTTGGGAAAAACAGATTAAGGGAAATTCTGAAAGATTATAGTAAACACAAAAACTTTCTTGAAAACAGGGAAAAAGTTAACCTCCAAAGGGAATTGGACACACTGTTAAAACAAAAAGGAAATGTTGATAATGTCAAGTATCTTGAAATAGAGAAACAAATAAAATCCTTCGAGTACAGAGAATGGGAGAAAACTAAGCTTAAGTATCACATAAAACAAAAAGTCGGTGGTGAAAAACCCAGCAAGTATTTTTTCTCGGTAGTCAAACAACAAACGAAAACCAGTACTATTAATTCACTCAAGAATGACCAAGGCAGAGTTTTAACGGGAACTAAAGATATGATTCAGCATGTTAAACATTATTACAGTAAATTGTATTCATCCGAAGGTCTGATTAATCATCACTTGAATCAGATTTTAAGTAGAGTTGAAACGGTATCCTTTAAAGAAGACGTTTTAGAAGAAATCAACAGGGATATAACTATCGATGATCTTTATAACGCTCTTAATGAAATGGCGCATGACAAAGCACCTGGTTTGGATTCATTAACAGCCGAATTTTACATGTGTTTTTGGGATAACATCAAGAACGATTTTTTGGAAGTGGTTAAATTTTGTAAAAGCAGTGGTGAATTGCCTAAATCTATGAATTTGGCGTTGGTCAGACTTTTATATAAGAACAAAGGTGAAAAATGTGACTTAAAAAATTGGAGACCCATAAGTCTTTTGAATGTAGATTACAAAATTATCTCTAAAGTTATCACGCGCAGGTTATCTCATCTCATGCCTTTTGTCGTTAATGAAGCACAGACCTGTGGTGTTAAAGGTAGAAGTATTTTAGATAACCTCATGGTATTAAGAGACACTATCGATTACATTAACATCAATAATCAAAAAGCAGCCTTAATTAGTCTCGATCAAGAGAAAGCATTTGACCGTATAGAATGGAAATATATGTATGCGATTATGGATAAATTGGGAATTCCTGCTGAGATTATCAATTGGGTCACAATTTTCTACAAAAACCCTTTAATATCGGTCAATGTCAACAACCACTTCACAGAACCCTTTAAAGCAAAACGTGGTATTCGCCAAGGGTGTCCTTTATCGCCTCTACTGTATGCCTTATGTGCAGAGGGACTGAGTAACCTTGTTAGAAAAAATGAAATTTTAAGTGGCGTTTCCATTTTGACTGATAGTATAAAAATAATTCAGCATGCCGATGACACAAACATTTTCATTACTCACAGTGCTGAATTTAATGCCCTAGAACGTATACTTTACACGTACAGTGAAGGTTCTGGTTCGAAAATTAATCTCCATAAGACAACTGGTCTTTGGTTAGGAGCTTGGAAAAATAGAGATGACAGGGACTTTTTTTGGTCCGGAAAGGGTGACAGAATGAAAAGAGTCACGGTCTGTGGCCCTCCAAAAAACGGAGGTTTAGGGGTTATAAATATTTCATCCAAACTCAAATCTTTGAAGTTAAAGTGGCTACAAAAATATAATCCTTCGTCTAATAGTAAATGGATGAATTTGTTTGATTTCTGGGTTAACAGAGCTGGTAGTAGTGATAAATTAGGTTGGTATGTTTTTAACAATGCAAAGTCTGTTCACTGTAGTACGTCATTATTCTATAGAGAGTTGGTTAATTATTTTAAGGACATTGGTGGCACTATCTTAGCGGTTACATCGTGTAGTAATGAGGCTAGAAGTCTTCCTCTATGGAATAATACTGTAATTACAAATGGAAACCAAAGTATGGATACGAAAGTCTTAAAATCATTTGGGTTGTACAATTTAGAACATGTTATGGAAAACAATGATATAATTTCTTTTAGAAAATTGGCTAAAAGGTGTAATATTAAGGTCATTAATGCTGGTAGAATCAGAGAAGGTTTGAGAAAACATGTTGCTTTGAAATTTCTCAATGAAACAAGGGAAGGTCCTGCAAATCACCCGGGCAATTGTATGTATATTAAGATGTCTGACGATGATTGGGTGCACGTTTCCAAAATAACTGTTAAAATATTTTACCACAAAATGGTCGACAATGCATTTATCCCTAGCAAAGCAGAAAGTACTTGGCAAAAAAAGTTGAATATTCAAATGCCCCTAAACTGGGATGAAATATGGTTGAATGGTACAAATAAAATAATTGATCATGCTGATAAAGATCTCTGGTACAAAATTAAAAACAGAATTCTGCCCACTAAAACTGTATTATTAAAGATGGGAAAGATATCCGATACCATTTGTTGTCTATGTAAATGTGCAGACGAAACTTTGGAACATATTTTTATTTACTGTATAAAAACATGGCCAACTTGGATATTTATTGAAAAAATACTTCGTAAATTTACAGGTAATGACCATTTTTATTTAAATGACTCTAACAAAATATTAGGATATGGGACGGAACTTACTGATGTACCTTTGTACCTTATAGCGAAATATCTGAAAACTATTTGGAATTTTAGATGTTGGTGTTTAAATAATGAAGAAAATGTGAATGACTTAAGTTTACTTCTACGTTATAAAAGTAAATTGAAATACTGTTTGAAGTTGGAACATCAAAGACTTGAGCCTTTTCAGTTTAACAGAACTTTTGGTAAAAATCGAGCCCTCTGTCGAACAAATGGTGATAGTAAAATTTGGTTTTCCTTTTGAATTATGTACAGTACATTTAACTTTGTGTTTATGTATTACTGCTTTTGTATTTTGAAGTGATTTGAAATAAAAGGGGCCAAGTAGCCTCACTTGAAGGAATAAAAAAAAAAAAAAAAAAAAAAAAAAAAAAAAAAAAACAAATAATAGCTTGGTTTATTATGAATAAACAAAATAATACTTCCTTCTCAAAAACCTAAAACTTTCAAGGTGTTTCCAAAGTTTTGATGGGTACTGTATGTTTGGGTCATCTTATCTGCATGAATGTGTTGAAAAATTTATGCAACTTGAAGCTGGTGCGTTCGTTGTCGAGCGCGAAGCCCGACAAAGCCGGCGGCGGTGTGTTGGACGGTCATGCTGGAAACTGGGAAAGGATCGACTTTCTACGACCACAACCTAGGACAACTCCCTCGAACGTTTGATATAACTGAAATCGCAGAATTGTACTTACCACACAGCTATCATAGGCGCTTTCATGTCTATCGATGGCGTAGTCTTTGGCTTTCCGAAGTTCCAATCTGAGAAGTCAAAAAGAAGTACACAAGTTGAAGCCATGAATTATGAACTGATGTGCGGTGGTAACTGACGTTTATGACAAGACCGGACATAGACAGTACAGGCACACGTACACAGTACGTTTTGTATTCAAACTGCGTTGTGTATTGACGATTGAATGTGCAAGTACAGTGCGCGCGCCGTCCTCACAGAAAAAGATACATTTATGCAAATGAGAAAAACATCTATGCGTTCCGTTCTGTATATTTTTCCATGTCAAGAGGAATGTTTTCATGATGTGTGCGTTTTTGCTTACATTAGATGATTTTTCACAAACGTATACCCTTTATTTTTATTATTATTTTTTGTTAAAATAAATACGTCTTGCAGACGACACGACCACTGATTTTTTCACAATTTTCAAAAACAATTTTATATTCACCCCGACGCCACGGTACCAAATCCTCCAATTTGTACACAATGTTTATAGGACAAATGGTTTAGGGTTAAATTTAATAATTAAGACTCTTTAAATTCGTGTTTGTTAATCCCATGTAGAAAGATTACAATGCAGTATCATCTTGCATAACTTAAAGAATATATATAAACATCAAAATTAGTATGTGATCCTCAGCGAATTCTGAGTAGTTGATATACTCACTATTTGTGAGTATAGTTTTTATTAAAATTTGTAAATTAATAGAGTATTCAAAAATTATAAAATTCAATGACGTATTGCCATGATGTAATGCACTAGCTGTATGAATGTTGTAGATTAATGCTATATATGGAAAAATATAAAATATTCAAAATATCCTAAAAATCAGTTAATGTTATGATTTATTTTACGAATTCTAAGAACAGCAGCATTGCATAAAGTTCTAAAGAATAATGTTCATTGTAAACTGTTTTGTAGAAATTTCAGCCACATATGCAGTATAGCCTAATACTAAAGAAAACCTTAACAATCTTTTGCACTTTTGCTCCGTATAACTTTGAAAACGCCGACGATAAAATGTGAACTATGACCTAGAAACCGCCAGTTTTCGAAGGTGGTACAACTTGGTCCAAGGGCTATGCCACGAGTCAAAGTCTAAATTGTAAATAGGAATGGAGCCTTTAACGCTGTGATTATCAGAGTTATGTGTTGTACGCGTTTATATGAATTGGCACACGGACCCAAGTAAGCATGTGCCGAAAAGGTTAACCTATTTTCGTCTAGAAAACATTCAACCCAAGGCGATTAAACTGTATCCACACTTTATTTTAAAAAGGAAGTCTTATGGAAAATGGGTGTCAACTTGCAAATCCCGTGTATACGGGCTTTAAAGGGGCGTAACTACATTTATATTTTTGACCCCCACCCGGTTTTCTTATGGCTGTTGAGATTTTGATACCATATCATGTGTCATATTTTTCTCATACCATTCTGAAATTTCGCGCACTCAATCCGCACATTTTCAAGGATATCGTCAAAAATACCAACCTTTTTGCTTCCATGTCTAAATTGGGGATTGCATGCAATGGACCATCCGAAATTACATGTTGAAATGAGCATGTTAAAACATGTACTCGACATGAAATTTAGTCCAAATAACGAGTTAAAACGTCTTGCTCGACTTGAAATGGACGTTAACTTTGAACAATTCACAATCTGTGCATGATAAATTCAAGGAAAGAGCAACGATTTCGGGTTATGAGACTGGTTTAAAGTTGCCGATTGAACGTCGAACCCGAACGAAGGGAGACGTATACACTATACAGCAAACTTGACTTGAAATAATGGCAAATAAGATCATATGCTGCTGGTAAATCTTGCCACAATGTGATAAAATTAATATCGCCGTTGATTGTTTATCCATTCGACGGAACATCGTCAGAAATTGGCAAGTTTTACTGTCCCAGAACGCGCGTTCAATCAAGTGGAGATATAAATACCAATCGCGAGAAATGCATCAACGTACGCAACTTAACCAAGTGGGAGATATACGGTATGTATATCTCCACTTGATTAAGTCGCGTACGTTGATGCATTTCTCGCGATTTTATTTGGACTTCGGAAGATGTATTAAAAATATACCGGTCATTTACGCACGGGATGGCAAAACGAGATGTTCCGTCGAATGGATAAACAATCAACGGCGATTTTAATTGTATCATATTGCGGCAAGATTTACTAGCTGCATGTCAAATTGTCATCAAAAAAGAGGGTCTCAGTGCTTTTTTTGTGTGATAAAATTTGCAACGGCTCAGTCAGCATTTCCCACCCCTAGTTCAATTATATGTTTATTTATGTACATGTACCACCACAGGTCTAGCCAGCTGTACACTGAATTAACTTATTTACATGAATTTACATAGCAATTATCCATTATCCATATACAATTAGTTATATATTTATTTACATGTAATTTGTATTTGTTTCAATTTTATATATATTTAATTTTTAATTGTTTTTCATGATACCTGTAAGTGGCGGATCTCCGCTGTTGGATATCAAATAAATAAATAAAATAAATAAATAAACAAGGATGCCAGTAATAACACAGTGTCTCTTGTTTGTCAGGCATGGACTTCTCCCTTAAGTTTGGTACAATTGGTTTAAAGACCCAATCCAGTAATTATAAATATTCCTTGCGTCGATCACCACCAGTTGGCGGAAAAAGGAGAAAGAGCTCAACCAGTACCCAAGCTTCAAGACAAAAATCGAAGGCATCGACATCCATTTCGTACGGGCCGTGCCAAGACTGAAGCATGGACAGAAGGCTAAGCCGATCATGATGGTCCATGGCTGGCCAGGATCCTTCTACGAATTCTATAAGTTTAGGGAGTATCAGAGTTGTTTAACGTTTGCGTATACAAATACAAATAAAAGAGCCCTCGCCCTAGATTGTTGATAAAACCATTTTATAATTCTTCACGTTGCAATAGATCATTCCCATGTTGACTGAGTCACGACAAGGAAGATGAAGACACGTTTGAAGTTATTGCGCCCTCTATCCTCGAGTATAAATAAAGTGCACCAAGCGGACCCTGAAAACCTAGTTACTGATAAATGACTATAAATATAGTTACAACAGTGAATCTGACTCCGCCTGTTAGTTCTTTTAACTATATATCTGTTTAACGTTACAAATATTTTAGTCATCCTGATTAGAAAATCTATAATCAAACCGACTGATTTTCAGCTGCACCCAGCTGACCATTATTGTCTAGTTTTTTTTGACTAAGTTGTTTTTAGAGTGCAAGAACCCATTCCACATATATACTGACTCTTGGATAGTATTTTGAGGAGTTGAACCATTCTTGTGACTTCACACTATAGTTCAAACTATAGATTATTTTCACGAATCGACAGTTTACTGTAGATTCGTAACAAAACTGTAGATTCGTAAAATCTTTTGTTTTACGAATCTACAGTTTTGTTACAGTTTTGTTTCCAAAAGGTGCAGTTTCACTGTCAGTATAAAGCCCGAGACGAATCCGCTTTTGTTGTCTCCAAACTGCAAAATGACTCCAGAAATGTCAAAATCTTCCGCATCAGACCAGGGGCGGATCCAGGATTTTGAAAAGGGGGGTGCGTGAAATTTTTAAGCATGAAATGCTGACGCATCAATGAAATAGCGAGCGCGTAGCGCGAAGCACTAACGGCTTTTAGATGGATTCTATATGCTCTGTGGTGCGATATGGTGCAATATTTAACCACTTTAAGCAGGAAAAGTGTGCACAAAAAGTGATTTTTGTTTTATTGCGTGCGCCCCCCACGCCCCCCCGGATCCGCCCCTGCAGACATATGGCGATATTGTAATTGTTGTTAGCAGCACACCACGAACGAAATGACTGCAGCGCCAGAATGCAGCATGTTCACATGAGTGATTCTATTCTAAAGCGGGCCTCCCACTGTGCGATTTTTGCCACGAATTAGCTACGATTGGGTACGATTGTGTGTAGAGTCTATAGGCAGTCTCCGATAATCGTACCAATTCGTGGCTGAAATTGCACAGTGGGAGGCCCGCTTTACATACACCAAACAGAACGCCGTGCAATGTATTCAAGGGAAAAAAGCCCACTGCTTATTACGTAATTCTTTTGGGTGGGTTGTTGGCGCGTTTCTTTGTTCTGGATGGTGCAATGGTTTAAAGCGGGCCTCCCACTGTGCGATTTTTGCCACGAACTTCCTACGAATTGGTATGATTATCAGAGACTGCCTATAGACTCTACACACAATCGTACCCCTTCGTAACCAATCGTAGCTAATTCGTGGCAAAAATCGCACACTATGGGAGGCCCGCTTAAGTCGGAGAATAGCTTCGAAAGTGTAGATTCGTGGAAGTATAGGCTCGGCTTCGCCTCGCCCATTCTTTTCACGAATCTACACTTTCTCGTCCATTCTCCTCAACATATTTTTAATAGGTTGTTAATTGGAGTAAAAGGAAATCCATTTTTTTTCCTCGGAAACATGGTCACACCATGGAGGTAGGATGGTCACACTAGTCGTGACAATTAAGTTCGTGGAAACGATATCGAGAAAAGCCTTGGACCAAGACTATACTGCCGAGGTCAATGACGTTCATAATTTATCAAAGCATGTTTGCTGCAAGCGTGACCTTACTGTATATAGAGGGATTAGCGGCAGCTGCACACTAGGCCAAGCTACTGCTCGGTTGAATTTGTACACAGAGCTACAACTCGGCGCGGAAGATCATTCCACAAAACTGCTAGTGCCTTTTGTACATACATGTATATCCGGCACACTATTTCCTTTACGCTGTTGATACACGTACTAGCTGAAATAACTGTCTTGGTTGGTAAGTACAATGTATTATGCATCATTCCTTCATGAATCGCAAGATATGTAATAATTACGAATACATCATCACGATTATAAGAAGACTGACTTTGTGTTTGGTTTTAAAATGGTCATATTCTGTCCTCAATCCGCATACCGGCTTACGGTTCTAGTAAATCTAGCTTGCAAAGTATAAACTCGTACAGTGCGCGCACAGTATACATGTACCTTGTAGAATCTACTTCCAAACCATGGTAGGACTATCACCGGACTGCTTGCTGGCGGGTTGCGTAAGCGGGTTAGGTATTTATTGGGTCGAGAGTACTCAATGAATTTTAAGCCGTGTCTGGATGATTGATCTAGTCTCTGTAGATTTAATGTTGACTGCTTCTTGAGGTAGGGATCGAGTTGCACACTGCATGGAGGTGCACACTGTAACCATGCTGTAACCACTTCTGGAAAGAAAGACTGACCGAATGGAGTAGGTACTAAGTATGCTGAAAGACATCAAATTGTCTGTCAGACTGATTTTGGGTTTGATGTAGCGGCCAGGGTTGATGTCAATTTCACCAGGAATCATCTTATGAAAAGACTGTAGTCGCTGTCCCTGTCGTCTGGTCTCAATGGAATCCCACCCCAGGACTTCTAACATTTCGGTCACACTCGATTTAGACTTGTAGTTCCCGTGACGCGTCAACAAACCTCCGTTGAACTTTCTGGAGAACATCCCTATTTTGCTTAGTCCCTGGGTTCCAAGCACATGAAGCATGCATATTCAAGATGTGGCTGAACGATAGTTGTTGACAAGTTTTCTTTGACGGTCTTGGAGCAATACTTGAATACTTGTACCCGTATACGTCAACATGTCAACAAAACCATTCTTAAAGGAGTTGGCTATATCCAGATTTTTCCCAGAAAATGGATTACGTTCTCACGAAACAATCACATAAAATACCTCCCTAAAATACTAGTTTGGTTTTTAAAGGTTTAGTGAAGTGAAAATTATCAACCATTTGTTTTTATACACGAATTAGTAGATCAAAGTGTTGCAGACAAAGGGGCAAACTGAAATTTGTTTTCATTTCAGAAAGAAGTGACCTTTTCTCCACTTGACAGACGAGGGCGCTGTTTATTGCTAGTCATGGAGGGAACCCACAGTTGAAAAACAAAATAAGAACATTACATTTCAAACAGTAGCATTAGCCCACGTACTGATCCATTTCTGACCCAAATAAACTTGTCGGGATTGTTGCAAATGACATACTAAACAAACTCAGTAACTAGTTCATAACACAAAAAAAGTCCTTGAAAATGACAACTTTTGTACACTTGAGTCAATGGAGATTACCTCTGTTGTCCTCAGATGACATCACGGATTTGTTCATGAATATGGAAATTCTTATTAGCATAAAAATTGAAAACTTGCAATTACACCAAAACGGAACAATCAAATTTTCTGAAATTGACCGAAATGTGTAAAACACACCCTCTATTATTATATTTAATAAAAACCCTATTTCACACGTCCTTTAAGGATGTGTATATGATGAAAACCTACTCGGGTGTAAAATTAGCTCAGTACCTAATCTAATTTAAATAAAACAATGGAAAGAAATGAATTGACGCTATGGTTTTTATCTCGTATTCCTTTTGAGGACTATTATAATTTTGAAACGGATAACTTGGCAGATACGTAATCCTATAAACACCAGTGAGCGATCACCGTACAACCTCGAACCATGGGTTGGAAATTAGTGGTGAGCGCACTCGTCGTCGGAGGTTTAGCCGTATACCTGAGTGGTATTCTCAGCTCTCCACCAAACCCTCCCTCCGTAGTGGATGGATGGTGGGGTCGAGGTGAAAAGCCAGAGAAAGAGGAAGATGACTCAGTCCGAGAATTCAAGATATCTGTTTCGGATGAGGAGCTGGTAGACTTGAAAGGTGGGTAGGGAATGAGGGGGCTATGGCTGGATCCGAATTAGTAGCTTTGGCTGTGGCTGCGGCTGTTGCTATGCTGTTTCTAAGGACTGTCATTGTCCGCCCATGCATATCAACAGCATAGCAACAGCATAACGACAGCCATAGACACAGCCAAAGCCACTAATTCGGATCCAGCCTATCTCGCCGAATTCTGCGTGTAACATTTATACTAAGGCCGGGACCCCGGATTCTTTGCTTTTAAATGGAGCTGTGGTTAAAAAGTCCATAGTATGCTGTTGTTGCTACGTGGTGTACGCCAAAGCCTAGTAACCAACGGTATGGTTACTTATTTATGCCATTCTCTCACACTGTAAACACGGTATCGATTCGGGACCCAGTAACATTACATGGCAACAAAAATTTAGTCTGGTCATCTTGATCCGTGTGCATGTGAACAGCGCCCTCTTTCTATTACTGCAATGAAATCTTCAAAGTTGAAAAAGGCTACATTTTATTGATTTTACATCAAAATGAACAATAGTAAAGTCTTGCTAAGCAAGTAATCCATCATGTGAAGGAAAGACTAGCCAGAAAGTTGTTTAGCATGTAATGGGCCCTTTACAAAACCTTTGTGGGCCTCTAAAACACGACACTCGATATCTGCTTTATTCTATTTTAATACACTACATTTATACTTTTAACCGTCAGATCGCTTAAGAAGAACGAGATGGTTTGAAAGCATCGAAGGAACAAAATTTCACTACGGTGTCAATCCGGAATACATGAAAACACTCGTGGATTACTGGCTCAACAAATATGAGTAAGAGAATATAAGATAACTACGTGTACAATTTAATGTGAATGAGGTCATAATTGTGACGTTCTCCATACACCAGTTACGTAACAGGATATGTACACAAAACTCTCATTTCAGACACTGTAAATTAGTACTAAGGTGAATAGGCCGATCCATAACGTTTAAGCCCCCAAATCCCCCCGGCCCCCCGCCTAAATTTCCACCAACCAATAACTTTGAACAATGGAGATCCACGTGGTCATTTGGCGATCCAAACAATATAATGATTGTGTGCAATTTGAAGTTGCTAGACGCGTTTCTACATGTGTGGGGTTAACTGAGTCGACCTCTTCGTCACTTATTGTGTGCTGCCAATTAAAGTATTGAGTTTACACTAAAACCAGTTAATGGGCTAATAGCAAACCAGCCAATGTTTAGACCATTACTACGGCAACTGACGTCACGTCACACGAACAATGTGTACACAGAGTTTTCAGACAAAATGACGGCGATGCTCATACTGCAAGGCATTGCTGCAATTGCCACCCGTTCTTTGTGAAGTTCGTATCCGTTTTTCCATTGGTTTATATTGTTTATTCTTAGAAACATAACGCATGTACGAGTTGCACTTGTTTAACACAATGTCTATTGTTTGTTAGGTATGCACTTCTCCCTTAAAGGGCCCCTTATTTGGGATTTTTATCAATGAAATATATGCTTATAGCATAGATTTCATTGATAAAAATCCCAATATACTCAGTTACATTCATAAAAATCCATTTGGAGCTTGTTTGGGGGGTTAAAACAAAGGTTTTTAGTTTTTATATTCATGACCAAGGTCACGATGTCACAAGAGGCAAACACAGGAAAATCACCTTCAACTGTGCACAAAAGATTCCACTTTTTTCCAAATATTCCTGGAACTTTTGTTATCCACGAGTGTTTGAGTTTGTTCTACATATTTCCTGTTGTAAGCCTTGACGAAACTGGGGGTAGAAACTGCAGCAATTTGCCACAAGTCCAACTTGAAGTCTTATGTTTTTTCTTAACTTTTCCCTTCTGTCTTCCTTACGTGATGCACTCCAAACAGCGCCCTCTGTCTGTGGTTTATTGCAATGAAATCTTCAAAGTTGAAAAAGGCTATCTTTTATTAATTTACATCCAAACGAACAATGGCATGTCTTGCTGAACAAGTAATCCATCATATGAAGCAAAGATTAGGCAAAAAGTTGTTTAGCATGTCACAGGCCCTTTAAGTTTGGTACAATTGGTTTCAAAATAATTATTCCTTGCGTCACCACGTGGATTTTATTACATGAAACAGTTGGCGGAAGAAGGAGAAACAGCTCAACCAGTACCAAAACTACAAGACAAAAATCGAAGGCATCGACATCCATTTCGTACGGGCCGTTCCAAAACTGAAGCCTGGACAGAAGGCTAAGCCGATCCTGATGGTCCACGGCTGGCCAGGATCCTTCTACGAGTTCTATAAGGTAAAGGGAGTATGAGTAGCTGAAAGTGTGGACAAGTTTAACCTTTGCGTATACAAATACTATAAGCCCATATTTGCCTCGCCCAAGGTTGTTGATAAAACCATTTTATAATTCTTCACGTTGCAATAGATTATTCCCATGTTGACTGATCCAGCCAGTCACGGCAAGGAAGATGAGGATACGTTTGAAGTTATAGCGCCCTCTATCCCCGGCTATGGTTTTTCCGAAAGCGCCCACAAACAAGGTTTGTATGAACTCCACCTCTGAAAGCAGACATTAAATTACTACAAGCTCTTTGGGTCAATTCCGCTCAAACTCTATGTAAATCTTCGTTGAAGCTTGTATAGTCAAATTCAATGTTGAAAGCACTCACCAGTTAGACCGACCCTGGGAAATCTGGGCTTGTAGCCAAGCCCCATTCATTGTGTATCAACCTACATGTAAGGCTTCGAGTATAACCCCGTCTTACTTCTGGCCGAGTGACACAATGTAAGCAGCCGTTTGCAACCAATGGCCTGACAGAGAAATAGCTCCAGGGTACTAGTGGCATATATTGTATTAGTTGGGGGTACCTCCCTTCCGGAGTTTCCCCTTTGAGTCTCCCTGTAATTTTATGTGCGGTGCATATCGGAGGGTTGAAGATTTTTGTTTGACAAGGTTTTAATCGTTTATTACAAAGGCCTGAATGTGAGGGACTCTGGACGTATCTTCCACAAACTAATGACTCGTCTTGGGTTCGACAGCTACTACGTTCAGGGAGGAGACTGGGGGTCTTCGATTGTAGATCAGATGTCTGGTTTGTTTCCTAGGTAAGAATTAAACAGTCAGTTTTGTAGCTAATCTTGTCAAAAGGTCTAGCAAGTCCCCACAAGTGCATTAGTCGTCGTCGGCCCATATTTTGGCGTCTCGTATGTAATTCGTCAGTTGTTTGGCGTCCTTGATGGTCGACCAAAGGTATACCGCATATTCCACAAATGATTCCCCAAACGATTATTACATATACTGACACGGCGTAGGATTGGCGTGTGGTCACAAGACCCTGCAAGTCCGCAAGTCCACAAGTCTATCGGTCCGTTTTCATGCCACGATTATCGTCTCTGTTCTGCACTTCGACAGGCAGTATTAGGCGTCAACGATTGTAGGTCAAATGTATTTCCCAATGAGCATTACACTTGTACTGACATGGCATAAAATCGGTGTGTGCTCAAGAAGGCCACGCAAGTCTTAATAAAGTCTGTCTGTAGTTATGCCACATGTTGTTTGGTCTACATTTTGACAGTTATTTGACGTCCTTGATTGTCAAACAAAGACATTCCCCAAATGGGGATTACATATACTGACATGGCATAGAATCTGTGTGTGATCAGAAAGACCATGCAAGTCCTCACATAAGTCCATCGATCTGTATAGTCATGCTACATATTATCTGGTCTGCACGTTAAGTTGAAAAGAATCGGTGTGTGGTTGTGTGTCCTTACAAGTCCATTCAACTTAGGCGCGAGGTCAAAATAGAAACGGTCTGTACACCGGGAAACGGTACATAAACGATACACCGTTGCACGGTTTTTTAGTGAACAAGCAAACGATTCAACTTGTCTGGCCAGACGATAGATAATTGGTTCAACCCAGCCCACATTCGCTGAACAACAAAGAGCTTATTGGATTACGGGTCATTGTGTGACTATTCCTGGCTGACTCGCTGCCACTGTTTATCACGTGACCGCCCGAACAAGGGTGTTTAACCACAACCCATTCATGCCCCGGGGTGCTCCCGGCTGGAGGGTCGGGCGACTCCCTTTGAAGTCGTCGGCCAGTATATAGCAGCCTTTTGTTCCCTTTGTGCAGGCGGTTAGTTGTAAACCTGTCAATCATCGACCAACCCAGCAAGTTGAAAACGGATCCCTTCAAACCGGCACACGGTTTTCTGTCAACAGAAACGATTTGAAGAGGGATTAACTCGAATCGTTTACCGGTACAAAGACCGTTTCTATTTTGACCTCGCGCTTTATTTAAATAAACCCAAGTTTCATTGTTTTTTCCTTCAACACAGCCACATTCGTGGTATGCACGCCAACCTCGTGACTACTACGCCCTCTATAGGCCAAATAATTTTAGGCAAGTTGTTGCCCTCTCTGGCGCTGAGCGACCCGTCTTACGCACGATTTCTGCCGAGTTGGGAGAGGATAGTTTACGCCCTGGAGGAGATGGGTTATTTGCATATTCAAGCCACTAAACCAGACACCATCGGTAAGTTAAACAGTTAGAGCGCCACCAAGAGGGTTGTCACAGCAAAGAGGTTTTGTTTTAATAAGCGGTCGACATTGACGTATTCGTTTATTGTACAAACAATTCACATTTACGCAAATTATACCGGATTTAAAGGTTGGAGTCTAAAACAAGATTATATAAACACGGTTAATGATAATTGCTTATGCCTTTTAAATCAAGAATAGACGACGTAATGTTTGTGTCGACTTTTTCCCCCATAAGCCTAATGCGCAACAAAAAATGTTTTTGTGTCAAAATCTTTATTTCTTTATTTTTAATCTTCGGACAATACATGTAAAGACAAAAGCTCATAAAAAGATCATCAAAAGATGCGTCTGACCAGAAATAGGGGCGTTCGAGATGCTGACACCGGGTAACACCAACTTACACCGGAGCGTTCTTTTAGGCATCACGTGTTACACGAGTCTGTCCCGGTGGCAGCCACTACTACCCGAGCTCCCGGGCGGGTCTTTGGTGTAAAGCAAGGTGTAACGACGTCACCTAGTAACCGCGAGTAGTAAAACATGGCGCACAGTTTGGAATCGCGACGCGAGTACAAAGAAAAACACTTATTTATGACCCAAAATAAGAGGGAATAGGGCTGTAAATACATTTTGCTGAATCAGTAGATGTCTGTGGGCATTGACGAAGTTTATTTCGGTACTTTAGGGCTACTATTTTTGCGTGGCGCCGGCTTCATTTTTCATCCCGAGTCAAACGATGACGGCGTTTATAAAGCCCCATCCGGCAACAATCTTTCACCACGTGTTCCTATAATTCAAAGCGAGACCCTGTGCCGTTCGTTTTGCATCTTCTGGGGGCTTCCCCCGGTGTAAACCCCCCCCCCCCCCCCCCCCCCCCCCCCGTTACCCGGTGTAAGCTTCTCGTTTGTTGTTTTGGGTTTTTTCAGGTCACGCGTTGACCGACTCTCCTGTCGGATTGGCCGCTCACATCATCGAAAAATTCTCACTATGGACTAATTACGACTGGATCGACTTGGACGATGGCGGGCTGGACGCTCATTGGTCAAAAGACGACTTACTAACTGACGTGATGATCTATTGGCTGACGGGAAGCATTACGTCATCCATGCGCTTGTACAAAGAGACAATGCCCCAGTACACACGACTGAAGAAGTAAGAATACCTACATTTTGTTGACACATTTTAAAGATAGTTTACATGATTGGTAAACTGTTACAAATAGTTTTATCCCCCTGTGTGATTGAAGATATGCATGATTAAAACCAACCTAAGCAACAACCAGCTCCGTACTTCGTCTAACTTTTGAGAAAACAGTCAAAAAAGGGTTTGCAGTCATTTCGCCCAAAATCCACTTCGCCCTGAACATTTCGCCCTGAACCACGGCCTGTGCACGAAGTGGTTTTGGGGCGAAGTAGCATTCGGTCGATGTAGTGTTTGGACGAAGTAATTTGGGGCGAAATGGCACTCGGGCGAAGTGGTTTGGGGGCGGAATGGCACTTAGGCGAAATGGTTTTGGGGCGAATTGAATTTTCGTCTCATGAGACGAAAACTAATTGTTTTACTCATTTCTCAAAGACTATACCACTTCAGACAAATCCATTTCAGGGGACGTTTTCTACGGTCATCATGTTTACATTGTGTAAGTTAGGTGTAAATTTGTGAACATTTCTAATTTTCGAGATACCAATCATGTATACTGCCTTTCAACTAGCACTGGCAGCCTTGTTTCCCTATTTGTTGCTAAGGTTACTGAGTCTACACAAAAACCAACAAATGATACAATATTTCCTTTCAAGACATTTTTACCATCTAACATTTTTTCCTTCAGTTTTATAAACACCGTACCTGTTGGCATAGCGGACCTCCCCAATGAGATTTCCCGGTCGCAGGAGAGCTGGGCCGCGCGGCATTTCACTAACATCATCTCGTACCGGACCTACCCGGCTGGTGGCCATTTCGCAGCCCTGGAGGTGCCAGAACTTCTCGCCGATGACATCAGACAATTTGTGCGCAAGGTGGAGCAACTACATTCGAATAAAAACAGATAAAAACATTTTTCTTGGCGAAGCAAACCAAAGATGATATAAGCGCCGTATATAGGCGCAAGATAGACTATCCTAACCTGACTTCCGGAGTAGGTCAAGGCGCCATTTTAGTAAACAATCTTAACGCGCCTCGTGTCCGTTTGAAATGCCTGCCGCAGAAGCGTACGGGCTTGAGGAAAGACTATAGCGCGCAAACTGCTCAACATTTGGTGCAAGATAGGAGACCGAATGACTCCTCTTTCTATTATTCCCCTATTGTGTGTAAAACATCCAAGGAATGAGTCCTATGTTAACAAATAGGAAGTTTGTGTTGAGGTATAGGGGCGGTAGGGGGCGGGGAATTATTATTATTATTATTATTATTTCTTTCTGGTATTCATACCAAGGATTCCTCAATAGTGCTCATTGCACTGTCACTCGCAAGCGTGAGGAAACCCATGAAGAATTCGAATTAGAAATGACCAGAGACACCGGGGAATATCCCCTTGCTCTTTACGAAAGAATGCTCTGGGATCTTTAGAGTGCGTTACCATTACCTAACACACTGGACCAACGGCTTTTCATCCCTTCCGAAGGATGGAGCAAGTGTGGTTGAGTGCCTTGCCCAAGGGCACAGGTACCGCAGCTGGATTCGAGCCCGCAACCCCAAGCTTTCACCTATGATTGCGAGTCCATGACCCAAACCACTCGGCCACGGTACCCCACAAATGTGACAGCATGGAGTAGCGATATGTAGTGATATTTTTATTTCATTGCACAAAAAGGGCGATTTGAGAAAAAAAAGGTGAGTAGTTTGTGTAGGATAGGAGTGCCTGTGCCAAATTTGGCATGAACTACACGTACGTAAATGTTTTTGTGTATTGATGCGGTACGTACGTGCACTGACGGTAATCCTGGTACCCTCAATGATTTCATCTAATAAGTACTGAAGGAGCAAAATGCAACCGACTATTTCGTGGCTCCAATACTTTAGTTATACACAAGACACGAAATCTGTAGCGTTGTGGGATCAATACAAACTACCACGTGCATTATTCCTGGTCTCAAATGTGGCACCAAATGTACGGTCTGGTAAAGGCGGTCGTGGCGGACAGTCCGTGCGTGTTAGTCTTTCCTCGTGCGCGAAATTAAACCCGCCACGGACGCCTTGACTAAAGGCTATCACAGCACAGATTACACCACCTGAGGCATGTCAAACAGGCACGAGGCACGTCTAGCTGGCTTACTCAAATAGCGCCATTTTGTACGTCACTTTTTTGCACGAGTGGTCCATTTTTGGTAAAGAGTGTTCCTGATACCTTGTCCATAAACTTTTCACTCGAGGTGGACACATTTTTAACTGTTTGTTGCACTGGCGTGTGTTTTAAACAGCTGGTTTTTAATTTAATTATGTGGCTGGCCGACCCTGGGCTCACCCTGGGCTGGCGGTTCATCCACGATTAAGGAAGATAAGGGACAACCAGTTGCACACCGTCACAGAAATTCTTCCATATTCATTGGTGTTTTGATTTTACATGTAGTTTGATTCGTTTATTTCACCAATAAATATAAACCCTGTCAACAAGACAACATAACCAGTAAGTATCTTAGTTTGCTTACTTATTTTATACAATAATTATTCAGTTAACAGTTCATAAAAAACTATGAATTGTAGGATAGGGCGACAAATCGTGTGTAAAAAAGGTATATTAGGGCGACGTGCTCAATAGGGCGACATTTTGGTGTCGCCCTAATATTTTTGAGTTTAAAATTCATTTTTTTAGGTCAAAAACCATTTTTTAAAAATCGAGAACCATTTTTATTAGGTCTAGAACTGTCTCTCTTAGGTCTGTGACCATCTCCGGAAGCTTTGGGTAAAAAAATAAGGTGTCATTTTGAGTGATTCTTGCCGAAATTTCGGTGGTCCCCGGGGAGAGTCTTCCCGAAATGTCGCCCTATTGCGGCATTCAGAGTTGTTTAAATAAATGTTACAATTATTTTATATAGGCCTGAGCCTTGCAATGGGTGAGGTCACAAGGCTGTGTGTGTTACGTGTTAGTGTTACATATCTGTTAACACGGCATTAATCTCGACCTCTAACTGAACGTCCAGGTTAACACCGTGTTCACAGATTTGTTAACACGGTGTCAACACCATGTTAATTCTCTGCACTGTACATAGGGCAAAGTCAAAACTCTGCAGGGTTGCGTGTCAGTGTAACAGATTTGTTAACTTAATCAGAATTGTGACCTCAGAACAAACCCCGTGTCAACTCGATGTTAACCTGGTGTTTAGGACGTGTTAGTGTTACATCTCATGTTCGTTCAACACCTCATGTTACAGATCGTGTTAGTGTAACAGATCTGTTAAGTTAATCTGAACGAAGTGGGTTAATTTTGATTAATTTAAAACTTTCGTGATTTTCAATAAATTGAGTTTCATTTTTCAACACAACTTATAAATGTGTTGGATCTTGCATTCTACCCACAATTTTGACTTTTTTGGCTCCGTAAATGTTTTGAAAATTTCAATCACTTAGTGGTTAAGCTCGTGTAACACGGACCGGAGGTCACAATTATGTGCGTGTTAGTATGCTGAAAGTCGTGCAGAACCCTACCGACTTGACATTTCCCAAGATGCCGAGTCAACAGATCTGTGACACTAACACTAACACGGTTTCCCGAGACATCGAGTTAACTCGATATTAACATGGTGTTAACAGATCTGTCACACTAACACGCAACACGGGATTGCGCCCTCACTCGCTGCAATTTGCGGTTCTGTGCACGACTTTTAACACGTCCTGTTAACACGGCGTTTGTTCTGAGGTTACAATTCGGATTAAGATAACAGATCTGTAACACTAACACACACAGAATTGTGACCTCACCCATTGTATTTCTTTGCCTTTAATAAAAGTACACTTTACGTAAATAACACCCGCAAAATAGGCTTACTCTGATATGAAATGGGGTGCTGGTTATTAAATGATGAAGTGCTCCATCACTGGTCTACAATATGGTGTTTATAGTAACATGTTGCACGTTTAAGCAAGTACCTTGGAAACTTACTGATTACATTCCTTATAAAGTACCAACAAATGTGGATATGACTTTGGAATAATATTAACAAGTTTCTCTACAATGTTTATCAATTAAGAGACTCTAAAAAATAACCTGGACCTAACTTATGACGCGTAGTTCAACTAAAACGGTACACCAGCTTCGGTGATACCACAGAAAAGTGACTTATCCGGCGCACTTTCGGTGTGTCATCATATACGGTTCACGGAGAAAATGTCAGGTCCCCCGAGGTCCCTACATTAATTTAGAACACAACGTATAATTTACAGCTTTGTTTGCCAACCGTAATTAGCCATCATCTGTTAAATCAGTATATTTCGTGTATGACATCAAAATTAATGAATGCTTTCTAATATATACACCCTCATTAATTTGGTTCCAAGCAAAATTTTCCGGCAAACGGAACCCGGCTCAACAACGTCATATGCGCCAAAAGACGACTCGCAATTTGCACAGTTTGATTGATAGGGTATGGTACTAGCACTGAAATGAGAAAAATAATATTAACAAGTTTCCCTCATCTGTCCCTCATCTGTAATCAGATGAGGGAATCGAGATAACGCTTGTTCGAACACATTTTCATGGATTTGTTTTTGAGGGAAAACAACTTGCAATTGGCCTTTTGCATGAATAGAGTCTGGTGCACTGACGTACCACCTTTCACATGCACACCTTTTATCCACTTGGCCAGACTAATTTTTGTTGCTATGTGGTGCACGCGGCAGGCGTGAAGCATAGAACCTATCATGTTAATCTTAATAGAGAATGGCATAAAGCAACCGGACAGGCGATGTCGTGCACCACGTAGTATCAACAGCATAGTAATGTGGACTTTCTCAACTGCACCTTCATTTGAAACTAAATAATTCGGGGCCTCAAAGCTCAGCTGGTAGAGCATCTGCCTGGTGTGTGAGAGGTCTTGGGGAATACCAGATGGAGTATACCACTGTGCCTTATAGCTCAGCTGGTAGAGCATCTGCCCGGTGTGTCAAAGGTCTTTGGGGAAACATAAGAGAGTATACCACTGTGCCTCATAGCTCAGCTGGCAGAGCATCTGTCCTGTGTGTCAGAGGTTTTAGGGAAAACCCGACGGAGTATACTACCAGTGCCTTATATGGCTCAGCTGGTAAAGCATCTGTCCGGTGTGTCAGAGGTCTTGGGGGAAAACCTGAGGGAGTATACCACTGTGCCTCATAGCTCAGCCGGTAGAGCAACTGCCCGTTGTGTCAGAGGTCTTGGGGAAACCTGACGGAGTATACAATGTGTCTCATAGCTCAGCTGGTAAAGCATCTGTCCGGTGTGTCAGAGATCTTGGGGAAAATCTGAGGGAGTATAGTACCACTGTGCCGCTTAGCTCAGCTGGTAGAACATCTGCCCCGTATGTCGGAGGTCTTGGGGGGAAAACCCGAAGGAGTATACCACTGTGTCCCAAAACTCAGTTGGTAGAACATCTGCCTGGCCGGCGAGCCAGAGGTCTCGGGATCGATTCCCGATGACAACCATATGATTTCGAAATTTGTTCTTTTATTTCATTGGTGAATAGGTACCAAATATTCCGTTTGTTTCTCAAAGAACAAGTTAAAGTTCAAGATCAACAAATTAAATTTCTTCTAATCTCGATCGCTATAAAGGGCCTCGGAGAGTCCGTGCCAATACGACCTTGCAACTAATGAGACACCACGGAACTGGCACGCCTGACTGTACGGCTAATTGCAAGAAGTGACCCGACCACAAACGCCTACTTGCAAGCCGTTGCCATAGTCACGCGTTGGTGGTAATGGCGGACTCTCATCTCGAATTCACATATAGCCATACACCGTACCAGTATCCAATTTATTTATGGTAAAATACTGCAGACGTACATATATACAGCAACGTTACGACACACACGCACTAACACAGGCACATGAAACCATGTCATGTATATGAGACGGTATTGGGTTACGTGCATAGGATTTGAACACATACGGTGGTGCCGGCTGAAACAATACATTTGGACCGATTTTGTTGTGCGACAGCGATGATAACTTCATTAATTTCGACAGGATTAACCGAGAGAGGTATCTGATTGCTGCTTTATATGCTGGTGAGGTTGGATGAAAGAACGGCGTTTGGTGAATGCTGCGTTATTTGTGTACGCCGTTGAAGCACCGTATGCACACAGCGCCCGCGTGGCAGCTGTATGTGGTTGCATTCCGTTTGCTTGCTCCTTTTGAGGTAAGATTTTCATTGTTTTATGACCGTTTTTAGTGCGCGACATGTGTCAAAAGCAGGCCCATCAAAATTATGCTCATTGAGGCGAGTCTTTTGTCAAAAAGACCGACCAATTTCCCTTTTGCAAGAATCGATGACGTCATCGTGACAAAAAGCTTTAATGTACCTACACATTTTGGATTGGACTATATGTACACTACTCACAATAAGTTAGGAATATCGGTGTGGTTCATTTTTGGATTCTTTTTTTCAAATGGCTGCTTTCGCTTATTCCTGTGATAAGGTAATTCTTGTCATGCAGATACAATTGTCCAATACAAAATAATTCAAACGGCATGCATACCCTCAAAATATCCTAACTTATTGTGAGTTCATGTGTGCATTTAATATGGTTAGCACCTGAGATTTATATTTTATGGACCATTATAGGCCCAGTATTTTCAAGAGAAAAAATATAATTTTCTCAATCCTAAATACTTTTTTCCCCAAGCGATTTACACTTTGGTGGACTTTTTTTTAGAAAAAGGTGGAATAATTTCCCTTTTGCAAGGATCGATGACGTCATCATAACGTCAAACAAGCTTTGATGTGCCTACACATTTTGGACTATGTACATTGTGGGCGCTTTTTTTGTGAAAAAGATGGACCAATTTCCATTTTGTAAGGACTAATTATGTCATAACAAGAAAAAGTATGATGCGTCTACACATTTTGGATTGGACTATACACATGCATATATTTTATGGTTGGCACACGATTATAGGCTCTTTCAAGAAAGAAAAATTTTTTTTTTTTCCTAAATCCATATTTCTTTATATTCCCATAGGCCATATCATAAGATTAAAACATTGGTGGTTGCTAAGCAAAATTAATGGACAAAATGGCGACCAATTACATTGATTTAATGCCCATTTTCGATCCATAAAACGCATGTATATACTGACGACTAAGTTACCGTACGTTTATATTTTTTCTTATTGTCAAAGGCCTATTATCAATGTGAATTTACCAAAATCGAATTCTCCAAAATCGACTTGTGTGCAAATTGTAATTATTTTCAATTTTGTTTTAAAAATAAAACAAAAATGGCAGAAAATGTGCGTAACCTTTCTTTTCTGTCCAATTAATATTTTAGCACAAAGACGTCTTATAAAACTCCATAATAACGTACAATGCTCTTTCACCACTTTCAAGTTTTATATAGTCTCAAGATGATTCATTCTGCAAAAAGGGTTTTAGAGGATTCATGTGTAAAATATGAGGGTTATGGACATCGACAAAACATCAATTGTACGCGACAGGATATATTACTGGCCCTTTATACCGTGTATTCATCAATACCAATTACCATTCAACGTCGTCTGCTTCGAAATAGGCTTGTCCAATGCAAGGCGGTCTCTGCGGTTTTTTGCTATACGAGAGAATATCGGGACTTGCGTATGCAAACCACACGGCACCAAAACGAGCCACCGTGCGGTCACAGCTTCCATACCAACCCGTACGGCAACACACGTTGCGACGTACATATACAGTACTGCTACGTACGGCCTGCCCCAGCTCGAAAGACCGCCTTGTCGGGTCTGTCACTTTGGGGTGTCTTTCTTTCTTTTTTTCGGCCAGTTTTTGGCGAAAATGAGCGGGCTCTGCATATGCGGGTATGTAAGGTATGAATATTTAGGATTTGTCTTGAGCAAATCGAGAGCTTCCTGAATAGCACGTGATGACGCGAAGCACATCATGCATGTAATGGTATGCCATATTACGAGTACGGTGACATCATCGCTATATATATATACACTGGATGAAGTATGCAATAGCAGTTGGCTATACGAGAATTGAAGCCACGCGCCGGCCGCCATTGTACCCCACGAACAATGCTTGGCCTAGACTGCTCCCCGATCGCTTGCATTCCACTTAACACATGTAGACCATGATGTAGACTAGTGAAGACAGTATGACCAGTCTAGGCAAGGCATTGTATTTAGTGGGGTACAATGGCGGACGGTGGCTTCAATTTTATACGTCGTTGCTTTATCCAATATATATATTACTACTAATACATGAATAGGAAGACCGATTTGGGGTAAAAAAGGAGTGTTGGGACGACCGGTCGCGTTAGGACGACCGATCGCCGGTCGTCCTAACGACAATGGCTCCAAAAAGCATCTTAATTATGTCGAAAAGCATTTTTATTAGGTTTGTAACCATTTCTATTAGGGCACGCACCATTTTCGTCTAGATTGCAAAAAATGTTTTTATAGAGATTTTGAGGAGAAAATTAGTGTCAATTTACGATCTTTTTACCGAGAATTTTGTGGTTTTAGTGGTCACTCGTGGCATTCTAGCCAAAAGTGTCGTCCTATTCGGGGTTCGGCGGTTAAATAAATAAATATATATATATATATATCGATGGGTGGCATGATCGGCTGGGCGAAAACGACAAATGTTCCCAGGTTCGTTGCATTTATTGTCCTTATCTGTTTACGTATTTTCAATATAGTTGGGTCTTAGCACGGCGGGCAGACAACTTTCATTCCCGCTTTCAGCCTTATATTATACCGATAGCGTACCCACGCCATTCCTGCGTTTTGCTCCGATGAGTGCAAGTCGAAAAGCTTTAGCATGTCTTTGTCGTTACTTAATTCTATTTTCCTCTTCTATAAGGAAATCACTCTTGAACTAAAGGTAGAATACCGACATATTTTGTTCTCTGAATATGTTGTCTTAAACCATTCTTGTGACGTCACACTATTGTTCAAACTATATATTATTTTCACGAATCGACAGTTTACTGTAGATTCGTAACAAAACTGTAGATTCGTAAAATCTTTTGTTTTACGAATCTACAGTTTTGTTTCCAAAAGGTGCAGTTTCACTGTATAAAACCCGAGACAAATCCACTTTTGTTGTCTCCAAACTCCAAAATGACTCCAGAAATGTCAAAATCTTCTGCATCAGACCAGACATATGGCGATATAGTAATTGTTGTTAGCAGCACACCACGAACGAAATGACTGCAGCACCAGAATGCAGCGTGTTCACACGAGTGATTCTATTCTTACACCAAACAGAACGCCGTGCATTGTAGTAAAGGGAAAAAGCCCACTGCTTATTACGTAATTCTTTTGAGTGGTTTGTTGGCGCGTTTCTTTGTTCTGGATGGTGGAATGGTTTAAGTCGGAGAATAACCTCAAAAGTGTAGATTCGTGAAAAAATAGGCTCTGCTTCGCCGAATGGGCGACCATTCTTTTCACGAATCTACACTTCTCGTCCATTCTCCTTAACTGAATTGATGATTTCACCGCGGACATTTTTAAAAATTGTATTTTTCTTGCTTGTCCAAGTTAATGTTACTAGTTTTCGAGCAAATAGTGCAGTGATTAAGTCAGGTGAAAATAGCAAAAAGACGCGCCCAGTTCCATAATCGTGGAATTCTCATCGGGCACTTAATGAAATCGTTTGGCCTCCGTCCTCGTTTCTCCACCTGGGTCCGGCTTAGAATTATTCGGGTTAACGCAAAAATGCAATTTATTTTCTGCTAAATGGCGCCATGAAAATGAATGGGGCGTTGGTAAGATTGCATGGGGGTTATTTTTATAGGCTGAAGGACGTCTATGCACAGTCCAACATTTCAAGGCAAATATAAACTGAAAATACGTCGCATTGTGTTTTTGATGATATAGCATGTTAGACTTGCGTGCGTGGGCAGAAATTGAACCCAGAATTTGATGTTAAAAAATTAAAATCAAAAATAACCCAGTGAGCTTGAAAACTCATTTTGTTTTCGTGTGGAATTATCTATATATTTTTTATTTATTGCATTTACTTAAAGGTCCCATGACATGCTAAACAACTTTATGCTGTAGTCTTTGCTGTATATGGTGGATTACTTGTTTAGCAAGACATTACTATTGTTCGCTTTGATGTAAAATCAATAAAAGGTAGCCTTTTTCAACTTTGAAGATTTCAATGCAGTAAATCACAAAAAAGGGGCGCTGTTTGGAGTGCATCACTTCAGGAAGACACGAGGGAAAGTAAAGAAAAAACATAAGACTTCCACCCCCAGTTTTGTCATGGCTTACAACAGGAAACATGTAAAACAAACTGAAACAGCCATGGATTACAAAAGTTTCAGAAAGTTTGAGAAAAACGCGGAATCGTTTGTGCACAGTTGAATGTGATTTTCCTGGTTAGCCTCTTGTGACATCACAACCTTGCTCATGAATATGCATATTACATTAACATAAAAGCTAAAAACCTTTGTACCCCAAACAAGGTCCAAATAGGATTTTTATGACTTAACTGAGTAGAATAGTTTCATAGCATAGATTTAATTGATACAAATCCCTAAATATGGGCCCTACGGACATTCATACAAACATTAATTAATTAATTAATTAATTTAATATTTAAAAAATAACAAAAATAATGTTTAAAAAAATAAAGAAAATAAAATAAAAATAATACAAATTACTACTTCACAATTTCACAAACGCAAACTTGAGTCACCACCTACAACACAGTACATCATAAAAGTCGCCACAATGTAAAACATCTTGTTTCCGTGGAATGAATTATGTTTTCTATATTAATTGCGAAGCTCATAAAGCGTTCGGCTGCGCCTTCGCGCAAAAATTGATTAGATCCATTTTAATGTATATTATTGGCGCGCAAATATATACAGCATGTATTAATAAAAGCAGCGAAGTTGTTAATATCGGATTGCCTTGGGAGTTTTTGTGCATCGTGCATGGACACATACAATAATAATGCAAAAACATTAATATTACAATATCTAACTTTCAATATCCCGAAGTGAAAAATGGTAAAATCTTACAAAATATGGTAATGTAGAAAACATATAGCCAACATAATGTTTGTGTGGGCCAGGCACTTAATCAAAATTGCCTCATTACCCAGAGCGATAATATGGGGGAGGGGGAGTTGTTAGGGGTAATGTTACAATGCTATAGAATACTTAATAGGCTTTGCACTTTGGCGAAACAGCCGCCCAGTTGAAGCGAGATTATTCTGGTGATTTCCTAATGGCAGCGATAATGATGACAACAGCGCTTTGATATTTTTCTTTATCAATATTTTGATGCTGAGCCAGGATATAGGCCTATGTATTATTATAACATTACATGTACAAACAAAAAGATGGTGCAGCCAATTAGCGGAATAGGACAGATTACATGATTGCAAAACTTTTAAAAATAGGAACAATTAACAGCATTACGTATTTATACAAAATGCAACATCTGGTATGGTGCCTAATCACCATTAAAATGAAACAAACTTGGGATGAGAGAAAAATCGTAAGGGCCTTATCGAGGATTCGAACCCGAGACCTCTGACTCATCGGGCGGATGCTCTATACCAGCTGGGCTTCTAGGCACAGTTGCAGGGTATACTCCCCTCAAGTTTTCCATATAGACCCAATTTTTCTCTCGATGTTGCATATTCTTTTATAATTATAAAAGAATAAATAAACTGCATTGTGGAAATTTCAGCCACACAGATGCAGCAATATTTCCGAAAACCTTAAAATCCATGCATGGTTTTTGTGTTGAATGAATGGTAAAAAAATGTTTGCAAATAGTTTTTTTTAAAGCACCTCCAGTTGGCAATTTCTCCCACAAAGTAGCCTTGACTAAGGCGTTGGGCTTGTCTTCTATAGACGGCCCGATGAAGATCAAACTGAACAAAGTGCTTACAAGCTACGGAATATGTTGCACGTATTGGCTCACATCGCGCTGCGATACGACTATGCACACATGCACGTACATGTATCGGTACGGTCCTAAACCCAACGCCTTGATGGTTCTGCATTCAGCCAGCGAAACTCATTACAGTAATAGGGAAACCACTCCAGCGTGAGCTGAGATTTCATTGGTCGACGCACGGCAGGTTATGTTTGAAAAACGCTATGATCTGCGATCTCCAGTCACTATTAACATCTAACAATGGATATTGGGCACACACCATTGTTACTAACAATGGGGTTACAATGAACATGTACATGTTTTTGCTCATAGTGAGTTTGTTCATCCGAGGCAGTATTAAGTATTAATCATTCAGGATTTGTAATTAAATACGTAAGCAGACAAGCACAATAAATGCTACGAACCCGAGAATATTTGTTGTTTTCGTCCATCGATCATGCCACGGTTCTCGTAACATGAGGACGCCATTACATGCATAATGCATGCATCGCGTCAATGCATGCATCGCGTCATTACGTGCTACTCATAAAGCTCTTGATTGGCTCAAGACAAATATTGAATATTCATACCTTGCAAATTAACCCGCATATGGGTCATTCTATAAATTTGGGGTCCAACGTGTGACATTTTTCTGTCCCCGTTACACCTGACATACTGCTATTTGCCATACAAGTATCATTAAAAATGCCTTCAAAACATGATTTTTATGAATTGTACTTTGAAATAGAGAGCATTTAAAGAATATGTCCTTAATTCACAAACTACAACATTTTACAAGATGTCAGATGTAACAGGGACAGAAAAATTGGACCCAAAATTTATAGAATGACCCATATCTAAAGCCCGCCCATTTTCGGCCAAAACTGGCCGAAAAAATTAAGAAAAACAATAAACTCGGAAGTGCAGACTCGACAAGGATTTCTTTCGAGCTAGGCCAGGCCGTACGCAGCTAGTGCGCAGTATGTACGCAGCCAGTGTGTTGCCGTACGGGTTTACTACGGAAGTCGTTGGGGCGGTCGGGTTGGCGTACGGGTTCTTTCCTCGCCTTTCACCTCTGGGGTCCCGGGTTCGAATCCGGGGCGTGTATGTGGATTGGGTTTGCAGTCCCTACTTGACCGCGTGGGTTTTCGCGTGGGTTTTCCCCTGGGGCATTTCTCTGGGGGTTTTCCTCCCACTTCTAAAACTGCAACTCCTTCTTCGTCATCTCAAGTTGATAATATAGTATAGTTAAAGCTAAAACCGTATAGTTAATGGCATAAAGGGCCTTAGTTGCCGAAGATGCCATAAAATATACAACAACAACAACAACGGAAGTCGTTATCTCACAGTGGCTCGTATTTTGATGCCGTGTGCAGTTTGCATGCGCTAGACCAAATATTTTCTCGTACAGCAAAAAATCATGTGGCTTTGTTACCATTGCTATCAATACATTCAGTCGGGTTTTCCTTGTCAATCCGTCAAGTAAAATTGTTGGTATTTGCAAATGATGTATCGGGGCTATAAATGTGGGAACAGTGTACAAAAAGGGCAACCGAATCAGTCGCTTTGTTCAACAGAATGCGGTAGGCGTATATAGTTAGTCACACGAGCTTTTAGTGCAAACGGAGGCGAATCGGAAGCGACCTGTACTTACCGTTCGCGCAAAATAGTGTAAATTCCGCACACGAACCATGTCAAAAGCCCGGTAAATATAATGAGGCATGGCACAAGATGTGGCTTTGCTGGCCATCGAGTGCTCTTCTGCATGCTGTATTAAAGAGATACAGTCCGTGGTTCTCAGCAATTTCGATTTTTTTTTTTTCTCCAAACGAATTTTTAAAGCATTTACTTTAGTTTAACGGGGAAAAAAATCATACTTTGAACTTTCGACATCGGCAACCCTGTGAAAAACGCCGTTTTTGCGATTTGTCTATAGACTTGCCCAAGTCTGTCTTGGTATTTTGTGATCCGCGGCGTTCAGCGCGCCCTCTGGAGTAGTGGCCTGTCAATTATCTTTTCTTCTGTCTCGGAAGACTTTCTAGAGAGGCTGCACCGATACGAAGGGCGTGCTGTGCGCTGCGCGCTGCAGACAAGACACGGGACAAACTTGGGTAAGTCTATGCCTTGATTTATTGGCGGACCGCCAATAATTCGAAATATTGACAGTGATTGTTCAATAACTAAACGTTGGTCGATTTTGTTCGTTGATGTCTGATTTAAAAGCGAATAACTTTTTGTTTCAAGAAAAATAGCAATTTAAAATTTTTTTTTCTTTTCGAGTTGCCACACCCAAAACGCACGGACTATATATCTTTCAAGCCCATTACGTCATACCTTTTGCAGTGACCCATGATTGTACCTTATGAGTTGATAAAGTGTTTACGCAATGGCAACAAATGTTCCCCGTGTAAATTGGTGACTTTGTGGGAAAAATTGCCAACTGAATAGACCTGAAACGTAATGACGTCACGCGATGTTTACTGCGGTGCATTATGGGTTAAAAAAGTGGGGACGAAATCGCTAGTTTGCGAACTTTGCGTGCGTTGTATGCATAGCGTCTAGCGTATTATGCACGTAACTTTGTGAACTTAACTAACTGCTTCGCTGGCAAAACAATTGTCAAAAACAAAGATCGTAAATTTCTAAAATGGTTCGTGTCAACTTAGTTGTGCCTGCGTGAGTTTTAGGCGCACGACGGACGCCGGACAATGGTTTTAACTTTTAAGGCCTCAAAAGGCGGCGAAAATGGCCCTGCAATAATTGTGCAAACTAGCGATGCAGAGATGTCGTCCCTACTTTTCACCCATAATGCACCGCGGTAAACATTGCGTGACGTCATTATGTCAGGTCTATTGAACGACTTTTTTTACCATTATTTATTCAAGACACTCACAAAAATTCTGCTATAAATCACTTAGTGAGCCTAATTGTGTGCTAACCGGCAAGCTTTTTGTGCCTACTCGATACCATATTTTCCCTTGCCATATTTCGAAGAATTTAGAGATCGTTTTCCGTAAAGGAAATCATATTTTAAGGGTAGTTTCCAAGCCAATCAATCAACTGTACCTAAGAATTTTTAATTAAAACCATACCATATAGTGCATGCATTGTTCATATAATCATGGAGGTAGGAATATAATAAATTATGGACAAACCATCGCTGTATGAAAACTACAGACCTATATCTCAATTTGATCTTTGCAGGACAATATAATTGGTCGAAATTCTGTTGATAATTCATTTCCGCCGTGGGAAAAACGCAGCTGCCTTATTTAAAGATTGTTCAAAAATAGCGCAATAGAAAACGCATTTTTTTTCTCTATTCGACATAGAAAAAGAGAGACTTTAAATTATTTTTAGCACGACTTTAATTGATCAAAAACGCCGCTGTGATAACATGCAAACACGGATAAGACACAATTAGTTTTAGGAAGAGATATATTTTTTGAGTTTGCATGTTTATGTGTGTAGGTTTTGTGTGATTTCAATTTTAATTTGTGGCTGCGTTCGGATCGGGCGTACAGTTCTCGCTACTCCAGAGTAATGCAAGCGCATTGCACTCGGCAAGTCCACAGTCCGCATGCGCGAATGGCCATCAGTCAAGATGACCGTCTCTTGCCATGACTGCTGTTTGTTAATATTGTTATCAACACTTTTGTGTCACCTCGTGAGGTAAAATGTTGAGTCATTGCAAATGATATAACGGGTCTTTAAAATGGTTGTCTTGAGCCATTACTTGGCCCGTAGGGAGCGCGTGTGGTCTAGTACCTATGAAGCGGGACTCCCAATCAGAGGTTGTGGGTTCTAGCCCCACTATGACCAACGCGCCTGTGTCCCTGGGCAAGGCACATAATCCCAGTTGCCTCGCCAACCCAAGCGATATTTGGAAAGCTGTTAAGGGGAATGCCACAATCTAACTGCTGATAGGGTTGAGCGCCTGGCCAGCAGCCACCTAGTTGAAGCAAAATGGTTCTGGTGATTCCATGATGGCAGCGGTAATAATGGTAACAGCGCCAGGAGCACCCCGCAGGGTGGACATGTGCGCTATATAGGAATCCACCATTATCACTATTTTTATCATTAGGCGCTTGCTTCTACGAATTAACAATGGTGAACAATTTTTAATTTGGATTAGTTGATGTCCAGCAGCCTTAAGTTCATCAATTGAGAGACCACTCCACTTGGTCAGGTTGTCCACCCATCTAGCATTAGGTCGTCCACGGCCTCTTCGTGCATGAGCCCGCCGGACGCGGAAGCCCTGTGATCACTGCAGCCGACAGGCCACCAACATCGTACTTCATGACCACACCAGTTTGCCTTTATAATGCCAGTTTCCTTTATAATAATAGCATTTGTATTTCATCTGTTCTTTTTTCAGAATACATTTCTCGACTAGACTACCATCTGGCGCTCCGAGATAACCAAAGGATCGGGAATCCAGTCTAACTGGTGCCAACGACGTTGATTAGATTGATGATTGATAGAACCAGTCTATGCCAAGCCTGTGATTAATTTTGTGCAATAAATAATCGCCCAACGTCAAGAAGCAGAACAGTCTTCGATCAAGGCACACCGAGAAAGACCGAGCGATGCTCCGCAAGCCGCATCTATAGAATTTACCCAGCTTTTTTCGTTGGATAGTCGCTTACGAAACGGCGCAGCGGTCCGTGGAAACAGTTTTAATCACATCAGTCTTGTGTGGCCGTGGGCGTTTGGAAAACACTACTCGGAGAGCCGTTGAGCATATTCTGTTGGTGTGCATTGCAAAGACCGAGGGAAAACGCTTACTGCAAAAAAAAAAAAAGCGTGAAGGACACGGCTCCCGGTACATCTTATGAGCTTCATTATTCCGGCCAAGGGACATAATAACACCTATTTTAGTCGTGAGCACAGCGGGACAAGTGTTGTGATATCTCAAGACGCGTGCATTTTTTCCTCGGCTTTAAACGCATTGTCGTCATGCTATGAGCTGTGTGGATGATACTGTTGCTGTCTCGAGCAAATACATGAGAGAATATTTATGTATCCGAATAATCAGAACATACTGTCCAAATGCTTGTTAACTGTTCTGGCACCTTTTAATTTTGGTTTGTGATTTCAACTGCTTTACTGTTTTTTGTGCTGTTTCGTCAAAAAGAGGCAGGTATAGATTATTTTTTTTGGTGCTTTTTTGTTCACATCCGGATGATCGGGACAAGCTCTCAGATGCTTGGCAACGGTAACAACGACCTCTTAAGACGGCACCTTTTGATTTGGGTATCCGATATAAACTGCTTGACTGTTTTACATGTATCTGTTTCGTCAAAAGAAGCGAAGTGTCAAATTTTCAGAGCCACTGAAGATGGCACCTTTTAATTTCGGTACCTGACCTAAGCTGCTTACTGGATCATCATCATCCCCATCACGTTTTATACAAAAAAGAGACGAGGTGTCGAATTTCGAACAGAACAAATTGCGATGTGCTAGTCAGCAAAATACGTCGCAATGAGAGGCAAAAAGTCTCGAATCGGGGCCGGGGAGACCCCGATCATTTCGGGAGATCTGGAGTCGGGTCCGGAGTTAGAAATGAGTACGACGGACGCCGATATAGCCCGAATGAAGCGAAGGGAGCGGCGGGCCAGCCGGCCTTCTTTAGGTTACGCCTGCTACCAGCGGCTACCGGAATGGTGCCGGTTTCAGTTCACGTCTCCCTCCATGGAGTCGACCTATCAGACCTACTTCACCAGGCAGAGACGGGACGCCCTGCCAGTGCTAGCGTTGTTCAGCTTACTTTTCGACGTGGTGGTACTCGCCCTGTACATCTACAAATCCATAACTACAGCAATTGCAATCATGGCAATAACCACCGTTACAAACTTAATCGTCTTTGCCTTATGCCAGTACAAACTTGTGACTGATTGGACCCTACTGCACGTCATGCCGTACGTGGTGTGGTTGATGCTAACGGGCCAGTGTGTCGTAGACTTGCTGATGTACTACAACCCCCTGGCGCCCAGTGATGGAGTTGGGTGGCAGGTTTTCTTCATATTTGCATCCTTCGTTATGCTGCCGGTCCAGTTGCGGTATATTATGGTGCTAAGCGTTTTGAACATTATCGTGCATAGTGTTATTGTTGGAGTATCGTCCAAGGTTCACATGGACAATCTGGGCGTACAGGTGAGTGACATCGGCTATTTCTTTGCATGCATCACGCGTCCACTATGTCTGTTTGACCTTTGCACACCGCAATGTATATTTTAGCATTAGGTGCGTTTAAACGATGGTTGTTAACTTAAAGTTAAGTCGTTGTTAGTGGGCACTCGTGAGTAAGCTCGTAAGTAGTGACCGTGTGGACGCACTTACTTACAAGTTAACAACGACGATTTAACAACGAGAAATCTTATGAATAGCGCGCTACTTACGTACGAGCGCGCACCATTGGTATATGGGCCGTGTGCATGTCTGCGCGTCGTGTGGACACGCGTCGTTTTAGTGGGACTGTCTTTGTTAACTTTACTTTCGAAGGCAGTGCCCGTCTGAACATGGCTATTGTAAAACTATGCGTGCGCGGTGCGCGTGTTCCTGATACGCACAACGCGCAATGCTCCAGAATTGCACTTGACACCAAATTTGCACTTTTAAACACGTTCTGGAAATGTAATTAAAATGCGGTTGACTTGCAGTTTTGCTTGAGTTTTGCATGACGTATCTTTTGGTAAGAATATTACAACTTAATATATCAATGGCTTTTTATTGCGTAAGTTACGCAACATTTGTGCGATAATTACACGCAAGCTATGGAGCCTATGCCATTTTCACAAGTTGCGCAAGCTACGCACCTTTTTTCGTGAAATCGGCTGCTGGTCTTAAGTTTTGGCCAATTAGGCCTACATTAATTGCCAAAAAATTATCCCGTCCGTCGTCAACTAGTTAACACGTCTGTAATCATCTGCAAATTACTTAAATACGTTTCACTTTTTCATTGTTAAAGGCTTTTGAAATTACAATTTGTTTTGGGGGTTAAAAACAGATTTTTAGCTTTGATGCTAATACGAGCATGCATATTCATGGACAATGTTAATTTGTGTTGTCACAAGAGGCAAACACAAGAAAATCACATTCAACTGTACACAAAAGATTCCACTTTTTTTCTCAAACTTGCTGAAACGTTTGTAATCCACGGCTGTTTGAGTTTGTTTTACATGTTGCCTGCTGTAAGTCATGACAAAACGGGGGTAGAAACTGCAGCAATTTGCCACAACTCCAACTTTAAGTCTTATGTTTGTCTTTACTTTTCCCTTGTGTCTTCATGAAATGATGCACTCCGAACAGCACCCTCTTTTTGTAATTTAATGCAATGAAAAAGGCTACCTTTTACTGATTTTACATCAAAATTAACAATAGTAATGTCTTGCTACACCAGTAATCCATTATATGAAGGAAAGACTAGGCATAAAGTTGTTTAGCATGTCATGGCCCTTTAACATACCAGACTTTCTTAAGCTTCAGAACTCCGTGCACCATTTTATAGGAAACAACCTCCAGATGTTCTTTCGTTAAAATAAACACTTTTATAAATTATGGGGAGAGTGGTTAAGACCGATCTTTATCATCCGTTTAAGACCACCCACGTGACGTGTTATGGACCAATATGAATGGGTAAACTGTCGCAATGATGTACGGAAAATATTTCAGAAAATTGAAAAGAACCCACCTTTGATGGGGACTAGAGCAGTTTTTTCCAGAGATGTGAATGTCAATATACAGTGAAGTGTGACATCAGATGCCAAAGTAAATGGGTCTAAACAATCGCTGGTATAACTGAAACGTCTACTGCTAACGTATACTTACAGGCAAACAGTTCCCAGTTCACTAGTGTATAGACCCAGTAACATTGGCAGCACACAAGGGGAGACGTTTTCAATTTAGTACTGTATTTCAACTTCAAAGACATGTCAACTCCTCAATATAACTCAAAAGTACTGTCGTCCTGGCTGCAGTTTAAACAATGTAAAATTAAGTGTTTATTCTTTGCAGTGTCGCATCTGCAATTGTGTTCGTCCTTCGTGGTTTTTGTTTGTTACGTATACCGGTATATTGATGTATGTACCTATGTTACGTTTCTATCGATGGTTTCAATTCAATTAAGTTATAAGAAGCCGGAAACTTTGCGTGCTCAATCGATAACTTAATGGATACCACTGGTCACAATATTTTGTGCTTTGTTTCCAAGGGGGAGCGTTTTTAAAGACGTATTGTTCGGTGTGTCAGACAGAAGTCTGGCAAATATAATTTGTAACAGTCGCAGTATAGCTCCATTGTCGCAGTGCGTTTTAGCTTTTTTTTTAAAAAGGGGCATTTTTCCTCAGTGAGTCGAAATGCAGCACTTCGTACATAGTATAGTTTACATTATATACCTCATGCGTAGATTCCAGTCATCTGATTGGTTAAAAGTGGGGGCATTGAATCGGCTAGACCCGGCGCGTATGCCAACTGGTCAATAGTCTTTGCCATGCCCCGGGCATAGTCATTTAGCGGGTTCCGGACGCGCGCATTACATGTGTTAGCATATAGCTAGTTGTGCACCAACTATGCAGCTGGGCATAGTCATTTAGCGGGTTCCGGACGCGCGCATTACATGTGTTAGCATAGCTATAGCTGTGCACCAACTATGCAGCTGTGCGCTTCACGTAAACATTCATCAGGACGGTAATGGCGGAATCTCGACGTCATTTTGTCGTCTGTCGTAGATGATGAAGTCCTTAAGAAAGTAAGAGAAGTGGCCTACAGTTAAAACTGTGTCAGGTGAAATGTGCTACTAAAGTGCCAGGTGATTATATGCTACAATGTTTGCTGTAAATATACAACTTTTCCGCCGTAGACCAGCTTCCGAAATCGAAACGCGAAGGACCACTGTCATGACTGTATATGATGTCTCGTTACTTTTAACCAACCAGATGACAAAAATCTACACATTCGGTATATAAAACAAATATTGACTGCTGTTTATTCGGGTCATGGTTAAGATTATAGGCCCTCGGTGATCTCGAAGCCATGACTATGCCCCTCGGCTTCCGCCTCGGGGCATAGTCATGGCTTCGAGATCACCTTGGGCCTATAATCTTAACCATGCCCCTCATTGCAGTCAATATTTGTATACTATACTCACATAACTTAGGGATATTGCAATTGGTGTAATTGTTGTCAATTTTTCATTTTTTTTCTTCAAATGACTGTTTTTACCTATTCCTGCGACAAGGTGTGTCTGTCATGCAGTACAATAGACCAATCCAGTAAGCGCCGCCCATTTTGGAATTGACCAATCACAGCCTCAGGTTCAGGTAGCCAAAAAGTAGATCGCCATTTTGATTACCCGAGTCCTCAAAATTTTGTGCACAGAGCTGTACGGCGAAATGCAGCACGAGTGACGCAAAAACACCATAAACATTATTTTTATCAGGGCAAAGGACCGTAGCCGGTTTAAAACGGATTGTATAAGACTATCCAAACCTACTTTAAATCCCTTCATAAATGTGTTTTTGTGTAAGCGGAAAAAACTCACAACAATTAGCTAGTCGTTTTGCTATGTTGTGCATTCACTGCGTTATAAATGTGTGTCGATATGTTTTTGTTCGATCGCCTGCGTTATACGCGTAATGCACGCAACAGGATACTTAAGTGCACATTTTGCTTTCGAGCGTGCAGTTTCTGTGTGCGTGTTTCAATACGCGCTGACCAGGGCGCGGATGCACGGCACGGCCACGCGACTGTACTGCACACGTGCCTCATATGTGTGGCATGTTGCTAGGCAATTTCTAAATGGGTGGAGCTTACTGGATCGGTCTACTGTCTAATCATATACAAAATCATTCAAGCGGAATGCATACCCATCAATAAAATATCTGCGTACAACCCACAATATCCCTATAACTTATTATTGTGAGTAGTGTATCAGTTAAAGTCTCGCCAATCCAAAAATGCCCTCACGCTACGACCATGTACCCACGGAACCATACGCTTCTACTCGCGGAACAGAACAGAAATAGACACCCTTTATATAATTTCCACACGATATGCTGTTTACAGAGTAAAATATGTCATGACAGTAATTATTAAAAGCACAAATATAATCCTATACCCATCAATGTCATGCGTTGACAATAAGATACATAACAGCATTATGAATTATTAAAAAGTTGATTGCTAATGGCCTTGCCAGAAGCTGCCATTATAAGACAGTACGTAACAATAGGAAACGGCGAAAATTATCGATTTTTTTGTTTTCCCATCAAGATAAAAATCGTGTTTGAGTTAATATAGGAGCGTGTTCGGATTTTTTTCCCATTCTTACCTAATATAACAATCGTATAAAATACCTCTCCAAAATACTATCCATGGGAAGAAAACAGGAAATTTGCAATCTCCAGCGTATAGATAAGCAAAAAGGTTAGTGTATTTACTGCACTGCTTTAAGAAACCAGTTAAATTAGTTTATACAAAACATCGGTCGTTTTTTTGACAATGGGTCGTATGAATAAAAAGTAGTATTTGCTTTTACTTCAATATTTGTAGTATTTACTACCATCCGTATGAATAAAAATGAGTAAAAGCGTTTACTACAAAGTATTTTCTAAATGTTAAAAGTATTTACTTGTACCTGAAAAGCATTTGCTTTTCTTTTTAGCGTTTACTTAACTCCGTATGAATAAAAGGGGCAGATACTACAAATTGCAAGTAATTACTTGTCCTTTTTCAAGGTAGCTCCAGAGCTACCTTAGGAATAGATAAGTAAGGACTCAACGGGAGAAATGGCGTGATGGTCAGAATCAACATCACTCATGGCTGACTTGTAGATTTTGGATTTAACTCTAACTTCTAACCTAATACTGCTTGACTGTGTGTGTGGAGTGTACGTGAATGGTTTTACAACACAAGGGAAATAGTTTTATTTCTTCAAAGTCATTCGGCCATGCAGGCAGCATGATTTGCAGAAGCATTTACTACAAATAATTAAGTGAGTGCTTTGCAGTAAAAGAATAAGATTATTCATACGAAATGTAGAAGATGCTTTTACTGAATGCTTCTACTTTGAAGTAAATTCTTTTACTTTTTGCTAATACTTCTTAGTATTTACTACTTTTTATTCATACGACCCATTATCCTTGAAAATATACGGATTGAGAGCGCGAAATTTGGTTGGTAATGAGAAAAAGATGACATGGTATCAAAATCTCAACACCCATGGGAAAAATGGGGGTGTAAAAAATGTGATATGTTCACGCTCCTTTATAGAGAGATAAACGTTTTTAAAATGTATACTTTGAAAACAATGTTTAAGTGATGAACCGTGTAGGCCTACTTGTTTTTGCTCATGATTGCCGGAAATAAACTCCCCATGGGGTTTATTTCTGCAGTTCAATTGTCATTTCCCGTCGATTTGGACGTTCAAATTTAGCATCAACGCCTATAGGGAGGCTACGCGTGGCTTGACGCGTGAGGGGAATTTCCTTTTCACAATCACGTTCATCCACACAGCATGTGGTTACCACGCTACGTCATTAAAGCCAAATACGTCATTTGCAGTGACCCAAAATTTAACTTCACGAGTTGACAAGAAAAACCGGACTAAAAATGTTGATAGCAATGGTAAGAAACACACCACATGATTTTTCCCCGTGTAAAATGGTACCTTAAGTTTGTGGGCGAAATATTATTGTCAACTGAAGGTGCATTTTACTATCTATTCAACACAGAAACCATGCATGGATTAATGTAAGGGTGTCTAAAGTATTACTGCATCTATGTGGGTAAAATGTCTACATTATTCTGTATTCATAAATACCTTAGACAGTTTACGCATCCCTATTGGCTGAGAGCACGTCACGTGGCCAGTCTTAAACGGACGATAAAGACCGGCCAGTCTTAAACACTTTTTTTTAGCCTGGCCCGCGCCCCATTCAGCGCTTATGGACCACGCACATGCACATGCAGAAACTGCACGCGCCCGAAAGCAAAATGTGCACAGTACCCCGGTCGTGTGCGTGCGCGTACAACACGCTTGCATTGCGCGCAAACACGCGCGCTCGAACGAAAACAACTCGACGCACAGTTTGAACGAACGCGGTCATGCATGTACTGAAAGTACCGTTGCAAAAAACGACAAGATTATCTTGGAATTTTGGTGAGTTTTGTATACCGATTTAAACCAAAAAAAGGTATTTATGAATGGAAATAAAAGTGGGTTTGGCCAGTCTTAAACAATCCGTTTAAAACCGGCTAGGGTCCGGGGACCAATTTCAAAAAGCTGTTAAGCAGAAACATGTGCTTATTCCGAAATTTGTTTGCTTTATACAAATGGGTTAATAGTCAAAATTGTATGTCAACTTGTGTTTTTATAGCAAGAATAGCAAAATACCAGTCAACTGTAAAACACATCACTTAAGATTTTGACTGCTAACAAATTTTTTGTTTAAAGGGCCCCTTATTTAGGATTTTTATCAATGAAATCTATGCTTTAAAACCACTTTACTCAGTTAAAGTCATAAAAATCCTATTTGGAGCTTGCTTGGGGGGTTAAAACAAAGGTTTTTAGTTTTTATGCTAATGAAAATATGCATATTCATGACCAAGGTCACTATGTCACAAGAGGCAAACACAGGATAATCACATTGAACTGTGCACAAAAGATTCCACTTTTTTCTCAATTTTCCTGAAACTTTTGTAATCCATGGCTGTTTGAGTTTGTTTTACATGTTGCCTGCTGTAAGCCATGACAAAACTGGGGGTAGAAACTGCAGCAATTTGCCACAAGTCTAACTTGAAGTATTATGTTTTTTCTTAACTTTTCCCTTCTGTCTTCCTTATGTGATGCACTCAAAACAGCGCCCTCTGTCTCTGATTTATTGCAATGAAATCTTCAAAGTTTAAAAATGTCACCTTTTATTGATTTTACATCTAAACGAACAATAGTATGTCTTGCTGAACAAGTAATCCATCATATGAAGCAAAGATTAGGCAAAAAGTTGTTTAGGATGTCACAGGCCCTTTAAAGCAAGCAAATATCGGATTAAGCAAATTGCTATGCTAAACAGCTTCATGAAATTGGCCCCTGGACGCTGACAGTGGCCCTCGCATGCGGCTTGGACCATTATCACTCGTCCAGGCCCCTATATGTTTAAGACTGGCCAAACCCACTTGTATTCCCTAAGTTATGTATAAAATGATGTTGTTCCTGGAATTCTTAAAAAGTTTCTACTGCAAATGGTATAACCGAAATTATGTTTCCAGATAACCGGTTACCATCCATGTATAGGGCCTACTGCGCCATCTGGCGGAAAAAAAATACAAAGCCTTGAAAGACCCATGTTATTATGGTAACTATCGATTAAAAATTCACCGGCACGACTTTAGTCGTTTCCTGGGTGGAAAGTAATTTGTTCTGCATACTCAGTAGATGTCATGACGGCGGGAAGTCTGTCTATAATCATAGCCGCGGTTATAGCATTATATGTGCAAAATTTAGCCTATGTCATGTATATCGATGAGCAATGGTTGTGTGGTTCGCATAAATGTCATTTTATCACCAACTGATATGTTGCACAGACATGCGCCCAATCGCTTAAAGACCGATTACATGATTGAAAAACTGTTATTTACAGGAACAGCATTAATTAATACGTCATAGCCAAAACAGCGCCATCTTTCTGTTGTGTAATGTGAAGAAATATTTAAAGTTTAAAAACGCTATAGACTAATCCGACGAATGAAAACTGCGGTGTATCTCCAAGGTATTTACATGACGTCACAATAGAAATACACCGCAGTAACAATGGAATAACCACAAGAGTATCAGAATATAATGAACAATAATAACATCATCAAAAACAAATTATCACTCGCATGTGGCAAAGATCGCGTGCGTAGAATTATTTAGCATTTCAGGGCCCTTTAAATGGATCATCGTTTATATAGAGAGCCAGCCGTTGGTATGGCGACGATTGATCAACAGGTCTTATCTCGTGATTGGTTGCTGTGGAAACGCATTCAATGGCGCGGTTGCTATGCAATGGGGGGAAAACCGAGACGGCATAACGTCTTTTGCGCCCGCATTGGCATGTAATTTTATTTGCAATAAACAGGTCCTTGCTATAAAGATACACATGTACCCACATATATTTTAGTACTACAATTTTGGCAGCTTCATACAGTCACCGACTTGTGGAAGCTGATTAGAGGAAATTAAACATGCGACGGTGACCGTGATCTTGTGTGTATTATAGGTATGACGCTGGATCATTATCCCCACTTCAAAATTCTGATGACTTGAGGAATCTTCGGCTATTTAACATAATTTATTTAACATAAATTATGACATTAAGTAAATGAGCTGGTGTATGTCTTGTCTGATACCACCATAACACTTTGAAGCCCATATTGTCTGTGCGTCATGCAAGAGTAGGAACGTTGTAGATCTATTGTCACATCATTTAAATATGAAAACCTGCCCCTGTCATGGCCCCCGATGCGAAGGCTTTATACAGGATATGCAATATCCTAAAATTTTAACCAGTTGACGCCTGGATTATTTTTTGGCATACCATTTTTTTTTTAAATAACAAATGTGATTGGCCAAACGTTTAGACCAGGGGCCAATTTCATGGCGCTGTTTAGTGCAAAAATTTGCTTAGCGCAGAATTTATTTGCTTTATTTTGTAAAAATGGGTTTGCCAGCCAAAATCATGTAATGTGTATTTTACCAGGGATGTCATTGGATGTTTGAAAAAAAACCTGAAATTGTGAGCGCGCAGCATGAAGCCATTCCGGTGTGGGATTTACACGGGTCATGTTTTTTGGCAAAAAAAAACCCCATTTCAGGAAAAAACCTGAAAAATCACATTCCTGATTTACTGATTTTCTACTATATTGTTTCTAAAAACACAATTTGACAAAATTGTTACGGTAATTTATTTTGCAAGCAAATAATTTATGTGCTAAGCAAATTTTTGTGCTAATAGCAGCGCCATGAAATTGGCCCCATGTCGAGCACCACAAATACTGACTCTTAAGAGTCATCTCTACAAGTGTTTACACGTCGACCATAGAAGGCAGCGGCAAAGCTGACATTAAAGTTGCATTGCCCGTGTTTCGGTGAAAGGATTAAAAAATTAATTTACACATAAGTCAAGCGAACGAATTTAGAAAGCTTACGTGTCTCTGTAACGAAAAATATCAAAAACTTAAATTTCCGACGTCGGGAATTGGAGATACAAGCCTTTTTCTTGAAACGTGCTTCACATGTTGTACATGTGCGCGTACGCTCATATGTACATAGTATGTGTACAATGTACACATGTACGCGCACATGTACATTACGTCATAACCCTGTCGATTAATTGACCATGCCAGCCATTTAATAATTTCTTGTTTTTAATCGACTGGCATTAATCCTTGACGAATGTTTACGTTCTTGGTACCAAATGAAAGCTGATAACTTTTTCTATTCTAGAAAAATACCTATTTAACTTTAAAAAACAAATTTGACGCCCAAATCGGCCCAAACACGAGCAGTGGAACTTTAACTCGCCAAATTTTGATCAAACGTGTTTATGGAGAAAATGTTCGTTTGTATATTACACCAACGTAAAACATCAGACACCCATGCAGCAGTACAAACGTGAATTGATGATTAAAGTGAACGTCGCCTTCTCCTCGCAATTATAAACCTTTCAAATCATACAAAAAGATTGATATACGATAAGGCCTTTTTGTAATAACATCTGTCAACTTACAGAGATGTCTCGATGTTTACGCAAGAGTGCTTATGTCTTCACTTTCCTCTTAAAGCCCCAGTACATCATTTGGAGTTACCAAAATTGTTACTTAATCACGAGTTGACAAGAAAAACCGGACTGAAAGTGTTGAGCAATGGTAACAAACACTACATGAGTTTTTTTTATTCTGTGTAAAAAATTGTAACTTTGTGGGAGAAATTGTCAACAGAAGGTGTTTTTTAATGTTTTTTTAAACAAAAATCGTTTGCAAAACAATTTATTCAACACAAAAACCACGCATGGGTTTTTCAGGTTTTCGGAAGTATTACTGCATCTATGTGGCTGAAATTTCTACAAGGCAGTTTATCAACATTATTCTTTGGTTATGTGATGCCTTTGTCCATGTTTTTCCAATCATGTGATCCGTCTTTAACTGCATGGGCAACGACTTTTTCTGTATAATCTTGTTTAGAGTCAGACAATAAACATCAAAAACAAACTTCCAAGCTTTTTGTCCATTTTTCTGTTCCTAGAAACTCATCAATTTTTGCGCCAGATAATCAAATTGCATGCTATCTCGACACAAAAGGAGCGCGCGCAATATAATCTAGCGCACAATATAATCTAGCGCCAATACCTTGGTATTGTTGATTCTGCCTTGGATACCCGACAGTTGTTTAATATCCTGCCAATTTTAATGAAAATACATTTACTACTCCCTCTGTATTAAAGGGCCGTGGGTTCGATTCACAACTGATGATAGCTAAAACAAAAAAGTCCTAGACATGAAAGTTATCTTCCAACGTGGGCTGCTTTCGAGCGCTCGTCCCTGGTGCTCCTAGGCGTTGGGAACGTTGCGTCACACACATGCGTACACACAATCGCGCTCAAAAGCGTTATCGGCATCCCTGGTGCACCACAGTCATTAAAAATTACATCCCCGCTAATAAAAGCTTAGTTTTCCACAAAATTAATCACAGGTATCTGATGAAAATAAATCATGAAAATGTTTACAACATTTGTATTCGATGTGGAAGCTTGAACATTCAAAATATCAACCCAAATTTCCAGAATCATTTTACGACGCGCCAGTCATTTTTGCCGATTCATGCATGAGTACGCGCATCTGCGCATGTCTCCAATTGTCCCGACGACTCGGAGGTCGGGAGCAGTTGGTGCCACCATCTGGTGCACCAACACGCTTTCGGGCGAGCACCATAGAGCACCAGGGATCCCTGGTGCCGCGCTCGAAAGCAGCCGTGTTTGTGTCCGTGGGCAAGACACCGTCAACCCAAGCGATATTTAGGGAGCTATATAGCCTATAGACTGTATCAAATAGCTGCCATCTTGTCGGGCAGTTTCTTTGTTTCTTGAGGACATGCATGGCTGCACGTGTTGTGCTTATATTGTCGACCAATTTAAATGACAAACGTTGCCCTACAAGATGGCAGCTATTCGATACGTTCTATTATAGAGGGAAGGCCAGGCAGCAGTTGAAGTGAAATGGTATCCTGATGGCAGCGGTAATAATGGCAACAGCGCCAGTTTTTTTTATGCGCTATACAAGAATCCACAATTATTAAAGAAAAAACACGAAACCGAGATATTATCGCTAATTGTGACTAAGGTAGAGCACATATTAATCAAAGGGAGATATCCTCTGTTAGGGTGGAATCTCCTCTTTAAAATGACACCCTGATCAAGTAATTATGTTGCAGGGCCTGCTGAATTGCAATATTGTTCTCGGATGACCGACCAGTTCCCCTTCGCCCAGACCTTGGACTCAACAAAAAAATCGCTGCATTCTCATGTAGGACTGAATGTGTTCTGTTTAAGAAAATGCAGGTTTCCCCCACCGACACTTTTATCGGCATGTTAATTTCTGAGGCATCGTATAGGTTACTTATGGATACTTGGTCGTCCAAACAGGCTATGCCATGCATTAAAGGAAGTGGCGTAAATCCCAAACTAGACCCTTGCATATCATTGATCACCGCTCAGTCAACCGAAAACATAATGATATAATCAGGGTGTCATTTTAAAGATGAGATTCCACCCTAACAGATGATATCTCCCTTTGATTCATATGTGCCTTACTTTAGTCACAACTAGCAATGATATCTCGGTTTCGTTTTTTGTATCCACCCCGTATATGCTTAAAGCCCCGTACATCATTTGCAATGACCTAAATGTTACTTCGAGTTGACAAGACAAAAAGTAGTGTTATAGCAATGGTCACAAACACCACATGATTTTTTTTCTGTCCAAGATGGTCCTTTGTATTACATGTAGAAATTAACAATTAAAGTTGTTTTTTAAAGATGTGTGTGCACAGTGCACACACATTATTACCATTTAATTAAGACATCAATAATGTGTGGATTTTAAAGGTTTGCTGAAGCATTGATGCGTCTATGCAGCTGAAATTTCTACAGACTAGTTTATCTTATGCCCATATCCAAGGAATACTGTTGATAAACTGCATTGTAGACATTTCAGCTACACAGAGCAAGTTCGGGCGGGCGACTATAGTTAACTAGACTAACCATAGTCGATCTAGATGTCACCCGAACGCTGCGTGGTTTGACTACCTAGTCTGACGAAAGGAAACAAGCCCCGGGGGTAGGTTAGTTTAGTTACTATAGTCGCCCGCCCGAACTTGCTCATAGATGCATTAAGGTTGCACACCAGTAAATAGGGCTCCCATAGGAACCAATGCTAAATGCCCAATTTTCAAAAATCATTTAAAAATACTCACAACTCTCTCAGCTTCTCAGGACAACAACCAGAATACTCACTGATTTCTCATCTTTTTAATTCTGTTCAATTGTATGGGGGTAATCCCAGGGTTCGATTTAGACGGGTGCACGCATGCACTGGTGCATGTACTTTTTTACCTGTGCATGTAAGGATTTGTATTTACGTGCACACCGTGCACGTACTTTTTTTAGGCCCAATTACGTACCTGGTATATTTCCCCACGTTGAACCAGCCATAGACCAACTTGTCACAACGCACGCACCGTACCCGTACCATACACGCAACGCACGATCAGACGATCGATCGATCAACCAGCGCTATCACGGTACATATTGCCAAGACTGTACCGCTGTGTGCGTAGACGTGAGTGTGGCCGTTTTCTAAACACTTCCTTCGTCTATATGTTCAGGGTACATGCAATTCACCATCCAAGCAATACAGCGCGTGAGCACGTAGCATAAAAACGACTGGAAAAACACTAGGGGGTATCGCAATTGAGCAATTGGGTATACCCCTCTTGGCCACCGCTGTATGTTGTGCATGTACACATACAAACACGTGCATGACTAGTGTGTGTAGCGATCGCAGATGATAATTTCCAATGCACTGTATTCAGATCATTCAGACACTTTCGTGCGATATTGTGAATCATCCGATAGCATACCTAGCTGCCAACTAGTCCGATTTTATCGTATTTGTTCTGATTGTTAAGTGTTAAAAGTGTTGAAAATCGGAACAATCGAAACGGTCGACTTGACCTGACTCCCCCGCGCCGCATGTATTGTGTACATGAAAACGGGTGCAGTACATGGATATCTGTGGTGCAGTACTAGGTCAACTCGACCGTTGCAAGTTTCACTACAGTCCGATTTTTTGTTTTTTTTACTCGGCAATGTTGGCAGGTATGCGATAGTGACTTCTAAAACCAGGTAAATGTAAGGGTATCAAACTTTTGAAGTTTTATTATATATCCTTGATGAAATAAACAATAGTGACTGTACAAGTACAACAAATGCATTTTATTGAACAAAACAAAACAACACCATTATTAAACAGCGAATACATAAATAATACTCTTTTTTTTATGAGATGTGTGCACAATTTTTTCGTGCATGTAAAAGTTGCTCTGTGCATGTAACTTTTTTAGTCTACATGCACCAGTGCATGTAATTTTTTTTTTCTAAGTCGAACCCTGGGTAATCCGTCACTTTTATTCCCTAATTTCCACTTGAAACAAAACTACCCATACAACAGTGAAACTTGCTAATCAGACCTGCATCCATTTTGGGACAAGGCACATACTGGGCAAAATAGGGCCACTTTTAGGAGCTACAGTGTCTAAAATGTTTATAGTTGGAAGAACAAATACCCCACATCGCGACGATAGTCATATTCCACACAAGACCACACTCGTTCAGCTCGCAAATCTCCCTAATAAAGAAGAATTTGAGGGGGCATACAAAATATTCATGAGCTCGGCGCACAGATCACTGCCTATTTACTTGGGTGCACCCTTAAAGGTAAGGCGCCAGTTTGGTAATTACCCTCCCCTTAATGACTGAATTATTACATATAAAAGCTGACTTGTTATCAATATGGTAATGGTAGTTTTCGTCCTGTGAATTTATTTCGTCTAAAGTGGCCCCCACTGATGAGAATAAATGTCAAACTATTTGAATTTGCAGAGATCGCCTAATGTAGGCCATTTGTGGAGCCATTCATTCATGCACAAAAACCATGATTGGATTTCTGAAGTATTACTGCATCTACAATCCTGGACAAAATAGTTGGGACAGTTGAAGTGTGTATCCCCGCTCCCTCGTTCAATGTTGACGCCGACTGGTGCAGATTTCGGTGGCCGCTATTCCCCAGCGACCCAACATTGCGCGGGGGCGCGGGGGTTGCACGGGGCTTAGCCAGAGTGTCCCAAGCTATTTTGTCCAAGCCTATGTGGCTGAAATTTCTACAAGACAGTTTTCTCGACATAGGCTTTTAATCATTAGTGGAAATACTTTACATTTAATACTTCATGCAGAAAATCGTACAGATCTATGCATGCCTGGTTTTTGTGTCGATCGAATGAATGGCAAACGATTTTTTTCTTCAAAAAAGCACCTTCAGTTGGCAATTTCTCCCACAAAGGTAGCAATGCTATCAACACTTTTAGTCAGGTTTTTTACTTAACTCGTTCAGTAAAATTTGTGGTAACTGCAAATGATGTACTGCATGGGGCTTTTGAGTCACTTAACCCTAACTCCTTAGTGTGTGTGTAAAATCATATTGATTTTGGAGGATTGATGAGTGTTAGGGTTAACAGAGACCATTTAATGCAGTCCGCCCCAGAAGTCCAACTACACTCCGGCCCAACTCACAATTTCAATTAACGAACGTCCCTTTGAGAGCCGAGAGCGCTAAGAACCTTTTAACGAATTATCTGGTTGACTTCCCGATCCGTTTTGGCATGTTTTGGTTCATATGGTAACGACAATGCATAGTTCCGACCTGTCAATCAAGCCGAACCCGCCGACCAATCACAACAGAGCTAGCAGACAGCGCACATATAGGTTAAACAATCACGCGATTTTCTGCCCATACAGTTTGTACATGTTGTATGCAGTGATCCGGGTGAATTTTTGTTTCAATGTCGGGCGATTCGCTGTTCAAAGGTGGGATAGGAAAGCGCATTTTTATGAATATATGGCATCCCTGCATTACTATATAGGCCTATATATAGCCCTTTGTTCAGTGTGTGCTACAGTAACTGTCGATCCTAAAACATAGATACCTTTGAGTTTTCTCCAATGACTCAGTGCTTTCCATGCTAAGTCCCATTGCTTTGTACGTGGTGTGTCGCCATTTTTTTTTGCGATGGCTTGTGAGCACATAGCAACAGTATCTAAGGGGCGGGGTTCATGGGCAATCTCGGAACTAACTATGCATTGAATAGAGAATATATACGGTTCAAAAACAGCAACGCAAATCACACTCTGACCGAAAGGCCAAAAGGCCGACAGCAGCAGAATCCGTAAGAGCCGCTGAGGCAGGGTGCGCCACCCTTCCTGAATTGCTCTCTAAGAACCTGTCTTGGGCTGTTTATAACTATAGGAGAGACGGTTGTTTAGGTGGACAGCTCATTCCACGCAGGTTTAATGGGGTTGAAAACCAAACTTGCGGCTCGGTTCGGTTCAGTACGGTTTAGACCATGAGTGTTTTAAAAAGACCCTGCAAGTTTGACTACAAAATGGAAAAGTCGCATCCGGATGCAAGTGCATTTTTAATAGACCTATGACATAATGACGCCACGCAATGTTTACCGCGGTGCATTATGGGTGAAAAGTAGGGACGAAATCTCTGCATCGCTAGTTTGCACAATTATTGCAGGGCCATTTTCGCCGCCCTTTGAAGCCTTAAAAGTTAAAACCATATTTCCGGCGTCCGTCGTGCGCTTAAAACTCACGCAGGCACAACTAAGTTGACACGAACCATTTTAGAAATTTACGATCTTTGTTTTGGACGTTTTTTGCCAGCGAAGCGGTTAGTATAATACGTGCATAATACGCTAGGCGCTATGCATGCAACGCACGCAAAGTTCGAAAACAAGCGATTTCGGCCCCACTTTTCACCCATAATGCACCGCGGTAAACAACGCGTGACGTCATTACGTTTCAGGTCTATTAATGAAAATGTTAAGAGAATATAAATGCCAATTTGTGATACCAAAACAAAATTTGCCCTATAATTAATACTAATTTGCTGTACGGACCGCGAAATTTCGACCGCGAAACTTCAAATCTTTATCAGGCAACTGCAAGTCTTCATCATTTGCGCATGTAATTTTTTAGCAAGTTCCTTCGAACTTGACAACAATCGGTTAAGTGACGTTAAGATTTTGTTCTGATATTTTTTCTAATATTTTTCTCTCTTCCCAAGTTTAATATTTTTTCTGCTAACTTTTAAAAACTATTTTTATTGTTTTCGTTATGTGGGGATAGTAATTTTAAAAAACAAACATCCAAGACCAAGATTGCGTACTTTGATGCATGCATAAAATGTTGTCAATGAATTCAAGAAAATAAATCTCCACTCAGTATTAACTATTTGTATGGCATTTTAGCCATATATCATGCGTCCTTCGCTTCTTGAGTGTTGGGAATAAAAACCATTACTATATACTATACGTTAATTCCGTCTCCACAGAACAATAAACATTTTAATCCACTTATATGGTAAAAATAGTCTTGGGAATGGACGTAAAGTTGAATATTCACTAATGCATTTTCTATTACGTTGTGCATTAATAAGGATAACTGCACGAAAGAGGTAAAGAAATGTAAACACACACTGTAATTTAACAACCGACTGCGAACTTAGGGCTAGGCTTGCTTCCAAATTCTTTTAAAAATTGATACAGATGCAACTTGAGAATCGCAATTCAATTCGAAATCAATTCCATTAAATTGATTATTATTGATTGATTATTACATTTCTATAAGTGCACATTCCATATGAGCATGTTCAGATGCGCTGTACATTATTATGAGTTTACAGAAGCTTACAAGTATCTTCCACCTAAACATCGAGATACATAGGTTAATTTTAAATAGTGGGACTTAATTTTGAAGAGAAAAACATCTCGCTATAACCTGATACAGAAAACAGCATTCAGATTTTCCCGGTAATTTGCCAAGAAACGATTCCTCCAAAAGACGGAATCGCGATTTTTCTGATACACCCTGTAGGTAGTATGCATTTCACGAAGTGGTGCAAGCATGTCATTAGCCTTGTCCAAGGCCGTCTCCAGGTTTTTCGCTGTACGAGAGAATATTGGGTCTAGCGCGCGCAAGCAAACTATACTGCACACGGCATCAAAACGAGCCACTGTGCGATAACGACTTCCATAGTAAACCCGTACGGCAACACACTGGCTGCGTAGTGCGTACATAACTGCGTACGGCCTGGCCTAGCTCGAAAGACAGCCTTGTCGAGTCTGTCACTTCCGGGTTTAATGTGTTTCTTTATATTTTCGGCCAGTTTTGGCCGAAAATGGGCGGGCTTTGGATATGCGAATATGCAGGGTATGAATATTTAAAATTTGTCTTGAGCCAATCAGGAGCTTCATGAGTAGCACGTAATGACGCGAGCATGCATTATGCATGTACGGCGTCCTCCATGTTATGAGAACCGTGGCATGATCGATGGACGAAAACAACAAATATTCTCGGGTTCGTAGCATTTATTGTGCTTGTCTGTTTACGTATTTGATTACACTTCTGGGGGACAACGGTCGTAATAATGACAGCTTTCCTAAATGATTTGTGTGAGCTCTTAATACTGCCTCGGATGAACAAACTGGGGATCGCGATCGCACATCATAGCGTTTTTCAAACATAGCCTGGCGTGCGTCGACCAATGAAATGTCAGCTCACGCTGGGGTGGTTTCCCTATTACTATAATGAGTTTCGTTGGCTGAATGCAGAACCATCAAGGCGTTGGGTTTAGGACCGTACCGATACATGTACGTGCATGCGTGCATAGTCGTAGCGCGGCGCGTTGTGAGCCAATACGTGCAACATATTCCGTAGCTTGTAAGCGCTTTGTTCAGTTTTATCTTCAGCGGGCCGTCTATAACTTAAAGACAAGCCCAACGCCTTGATCAAGGCTAGCATGTCATTTAAACGGTGCGATGGACGACATATGGCATCCCATCCAGGAGGATCAGTACATAGCGTTGGTCCTAGTCACTCCATGCCACGGAAACCGGGGACGAGTACCGGCCGTATGAGCTAATATTGGCTCGTAAACGACTTACCTACCTACCTACGCCCTGTTTAAATGTTGGTGAACACATATTTTTTAAGAGGGCGCCCTTTTGTGATCAAAACTAGACCCCTTGTGGCTTGTCCGTATAATAATAATAATAATGATTAGATTTGTATAGCGCACATATCCACCCTGCAGGGTGCTCAAGGCGCTGTTACCATTATTACCGCTGCCATCAGGGAATCACCAGAACCATTTCGCTTCAACTACGGTAGGTGGCTGCTGGCCAGGCGCTCAACCCTATCAGCAGTTAGATTGTGGCATTCCCCTGAACAGCTTCCCATATATCGCTTGGGTTGACGAGGCAACTGGGATTAAGTGCCTTCCCCAGGGAGTCCTGCTTCATACCCACTAGACCACACGCGCTCCCTCTAACCAGCCTAAATAATACAGCGGGCGGCTTTACACCAATTCTTGAAAGAATCTTTAACCTATGTATTTTTCTTTCCCCCCTCTCTTTCACACCCCATACAGCTCGGCGCCAATCTATTGCTTTACACGTGCTCAATGATCGTGGGCTGCATTTTGTTCCTAATGGCGGATTGGAAACAGCGCAGAGCTTTCGTCGAGACGAAGGCAGCCCTGGAAATTAAGCTGACACTGCAGGAACAAAGCACGCAACAGGTAGGTCACAATTATAGAGTTAAAGCCCGTAAATAATATTTGCAATGTATTCGGCAACTAAGGCCCTTTATGCCATCAACTATAATTTATTATCAACTTGAGATGACGAGGAAGGAGCTACAGTTTCATTAATGGGAGGCAAACCCAATCCACATACACGCCCCGGATTTGAACCCGGAACGCCAGAGGTGAAAGGCGAGGAAAGAACCACACGCCAACCCGCATGCTCGATATGCTTCTAGCCACGAGCCCAGTGTACAAGTTACAAAATTGAAGCTATGGTTTGAGCTTCGATAACTCTTGGAGGAAGAAACAATTTTTTTTAACGGGAAAAACTGAATGGGCGGGAGCCATTATAATAATAATAATAATAATGATTAGATTTGTAAGAACTCTGGATGCAGCAATAGGACGACATTTCGGGAAGACTCCCCCCGGGGACCACCGAAATTTCGGCAAGAATCACTCAAAATTACACCTTATTTTTCTACCCAAAGCTTCCAAAGATGGTTACAGACCTAAGAGAGACGGTTCTATAAGACCTAATAAAAATGGTTCTCGATTTTAAAAAAAAAATGGTTTTTGACCTTAAAAAATGATACAATATTAGGGCGACACCAAAATATCGCCCTATTGAGCGTGTCGCCCTAATATACCTTTTTTACACACAAATTGTCGCCCTATCCTAGCATCCATATTTTTTTGTATAGCGCACATATCCACTCTGCAGGGTGCTCAAGGCGCTGTTACCATTATTACCGCTGCCATCAGGGAATCACCAGAACCATTTCGCTTCAACTAGGAGCAAGTTCGGGCGGGCGACTATAGTTAACTAGACCATTGTCGTTACGGAGCATACAACTCTATGATACGGAGCAAGCGCAGCATGCGTGGTTTGACTAGCTACCCCCGGGGCTTGGTTCCTCTAGTCAGACTAGCTAGTCAAACCACGCAGCGTTCGGATGGCATCTACATCCTATATGGTGTATTCTATAACAGTACAGTCGCCCGCCCGAACTTGCTCCTAGATGTTACCCGAACGCTGTGTGGTTTGACTAGCTATAGTCTGACTAGAGGAACCAAGCTCCGGGGGTAGGTTAGTCAAGTTAACTATATAGTCGCCCACCCGAACTTGCTCTAGGTGGCTGCTGGTCAGGCGCACAACCCTATCAGCAGTTACCCACTAGACCACACGCGCTCCCTATGCAAATTACAATGTGGGGTCTTTGGTTGGGGGTGGCACACCTTTTGCATAAATTAATGTTGGCTCCGCCCTGTACAAACCGTAAGTCCCATGTTGTAACTTGTAGGCTACAATGGACTGTGATTGGATACAAAATGTGACATCAAAGAAAGCAGCCGTTTCGGCAACTAAAAGGGCCGCATTATTCAATAAAACATCCGGTAATTCACCCACAGGATATTCATTCTAAAACACTTCCGATGATATGTTTGGTCGAACCGAATATTCGATTAGGTAAAATGCTATTCGAATATTCGATGGAAGATCGAATATTTGATTCGTTTGGCACGTGAGCCATATAATAGGAACCAGCCTAAATTGGACGGCGGTTTCGTACAGTTTCTTGAAAGCGGGCACACATGTTTTACAGTTTTCTCGGAACGTATATGAGGTACTGAGCATGCAGTACATGAGCTTTTATAGAAAGCACTATATTTAGTCAAAAAAATAGTGGCTAGTTGAACTTGCTTTTAAAGGCACAGGCTCGTCAGCAATGCGCGCCCGCCAAATGTGTGCCACGCAATACGCAGCTCCATAGCAAAGGCATGGAGCTGCGTGTTTCGAGCACGAATTTGGCGGGCGCGCATTGCTGACGAGCCTGTGCCTTTAATATAAGGCTTTTCGCCCAAGTAATGCAGCAATGTATAATTAAAGTAAACAGTGTTCATGTGTGTATGGAACACGAAATATTGGCACCGGGCCAAAAGCAATCAGTGATCGGCAAAGGCACAGATGCTTGATTGCAATGCAACTTAATTTGCGATCGTTGATTGAACTGTCAAGATGTTAATCGTGAGCGGCCCTGTCCGGGGAAGACTGTTTACCAAGGGTGCTGTGTGGGGGATGTTTTAATTACAAGCTAGATTACAAGTTTGCCAAGTTTAATAAACGCAAGTTTTATCAGCCTATTCCTGCTACATGTGTATGTATTACTTAGGCAAATGTACGTATATCATTTGAAGAAATTTAAGATACATATACTCTCCAACAAAAGAAACTGTGCATGGTAAAAATTGCTGTATTTTTTCAAGTAGGTGGAAAATAAACACCAAATTCACAGACAATATTCTCTGACATTGATAGAAAAAGGTTATGCACTAAAAACCTGCTCATGGCATAGTGCAGGACTTAGGCATGCCTGGGTGTTGATTTCACAATAGGGGTCCTACAGGTTGTTATGTAACATAATTCCATAAAGTTCGGGTCTCGTTAGCAAGCTGTATAAAAGGACTACCCAAAAGTCAGAAGAGCATTTTGCAAGATTGTGTCCAGTACTCAAATTGTCATGCCGCGTCTGTCCTTAGCTGACCGTCATCAGGCCATTGGAATGTTGCGGGCCGGAATGAGTCAAGGCGAGGTTGCAGCACACTTTCAATGTCACCGAAACACCATTTCAGCACTTGTGAGAAGGCAGAGAGAGCAAAATGATGTACTGCCATGGCCAGCAAACTCACCAGATCTCAATCCGATTGAGATGGAGATGGATGAGATGGAGCACCGATTACGTCATCTTCCTCAGCAGCCAACAAACCTGCAACAGCTTGGTAGAGATCTCGTCCAGGTGTGGAATGACATCCCACAAGATTTTCATGCGCGTGTTTATTGGCTCCATGAGGCGAAGATGCACTCGATACTGACTTTGTGACTTCAATAGTCAGTTTTCAGCAACCTCTGAGAACACGAAGAACACATTTTGTACATTTCAAGTTCGGTTAACCATTTGAAAGATTTCATGGACTTTCATTAACAGTTTATTCCAGTGAGTTACCTGCCATGGCTGAAAAAATACAGCAATTTTTATCGTGCACAGTTTCTTTTGTTGGAGAGTATAGATGCATCAATATTTGAAAAAACCTTCAAAATCCATTCGTGCATGGTTTTTAAAAATTCCTATACGTGTTGACACGAAAATCCCGCATTGATGCATCTATGCAAGCTACATGTAGTTCACCAATATTCTTCTTTAGATATGTTATGCCCTTATTCCAGCAATCCGTTAAATCATGTTCCAGCTTGCAAAACGATAACATAGCCCTTAAAGTTGGTTATATTGCAATCCACCTTAGATTTTGAACTCCCTGTGGTACACTGAGGAATTATTTAATATTATTGACAAGCGCGAATGGAGACTTAATTCAAACCAACGAGGGAAAAAATAAGCATTGTACTGAAAGCGCAGTTACATTAACACGCGAGTAATGAATTTATTTCGCGCTATTTTCGGTGCACATGTGCTCAAATTTTGCGGAACAAAAAAATCCATTTCATCGATGGTGCGCAAGAAAATTGTATTACATTGGTGCCTCTGCGTGTGAATTGAGTTATGTGTCTATTTCGAGATGCCTGCATCTATATTTCTACTGAAATTGAATACATTTTTCACGTTTAATTTCGTAATTCTCTTCGGCTTTTACTTTGTAGATTTCTAGTCAGTTTTAGTGGCGGTCTAAAAATGTCGCTGCATGTTATCACTGAGGGAGTGCACCCCACAAAAAAGCAAGGATTGGTGCGCCGAGCTCATGAACATTTTGTATGCCCTTAATTTTTGTTTTCTATATTGAAGAGAGCTGATAGCAGAACGGGTGTGATCTAGGCCTATAGTGTATTTTTCTTTCAATAAGTACTTTTGACAATCTAGCTCGTAAATATGGCCCTATTTTGTCCAGTAGCGTATGGGACTTTTTTCCAAAATGGACGCTGGTCTTTTCGACAATATTCACTCTTGCAGGGATGTTCTTTTTTTTCAAGTGGAAATTAGTGAATAAAAGTGACGGACTCCCCCAATAAAATTCAATAGAACTGAAAAGAGTAGGCTTTAGGAGTGTTTTGCCGCGAGAGTTAAAGTATTTTAAAAATGAATTTTCGAATATTAGGCATATGTGTACAATAATTATAGCGTATACTAAAGTGTATACAACTACTTCGTGTCATTGCGCATCAAATCGTGCTTTGTGTGGCGGCCAGTGCACCTTTTATGCAGAGCCGAGAGCGAAATCCCAGGACAAACGGCTTATATTTTGATATAAATTCCGCCAGGGACACTTGAAAAGCATCTTCGAAAGGTGGTCATCCTTTTGGATGTTTAGGAACACGTGTACTTTCGTGGAGAATAATTTCGGGCCGTCTCCGAACCGACTTAAACAAACAATTACATGTAAATATCTGCAATGTGGCAAACAGGCGTCCAATCAGATTCGTTCGTACATGTCCATTGTGCGTTGTTACCATGGCTTCTGAATCTATACGGCGTTGTGATTGGTTACCGCCGGTGTTGTATTTATTTTAAATTTTTTCAAATGTCTTTTCAACAAAAGCAGAAACGTCTCCTTTGAATACGTATACTCAATTCCAACGTTTGTAAATTTATTATTTTATTAAATGAACTGCGTTATAATCTAAAATCACTCTTAAGTTGTATTTCCAGGATCTACACGCTCCAAGCTTCAAAATGAGACCGGTTTCATCCTTGTTCTCGAAATTTTGATTAAATGTAAAATGTGCCTGATTTGGCATGGCTCCAAGAACCTCGGTCCGATCTAGCGAAACTTAAGACCAGCCATTCCGTGATCTGGGTTGCTGATACTATAAGACAATCGACGGTTTCGTTCCCGATATTCTGATTAAACCCTATCCAGCTCTCAGTCTACCACGGTAGTCAGGAGCCTATATATCGGTTCACATAAGGGCGCCCTTGTAAAAATGCGTGTTCACACGCAGTTTTATATTTTTTTTATTAATTGTCATTTTCTGATAAAAATATATCATCTCTGGTGGAATCATTGCATTGGACAGTTGGAACCACTTCTATCTTCCATTTCAGTAAGGTTTTTCTATCCAAATGCGTGGTTGATTAAAGTTTGGGATATTGCAAATTCTGTAGGCCTAGGCCTATACGGAATTTAATGAAAAATCCCGCTCATCATAATGCCATCATAAACTCATCAATTGCATCAAGCTGTGTACCACCCAAGACACTCGGCATTTATTACAGCAAACAATCTATGGCTCGTATAGAGTAATGGAAATTTGCTGTCATTAACAAAGAGATCGACAATACACCGTTCCGCGAATTGCATAAAAACGGCCGCAAGGGGACGCCGTGGCTATTGTTAACGAGATGGTATATTTTGTTCTCGTTCACGATTGGTTTTTTATTTTGAATACTCGTGTTGACTTTATTGTGGCCCCGAAGGATTATTTCAAGGGAAATGTATATGTTTGGTAGTTTCATTCGACTTTAAATCAAACCTAGTTCAAATTAAATTCAGGGTTTTAAGGGAAAATCCGAATTTACCTCTTTTTAATGATTGGGGGTAGATATAGATGTAATACACAAGCAGCCGATATTACTCATAAAAGAAGCAGTCTAAGTTGAAAAGGACAAGGTATGAACTTGAAACATGGTACAGTCCTAGGTCTTAGGTAAAGGATCCCGATGTTTGCGTGACTTCACGATGACGTCATCGGTGACCTAATTTGAAAAATGTCTTCAAAAGTACAAAAAGCACCTAAACTCGAAAACAGAACTTGAAATTTGGTGCAGTCTTAGAACTTAGACCAGGGATCTCGCCGTTTGTGTGACGTCATGACGACGTCATGAGATACCTAATTGTAATATTTTGAAAATCACAAAAAACGGCATTTGTAACAAAATGCAGTCTCACCGGAGAACGAAACGAGGTATGAACTTGGAGACAGGGATCCCGACGTTTGTGTGATATCATCATGACGTCATTGGCTAATTATATTTTGACAATACTTAAAACGTGGATTTCTGGACAAAAACCACTCCAATTTGAAAACAGAACAATGCATGAGCTTCAAACATTGTATGCTACTCGTATATGGGTCATTCCACGAGGTTGGGTACAAAACGTGTGACATACCAGATCTTAAATACGAGTAACATTCCAGCCCAGCTACTTTAGTAAGTATAATCATTTCATAAAGAAACACATGTTACACTACACTAGTATAGAAGTATTTGTATCACATTGTAACAAAACTACAGACCTCCAAAATGTACTCGTAGTGTTAAACATATGTGGTGTCCATGTTGCTGTGAGAGATTGGTCAGTGAAAACAACATGATTATATTGGGACACCTAGCCATATTCAGTACAACAAATAAACTCCTCAAACAAAGTTCGGAAAGTCAAGTTTGACTGACGATTTCTCTCTTGTTGCAAAATCATTTTCCTTGAATTTTATATCATCGGAAAGCCCTGTTTACGATGATGTGTCATTTGTTATGATTAAGCAATTGGGGGATGTGCAGCACAGCTGAATACGGGGGCGGGTGTAAAGTGAAATGTCACAAAATGCATTGCTATTGTCAAAAAGTGCATTGACACATTCCCATCCTCCAAGCAAAAGGGGAATGCACTGCATGACAATAGCAGTGAATTTTGTGACATTTCACTTTCCACCCACTCACCCCTGTATTCCGCTATACTGCACATCCCCCAATTGATTAATCATAATAAATGACACATCACTGTAAAGAGGAATAACGGGGCTTTCCAATGATACCAAATTCAAGGGAAATGATTCAGTAACGAGAGAAAGTGTCAGTCAAACTTGACTTTCCGAACTTTTTTGGAGGAGTTTATTTCACCAGATAAATAATTATCCAGTCTTTAAAGAAAAGAACTTGTACCAACGCAACATAGACACCGCTTTTGATTATATACCCAACTTCATGGAATGACACTGGGCATCCTGACAAGATGATGTCATGGCGACCTCATTATAATCGTGATGATACTTTCATTCAAACTCTGAACCTCTCTCTTTAACCTATAACCCGAACACCTCGCGTCTGCAACTCGTTTCAGATCTCTAGTTTACTTATTAACTTTATTTGAAAACCTTTCTCGTTTAACTTAACCATGATGATGGATATGTCGATACGATTGTGTTTAGACTTCGTGGCAATCTTAAGTTGCAGCTGGATTTTGTGTGGACAAAGTCTGAACCCCCGGACTGAGCGGAATCGTTACCGTGTGAAAGTATCGAATTCTTGCAAGGTTTTCACCTGCCATTTAAAAGTTAATTTCAAGTCATATATAACGACTTATGGACTGAAGCTATGCTCCCTGGCAACCCCGTACGGGGGCATTGTTTAATGAACCGGTTGCACGTTGTCAGAAAATCAATAATTGCATCTACAGTAAAACCTGCTATTAAAGCCACATTGATAAACATGCCACCTGCTTTTAGTGGCCACCCGTCTTTGGTCCCAAATGCCATGTGTATAATGCTTAAGCAACCTCTATAAAGAGGCCACCTGCTTATAGTGGCCACCCGTCTTTGGTCCAAAATGCCATGTGTATAATGCTTAAGCAACCTCTATAAAGAGGTCACCTGCTTATAGTGGCCACCTGCCTTTGGTCCTAAATGCCATGTGTATAATGCTTAAGCAACCTCTATAAAGAGGCCACCTGTTTATAGTGGCCAGTTTCTTACGGTTTCGAGGGTGGCCACTATACACAAGTTTCACTGTATGTGCACTGGAAATCCAGCTCAGAAATAAAGAAAAACATAAGGTTATCGTCGCGCTTGACACAAGGCGTTCATACTGCTGAAGGTAATTTGCATAAACTCGTGCCACTGAGGTCGCCGTTTACGCTGGAGAAGCGCGCCACTGCCACGGACAACAGGCATATGTTTAGACTGGTTCCCGTCCACATATTTCACACAGGAGAATATAAGGACGGGTAAAGGGCGCTTCATATTGATCTGTAATTGGTCGTCTTTGCGCGTGCGCATTGTGTGTTTTATATTTAAAAATTGGCCAAGTCCTTTGCTTTAGGCAATGTAATTTATTTACATAATTGGATATGTTCGACACGCACGGCCAAGCTACAAATGTCAATTCAAAATCTGCGCACTTACTAAAAATATAAAAATAATAATAACCACGTGACGGGCAGAATTCTGCCCGTCATGGCTGCCCTTTACCGATCCCTATATTTTCGCAATAAGCGAACCAATCTATAGGGATCGGGAACCAATATAGCATATGTTAGCTCACGCCCTATCGATGAACGCCTCACCAAGCTTAGCTATAATAGTAGTTATCCATGCATGTTCGGACTTTAAAGGGCTGAAATGCTAAATAACTTTATGCACAGTTTTTGCTGCATATGAAGGATTACTTGTGTAGAAAGACAATACTACTGTTCATTTTGATGCCCAATGAATAAAAGATGGCATGTTTTCAACTTGAAAATTTCTTTTAAATTACTAAAACTCACAGAAAGAGGGCGCTGTCTGGGGCATGTCACTTTAGGAACACACAGCAGAAAAGCAAAGAAAAAACATATTAAACTGGAATTGTGGAAAATTGCTGCAGTTTCCAGCCTTTGTTTTTTTTCATGACCTACAACAGGCAACCAAAGGTTACAAAAGTTTCAGCAAATTTGAGAAAATACTGACATTTTTGTGCACAATCCTCTAATATAGGCCTATCTGTAAGATCGACAACGTTGAAAAGATAGTCCAAAGTAACAAAGAATAGACTAAAGTGTGACGTCAGTTACCAGAATGACTGTGTCTAAAATTCGCTGGTAACCTGAAACGTCTATTGCTAAAACACAGGGAAACAGTTCATTTTTTTTCCATTGTATTTTCAAGGTGATAACAACCTTTAATTTATATTTTCGCTATTTGTACCGCTGCAGGAGGAACTACTGCTCTCCGTTTTACCCAAACACGTGGCTGACGAGATGATGAATGATATAGGCACGACGAACAAGGGCCAGTTCAACCGAATCTACATCAAGCGACACGAAAATGTCAGGTAGGTCACTTGTCCGTTGCGCAGCCAATGAGGTATTAGAGAAGCCCCGAGTCCGTTTTTTTTCAAACTTAAAGGTTTAGTGAAGTAAAAATTATCAACCAGCTGTTATACACAAATCAAAAGATCAAAGTGTTGCAGACAAAGGGGCAAACTCAAATTTGTTTTCATTTCAGACAGAAGTGACCTTTTCTCTACTTCAAAATTTTCTTGACAGACGAGGGCGCTGTTTATTGCTAGTCATGGAGGAAACCCTCAGTTAAAAAACAAAGAAAGAACATTACATTTCAAACAGTAACAGTGGCCCGCTGATCCATTTTTGACCCAAACAAACTTGTTGCAAGTAACATACTAAACAAACTCAGTAGGCCTAGACTGTTACAGATCATAACACCAAGAAGTCACTAAAAATGACAACTTTTGTACACAAGTCAACAGAGATTTCCTCTGTTGTCGTGAGATGACATCACGGATTTGCTTATGAATATGGACATTCTCATTAGCATAAAAATAGAAAACTTGCAATTACACCAAAACAGAACAATCAGATTTTCTGAAATTGACCGAAATGTGTAAAACACACCCTCTACTATTATATTTAATAAAAACCCTATTTCACACGTCCTTTAAGGCGTTCTGTAATACGCAGACAATATGTAAGTTCGCCATCATGTCACGGTTTGTGTATCACAGCAGAAAACAGGTGGAATTTTCCATTTTGAAAAAAAAAAATCGGCGACGAGAAGCTTATACTATTAACGGTAAGCGCAGACACAAGCGTCGCTTTTGCAGTTAAAACAGTAACAACGGCATTATACATGTACATGTACATAACTAAAGAACATGCCTCGAAGGAATTTCAGCCACATAGATGCAGTAATACTTTTAAAAACCTGAAAAATCTATGCATGGTTTTGTTTAAATAAATGGTGAAAAATTGTAGGCAGACAATCTTTTTAAAAGCGCCTTTAGTTGGCAGTTTCTCTCCCACAAAGGTACTATTTTACGCGCGAAAAAAATAATCATGTTGTGTTTGTTACCATTGCTATCAACACTTTTAGTCTGATTTTTCTTGTCGACTTGGGAAGTAAAATTTTAGTTAACTGCAAATGTTGTATTGGGGCTTTGAATTTGACATATTATACAAATATTGACTGCAATGAGGGGCATGGTTAAGATTATAGGCCCAATGTGATCTCGAAGCCATGACTATGCCCCGAGGCGGAAGCCGAGGGGCATGGTCATGGCTTCGAGATCACCGAGGGCCTATAATCTTAACCATGACCCGAATAAACAGCAGTCAATATTTGTTTTATATACCCAATGTGTAGATTTTTGTCATCTGGTTGGTTAAAAGTAACGAGTCATCATATACAGTCATGACAGTGGTCCTTCGCGTTTCGATTTCGGAAGCTGGTCTACGGCGGAAAAGTTGTATATTTACAGCAAACATTGCAGCATAATCACCTGGCACTTTAGTAGCACATTTCACCTGACACAGTTTTAACTGTAGGCCACTTCTCTTACTTTCTTAAGGACTTCATCATCTACGACAGACGACAAAATGACGTCGAGATTCCGCCATTACCGTCCTGATGAATGTTTACGTGAAGCGCACAGCTGCATAGTTGGTGCACAGCTATAGCTATGCTAACACATGTAATGCGCGCGTCCGGAACCCGCTAAATGACTATGCCCAGCTGCATAGTTGGTGCACAACTAGCTATATGCTAACACATGTAATGCGCGCGTCCGGAACCCGCTAAATGACTATGCCCGGGGCATGGCAAAGACTATTGACCAGTTGGCATACGCGCCGGGTCTAGCCGATTCAATGCCCCCACTTTTAACCAATCAGATGACTGGAATCTACGCATGAGGTATATAATTGCAGATATTGCACTTTTCCATCGCAGGGCAGTACACTGTTCAATCAAGACCATTACAGTGCCGAAATTGGGTTAATTTATGGCAGTTAGCGGGTTGATCAACATGTGTCCTGGTGGCAATATCCATTATACAAGTGTGGGCGGGGAAAATATATAGCCACATAAGAACGGCGCAAAAACTAATATGACAGATACGATTGTCATTTCTAGGTCATTTATTTTTATTACTCGAGTAACGGCTTCGATTAATGTAAGGCAACCGCGCGCCGAATGTGCACAGAGCACCCAGATAATAATACAAACAAATGATAAATATAGATTTGACTAAAATTGGTTTTCGTTGTTTGTGGAATTTTATTTTTAGCTTTAGAATGAAATAGTGACCTAAAGTCCACCAGCAAGAGTCCAGTAAAAAAACATTTATGAAACTTGGATGTCGAATTTTCATGAAGTTACTTGTCCACCTGCTCAGCCATTCGACACCTAGTTTCTTTGGGAAATTTCTCGGAGAGGATTGATTTCTTCAACTTAGGATACAAACAAAGCATATACAGTTGAAGTCAGAAGTTTACATACATGTACACTACTATCATCATCACCCAAAATGGTAAACAGGACTACCCGAACCATTGCAAGGTGTGCAAGCTATGTTTTAAGTACTGCAAGCACGTGAGGAATTCCACAAAATCACGACTTTAGTATAAAAGACTGTTACAAAAATGGTGACAACGCAAGTTTAGGCACACCAGTTTTAGCAAAGTTGTACATGTATGTAAACTTCTGACTACAACTGTATGTATAGTGATGTCCCCTAACTTGGCGCACTTCGACAACTCACTAGAAATCCGCTCACCTTATAGCAAAACCCCCTAGCAGAATTAGTTGAAACTTACACACCTTGTAGTATAATTCATAGGCTCCAAGAAAAGGTAATACTTTAATATTTTGACTCATCAACAAGTACAAAATAACACAAACAATCAGGACAAAACGATGAACACTTTTTTCCCGAAATCGCCCGGACTGTCCCCTAACGTGGAGCGCGTCGCTGATTGGCTGAAACGGTTTGATGCCTTACTACGATGGCACACAAAGACCACTTGCACGCACACACTGTGACACTGTACACAACGCCAGTATGCCTGGTTTTATTCACGTGAAATGCCTATTACAGGCTTCCGTGTATGGTGTCATGGCAACCTGAAGCAAACGGCGATGCCTTCACATTCCGGTGAATTTCTAGTAACTGAATGATTCTTCTCCGTATTTCAGTTTTAGAATTTATGAAGGTACTTGAGAACTTTATTTCTATTTAATGCCAAGTGCAACAGATTGTTTATTGCGCCAAGAGAGAACGGAAAGTAAAGCCCGCCACGTTAGGGGCCGCGCCACGTTGGGGGACATCAACAATATAGCTTCATTCATTGCACGTATTCCTTTTTATATTGAAAATTAAATAAGTGACCCAAAAATGTACATGTACTTTATGAGTTGACAAGAAAAACCTGATTAATGGTTTTGATAGCAACGGTAAAAAAACAACTCAGAGAGAAATTGCCAACTGAAGGTGCTTTAAAAGAACTGTCTATAGCTGCATACAATTTTATACCATTCATTCCCCACAAAAACCATACATGGGTTTTTTACAGGTTTTCTAAAGTATTACTGCATCTATGTGACTGAGATTTAAGGCAGTTTATCAACATAATTGTTATTTAGTTATATGTAATGCCATTGTTCTTGTTTATAAAAGTTCTCCAATCATGTAATCTATCTTTAATTAACAACTGGAGGTGGTTTTTTAAACAATGTGTATGCACACACTTTTTTTACCATTCACTTAACACAAAAACCATGCATGGATTTTTAAAGGTTTTCTGAAGCATTGGTACGTATCTACGTCGTTTAAAAATTTGCAGGCTAGTTCACTATGGCTCTATTTCAGAAATTCGTAAGAAAAAAATGGCCTTTAAGCAAGACAATTCAGTAACGGGTAGGCCTACAATCACACCATTTATCATACAGGAATAAAACGCCTCGGGCGATTTCGTAACAACGGTTCGTGTCAAATATTTCAAATCTTTCATTTAGAAGATGATAGTATTTTCTCGTGCGTCCGATGACGGAGTGACGTGCTCAATGCCATGCATCTCCGATAAAAATGGAGAGGTTTATTAAAATAATACTGCCAGCGGGGAGGTGCGTTGGAAAAAATTTTCCCCTGATTATTGTACGCATGCATTCAACTCAGAAAATTGTCTCCAGCGGTGGGGCTTTTTGTCTGTGGATACGTAATTAAAATGATAAGAGATTGCTCAGTATTTTTCTTCAACGCCTTTGAAAAGTATGCCTAAGTATGGTTATTTACGGGAAATTACAAATATACGGTTCGAGGTCGCACAATTTTAGTATGGTATAGTGAGAAAAATATCAGAAAAATATGACAACTATGGAAAAAGCTGAACAAGCTCCCGGGTGTTCAGATTTTTCCAGAAAATGGATTTCATTCTAACCCTATCATATAACATAGCCTACATCCCCAAAATACTATCCATGCGAAGAAAACAAGAAATTTGCAATCTCCAATTTGGATGTGGAAGCACAAATATTGGTGTAATTACTGCACTGCTTTATGCTACAGTCACACGGTCAAATACGTATATGCTGCGGATTTTTTATATTTATTATTATCCGCAGAAAATAACTTAAAAACTGCGCAGAAAAGTTAAATTCGCCATGAAATACGGATAATTGCGGATGAATTACGGATAAATACGGACATTTACGCCTAAATGAAAAACAATTGCGGCAGGTGACATCTAATTTTTACGGATAGTTTACGGCGAGTTACGTATATATTGAGATTAATTACGGACCCATTACGGATAGATACGGATTCTGCGGATTTTTTACGGACAAAAATCCGCAGCGTCCGCAAGATCCGTATATGACCGTAGCATTTTGGAACAAGATGAATTAGTTTACAGGTTTTTCGACGACATCCTAACAAATTGAGAACGCGAAATTTCAGAATGTTAATGAGAAAAATATGACAATTGATAAAGTATCAAAATCTTGAAAACCATGGGGAAAAAGGGGTGGGTCAAAAATGTGATCTGGTCACGCTCCTTTATGTTTTTAAGTCATGCAATTCAGTCTTTTAAGGGAAATTGCAGGTTCGTCCACACTAAACATGACATATTCTTCCACATCAAAACTTGACATATGTTGTGTGGGTTTAATAGCCAAGATAGAACCGCCAAGAAACTACAGGGCTCTCTTTTCGAATGCCAAACCTGTATCACGATTCTGACTAATTGACTTAACGCTTCCTGCAAGGAACGGAGCAACACACTTTCTCGTACGAAATTAAATTAGGTCGGCAAGGGCAACAGAAGAAAAAAACGTTTCGTGTTTTTCCGTGCACGGAATTTTCCACATCACATATAGGCCTTACCTATTTCAAGAAGTGACAATTTCGAAAGAGGTCAAAGCTTTTTCGAGTTTCAATTTGCCGCGAGAGAGGTGCTTTGACGTTAAGTGTCAACGCGGAATATTTAATAAAAACCCTATTTCACACGTCCTTCAAATATATTTTGTTAAAATTGGTTTAAAGGCCCAGTATATAATTTGCATATGAAACGTCTTGACGAATCCCAGGCACATCATCCCAGGAACAAACTAAAAAATAATGTTGATAAACTGTCTTGTAGAAATTTCAGCCACATGCAGTAATGCTTTTAAAAACCTATGTGTTGAATAAATGGTGTATGAAAAATCGTTTGCAAACGATTAATTCCATTAAATTTCCAACATTTCTTTCTCTTTTCATGGCAGTTGTCACGCCTCTAGTGGACATACAATATAATAAATATATTAAAAATCCTGCAGTGATTAAGACAAAATCAAACTTAGTCAGTGGAGAAGAGGTGGCAAAGCCTAAAAAGAATAAGCTTGTGGCAGGTTTGCCAATGTAAACAAAACACAACAGACAAAGAAAACAAGTAAAAAACTATAAACATGAATGCACAGGTAATTATAATAAGGTATGATTTGCTAGGATAATGCATAGTTCCGACCTGTCAATCAAGCCGAACCCGCGACCAATCACAACAGAGCTAGCAGACGGCGCCCACAGGTCAAAGTGATGCAATCATCACGCGATTTTCTGCCCATACAGTTTTTATGTTGTATGCGCTAGTGACCGGGTGAATTTTGGTTTTAATGTCGGGCGATTCGCTGTTCAAAGGTAGGAAAGCGCATTTTTATGAAATATATGTCATCCCTGCATTACTAGCCCTTCGCTGAGTGTGTGCTACGGTAACTGTCGACCCTAAAACATAAATACCTTTGAGTTTTCTCCAATGAATCTGTGCTTTCCATGCCGAGTCCCGTTGCTTTGTACGTACATGTCGCCATTTTTTGCGATGGCTTGTGAGCACATAGCAACAATATCTAAGGGGCGGGGTTAACTGGGCAATCTCGGAACTATGCATTGTGGCAAGGTCCCACAAAGGTATACCATTTTACACGGGGAGAAAAATCATGTGGTGTTTGTTACCATTTCTATCAACACTTTTCAGTCGGGTTTTTCTTGTCAACTCGCGAAGCACAATTTTGGGTCACTGGGAATTATTGTAAAGGGGCTTTAAAATTGTAATAATTTCTTTGTCTATAACATGTTAATGTGTTATTTCTTCAGCATCCTCTTTGCAGACATTGTTGGGTTTACGGCAATGTCTTCTAAGATGTCAGCCAAGGAATTGGTGAAGACGCTCAACGCACTGTTTGCAAACTTCGACAAGTTAGCAGAGGTGAGATCAATAACAATTACTATACCTCATAAGGCATCCGTGGTATTTCATCGGTCAATTCCAGCGCGCGCATGATGCGCAAAAATAATATGCGTTTCGCCAAATTTCCAAATTACCATTGTTGAAATATCTTCATAATGATGTTTTGTTTTCAGAAAAACCATCAACTCCGAATCAAGATTTTAGGTGACTGTTACTACTGCATATGCGGTGTGCCGGAAGAGCGGGCCGATCACGGCGCGTGCTGTGTACAGATGGGCCTGGACATGGTGGTCGCAATAGCGTAAGTCAAGACTAAAGATATTCGATACAAAAAAATGTGTAAAATAAAACTCCGTAAGCATGGTAAATCTAGATGCAGTGAAAAACTTAACTCCACCAGGATTCGCACCGCGGACCTTCTTCTTAACGTGCAGATGCCCTACCAATTGAGCTATGAAGCCAACTGGTGGACTCAAACCACGGTATTGCAGTTGTTCCTCACTGATCGGGATTGGCTATCACGCGAGCTTAGCAAGCCGAACAGAGGGATAAACCCTTCAATGAGATAAACTCCCCTCCCAGAGATAGATACAACTTAAACCCCCTACCCGGCTTGCCTCAAATATTAAGTATGAATATGTGATTTTAAAAAAATGTCTCAGACTAAAGCTGTTACGAATAAATTTTCACTTCTTGTAATATACGGAGGGAAGGTAGATTTCAAATCGTATTAAGTTAACGTTTTGTTGTTAACATTCCAGTGCAGTGAGGGAGAAAACACAATCAGGCGTGGACATGCGCGTTGGGATTCACACGGGTGCCGTTTTAGCCGGAGTCATGGGCCAACAGCGATGGCAGTTTGATGTTTGGAGTACGGCCGTAGTGTTGGCCAATAACATGGAATCTGGAGGCATACCAGGGTAAGATATGAGCAATGCTAAGGTTTTCACTGGCAGGGCTTTACCAGACCTTTTGGACTGGCCGTAGGGCAGACGGTAGCAAGATATCAGGCCTGACGGCCTGGGCCAGACCTTTTAGACTGGCCTCGGGGCAGACAGCAGCAAGATATCAAGTCTGATGGTCGGGGACAGGATTAACTTTTCACTGGCAGGGCCCTACCAGACCTTTTGGACTGGCCTTGGAGCAGCCGTGCGTTTCACTGGCAGGGCCTTACCAGACCTTTTGAACTGGCCTTGGAGCAGACAGTATAGCAAGATATCAGGCCTGATGGCCTGGGCCAGACCTTTTAGACTGGCCTCGGGGCAGACAGCAGCAAGATATCAAGTCTGATGATCGGGGACAGGATGAACTTTTCACTGGCAGGGCCCTACCAGACCTTTTGGACTGGCCTTGGGGCAGACAGTATAGCAAGATAGCAGGCCTGATAGCCTGGGCCAGGCAGCTGTGCGTTTCACTGGCAGGGCTTTACCAGACCTTTTGGACTGGCCGTAGGGCAGACGGTAGCAAGATATCAGGCCTGACGGCCTGGGCCAGACCTTTTAGACTGGCCTCGGGGCAGACAGCAGCAAGATATCAAGTCTGATGGTCGGGGACAGGATTAACTTTTCACTGGCAGGGCCCTACCAGACCTTTTGGACTGGCCTTGGAGCAGACAGTATAGCAAGATATCAGGCCTGATGGCCTGGGCCAGGCAGCTGTGCGTTTCACTGGCAGGGCCTTACCAGACCTTTTGAACTGGCCTTGGAGCAGACAGTATAGCAAGATATCAGGCCTGATGGCCTGGGCCAGACCTTTTAGACTGGCCTCGGGGCAGACAGCAGCAAGATATCAAGTCTGATGATCGGGGACAGGATGAACTTTTCACTGGCAGGGCCCTACCAGACCTTTTGGACTGGCCTTGGGGCAGACAGTATAGCAAGATAGCAGGCCTGATAGCCTGGGCCAGGCAGCTGTGCGTTTCACTGGCAGGGCCTTACCAGACCCTTTGGACTGGCCTTCGGACATGGGGCAGACAGTAGCAAGATATCAGGCCTGATCGACGGTCTGGGTCAGGCTGGGCTTTTCACAAGCCCTGCCTGTCCGGACATTTTGAACTGGCCTCATGGCAGCATAGCTAGAAAATACGAACTTTGGTTCACAAAGCCGAATTTTAATTTGTCATACTGGCATGACAATTTGTTATATTCAAGGAAACACTGCTATTCTGAGTTTTCGATTAATTCGCAGGCCTGAAGATTGTGTTTCGTGTATGCATTGAGTTCTAATTTCCGAGCGGGCAATGTTTTATGTTCGGTTGATCCAACATGACAATTGAAACGACGGCATATATGAATCAGCAGAGGTAATCGCAATTTCCGGTTTTACAGCAAATTTCTCACAATTCCACTCGCCAACGAGGAATTATCGTCAGGAACTGCTGGAATTAAGGTTTAAAGGAGCGTGTTCAGATCACATTTTTGAGCCCCCATTTTTTCCATGGGTGTTGATATTTTGATACCATATTATCCGTCTCTTTTTTTCATTACCAATCTAAAATTTGTGCTCCCAGTCCACATTTTCCAAGGATGTCGCGTCAAAATAAACCACCGATGTTTTGTAAACTAATTTATCCGGTTACACAAAACAGTGCAGTGATTACACTAAAGCGGGCCTCCCACTGTGCGATTTTTGTCACGAATTTCCTACGATTGGGTACGATTGTGTGTAGAGTCTATAGGCAGTCTCCGATAATCGTACCGAATCGTAGCAAATCGTATCAAAAAATCGCACAGTGGGAGGCCCGCTTCAACATCCAAATTGGAGACTGCAAATTTCCCGTTTACTCCCCATGGACAGTATTTTGGATAGGCATTTTTTATGATTGTTGGGTTAGAACGAAATTCATTTTCTGGAAACAAATATCAACAAGCTCTTTTACGAATTTCGTGTCTGGCCTATAACATGTCCCTTTTAGCGAAATTTAATTCACCTTACGGGGAAATACTTAGCCTCAAAGCCCCCGTAAATGTCGTGTTTGACGTGCAAATCCTTAATACCTGTGTATGTACACAGCGGTGTCCCTGCTATAGAGCGGGATATTTAGTCCATTTCTCTCTAGGGAAATATACCGTCGGAGTTCGCTGTTACGGCTGAGTGACAATTTCTGGGGCAGAATTTTGTGAAGACGGCTTTTGTTGAAAGTTGTATTTATTTGAGATTTTCTGTGGATACATGTTGATTTTTTCCCGGGTATACTTGAACCTCTCTGGGATTTATACCCATAACAAATCGAGGAGGCTGAAAGATTAAACATATCTTACCGATCGGTGAGGTGTATGAACACTTATTTGTGCTTCCTTTGTTTGTTTGTTTTTGGAGGAGGATATAATGTCCAAGATAAATTCAACATTTAATTCCCTATTTTGTACGTTTGTTTCGTAGCCGCGTTCACATCTCGCAAAGCACCTTTGACTGTCTGAGCGGGGAGTTCGAGGTGGAGCCAGGGGAGGGTGAAACTCGGAATGACTACATCAAGGACCGAGGTATCAAGACGTACCTTATCAAGGTCAAGAAAGACAGCGTCCAGGTAAGGATCATTAAGCGTCATTCTGCCATCCTTTCGATGACGTCATCGTGACGTCACGGTTTGTTTTCATGCGTCTGGTTTCATGAGACTCCCATAAAAAAACGTTCACACGTATAAGTAAAGCAAAACGTCATTTTGTCTGAGGTATTAAGACAGAATCTATATGAAATATTATTATACCAACCAGATGTTTATTTTGGTTCGGAGTCAAAAAGAAATGTTGTCTTTATTTGACTTATTTCATTTCTCTTTGGACAAAAGAGAATTAAGCCCGGTGTCCTACGTATAGTTGTAAACGCTTGCCGTAGGATCCTGTAAAAGTATTCGGGAATAATTATTTGCGAATCATTCTGATCATTATTTTTGGTGACTGTCGGAGACATTCGGTGAAGTCGTCGTGCCTCGAAGTCATCATATGATGGTTGATTTTTCAAAATGTTTGAAAAACAGGCAAGTGTCTCCCAATGTTGTCGTTTTATGAAAGATGACCGTGGCAGAACTCCGTTATCACCACGTGCGTGGTCGTAGCAAATTCGCAAATGGGAGATCAAAAAAATCGTACAGTGGTCGATCAGCAACTGTACAAAATTATGCGACTGTCACAACCTCCGAGACACTACGAAATCGTAACTGCATCGTATGCTAAGCGAGGGATTATAAATACATTGTGAATCTCAAGACAAATATCGCACAGAAAAATCGCCTTCTTTAAGCGGGCCTCCCACTGTGCGATTTTTGCCACGAATTTCCTACGAATTGGTACGATTTGTTACGATAACCAGAGACTGTCCATAGACTCTACACACAATCGTACCAATTCGTAGCTAATCGTACCTGATTCGTAGCAAAAATCGCACAGTGGGAGGCCCGCTTTAGAAACAATAATATCCTTAAAACTAACGGATATACATGTATACAAATTGCGATGTACTTTGTTTTTGGTTTTGCTTGTGATGAGATGAGCTGAGCTGAGATGTCTTTAACGGATTTCTGTTAAACTAATTCCTTTGCACGCTTGCAAGCGTACTTTTTGTGGTGAATTAATTAGAACGGTAAAACCTTCGTTTGGCTATACTGCGCTTGACCTGTTTCTACTTACTTGACATTTTGGCATTTCTCATTCTATCTTTACTCCAGAAGGCCGCAGCCTTTACATCGATTATTTTGTCAGACACTGGCTCAACGACGAAGATATTAGACGAAGACATAGATGACGAAAAGGTATAGGTTACATTATGCACTTCACACTGATCACAGGCATATTGACCAACAATTTAAGTGTTCTAATTACTATACTGAAACGCAAAAGAAATTTACCCTTGGTTTAAAATGTAATGAAATTGTAACAGTTCAAAATAAACAAACCAACAATTGCTAATTGAAACATTGGCATTTTATTGATGACATGTCAAGTTTTTGACCAAGATACACCATCTCATCAGTTTGTTCTACAGTAAAGAACAGAAGAGGGTGCAATGTCAGTCCCCTTTCAATAGCATGTGTGGCCACCATTGATTTGGATACAGGCAGTGCATCGTCGGCGCATACTGCCTACCAGTTGCTTGAAATGCCCATTTTGCACTGGCCTTTTTTAAGCCAACATCAAGACATCACGTGCAGCTCATTACAATCATCCCATACCTCTTGGCTAATCACTGACAGTCAAAACAGCTGTGCCATGAAGTGACCATTGAAGGTTCAAGTGACCTTCAGACACCGTTTGGTCTGACAGTGAGGACACTATTGTCCACAAATAAGTTCACACATTACTACACGCAGTGTTATTGTTGCTATTTAAAGGTTTAAAAGGTTGTAAGCTTTTTTTGCGTTTCAGTATATTTTAATTTCATGTTAAAGATAGATTACATGATTGAAAAACAGAAACAACAGCATTACTAAAGAACAATGTTGATAAACTGCCTTGTAGAAATTTCAGCCACATAAATGCAGTAACACTTTAGAAAACCTGAAAAATCCCAGAAAGGTACCATTTTACACTGGGGGAAAAAAAGCATGTGGTGTTTGTTACCATTGCTATCAACACTTTTAGCTGTGTTTTTCTTCTCAACTCATTAAGTAAAATATTTGTGCGCTGCAAATGGGGGCTTTAACTGTTAGTTGAAGCATGTTTTACACACTTCATTATCAACTACATCGTTGCAGGAAGACATGGCGAACGGCAAGACGGTCACGTTTGAGGCTCAACCAGCGGAGTCGAAGCCAGATGAGGAAATTACCAATCGCAAACTGTACGAGGCCTTACTCGAGCGAGAAACAGACGCGTAAGTAAAAAAAAAAAAGAATCCACTTAGCATATTCGGAATTTCAGAATATTATGGGTGCCTTCTTGTGTGTAAAGCTAGCTGTCTTAGCAAGTCTGTTGCATGTTTGTCGCTAAACGAACGTAACCCATTATAGACGCACGTCATATATACGGTTCCGAAAATAAACGCAAATAATCCTTTGACCAAAAAACAATGAGGCTGAGAGACGTAACCTCTTGTGCATGCCAAGGCCGACAGTACCGTCCTCCGTAAGAGCCGCTAAGGCAGGGTGCGCCGCTATTTCTAAGCTCCTGCACTTTTAGAGCCGTTTGGAAAACGCGTAGCTTTTCACCCCACGCGGGTCCAATCAGTTTGAAAACCCAGCAAATTTGGTTTCTTGAGACCCATTAAAGACAGAGGCTCGTCAATGCGCGCGAGGCCAAATTCGTGCCACGAAATACGGAGCTCCATGCCTTCGCTATATATGGATCTGTGGCCTTACGCGCGCATTGACGAGCTTCTGCCTTTAACTACAGGATTCCCACAGAAACAGGAAATGTCACAATTATTAATGTGAAAATAACTTTGTTTAAACAGGTCCACTTGAACCTGGAGGAAATCACTGAGGCGGAACAGTCTGAAAGCGATTCCAAAGTGATTGGTCGATCAGTGCCTTGTTGTCCAAAAGTTCACCATTTCAAAAAACTTCTGTTCTAATCAAGAATCGACATGTGAAGAACATTGCATTTCTTTTTTGAACCGTATATTTTTGTAGTTTGCATCCAGTGAGCGTCGTGTTTAAACATTTGTCTTTTCAAGTATTAAATACTCCTAATCAGTTCACGATGTGATTGGCCAAAAGTTAATACCAGAGTCAAGCAGGCTCAGTGGCCAGTTGACTCGCGAAACCTGTTTGAGCAGGTCTCAGTGGCTAATTGACACTTTTGGACTAACTCGCGAAACCGGTTTCCTGAGCAAGTCTTAGTGGCTAGTTGACACTTTTGGACTAACTCGCGAAATTTGTTTGACCAGGTCTCGGTGGCTAGTTGACACTTTTGAACTAGTTCGCGGAAACCTGTTTGACCAGGTCTCAGTGGTTAGTTGACACTTTTGGACTAACTCGCGAAACCTGTTTGACCAGATCTCAGTGGTTAGTTAACACTTTTGGACTAACTCGCGAAACCTGTTTGACCAGGTCTCAGTGGCTAGTTGACACTTTTGGACTAACTCGTGAAACCTGTTTGACCAGGTCCCAGTGGCTAGTTGACACTTTTGGACTAACTCGTGAAACCTGTTTGACCAGGTCCCAGTGGCTAGTTGACACTTTTGGACTAACTCGTGAAACCTGTTTGACCAGGTCCCAGTGGTTAGTTGACACTTTTGGACTAACTCGTGAAACCTGTTTGACCAGGTCCCAGTGGCTAGTTGACACTTTTGGACTAACTCGCGAAACCTGTTTGACCAGGTTTTATATAATCAAATTTTAACAAGACATTTGCTATACACTGACAGGTCGTCCACAGCCGTCACGTTCAAAATACTGTGTGTACAAATAAATGGTGGGCAATGGACGTGTTTACACATCAACAGTCAAGACGGCAGCAAAGCTGACGTCTTAACTTGTCAACCGCCCCTATACATTGCCAGAACGTGTTTACACTTCCTCCGGCGTCAAGTGGTTAATCTGAACACTTTCTTTAAAAAATCTCATCACATTTTTCTGTAAAAAGCGAGAAGACGAGTGGACTGCGATGGATAAGCCTGTGGTTCCGTGACAAGACGTTAGAAGAGACTTTCCACCGGGAGAAGGAGCGCCAAGGCCCCGTGGGCTTCGCCTGCGCCTTGATTGTCATGGTCTTTGCCTTCGCCGTGGAGATCATGGTTTTGCCGAGGTAGTTTTAAATATATATATTACAGGATTACAACATTTATCAATTCATGTGTGATTGAGGATGTGTATGATAAAAACCAACCTGCGTATAAGTCAGCTCAGTACCTCATCTAGGTTCCGGGAAAACAACGAAAAACTGTCTGTGTTTTGAAGAAATTGTACAAAGCCCCTGTCCTATTTAGTCTGGCATTGGCGGATCTGGAGGGGGGGGGGGGTGGTTAAGGGGGTTGCAACCCCTCCCTTGAGCGGTGAACTAAGGTTTAACAAAGAAATATATAAAATACTGCATTAAAAATTCCTCTCCTGAAACCTTAGATTGCATGAGGAAGCACCGTCCTAATTTTCAAAAAATTTCCGGACCCCCTACCAGGGCATGTTTTTTGCACACAGGGGGAGCCACAACCCCACTCCTCTTTTGCGGACTAACGATATTGGATCATTTTAAGTGCATTACACAACACATTGCACCTATGGCTTTACATGCCATACGAAGGATAAAGCATGTGTGTGTTTAACGACCAGACTCGACCATAGCGAACAGGAAAAAAATAAAACATGTTACATCTCTCTCTCTGTTTTTCTCCCAGGACGACGGCTAGTTACTTGACCTTTGGCCTGGGCACCTTACTAGTACTCATCATTTTCTACATATCCATGGCTACCAGTTTTCGTAATCGGTACCCTGAGTGTATCATTATTATAGCTAACTGGATGGAGAGCACCTACATGGCGCGTACGCTCGTTGTTTCGCTGGTTGCCTTAACCGTGGCATCTTCAGACGTCGTAGATATGGTAAAACTGGAAAACTTATATTTCTAACAAAAATCTTAAATATTCAGAAAAATCATTTTAAAATACTTAAAACTCTCTCAGCATCTCATGACAAAAAGCAAGACAATCCTTGAAGTCTCATCTTTTCAATTCTGTTCAATTGTATTGGGGGGTTTGTCATTTTTATTCACTAATTTCCGCTTGAAATAAATATATTCCTGCAAAGAGTGAAAACTGACAAACAGACCACCGTCCATTTTGGAAAAAAAAAACATTCGCCAGCGTGACTGGGCAAAATAGGGCCACGTTTACGAGCTAAAATGTCCCAAATATTTACAAAAGAAAAAATACCCCACATAACGATGATGGGCAATTTCTACACTAAACCACACTCGTTCAGCTCTCATAAAAGTTTCTCTAAAATATAGTTGAGGGCACACCGATTTCTGCCTATATTTAGTGGGGTGCAGCCCAGGCCAGGCTTAACAGCATTACATAACGAAAGAATAATAGTGATAAACTGCCTTGCAGAAATTTCAGCCGTAGATGCAGTAATACTTAAGAAAACCTCAAAAATCCATGAATGGTTTTTGTGTTGAATGAATGGTAAAACAAACATTCTGCAGACAATATTTTAAAACAAAGCACCTTCAGTTGGCAATTTCTCACACAAAGGTACCATTTTACACGGTTGAAAATCATGTGGTGTTTATTACCATTGCTATTATCGACACTTTTAGTCGAGTTTTTCTTATCAGCTCGTGAAGTAAAATTGTGGGTAACTGCAAATGATGTACAGGGTGTCCATAAAAAAGGAAACCATTCTTTAAATGCAAATTATCAGAAATCTGTGCAATATTTCAAAAAGAGGTGTATGTAGGGAAGTCGAGACTGTCCTCTGTCCAATGGTACCAGGGTCATTATGTAACTGTCATGCATGACTGAGCAAACATGGCCATTATGAAAGTTGGTGAAATCATCACTGTGACAAGTTAGCACTTCACTTGAAAGTGGGATATAGGCAATGAAGTGATGAAAGAACATATATTTCTTTCGAAACCTCACCTTACAGATACATTCAGGGGCGAGTGCCTTCGACATGCCCACTATTTCTCTAAATACACAGCTCACATCGTCTCCTCATGTCTCTGACTGCTCGTCTTATCATTCACTTCATTGCCCTTATCCCACTTTGAAGTGAAGTGCTAACTTGTCACAGTGATGATTTCACCACCTTTCATAATGGCCATGTTTGCTCAGTCATGCATGACAGTTACATAATGACCCTGGTACCATTGGACAGAGGACAGTCTGGACTTTCCCTATACGTACAAACCTCTTTTTGAAATATTGCACAGATTTCGAATGATTTGCGTTTAAAGATGGGTTTCCTTTTTATATGGACACCCTTATGTACTGGGCTTTAAGGGATCACACCACTTTGCCTCGTATAGGAAATAGGCACTGGGTTGGCAGAATTTGTAGACTCAAACATTTTTTTGAAGCTCCATTTTAAATGTCTGTTCTTTTTTTTCAGGTTGTTTGTAACCCAATGCCACCAAATATCACAGACAAAATAGACACACAGAGTTCTTCATGTATCTACGCGCGCTATTACACGTACTCCGGGATCCTAGTTTTGGTATGTCACAATTTTTATGATATCTCGAACCCCCTCCAACCCCCAATCATTTGTCATATTTTTCTCATTACCATTCTGAAATTTCGCGCTCTCAATCCGTATAATTTCAAGGATATCGCCAAAAAACCACCGATGTTTTGTAAACTATCTGCATGGTTACACAAAGCAGTATATAGTGATCACGCCAACCGTTTTGCTTCCACATCTAAACTGGAGATTACATATTTCCTGTTTTCTTCCCATGGATAGTATTTTGGGGAGGTATTTTATATGACTGTTAGGTTAGAACGAAATCCATTTTCTGGAAAAAAATCTCGACAACTTCTTAAATTAAAACAGAAACTACTAATACAGTTATAACTGTGGTAACTTATCCACATTTTGATCAACGAATATAGGAATTTTTTTACGTTTAATTGTTTGTGTGAGACACAAAAACAATCGGACAAAAGACTTATTAGTGCAGAAACAAAACGTCGGCACTTCCGCCATCTTGAGTGGCCAAAAGACATGCGCGTTGGGCCTAGTATTGTGTTATAGTGTTAGACTCGATAACTAGTCCAGTGTCATGTTTTTGCATTGGCAATACATCCATAAGGAATGGTCCATTTTTATTTAAGCTAAAAATAGACTTGTCTAAGTTTTTAGAGAAATTAATCCATGCATTTATTACATCGAAGCTGGACTATTGTAACAGTTTATTTTGGGGGTTGTATGATTATCAGTTTAGGAGATTACAGCATATTCAAAACGCTGCAGCACGACTGGTTGTCAGGGGGCAGATACATGTAAGGCGACATGACGATATTACACCTGTATTATGTGAGCTCCATTGGCTGCCAGTTGTGGTGCGGGTGGAATTTAAAATATTATGTATCATATTTAAACTTTTATATCATCAAAGGTCAGCTCCACACTACTTATCCCAATTGATCTCTGTGTTTCAGCCTAAAATTTGCACTAAAAGTTGTAATGGAGTAAAACTTCTGTATCCCAAACTTAAGTCGAAACCAACTAAGGCTTATGGTGACCGCGCATTTAGTAACTATGCACCAGTCTTGTGGAACCGTCTCCCTGGGGACATAAGGGCTATCAGTGATTTTAATGTGTTTAAACGAAATTTGAAGACTCTTCTTTTTAAAAGACATTATGGTGTTTGTAGTGTGTGATAGTTTTGCTTTTTAATTGAGACACTGTAAAGCGTTTTGAGATTGTTTAATGTAAAACGCTATATTAAAAATGAATTATTATTATTATTATTTTACCTTTTTCCTGTTTCAGGTTACAATAACCGTGATGATTCAAGTCACGCAGTTCGTCAAGATGAGTCTGATTATATTGACCGGAATAGTGTACTCTCTACTCAATCTCTTCTTTTACGATGAAATTTTTAGCAAATACGACCTCTACCAAAAAAAACGGACCAAGTGAGTGGCTAATCAAATAACATTTTTTGTATATTAAAGACAGATTACATGATTGGAACAACAGCATTACACAACTAAAGATTAATGTTTATAAACTGCCTAGTAGAAATACTTCAGAAAACCTGAAAAATATATGCATGGTTTTGTGTTGAATGAATGGTATAAACATTGTCTGCAGACAATTTATTTTTAAAAGCACCTCCCAGTTGTACCATTTTACATGAAAGAAAATCAAGCAATGGTTCGTTGCCATTGCTATTAACACTTTTAGTCAGGTTTTTTTAGTCAGTAAAATGTTGGGTCACTGCAAATCATGTAATGTGGTATACGTGGCCGAGTGGTTAAGGTAACTGACTCGCAATAGAGCCTTTGCACTGCGGCCATGACAGGGGGCAGTCACATTGTTACCATGTGTCATGCCTGAGTAGGTGCTTTGTGGTTCTATTGTTACATCATTTAAATAAGAAAACATGCCCCCTGTCATGGCGACTGATGCAGAAGCTCTATACTCGGGTGAAAACTTGGGGATGCGGGTTCGATACCCGGCTGGGGTATATGTGCCCTTGACCAAGGCAATTAAACAATTGATCCATCCTTCGGAAGGGATGTAAAGACATTGGTCCAGTGTGTTAGGTAGCGCACTTTAAAGATCCCAGGGCATTCTTTTGTGAAGAGCAAGGGATTCCCCGCTGTCTCTGGCCGTTTTTAAATCATCGTCTTCTCCTCATAGGTTTCATCACGCTTGCGAGCGACAGTGCAATGGGCACTTTTGAGGAATCCTTGGTTTTAGTACCAGAAAGTAATAATAATAATAATGGGCTTATAACTCGACAAAAATGGTTCCTTTATTTTTATATTTTTCCCCAGTGAATTAGGATTAGAATACAATACATTAGCAAGTCGGTATCTCGTGACGTACCAACTTCTGGCTGCCGGGTTTGCACTTATATTCTACAACAGATTCGTAAGTCTAAACACACATTTTCATATTTTCAATTTTTGAATATTCGGTAGTTATTATTTTAATATTTTACTATATTCGGTTATTATTTTTGAATATTCAGTTATTATTTTCGAATATTCGGTTATTATTTTCGAATATTCGGTTATTATTTTCGAATATTCGGTTATTATTTTCGAATATTCGGTTATTATTTTCGAATATTCGGTTATTATTTTCGAATATTCGGTTATTATTTTCGAATATTCGGTTCCACATTTTGGAAACGGAACAGCCAAAACCGAACGATAAAAAAAAATTGACTCTCCATTTTAAACTATAACCGCTTGAACGTATTTTTATTTTCCAGTTTTCGAATATTCGGTTATTATTTTGCTATCTGGTTCCACATTTTGAAAACCGAATATCCCAAACCGAACGATTAAAAATAATCGACTCCGTTTTCACTACATTAGTAAACCACATGTATTTTTAATTTCCATTTTCGAATATTCTGTTTTTATTTTGGTTACCGGTTCAACACTCGGATACCGAATATCTGGTGCAGTCAGGTTCCTTAATCTTTCAGTCAGAGTATATTTTTATTATATTATATTTTTTGAACCGTATAGATTCTAAAAGTGGTTTTATTTTCTTGTTTTGCAGTTGGAAAACACCAACAGATTGCTCTTCTTTTGGAAATACGAAGCCCGAAAACAAAAGGAAGAAGTGGGGAAACTGCGAATACGGAACGAGGCGTTGGTGTTGAACATCATGCCAATACACGTGGCTAAACATTTCCTTCAAAGCAAACGGAAAGACGAGGTAATATTGTCGAGAAGAAGAAGAAAAAATATTAAAATACCTCAAACTACATTCTATTTTAACAAACAACGGGCTTTAGAAAACGATTACTCTTAGCATAAATTGGCCTCGTGAATCGAGCAACACTTTTACTTGTTGATATTACCCAAAACACGATGACAAAGATTCAATAAACTAGTGCGAGTGCGACTATTTCAAACTATTATTAACATATTAATTTTGTTTAAATTTTGCTCATTAATTGACAAGGTATAGTTTTCAAAAACCTTGAAATGCAATCGTAAAAGGGTCTTTCTATAAATCAGGGGTCCAGCTTTGGTGTCCCCCGTTACATTTTACATCTTGTTTTTGTAAATTCAGGACACATTCTTTAAATACTTTCCATCTCAAAGAGTGTGGACATAAAGTACAATTCATACAAAATGGTTTAAAAGCCATTTTAATGATTTGTGTACGAAATATAACACATATCAGGTGTAACGGGGGACACCAAATGTCACACTTTTGGACCCCTAATTTATAGAAAGACCCAAAAGTGTCCACCTTACGCCGTCGAACAAATTTATCGAATATTATCAAAAATATGATATAACAAAATAATTATGTCTGTTTTCTAAATTAGTTTAAATATTCTACATACATTGTTTAGAAATTGCAAGTGATTTTGCAACAATAATTTTTACAAACGCATCAAAATGTTATACTTTGGCAAGGGGCACATTTTCTGATATAAACCTTCCACTCTTGGACCCGTCCACATGTTCGACTATAGAGGTGGTCAGGAAATTTGATTGTGACCCATGTACAATGTGTACATTTGGCTCCAGTTTTTATCGAAATTTAAATATTTTGGGTTTTTCTTTATTTCTAAAGGATCTGTACGCCCAGGACTATCCGGAAGTTGGCGTCATGTTTGCGTCAATTCCCAATTTCTCAGACTTTTACAGCGAGGACGCGGTCAACAATCAAGGAACGGAATGCCTAAGATTTCTGAACGAAATTATTAGCGACTTCGACACGGTAAGTATGATTTCCAAACAGCAAAAACTAAAATTGACAAATTGGTATAAACTAGCAAAATATAATAAAATAGCGGCGAATGGCGGCATGGCGCAAACATTTATACATGAAAATTGTAGGGTTTCCTTCGCCCCGGACGTCGGGGTCCCAGATGAGGATGAAGCAAACTCATGCGTCTATACAAAGCCGTTACATAATGCGCACGCCCCTTGATGAATAGCGCTATTGTTAAGAGCTCCAAACAATTGCAAGAAAAGCTTTTTAAAAACTAGACTGGTTCCCGTCCACATATTCCACACTGGAGAATATAAGGACAGGTAAAGGGCGCTTCATCTTGATCTGTAATTGGTCGTCTTTGCGCGTGCGCATTGTGTTTTTTATATTTAAAAATTGGCCAAGCCCTTTGCTTTAGGCAATGTACTTTATTTACATAATTGGATATGTTGGACACGCACGGCCAAGTTACAAATGTCAATGCGAAATCTGCGAAAAATAAAATAATAATAACCACGTGACGGGCAGAATTCAGAATTCCCGTCATGGCTGCCCTTTACCGATCCCTATATTTTCGCAATAAGCGAACCAATCTATAGGGATCGGGAACCAATCCATTTAAAAACCTGTCGGCTAAAGCAAAATGTTGCTTTCACTTAAGAGTAGATGCTTTTGCTCGATAGCACTTTTTAAAATATAAATGAAGTAAAAGCAATTGCTAGTTTTTATGTATTCGGCCCATTAAGAGGTGCAAAGGGACCAATGGCATAGACAATTTCCTTGACATTGGAGGACGCCAGTCGAAAGCTTCTGACAAAAAACCTACTTTGTTTTAAGCCCGCCGCACACGAGAGCTATGTGCTGAGCCAAAATTCATTCGTGGCCGATGGCGTAAGGAGATAGCTCTCGTGTGCGGGCAACTTACGTGAGCATTTGGTCACTCGTGCCACTTGAGACAAATATCTAACGTGTTTGATAATTTTGGCCTCGCGTGGCCAAAATCTCACGTGTGCGGGGGTGCTGAGCCAAGTGCTGAGCTAAAATGAATGTAGCTGGCCAATTAAAACCATCCCCATATTCACGTGATATGAATACAGTGCGCGCGGGCACCGCTAAGGTCACCAAACTTTTGCTAAAGTGTGGTGACCTTGGCGGGGTTCGCGTGCGCGCGCTGTTTTCGTATCGCGCGCGTGGTTTTAATTGGCCAGCTACATTCATTTTAGCTCAGCACTTGGCTCATCACCCCCGCACACGTGAGATTTTGGCCACGCGAGGCCAAAATTATCAAACACGTTAGATATTTGCCTCAAGTGGCACGAGTGACCAAATGCTCACGAAAGTTGCCCGCACACGAGAGCTATCTCCTTACGCCATCGGCCACGAATGAATTTTGGCTCAGCACATAGCTCTCGTGTGCGGCGGGCTTTATATTTTGCAACTTGTTGGTTCTTTACATACAGCTTCTGAAAGCCGTGCGGTTCCGCAGCATCTGTAAGATTAAGACCATCAGCAGTACTTATATGGCGTCGTCTGGTATGGTTGCTGAGCCGGAAAAGATTATATACGAAGGGGAGCAGGAACGATGGCAACACCTGGCCGATTTGGTGGACTTCGGGTTCGCTCTCCGGGAGACGTTAGAGACCATCAACCAACAGTCATTCAACAACTTTGTCATGAAAATCGGTAAGGACATTTTATTTAATTAATAATTATTATTAATTCGTTTTGGTACTGAAACCAAGAATTCCTCAAAAGTGCCCATTGCACTGTAGTTCGTAAGCCTGAAGAAACATGTTAAGAGAACTTGAAGAAATGCTGAGTTTTAGAGGTTGGAGGACCACTGCACACATATGTATTAAGGGGAAACCCGAGTAATCAAGCAGGGACTGAGAACCCAATCCACACACTGACTCGGACGGGATACGAACCAGAATTACAGAGTAAAGTTTATCTCAAGGAATCTCAAAGCGGAAGAGAAATACACATCTGCACGACTTTCATCACTAACACTAACATAATTGTGACCCGCAGTCTGTTTTACACGAGGTATCTAAGACTCAACACATGCGTAAATTGTATTTTGAAAATTCAACTTCAATTTGTTGAGACTCACGACAGTTCTAAATGATTCAAAATTAAAGATGATTGTCCGTGCGTTTTAGGTGTGGCACTTTGAAAAATGTTTTTATTTTCTTGAATTGATATTGAAAAAATAAATTTGCTGAAAACCACGGACAATATAACTTTAACTCCATCCATTTCGTCCAGATCTGGTACACTATAACATGATCTGTGATGGAAGATATCAAACTGTGATGTAACACCATAAAATGTCCTGAACATCGAGTTAACATCTGTTACACTAACATTAACATTCAAATATATGACCACAAAAAGGTTTACGTTTATTCATGTTAAGTTAAAAAGATATAATTTATAATTCTCTTGTTATCTCATTGTTAACAGGAGTTAACCACGGTCCTGTGCTAGCTGGAGTTATCGGCGCTAGAAAGCCCCACTACGACATTTGGGGTAATACGGTCAACGTGGCCAGCCGCATGGAAAGCACGGGCAAAACAGGCTATATTCAGGTATAATTTTCATCCAAGTCCATCTTAATGTTTTAGTGGAGTATATTAGGGCGGAGTGGTATACAGCATGGGAATCAGACATTGGTTAATTTTACAGGTCGTAGGTTCGATTCCAGGCCTGCCCTTTGGCAAGGCACTTTGCCATAAATTTATATTTTGTTAAATGATAGCGCTGCTGTGGTTGGATCAATTCTGCTTGCGTTTTCGTAAGTTGCATTTATAGGTTCGAAAACGTCTTTCATCTATTTTAGTTCCAGTTGAAATGCCGAATCGATCAGTTAAAGTTCGGATTTAGAAATTCGGTTTTCAAAATGTGAAACCGGATATACTAAAATAAAAACAGAACTTTGGTTTCAAATCACTCATTTGGCAATGTTGCTATTGATGTTTGCAAATTCTACCAGCTTTAACTTGAGTTAAATTACTAGGTTTCTCTATTCGCAGGTTATCGAAGAAACCATGAAAGTTCTCAAGCGGTTCGGGTTTAAATTCCAACAGCGAGGTTACGTCCGCGTCAAGGGCAAGGGTGAACTGCTGACATTTTACCTCATCGGAAAGGAAACAAAGGACAGTATGCTGCCTAATATGGTGGTATAAAACGTTCACAATAATTGCTTTAGTGTGGTACAAATGTTTAAAAATGCAATTTTGTTTCGTCTGTGCAGTAAATATTGCAAAATCTTGCCATGGAACCCAAAACATGCTGCACATTAAAATCCATGCATGGTTTTTGTGTTGAGTGAATTGCTAAAAAAAGTGAGTGCAGTGTGCATACTATTTTTTTTTTAAACCACACTTTGTTGTTTATTTCTGGGTAAGAGTTGAGAAGTTAATCAATTTTGTTTTCTTTTAAAATTACTCATAATTTTCTTTAATGACTCATCAAACATCGGTTTTATCGGGATTCGATCCCGAGACCTCCGACTCACCGGGCAGGCGCTCTACCAAGCTGAGCTATAAGGCACAGTTGGTATACTCCCTCAGGTTTTCCCTATGGACCCAATTTTTCTTTCCGTGTTGCATGGTGGCGCACTTAGGCAAAGTAACGAACACAACAACTGGTATGGTGCCTAATCACCATTGACATGAAACAACCAAACTTGGGATGAGAGAAAAATATCGTGAGGGCCTTATCGGGATTCGAACTCGAGACCTCTGACTCACCGGGCAGACGCTCTAGCAGCTGAGCTATAAGGCACAGTTGGTATACTCCCTCAGGTTTTCCCTATGGACCCAATGTTTCTCTCGGTGTTGCATGGTAGCGCAATAGGCAAAGGTAAGTGCAGATTTGATGGGGAAAAAACAAATTTAGGAGTGAGAAAATTTGATGATTTTGTCAGGAAACACTTAGAAATGTTCAGCCTGTCTCGTATGTTTTGTACACAAGGTTTCAAGCCGTGATCAACTATACTCACTTTTTCCATTTCTTGCAAAAAAGGTATAATTTTGGGGCAGGAATAGTTTCGTGGCGTGTTTGTTACGATTGCTATAAAGCATTGTAATTCATTGGTATAAACAATCGTGTTTTTGTCTACTCGTAAAGCAAAATTTTGGGTCATTGAAAAAGTCTTTAAAGTTGCACTGTCCGATTCTAGGCCAATTTGGGCGTCAACAATTTTTTTTTAAAGCTAAGTTGCTATTTGTTCAGAATAGAAAAAGTTATCAGCTTTCATTTGGTACCAAGAACGTAAAATTCCGTCAAGGATTAACGCCAGTCGATTAAAAACAAGAAATAATAAAAGACAGGTCCTGTCTTTTATTTGACAGGGTTATGACGTAAATGTACATGTGCACATTGTACACATACTACATGTATGTACATATATGAGCATACGCGCACATGTACAACATGTGAAGCCCGTTTCAAGAAAAAAGGCTTGTATCTCCAATTCCCGACGTCGGAAATATAATTATTTTTATATTTTTCGTTACAGAGACACGTAAGCTTTCTAATTTCGTTCGCTTGTGTGAATTAATTTTTTTAAAATCATTTCACCTAAACACAGACAGTGCAACTTTAAACGAGCACGGACTTATTTCTGTAAAATTGTAGATATAACTTTATGGAACAGACAAAAGTTCTGGAAATGTTGCTGCCAAAATATTTTCCGAGGCCAACTGAAGAGTTGACAATGCGATGTATGAAGAAACAAATCAAATATCGAGAGAATAATGTTGTTAATATCCATGCATTTGTAAATAGAAAAACTTTTAAATATAATATAAAACTTTCTAAATACGCAATTAATATACAAATTCGTTCATTTATAAACAAAAGTGCATTTGTACATGTATGTTATAACAAGCGATCAAGAAACGACTTTTCGGAATATCACGGAATATTTGTGTGAATATTAGGGAGTATATGCATAAAATATTTAACATCTGCAATATAATTTAAACAGTGCAATTTGTAAAAATACCATAAGTGTTATTCGTGTTGTCGCGAGTTAATATTACTATACCTCATAACTATTCATGAGGCAGTCGCGGTATTTGATTGGTCCATTCCAGCAACTCGGTCGTGTGACAGTTTTTACACAGGTAGGCCTACCTATCACACACTTTAATCAGAGCCTATATAGATTTGTCCCAGTACAGCGCAGCGTGATATTTTCAGTGAAATGTACTAACGATGTATGCGTTATACGTCCATGCCCGTGGAGATTTTAGCACAGTTGTACTAGTCTAATACATTTGCAAAATAAATTAAAACGACGTCCGGTGGTTCTCGATCGTTTTGCGATATTAGAAATGGAGGTTCTGATCTATAAAATATCGCGGCTGCCTGACCAGTGGCAGATCCATATCTCTTTAAAATACAGCAATACAAAGGAAAAGTGGGGGATACAGCCCCCTGAAATCCATTGTATTTCTGTATTTTAATGAGGCTGGATCCGCCACTGCTAACATAATATTTATGAGGTATAGTAAAACAAACACATCATGGTTTAAAGGAAAATAGGGTTAGGGTTATCTCCCTCGGCTTGCGCCTCGGGAGATAGTCCCAATCATCTAACACCGAGGGATCATTAGTTTTCACTATTTCCCATTAAACCATGTTGTATACTACCATTTAAAATTGAAGTATCAAAATGGTTGAATATTAGCCGTCTGTATAGTTTTTGTTTCTGCCGATGCAATTGTCGTTTTATATTTGTGGTATTTTAGTATCATATATTTGCTTTTTTATACATATTTCCCCAGCATTCCTTTTCGTCAAGTATTTAAATTTGTTAATAATACCGATAACATAGTTATATGCAATCTACCTACACGCCATTTCTGTAATTGGATTGAAAAGTACAGGGTTGTTCATTACAAAAAGTTAACCCAAATTAAAAGTGATTTTTCACCCACTTCCTGTAATTCCAGAGAATTTGTTTTTACCCAATTTTTATGAGTAGGTTATTTAGCACTATTCCTGAAATGATTGATTTAGCTTAAGTGGATTTCATGATATGGCTCATTATACATGACATGTACAAAACTGGCTTGTCCACGGGAGCTTCTTACCACTTAGGAGGTCTTCATTGTGTTAAATCGTGCTTATGAGAAATGAGGCTCCTGTGGACAGGCCAGTTTTGTACATATTATGTATAATGAGCCATATCTTGAAATCCACTTAGCTAAAACGATACTTTTTCCAGGAATAGTGCTAAAAAACCTACTCAACACAACTGAGTAAAAAACAAATTCTCTGAAATTACAGGAATTAAGTGGGTGAAAAATCACTTTTAGTTTGGGTTAACTTTTTTTAACCACCCTGTATATGAAATAGTGCAGTTATAGTGTGGATTTGCGACTGTAAACATTAGGGGTAAATTTCATAAAATTCATGGGGCTGTTGTGCACAAAAATGTGCTAAGCACAAAATTGTGGGTCATCTTGCGTTCTTAGCAACATAACCAGAATACCAGTCAATTGTAGCACACATCACGCACGATTTTGTCCGGTAACCATTTTTGCAAATACAACAAATTGCTGAGCAAAACATTTATTAACAACTCCATGAAATTGGCCCCAGGGACTAATTTCATAGACCTGCTTTGCACAGGAAAATTTGCTTAGCAAAACACATTACCGGCTAAAATATCATGTCCCCTGAATTACATCGGACTATAGCTTCGCCAATTTTTGCTTACGAAGGTTTACTCTATTTTAGCATATTTAATTTAGCATAATTATCTTCTAAGCATCTAAAGATGTTAAATTAGTCCTAAGTATAAATCATGTAGTTTTCGGTAAGCATTCCGGGCATCCTACTTAATGTTATACTTATGCTTCTGAAGTGCCTTTAAAAACGTATGCATTGAGTTACTTCATATCTTTAGAAACAATTTCGCTGTAGAAGTGATTGCGTCATATGCTAATGAGGTCACGTGTTTGCTGATGTATTGTGTCCAAACAACGTCTGTACGTGACGCATGATTGGCCGCCCGTGTGTCTATATACGGAGCAATAAAAGAAACGCAAGTTTTTGATTGAAAAAAAAAAAGTCAATCTGAGAGCGGGAATTTTCAGTACACAGAAGCTACACTCGACCAAAAAGGTTCTGTCACCAGAAAGACATTTATAGATATTTATTATTAAATTGGATTTAATGTAGGAAAATAATATATCAAATTTTAGCTGAACATATCCCTCAAAGGAATAGAGCTCAAGAGAGAACATGATAGCAAGCTTCACTGAACAGGAATGCAACAAAGGAGTGTGGGGTCAGAATGAAAAACACCAAAGAACAATGCAACTTGTGATTTGGGCAATTTGTGTGTAGACAATTAGGACATTTTTAAGTGAGTTTGGATTTATCAATGTCTTGTCAAAAACATCCAAATCAAAATGGTTAAATTGTCCAATCTGAATCGTGCCATTGCATTAGGTATGGTGGAAGCAAAATACTGAACTGTAACTCCCCTTGCTTGAGTGCAATAAAGTTGAAATCGTTCTTTTTTGGTGTTTTTTTATTCTGACCCCACACTCCTATAATGTTGCATTCCTGTTCCGTGAAGCTTGCCATTATGGACTCCGTTGAGTGATATGTTCAGCTAAAATTTGATATATTATTTTCCTACATTAAATCCAATTTCATAATAAATATCTACAAATGTCTTACTGGTGACAGAACCTTTTTAGCTGAGTGTATATGCAGTCATGCATAATGAAGCTCCAATGTGAATATTTCGATGTTAATTTACTTACAATTTATTTACCTTTTTTGTAGTACAAGTATTGTAAAAACTACGTGAAATTTCTTAAATATTTAAAATGTATCTGCTGCAAACTGCTCTAAATTTATTTAAATATTGGGCCCAAGTCACATTTTACGCTATACTGTTTTACAGTGATTATGCACGTGTATGGAGCACACACCTAGTGCCTTAAAAACACAGTCATGAAAATCTCGTCTTAAACAGAAAATTGCTGTTGTCCACTTTGTTTAATTGTTTCACTGTGTGTATAATCGAAAGCATTATGAATGTAAATAATGTTACAAATTGAATTAAACTTTTATCTTCAGTAAATGTCGTATTGGAGTGTTTAGATTTGTTTGTGCGTGTGGTCTAGAGTGAGTATGAAACCTAACTCACAATCGGGAGGTCGTGAGTTCAAGTCCCACTATGGCAAACGTGCCCTGAACCCTAACCCTATAAAACCTCGTCAAGCAAAGCGATATTTGAGGCTCTGTTATAGAAGGAATGTCATAATCTTGTGCACTTTATTCGCCTAGTTGAAGCGATAGTCGAGTACACCACTGTGCCTCATAGCTCAGCTGGTACAGCATCTGCCCAGTGTGTCAGAGGTCTTGGGGAAACCTTAGGGAGTATACCATTGTGCCTCATAGCTCAGCTGGCAGAGCATCTGCCCGGTGTGTCAGAGGTCTTGGGGGGAAAACCTGAGGAATTATACAACTGTGCCTCATAGCTCAGCTGGTAGAGCATCTGCCCAGTGTGTCAGAAGTCTTGGGTGGAAACCTGAGGGAGTACACCACTGTGCCTTATAGCTCAGCTGGTAGAGCATCTGCCTGGTGTGTCAGAGGTCTTGGGGGGAACCTGAGGGAGTACACCACTGTGCCTTATAGCTCAATTTGTAGAGCATCTGCCCGATGTGTCAGGAAAAAACCTGAGGGAGTATACCACTTTGCCTCATAGCTCAGCTGGTAGAGCATTTGCCCGGTGTGTCATAGGTCTTTGGGAAAACCTGAGGGAGTACACCACTGTGCCTTACAGCTCAGCTGGTAGAGCATCTGCCCGATGTGTCAGGGGAAACCTGAGGGAGTGCATGCACCACTGTGCCTCATAGCACAGCTGGTAGAGTATCTGCGCGGTGTACCAGAGGGGAACCTGGGGGAGTATATCACTGTGCCTTATAGCTCAGCTGGTAGAGCATCTGCCCGGTGTGTCAGTGGTCTTGGGGGAAACCTGAGGGAGTACACCACTGTGCCTCATACATGTACATGTAGCTCAACTTGTAGAGCATCTGCCTAGTGCGTCACAGGTTTAAGGTTCGAATCCCAATGAGGAGCTATGACTTTTTTCTCATCCCATGTTTAAAAATGACAGCAAAATTAAGCCAATCGTGTAGCATACAATGTCTGCGACTTTACTTGTGTGTAGTGAACAAAAGCGCAACACCATTTCAATAGGGACGTTATCAGTTCGCCGTGGCACAGTCAACCTCCCTTTTGTCCACATCGAGAGTGTGTCAATAGCTTTTGAAAGCAAGTTGTCATCGATGGAATATAAATTGTCAATCTTTAACATTACAGAGTTACTATATTTACTTCGTCTGGTTCTCTGTGTGTATTTAAGGATCCACATTACATATATAGGCCTAGTACTAGTATATTTCAGTCCAACTTCGAACCCGTAAATTATGGAGACTCAATGGACTGCAAACAAGTAAGTAACTTGTAGTTTCGTGATAAACTATTTAACTGAGAAAATATTAATTTATTTAAATACGATTTTAATAATGTTCTTCAAGCGGACGCTAGACAAACCCCCGGTATGTTTGCCCCAGTGGCTGCACCGATACCAGAATTTTAGGGCTTGGTACAGAATCCTGGGAAAGATGAAATGATATGGGAGCACGCTGGAGTAAATATCCGGGAATAGCTGTATTTGCTAAATGTTATTTTCCATTTACATTTTTTCCACGTTTTCTATACTCTCCAACAAAAGAAACTGTGCATGATAAAAATTGCTGTATTTTTTCAGCCATGGCAGGTAACTCGCTGGAATGAACTGTTAATGAAAGTCCATGAAATCTTTCAAATGGTTAACCGAACTTGAAATGTACAAAATGTGTTCTTCGTGTTCTCAGAGGTTGCTGAAAACTGACTTGCCAATATTGAAGTCACAAAGTCAGTATCGAGTGCATCTTCGCCTCATGGAGTCAATAAACACGCGCATGAAAATCTTGTGGGATGTCATTCCACACCTGGACGAGATCTCTACCAAGCTGTTGCAGGTTTGTTGGCTGCTGAGGAAGATGACGTAATCGGCGCTCCATCTCATCCATCTCCATCTCAATCGGATTGAGATCTGGTGAGTTTGCTGGCCATGGCAGTACATCATTTCGCTCTCTCTGCCTTCTCACAAGTGCTAAAATGGTGTTTCGGTGACATTGAAAGTGTGCAACCTCGCCTTGACTCATTCCGGCCCGCAACATTCCAATGGCCTGATGACGGTCAGCTAAGGACAGACGCGGCATGACGTTTTGAGTACTGGACACAATCTTGCAAAATGCTCTTCTGACTTTTGGGTAGTCCTTTTATACGGCTTGCTATAACGAGACCTGAACTTTATGGAATTATGTTACATAACAACCTGTAGGACCCCTATTGTGAAATCAACACCCAGGCATACCTAAGTCCTGCACTATGCCATGAGCAGGTTTTGAGTGCATAACCTTTTTCTATCAATGTCAGAGAATATTGTCTGTGAATTTGGTGTTTATTTTCCACCTACTTGAAAAAAATACAGCAATTTTTACCATGCACAGTTTCTTTTGTTGGAGAGTATATTTTCATATTTTCCAAATTTGCCATTTTTTCATTGTCCTACATTTTTTCACATATTTTCCTAAATTTTACCATATTTTCCTACGTTTTCCCCACATTTTCCTACATTTTGTATTTCCCCGTTTCCAATTGTCCCATTTTCCAATTGTCCTATTTTTCAACTGTCCTGTTTGCCACTTTTCCAATTTTCACACATTTTCCCATATTGTCCCTTATTTCTCATATTGTCCATACTTCCCACATTGTGCTATATTTTCCCACAATGTCCTATATATCCTATATTTTCCCATTATAAAGTTTTTACCCTTTTCTAAAATAACAGCCAAAAGCCAAAGTAAATGCACAATAACTTTATAATTAACACTCCATGGTAACACTAAAAATATAACTGTTCAATATGCCGATACAGTAGTACTAACATTATCAGTATAGTGAACTGTGTCACGTATTTTGCGCGCTTAGCAACGGGGTCCCAACCTCGGCAACGCAACAGATGAGCCTTTCTTCAAACTTGGAAGTTGAGCAGAATTCTCAAGATTGAATGTTCTTGTTCGAGCTAGAATTCCGTCTAGGGGCATTCCTTCACTGTTTTATATTACATTATTTACGACTGTGTGCGAGCCTTATAATGATTTATAGCGAGTTAAAGCATTCCAGTCTGGTCACCGATGTTCCAAATTGATGGCTCATTTTTATGGGAGACGGAATATCAGGCCAGGTAGAACGACAGACGTTATATACATAAACATGAATACAACAGAAGCTCGAGTCATGTATTGAATTGACAGTGCATGCTCAACAACCATGACAAGCTTTTAATTGTTGTATGCATGTCTATGTATAACGTCTGTCGCTCTACCTGGCCTGATATTCCGTCTCCCTATTTGTATTTAAGCCCATGTGTAGAAACTACGGTTTAATTGCTACAACATCGCCGTTGCTGTTTACTGCTGCTACTGTGACAGTATTATTCGTCCGGGTAAAAGAAATTATCATTTTTGGTGTTGCTTGTGTTATTGCTTCTACAGGGTGTCCCAGTTAGGAAAATCGTGATTTTGGGGAAACCAAATATCACAACCATGTAAAATTGGTTTGCTAGATGTGCCAGAGCATAAGCTAATTCATTTTCATACCAATTTCATGTTGGTACAGTTCCGGATGGCTGCACAATTATTGTTTGACTGAGGTGAGGTAAAAAGACAATTGCCGCATGTTTCAATCCATGAATAATGAACAACACAACCAGCTTGATTTCAGACTCGTTTAATAACAAAAACATGTGTGCTTAAAGAAACACAGATAATTTCTCTTAAAACTTAACATTGATGGCGCTTAGCACTTTTTAGCACGTTCTCCTCGAACCGTACGGTGACGGCCACTAATTCGCCCCTTGATTAAGTTCAGGCTGGTACCTTCCACATGATACTTTTGATAATTCCTGAGAGTTGTACTTTTTGAAGGGACACGGCGGCCATGGGAAGGGCAAAAGCATTTCTGACTGCTGCAAGGCTTCCAAATTGAAGTCGTGCATATCCAGTCACCACAAATGACCTTTCAAGTTGCTGATGAGTTAACTGCACCATGATGTTGTGAAATGACCAGCAGAGAGCCCATGGCAAATTGTTATAATGCCTGTGCTTCAGTCAAAAAGCCCATTCTGCAGAAAATTCACAATCAGAAAACATGCGGCAATTCTCAAGTCAAGTCAGTAAAAATCGGGACTCGAGTCGACTCGAGCCCGGAGTGTCGAGTCCGATTGCTGTTGCCATTTATGACGTCGTTGTCGCTGCTGCTTTTGCTGTTTTTTGCTGTTTCCACTGCTGCCACAGCTGTTGTCAATTCTTTTATTTTGTAATCGTTTTGCAATAAAGATAGTGATCGTGTCATTTCTAACGCAGTATTCAGTCTATTCCATGCCCTTTGCTTTATTCTATGTTTTTTTATTTCACTAATTACTTTGATCTTTGATTGCACGATTGCTGCACGGTCATGTCTGGATTAACAGGTCAAATTGTTTGCCTAGATGATATGATTGCTTAGGCCTACTCGATTGTTTTGTTACAGGGAAGTGTAACACCTCTAGCCTCCGTGAACGTGGCATAGGCCTACATCTGGATGTTTGCGAGGTAAGAACATTTCATGGTATATCCACATCGGGTAAATCATCACAAACATAACATAACCAAACTAGAATCGTGCATCGGTCGCCAGATCGCATACTACATACTGTGCTTACATGTTTACTGAATGAATGATGTTGGTTCATTGTTGTGTCGTTAATAAGATGATAATAAACGATACAATTTTTGAGCTAAGTTTTTTACACAAGTACAAATCCATCGTGGTCGATTCTGTGGTTTTCAGGGCGTCATTTCATTCCAAAATCCCTCCATGCCGCTTTTTCTCAAAGCGACGCGCGTCATATTACACGCGCGAAAAGGCCGTGTGAATCCACCTCAAGAGGCCCGGTGTGAATCCACCTCAAGAGGCCCGGTGTGAATCCACCTCAAGAGGCCCGGTGTGAATCCACCTCAAGAGGCCCGGTGTGAATCCACCTCAAGAGGCCCGGTGTGAATCCACCTCAAGAGGCCCGGTGTGAATCCACCTCAAGAGGCCCGGTGTGAATCCACCTCAAGAGGCCCGGTGTGAATCCACCTCAAGAGGCCCGGTGTGAATCCACCTCAAGAGGCCCGGTGTGAATCCACCTCAAGAGGCCCGGTGTGAATCCACCTCAAGAGGCCCGGTGTGAATCCACCTCAACAGGCTCGGTGTGAATCCACCTCAACAGGCTCGGTGTGAATCCACCTCAACAGGCTCGGTGTGAATCCACCTCAAAAGTGTGAATCCACCATAAGAGGCTCAGTGTGAATCCACCTCAAAAAGCTCAATTGGTGTGAATCCACCTCAAAAGGCTCGGTGTGAATCCACCTCAATAGGATCAGTGTGAATCCACCTTAATAGGATCAGTGTGAATCCACCTTAATAGGATCAGTGTGAATCCACCTTAATAGGATCAGTGTGAATCCACCTTAATAGGATCAGTGTGAATCCACCTTAATAGGATCAGTGTGAATCCACCTTAAACTCTGTAAGAAAGCGGTATCATATTTTTTTCTGTGGCTTGTTTGAATATTGTAGGTCTTTTACCGACGACATTGAGGCAACAGGGTCTGACTAGCCCACAATGACGTCAATCCACACGCGTCTCCCGAGCAAGTCCTCTCGAGCAGTCACCCCGGCCGCTGGCACCTGGGAGGCGCGCTACACGGCCCCGCCCATCGACCTATCATTCAAACACGTCAGCAACCTAGAAACGGACTCTGATTGGTCGGAAGAGCTTCGTCTCGCGCCCAAGAGTCTGCGCAGAACGCAGGACGGCAAATACGCAAGCGTATCGCTCAAACTGAACAACAATCTCATCCAAGAATGGATGGGATTCTACAAATTCGTGACGTCACTGCTGGCCGACCCCACGGAGCTGACCTGGCTGGACCTTTCCTTCAATTATGTAGTGACCATCGATGACGTCATCAAGGAGTTCACCAATTTGAAGATTTTGTATCTGCACGGCAACAGCGTGGAAGATTTGAAAGAGATCGATAAACTGGCTGCTTTGCCGAAGTTAATGAGTCTGACACTGCATGGAAATCCCATGGACGGTGAAAAAGGTTACCGTCACTACGTGCTGACGAAGATTCCCCAACTGAGGGCGCTAGACTTCAGTCGTGTGACAAAGGCCGATCGCGAAACGGCACGGACAATGGTTAGTTTTATGGGCTGCGGCAAAAGGAGAGAGAAAAAGCGAAAACGGCCAAAAACATTTTAACTGTTCACTCTATGCTCCAAAAATGTCTGCAACAATCATCGTGTTGTCTAATGCTGATCCATGCACGGATCCGCCATATTGGCATAACAAGGCTTTTATGGCCTAATGATCTACAGGGCCCAATGGAAACCAGTTCTAGTTAACTATTTGAGCAGAGGGCACACCCTGGGTAACTAAATAGATAAATAAAATAAATTCATTATAAAACATGGCGTCTACATATCTAGCCTCGTTTTCAACGCAAGGGGCTCATATGTGTATACTGCGCCCGTTGGAAATGCAACATTTTGTACTATTATACAGTATGTTGCATTTCCAATCAATAACGCACATGCGTAAAACGGCCGTGTGGGGCCACCGTCGTCTAGCTGATTTCAGCTTTTTGTTTTAATAAATTTCAGCTTTTTTTTCTTCCGACATATTTTCGCTTTTTTCCCCATACGTAAGCGTTGAATTTATTTTCCACTTTTTTCTACAGTACGGTACTTGCCACTAGCTACTATACTGGTCAAATTTTTGTGTCAATGCTACATCTAACAGAGGAATTTCAAATTGTCAGCGAAAACGAGGGTCTGGCTAAGATTTGAAATTTGTCGATGTATGATTTTGTAAATTTAGGACACATTCTTTAATTCTTTCAAGAGCGATTACGTAAAGTAAAATCCCTACAACAACAAAAAGTTCGAACGCAATTTTTATGTCTTGAGGTATAGGGGCGTTGAGGGGGTTTGGGGGTGGCGGTGGTACCATGGTGGCCTTATGTAGTTTACGCATGCGTAACTTTAACCAAGTAGGGGTGCACTCCCGCAATGAAACGTACCTATATACACAACCATGACTAAATGTCATGACCAAACGTCAGTGTCATGCATTTACCTAAATTTTATAATTATTTATTGTTAATGTTTTACAATGTATTTCTGTCATTTGTTGTTTTACAAGTCTTTATTTTCTAATACTTATTCTTCATGAGGAATCCTTGGTATGAATACCAGAAAGAAATAATAATAATAATAATAATAATAACCAAACATTCTTATCAGTCAGATATCGATAATCATGTGTACATGAAAATATCAATAATATCCTTTGCCAAATATCAATTATGCCGACAGTCGGTGCAAACGGACTTTGGAGCTCCCCGTTTCGTGGTGATACTTTACACGTTATACGACTGTTTGGTGTCTGGAAATTTGGGTATGTAGTAATATATATTTTAAATACTGCTCACAGAATAAAAAATTCTCAAATTGTTTCCCAAGTCTCCATTTTTCGGCCTTATTTTTTTTCTCGTATTCGTGAAGTCCAAACGTGTAGCCTTCGCGTTGGATATTGGTGAACTTGGTTATGAAGCAAAACGGTGTCTGGAGTCTTCCCATTAAAACAGAAGCCGAAACCTTTTCTGTGATATTTGGTGCATCTGGGCACATGACCGTAAATGTTAAAATTGTCACTTTCTCGTTTTCCATGTATAACGTGTATAAGTGTTTTGAGAAATGCAACTGTTAATTGGTAAATTTCTGAAGGGTTCGGCGAAGTTCGATGGATTCGAGCAATTAAGACGCATTTCACAAGTCTTTAAACCTACACACTGAATTTAAACAAAAATAGTGTGTTAATAGGTTGCTTGAAAATGTATAGAAGATGGTAGGCCAATACATATCCTAAATTGGACTATATACAGATGTTCTTGAATTTGTTTGGAAAGCAATGGATGCCTATAGTATATGCACACTAAATGTGAGCCAAACATGCACAATGCATAGTTCCGACCTGTCAATCAAGCCGAACCCGACGACCAATCACAACAGAGCTAGCAGACGCGCCCACATAGGTCAAAGTGATGCAATCATCACAACAATCACGCAATTTTATGCCCATACAGTTTGTATGTTGTATGCGCCAGTGACCGGGTGAATTTTTGTTTTAATGTCGGGCGATTCGCTGTTCAAAGGTAGGAAAGCGCATTTTTATGAATATAATTATGTCATCCCTGCATTACTAGCCCTTCGCTCAGTGTGTGCTACGGATAACTGTCGACCCTAAAACATAAATACCTTTGAGTTTTCTCCAATGAATCTGTGCTTTCCATGCCGAGTCCCGTTGCTTTGTACGTTGTGTCGCCATTTGTTTGCGATGGCTTGTGAGCACATAGCAACAATATCTAAGGGGCGGGGTTAACTGGGCAATCTCGGAACTATGCATTGTAACGTAATTAACCGTAACGTAACCAACCATAATAAATTGTTGTTTAAGAGTTATTGTTACAAGTCATATCAAATAACTTGCCACGACACCAGTAATGATATGATTGCTACACTTTGTTTCAGATGAACCTAGTTTAAGGAAACTCTTGGGACAAAAACTCTATTTTTTTGTCCGTGTCCTCTTCATGTAACGTAACTAACCAAAGTTAAAGTTCTTGATATCAAGATTTGTATTTGATAGTGTGAAGTAGGTCTGGTTTAGATGTATTGACACGATCAAAATGAAAACAAATAATATTAATGCATCTTCATATAGCGGCCAAACATATTATACACTCGACCCAAAAAGTTCTGTCACCAGTAAGACATTTGTAGATATTTATTGTGAAATTGGAGTTAATGTAGGAAAATAATATATCAAATTTTAGCTGAACATATCACTCAAAGGAATAGAGCTCAACGGAGTCCATGATGGCAAGCTTCACGGAACAGGAATGCAACAAAGGAGTGTGGGGTCAGAATGAAAAACACCAAAAAACAACGATGTCAACTTTATTGCACTCAAGCAAGGGGAGTTACAGTTCAGTATTTTGCTTCCACCATACCTACATGTAATGCAATGGCACGATTCAGATTGGACAATTTAACCATTTTGATTTGGATGTTTTTGACAAGACATTGATAAATCCAAACTCATTTTAAAATTTCCTAATTGTCTACACACAAATTGCTCAAATCACAAGTTGCATTGTTCTTTGGTGTTTTTCATTCTGACACCACACTCCTTTGTTGCATTCCTGTTCAGTGAAGCTTTCTATCATGATCTCTCTTGAGCTCTATTCCTTTGAGGTATATGTTCAGCTAAAATTTGATATATTATTTTCCTACATTAAATCCAATTTAATAATAAATATCTATAAATGTCTTACTGGTGACAGAACTTTTTTGGTCGAGTGTATAGGGGGGGGTAAGGCACTTAAAAATGTAACGTAACTAATCATGAAATTCCCCATCTGAAAAAAAAATGTTTTTTTCCCAAACTACTAATTGTAATTTATGATTCGTGTGGAATATTTTATACTGATCAATAATTTCTGGAAAAGTTCATTTCTGAGAAGGTAGCTGCTCGTTTTACCCCATGTAGCATTTTAATTATTATTACGTCCTAAGCAAAATCTATCTATCTCTAGACCGTATCGAATAGCCGCCATTTCGTGGGGCACCTTTTGTTCCTTAAACCGTTCAACAATGGAAGCACAATATGTGCAATCATGCATCTCCTCAAGGAACAAAGAAACTGCCCCACGAAATGGCGGCTATTCGATACGGTGTATAAGCAACATTTCAACAAAATCATTCGATAAAAGTTATATATAAGATCGCACTGGTTCTCGGCATGTTTTTGGTATAATCAATAGGTATAAGATATTGTTCGAAATCACGAGGCCACATATTGTTTAAATACGTTTAATAAAGAGTGATATTAAAACAGGTATTATAGACAAAGGGGGACATTTGCATGTGTATATGATTTGGGCGTCTTGCTATTTTACATGACATCAGATTTGAAATTGTCATTTTCCTATAAAGACATCTTCAAACATTAGCGAGTGCCAATTCTTCCTTTCAACAGAATGTCAAGTACGAACAAGACGCGCACAATACAGTTTCGACAATCATTAACCATATCTGCCCTATCGTTTCCCTAAATAGTTTCACAGTATCCTATGCGGTTGTTATGATACAAACTCCAACACATAATGTTATTCCGTTAATTATTAACTCGCAACAAAGCGAAGTCAACAAATTGACGCCTGAACGTGTATTTCAATTCGTGCGTCGGACTGAAATGCTGCTGTAGGGAAGGTGTTGCATGTAGTTACAACAGTGCGGTCGAAAAACGACGAGTGCATTTGAGGTATGTCTGAATTATAATTAATTTGAATTTACGTATCTAGTTCTGGAAAAAACTATGAATTGTAGGATAGGGCGACAAATCGTGTGTTAAAAAGGTATATTAGGGCGACGTGCTCAATAGGGCGACATTTTGGTGTCGCCCTAATATTTTTGAGTTTAAAAATCATTTTTTTAGGTCAAAAACCTTTTTTTGTTAGGTCGAGAACCATTTTTATTAAGAATGGAGTTGTTTCTCTTCGGTCTGTAACCATCTTTGGAAGCTTTGGGTAAAAAAATAAGGTGTCATTTTGAGTGATTCTTGCCGAAATTTCGGTGGTCCCCGGGGAGAGTCTTCATGAAATGTCGCCCCATTGCGGCATTCAAAGGTGTATAATTATACAGTTAGTATTAGTATTACATTGATTTGTAAAACGTACGGATGATTTTGTTTTTACTCTTGTCGATAATAGGGAAGTTTAGATGCACGTAAAACGCGAACGTGAACGCGAAATGGCTTGAGGACTGGTCAATGGTCATACCATGTGAAGAGCTTAGAACCCAAGTTCAAATTTTGGTCACGGCAAAAGATTTATCGTGCCACGAAAGTCACATTTGTAGATTTTTGTTTTCGTCTGTTGTAAGATTTCGTCAAAGTAACGATCAAGTGCTCAAAGCATTTCGCGTTCACGTTCGCGAACCTCTCTATTAGTATGATGTTGGTGTCATGAACAAAATTACAAATAGGCCTAGGCCTATGCTAAACTCCTCAAAAAAGTTCGGTAAGTCAAGTTTGACTGACGATTTCTCTCTTGTTACTAAATCATTTTCCTTGAATTTGGTATCATTAGAAAGCCCCGTTATTCTTCTTTACAGTGACGTGTCATTTGTTATGATTAATCAATCGGGGGATGTGCAGTAAAATAGCGGAATATAGGTGTGGGTGGGAAGTGAAATGTCACAAAATTCACTGCTATTGTCATGCAGTGCATTCCCCTTTTGCTTGGAGGATGGGAATGTGTCAATGCACCTTTTGACAATAGCAATGCATTTTGTGACATTTCACTTTACACCCGCCCCCGTATTCAGCTGTGCTGCACATCCCCCAATTGCTTAATCATAACAAATGACACATCATCGTAAAGAGGAATAACAGGGCTTTCCAATGATATAAAATTCAAGGAAAATTATTTTGCAACAAGAGAGAAATCGTCAGTCAAACTTGACTTTCCGAACGTTTTTTTAGGAGTTTTTTTTGCAACCCCTAAGGCTAATAAAAGTTTCAAAGTGTCACATGGGGCGTTTATAATTTTGTTCAGTATATAAGTCTCCTTGCTCTTTAGGTCAGATTATTTGTATTTATTTATTTTAAACGCATATATAAAGTATAGGGCCTACGCCTACATTCATTAAAATGATAAATTGTGAAAGTGCAGTATTGAGATGCAGTTAAGTGATCTCTCATTGAAGGGTTTATCCCTCTGCATGGCTTGTTAAGCTCATGTGATAGCCAATCGCAATGGGTGATACTATATACCGGAAAACACCGGAAAATACCGGAAAACACCGGAAAACTCACCGGAAAACATACTAAATACCGGAAAACACTAAAAACCGGAAAACACCGGAAAACACCGGAAAACATACTAAATACCGGAAAACACACTAAATACCGGAAAACACCGGAAAACACACTAAATACCGGAAAACACCGGAAAACACCCGAAAGCACTTAATAACACCACCCCCACTACCTGCAGAAAACACCATAAAATACTGTTTTCCGGTGTTTTCCGGTATTTAGTATGTTTTCCGGTATTTAGTATGTTTTCCGGTGTTTTCTGGTGTTTTCCGGTAAATAGTACTACCGATCGCAATGAGTCAGGAACAACAGCAATACCGTGTTTCGAGACCACCAGTTGGCTTCATAGCTCAATTGGTAGGCCGCCCGCACGTTAAGCAGAAGGTCCGCGGTTCGAATCCCGGTGGAGCCAAGTTGTGTTTCACTGCATCCAGATTTCCCAAATTCATGGACATTATCCATTTTAATTCAGATCTGCAGTTATTAACTTTCATTTATTTGCTTTGAATATTCAATCACAGCTAAAAATACACAAAATTTCGCCGCCCTGTCACACGATGCCGGGCGAACACCAGACAGAACCCCCAGTTTTCGTCATGCTACCGCCCGGCCGTGCTGCGTACGAGCCGGTCGAGTCTGCATCGTCAATGACAATAGCCGTAAAAGCCCTCGGAGTGGCACAGTTTCTCATGGGAGTACCGTGCGTTGCGCTTGGTGTTGGTACGCTGCTGGTTAAGTGTCGCTACGGATACATTACGACGGGAATTTGGAGCGGAGCCATCGTAAGTTACATTTTATTTTCGATTGGTACATTGAGAACTACCTCGCATGTGAACACTCTGCCACTTTGTATGGTGGCGTACAAAAGGGACATACATTGCATCGCATACCAAAGATATCTCTGCAAAATTGCGATGTCGCAAATATTTTGCGATGTCGCACATTCTTTTTGCAAATATCTTTGCAAATATTTCCGATGCCGCACATTTTTTTCGCAAATATCTTTGCAAATATTTGCGATGTCGTACATTTCTTTGCAAATATATCGTACATCGTCACGGAAAAAAATTAATACACCCTCGCCAGTTGATACTTCATGCACTAATTATAGTCTATTGAGCATGACATAAAAATTATAAGCGTTTTCAAAGGAAAACATGAAATTGTCTCACTGCTAAATTCATGTTTTCTCACCATAATCACACTTTCTTTGGCGTTATTATGCCATATTATGAAGAATTAGTGGGGAGGGTGTATGGTATTTATACCGAAATTTTTGCAGGCTAGTTTACCAACATTCTTCTTTAGATATGTTATGCCCTTATTCCAGGAATCCGTAAAATGTTTCATCTTGCAAATGATACATTGGGCCTTTAATTGGTGTCGCACTTAACGCGACAGATATTTTGAGCACTTGGTCGTTACTTTTGGGAAATCTTAGAACAGACGAAAACAAAAATCCACAAATGTGACTTTCTTGGCAAGATTATAAGTCTTTTTGCCGTGACCAAAGTTAGAACCTGGGTTATGAGAGCTTCAAAGGATAGTAGGCCCTACTATATGTCACATGAAATAAATTTTACATGGCGACTATATAGCCGCGTACGTTAAACTGTTAATACACATCTCAATGTCTCCACATCTCAAATATTGAATTTAGAAAATTACTGGGTACGAATTGACCCGGGTGCGAGTTGACCCGGGTGCGAGTTGACCCGGGTGCGAGTTGACCCGGGTGCGAGTTGACCCGGGGTGCGAGTTGACCCGGGGGCGAGTTGACCCGGGGTGCGAGTTGACCCGGGGTGCGAGTTGACCCGGGGTGCGAGTTGACCCGGGGTGCGAGTTGACCCGGGGGCGAGTTGACCCTTCAACTTTAATTATAGTTCTGGCAGAAAAACAGTTCTAAAATCTTACCGTTTTGTTGGCTCTCTTCGCTCTCCAACGGTCATCCTAATTTCCGACAGAGAATGAGTATCCTCGAATTTCAGCTAACTACACCACAAAAACGATGCAATTTCAACACCACTGTTGTTGTGCAGAATCAGCAAGTGAAGCACGTTCCATATATGATCCACAGAACTCGGAATCCGCAACATGTCGTCTGTTGATAACACACATGCACAATGTATTTCGTATAGTTTTCTCCTCGTGAAAACAAACTACGAAGGCAAGCTATTCCAAAGATCCATGTTATCGTCCCGGGGATGGGCGATATTTCCCTTGGTTATCCGCTGAAACCAACACGACAGCTTTCCAACATTTGTAGCTTTGTAACAGCGAGAAATTCAGACGACACGGACTTTTCGGAAAGTAGTCTGGGGCGAAACATGCTCTACTCTAGCCTGTACGCAATTTGTTCGTGAATGAAAGCTGTGACCAACTAGTGCACATTGTCTGTGCACGTGGAATTTGTCTTTCTGGTTCTATTGTTCACAAACTGTGCCAAGCCTTGCGTGAACTTACGTAATCCACGTGCTTCTACTGAAACAAACACGCGAGTATTCGTACAAAATAATGAAGCGCGCGCCTCAGCCTTTTTTGAAGTATTGCGGACACAATTAATATGAGGGCGAACTTTTGGGTGTAAATGCAAGTAGGCCTAAATGCAAAATGAATTTTCCTTTTTGCACTAATTTATTCTATATAATATAATTCTGCCTCTGTAACATAATTAAAATGTAAATCAGAATTTTTGGAAGAAATGCATTTTAAAAAGTCACACTCGAATGAAATGTTCCTCCATACTTCGGTAACGCTGAGAATGGCCCGATTGCGAATAACCCAATTGCGGATGGCCTGATTGTGAATGGGCTGATTGCGAATAGGGCACACCTAGCGCATTGTTCTTTACTTAATTAACATACTATGGAAAACAATAACATGAAAATATTGGTATGGAAACGTTGGTTTTGATAACGAGCTGTTTTAAGGACTTTAAAAGTAATGAAAATTTGCAAATACATTTTTTTTCGGTTTCATCTTTTTCGGCGGTTTTACCTTTTTTTTGCTTTCAAGGTGGGCATCTCGGGTGTGCTTGGAATTGCGGCTGGGTCCAGTAAAGATCAATGTCAGGTGAATACAATCATTGCCGATTTCATGCAATCAAACTTACGAACCCCACCCGCATCATTAGTCAAACGATGCATATTTATCAAATATACTGATAGAACCAAACATGGAGGGTAGACAAATCATACTGTCCTCATCGGGACCTGCACCCTGGGCAGACATTCGGCCAGCTGAGCTGTGAGGCACAGTGGTATAATTATGCTCCCTCGGGTTTTTCCCCCCAAGACATCTGACACACTGGCCTGGGCAGATGCTCTTTTTAGCTGTGCTATATGCAGCACAGTGGTATACCATCTTAGGTTTACCAAGACCTCTCACACACGCGGGCAGATGATCTACCAGCTGAACTATGAGGCACAGTGGTATACTCCCTCGGGTTTTCCCCAAGACCTCTGGCACACCGGGCATGCATATATATGCTCTACCAGCTAAGCTATGAGGCACAGTGGTATATCTCTCGGGTTTCCCCAAGACACACCGGACAGATGCTCCGGCTGAGCCGATCAAAGACGTGTATAATGACATGTGCTTTTCACTGTGGTCCGACAAGTCATCTGGGACGGCCATAGAAATTCGCACACGTAAACAAAGTGTGACGTCATGTGTCTTAGGTCTATTGAAACCCCCACTGTGTTTGTTTTCAGTTATCCTGCTACCATCTCATGTCGATAATTGGTATTCTCCTCGGTACCGCCCTTACGTCACTCCACGCACTGTCAGTTATCCAAGACCTGATTGCATGCGAGGATATCACAAACATTTGTCCGGTAAGCACATGAAACTCGTTCACAGTTCAATGAGGGCCTTGCACAGTTGTGTTCAAAAGGAGGCAAACTTTGTTTCGGAGGGATCCGGATTCCGATCTGCGCAGATCTGTGATGAACTTGTTTATTTTGTAACTGTAACTGGGATCTTTTCTCGAGAGGTGGTTCAGTCCTTGATCCAAAAAGATTATAACGTCATAGGCGCAAGATAGACCACTCTCCCCGACTTCACTAGACGCGCCTCGCAGTGTCTGTTTGACATGCCTCTCGCGAATGCCGCTTTAACTATTCGCCACAACACAGATTATTCCACAAAAGGCATGTCAAACAGACACTATAGGCGCGTCTAGTTTCCTTACTAAAATGGCGCCTTGACGCACTGCACTTTATTGTACGTGATTTCGCATGAGTGGTCTACCTTACACCTATACGGCGCTATAATATCTTTGGTTCTCACAACCCGCAGTTAGATTTGCATTTCTACCACAGTCCGTAAAGTAGAAAGACCAATCGGGTGTCATTATTGTGCATGCATCTTCACTTTCACATCTCTAGTTTCCGTCTTTTTACATTTGCAGGGACTTTGCTTAACATTCAACACCATACTACTTTGCATAGGCATCGTGGTTTTCTTCCTTGCCGTCACATCAGCCATTGTCAGCATCAATCTGAATTCCAACATTACCAAAAACAAGAACAAGGTAAGGGAGAAATGCGGTGTAATGGACAGAGCACTTGATTCGTAATTGAATATTGCAAGATCGAGTCCCGTTGCAACCAATGACTTGTGCCCTTGGGCAAGGCAATTTGCCTCGCTTGCCTCTCTTCGCCCTTGATTTTGTCAGTATTTTCTAAAACATGGTCGTGGGTTCGAGTCCCACCCAATCTCGTTATTAAGTTTTTCTCAGTGTCTCGAGAAAGCACTGACATACAGTGCTAATAAAGCTACGTCGGGTAACAGCAAAATAAACCCCAATTAACAATATTTTCTACTTATTTTAGGTCGTTCCATTGGTCCCAGTGTCTACGCGCCAAAGGCAGCAACGGGCCGATGCAATGAAAGCAAATGGAGATTGCGGTAAGATCAACGCACTACACATTTCTTTCAACAAATAGTTTACAACGAACAAATGTCCAAATAATATTTGTGTAAACATAGAACATGCTGTCCATCATCCTTTTATTACAAGCACGTTTAGGTAAACGAATGTTTGGCACTGTTCATCATTGCCGATCGTGGGAAATCAACCACGCGCGTCATACAAACACCCACAGGGCAACGTCCAACTAGAAAGGCTTAACTGAACGTTCCATGGTACTACACATGTATTTGGTTTCAGGGCATAACTTTGTGGGTATCGGTTTTTGAGTGATAAACTGGTAAAAACTTGGCACAGGCTTGACCAAGCGGTCTTTAAATGGCTGGAAGTAACGTAAAAGTAGATTAACAAAGTTATTTTTCTTTGGGATTTTTTACAGTGAACACAGGAAACGTACCAGCCGAGGATGTTCGACTCAGAAACTTTAACTTCAGTGACGACGATTTTAAATTTACATAATTGCAAAGGGTGACAGTGTACTTCAGATAGGGGGTATCGGTAAGAAAATTTGCAGACATCCACTACGGGGATAGGTCCTGTAGTTTTTAAACTTATTTCAAGTCTGAGATCGCGTATACTTCACCAATTATGGGAAGTATCCTATGCATAACTGGTACATCATGCACCAAGTCGGACTTGAAATAAGTCTGAAAACGACAGGACCTACCCCGGTAGTGGATGTCTGCAAAATTTTTTACCGGTACCTCCTGCTTCAGAGAGGCATATTTGGTGGGGTAGATGACACATTCCGTCATTTTGAACGTGTAATATAATTTTTTTAAAGGGTATTTTTTACTTTGCATAATGTGGTTGTCGTCGTCAAATATTAGCTTAATGTTTGAAGGAGAGGCCAAAGACGCATCTTTCTGTATTTTAGTGTCTGATGTTTGTGTGCAATGTGGATTTAAAGTATGACGTAGTTGCAATGGTAACTGGCTGTAAATATTGAGCCGTCGGCTAAAGCATCCAATGCAATAGCAAAGGGACGCGGTTCAGTGATTTCTTGTGTAGAGCCATTACCTATAGGCAACAAACAAAGGTTGACGCGTTCACTTGAGAAAGTCTATACGTGCGTTTATGTACCTTCAGAAGGTGTATATTTAAAGTTTTAAACGTTTTGCAACTTGCATGACTTATTTGCACAGCTGGGTTGGTCATCAAGTGTAAATGGTATACCAAAAGAAAAATACTTGAAAGAAAACAAATTATCCAAACTAATGTTTATTTTTCGTAATTTGTATATTTTTAAAAGTACATGTAGAGTGTGTATTTTGTAAAGGAACAGAAATAGACAGCCGAAGTGTGACGTGCGTTGCCATGGCAATTGGATCTAAACCATCATGGCCGTCGGGAAAAGTACCATTGGTAAAGCACTGGGACACTGTTCAGTGATTTTTAGTTTAGATACAATTGCCTAGGCAACCAACAAAAGGTGACATCACTTCGGCAGTCTATCGAAATGTGCAGGTTTGACCCAAGATCGTGGAACGACCTCACAAGAAGTATAAACATGTACAGACAATAGACAGCCGAAGTGTGACGTGCGTTGCCATGGTAAATGGCTCTAGTAAAAGGGGGTGATGGTGCTTACCCATTCAGTGACATGGCCGTTCTGGTCGACTTGTTTTTATTGTTTTAAAATAAAATATGTTATTTTAATTTCAAAATTTTAGTGTGTCCAATTGTTCCGTTTTACTGGGTTAATTGTACATTGGTGGTATGGGAGAGTTTCCCCGGTTTTTGGTTGTGCGAGTAAAGGAACGTTTTTCAGTTCCTTTAGGTTTAGCTTAGGTTCAGCGACATGGCTGAGTGATTTTAAGTTTATAGCCAATGCATAGTTCCGAGATTGCCCAGTTAACCCCGCCCCTTAGATATTGTTGCTATGTGCTCACAAGCCATCGCAAAAAAATGGCGAGACTACGTACAAAGCAACGGGACTCGGCATGGAAAGCACAGATTCATTGGAAAAAACCCAAAGGTATTTATGTTTTGAGGTCGACAGTTACCGTAGCACACACTGAGCGAAGGGCTAGTAATGCAGGGATGACATATCTTTCATAAAATTGCGCTTTCCTACCTTTGAACAGCGAATCGCCTGACATTGAAACCAAAATTCACCCGGTTACTGGCACATACAACATACAAACTGTATGGGCAGAAAATCGCGTGCATTGTTTGTGATGATTGCATCACTTTGACCTTTGTGGGCGCCGTCTGCTAGCTCTGTTGTGATTGGTCGCGGGTTCGGCTTGATTGACAGGTCGGAACTATGCATTGTCTAGGCAACTAACAAAAGATGACGTATTCACTTTGGCAGTCTATACTTATAATAAATGTCTACGGTAAAGATTATTTTTATAAGGTTACGTAATGCCGATACCTTTATGTACAGTATACACAGTTACATACTGTAACATGTTTAACAAGAAGATATGAGGCAATATAATACTAAGTTAAAACGTCCCTGTGTAGTGTTGCTGAGGTTACTGGGTCTACACTAAAACCAGTGAACTGTTTCCCTGCGCTTTAGCAATAGTCTTTACATATATGTTACCAGCTAATGTTTAGACCCAGTTACCCTGGTAACTGACGTCACACTTTAGTAGTCTTAATTTAGTATCACTGGTTTTTGTGTAGACCCAGTATCCTTGGTAACACAGAAAGGGTGACGTTTTCACTTAAGTAATAAAAAAAAGTCATATACAGGGTTATTTTGACTTTAAATTACATGTATACGGATGATTTACTTTTTGCAAGAAAGACACAAGAAAACGCATGAGCGAGTGTAACTTCGGAATCAATTTTTAAATAAATTTTCTGCTGCAAGTTGTATATAAACTGTAATTTAAACTTTGTCCTTTGAAGAATACAGTGTGTTTAAAAATACAAGTACATTATTACATTGGTGGCTATATAAAAATATGACAATTGTCTTTATTTCATCTTGTGGTGTAACAATGGATAACAATATTGTACATGTATTCCATTTCCTTAAAGCTCATCACATACGTCGCAGGACGGAGTTACGACGGGTCCACGACAGAAAAAAAGGGGGAAGTCTTACGATAGTCGTGAGACTGTCCTACGATATTTAGGTGTCCTGCGACATAAAATAGCGTTGCAGCGGACTGTCGCGGGGTTTTGGTCCGGACCAAAATCGAAATGTAACACAGGTGTCCGTCCCGGTTACAAGCGTATATTGGAAATTTGTACACAGGGTTTTTAGAAAGGCGTGTTGTCACACTATTTGTAACCCTTTTGGGGCCCAAGTTATCTCTTCAGAACAACAAACTTATTTATTTTATTTTGAGACCAGACAAAGGTATTTCCTTGATAATATGGTCTGTGTTGCCAAAATGCCCCCTTTACTGTAGAAAGAACCTAATAGTTATTTTCCATTGGTTTGTGTGCATATATACACTCGTTTTCTTCAGTTTTGAAAGGTTTTTTGTAGATTATATTTTTCCTTTAAATAAAACTTCACAGTTCTCGTCAAGAAAAACTGGGGTGAAAACTACAGTACTTTACTACAATTTCATTTTGAAAAATCACGTCCCTAAAATTTAGTGTGGTTAAAAAAAAAAAAAATGGGATAAATCACTCAGGAAAAATGGGTACAAAAATAGAACGGTTCGCATAAAGTCAGCATAAATGTTATGATTTGGTAAAATTCATTGAGTTGGAACTTTCATTTAACACAATTTACCTCCCAAGAGACGAATCCCAAATTCACCAATTTGAGACCGGTCTGCGCACTTCCGGGTTTGATAACGAGGCTCTTCGTGTTAAGCAACTGAAGTGAACTAACGTACGTATGTTAATGCACAATCACTCCTAAATGCCACGCAGAGCAGCACACGTACACACTCAGTCACTGTATGTTACTGTACTTGAGGCACACGCGTACTGCCGACCTGACACAGAGAGCCTCAGTTTCAATGCGGAAGTGCGCAGAATGTGAAATTTGTCTATTCCTCGATAACTAAATGCTCTAGTAGAATATAAATTTTACGTCCCACAAAAACGCTTTAAAGGCACTTATGGTGAAAAGAAAACGAACAAAAAATAAAAGAGTCACCCACTTATGCACCTATCAATTGTTCCCCTCCCACCCCCCTCCCACCCCTCTCCTCCCACCCCTCTCCTCCCACCCCTCTCCCCCACCCCCCCCCCCCCCCCCCCTCCCACCCCACCCCTTTTCCACCCCCCTCCCTCCGGGCTACCCCACCTAAGAGGTGGGGATTGTCACTTTTTGCGTGACAAAATCCCCACCCCTGGGACAACATTTAGGTGACAAAAAATCCCCACCCTCGGGTACAGAACATGCGCAAAAATGCACAGAAAAGGGCCAAATGCGACCAAACCCCCACCTAGGGGGTGGGGCAGCGCGGGGGGAGGGGGGGGGGGGGGGGGGGGGAAACAATTGATTGGTGCATTATGAAAGCTACACATATTTTTATAGCATGCAAATCATAGACCCCGTTCTCACTCAAGTAATCGCTTTGTTCGACGAAGATTAGTTAATCATCATTAGTTAATGAAGTGTGCATTCACACATCACTTAACGAAGATCAAACAAACAGCGGTACCGTACACATTATATAATGAGCGATCGCTAACGAAGATTAAATTGCCTTGTCGAATGAAGGGAGCGTTCTCATTACAAATTAAAATGTAAAATTGTGAAATCCTCGACTACAACTCTACTACTGGCAGTTGGGTCTTTCCACGCTAATGGGCCTATTTGAAAAATAAGTCAATAATTCCTTTCAGATGTCTTCAGTTTATCTCAAACTTAAAGAAATTCCCTTGTACTTTTCTCAGGAGATAACTTTTGCCCAAAAAGGTAAGAAAATGCTTCCTCAACATACAACTCTGAAAACCCCGTGCACAATTTTTCCATATACGTATGTAACAGTGGACAGACAAAAATGTCACAATTTTGTCTGTCCAGTTACATACGTATAAGGGGAAATTTGTACACAACCTTTTCATAAATGTATGTTGTGGCAGCATTTTCTTACTATTTTGGGCAAAAGTTATCTCCCGAGAACAGTACAGGGGAATTTCTTTAAGTTTGAGATAAACTGAAGACATCTAAAAGGAATCATTGACTTATTTTACAAATAATAATAATAATGGTCAATTCTTATATAGCGCACATGTCTACGCTGGGCGTACTCCTGGCGCTGTTGCAATTATTACCGCTGCCGTCAGGGAATCACCAGAACTATTTCGCCTCAACTAGGTGCGTGCTGCTGGCCAGGCGCACAACCCTATCAGCAGTTAGATTGTGGCATTCCCCTCAACAGCTTCCCATATATCGCTTGGGTTGACGAGGCAACTGGGATTAAGTGCCTAGGGACACGGACACGTTGGTCGAAGTGGGGCTCGAACCCCCAACCTCTGATTGGGAGTCCCGCTTCATACCCACTAGACCACACTCGCTCCCATTAGCGTGGAAAGACCCAGTTACATAACCGGGTGCCCCTGACTATTTTGAACAATAACCCTTAAAGCTCTTCTTTTTGACTCTCCTTGAGTTTCAATAGCATAAATGAGTACATATCCTCTAAACTGCGTGTTCCGCTGTATTTCTCAAGGAACTTGCCATCCTTAAATGCGAGTAAGGTGGGGTACCCCTGAACCTGTCGGAATCAAAGTTAGACAGCAATGGATTAGCATACAAAGATAAAGTGGTTTGAGGCCAACTCGTTTAAACTACTACATGTAGTACTAAGGAATTGAATAATGGAATGCACCTCTTGACGTCAGGGACGCGGGGTACTGTGGCCGAGAGGTTTACGTCACTGACTCGCAAACTGCAGGGAGCAACACCCCGAGGTTCTGAGTTTGAAAACACTCGCTTAACCACTTCGCGACGGGGAACTGCATATGCAGTTCTAAGTGTAAGTGTCTTCGGAGCGGTTATACAGAATTGGCCCATATGGGTCAGTACTACCAGGGTAGAGTTGGTCTCTCAACTTGTTGGCTTGGGGTCAAGTCAGTTTTTGACCTCTGACTTGACTCTGGAGAAAATGACTGGTGACTGGAAATAAGGTTGATTTACGACTTAAAATAAAAACTAGTCATCAAGTCTACAGCCCCAGTGCATGCGCGTTGTGTGTGTCCATAGCATGCGTAACTCGCAATGATAAGGCTCCCATTGGTGAATTAAAATGTGTTACGCCCACCAGAGACACACATAGCGCGCACGCACACACAATGACTAAGCATTATTTGACTCCCAAAATGGCGTATTTGCACTTTTTCGAAGGGGGTCAATACAGACCGTTTCTATTTTGACCTCGCGCCTAAGGCGTCTGCCTAGGTCGTGGGTTTGAGTCTCACCCTAGCACGCTATGGAATTTTTAATCAGCTCATGAGTGTCTAACAGGCAGCTGGGGCTGCATACTCACAGGGCAGAGAGCTTAGGTTTAATAAAATAATTGAGCCCAATGGGCTACAATGTAAGCACTCTTAGCACCTTGCTTGATGGATCTGTACAGGATATAAGAACCGTTAAAGATAGTATAAATGATTGGTAAACTATTACAAATAGTTCTATCCCCCTGTGTGATTGAAGATATACATGATTAAAATCAACCTGAGCAAAAACCAGCTCCGTACTTCGTCTAACTTTTGAGAAAACAGTCAAAAAAGGGTTTGCAGTCATTTCGCCCCAAAACCATTTCGCCCAAGTGCCATTTCGCCCCCCAAACACTTCGTGCACAGGCCGTGGTTCAGGGCGAAACGGTTGAATTTTCGTCGATCATGAGACAAAAACAAATTGTTTTACTCATTTCTCAAAGACTATAGCACTTCAGACAAAACCATTTCAGGGGAAGTTTTCTACAGTCATATTTATATTGTGTAAGTTAGGCGTAAATCTGTGAACATTTCTGATTTTCAAGATACCAATCATGTATACTGCCTTTAAATCTTACCTCATATTTAGTGCATGCTTGTTTATGAACTGTGCAGTCAATTTTAGCCACCATAAGGCCTGGAATGGCATCAGTTTTCCGTGCCAGATCTTCAAAGGTGGGGGATAGTTTCCTACAATGACCGCACCTATTCATGAAACCAATATCGGCAAACATGACCAAATAGTCAAAATATATAAAATCAGGGTTTCAAGCATTTCATGGAAAACAAAACTCGCTCATGACTTTCTCTGGGTGAATTTTCCAACTACAAAATGTGTACATTTTCACATACCATGGAGCAAAGAATTTGACGAACGTGATGCCTTTGGAAATTCTTTCACCAAAACTGTCGTCAGTTAAGATCACGACCTGAAAAAAAAAGTAAATGCATTTACAGGATCCAGTTTTGCCATCATGAACATTGTACGCAGCTTAAATAATTGTGAAAATACTACTTCATGCCAGCGCCACATACTAATCACTGTGCGTTATGTTTTCCAAAACCATGGGCATTTCGGCAACACAAACCATATTTTCGGGGAAATACATTTGTCTGGTCTCAAAATAGAAGAAATAAGTTTCAATTGTTCTGAAGTAAAGGCTTAGGCCCAAAAAGGGTTACAAATAGTGTGACAAAATGCCTTTCTAAAAACCCCGTGTACAAATTTCCAATATACGCTCGTAACTGGGACGGACACTAGGTCGTCTCGGTTACGAGCGTATATTGGAAATTTGTACACAGGGTTTTTAGAAAGGCATGTTGTCACACTATTTGTAACCCTTTTTGTGCCTAAGTTATCTCTTCAGAACAACTTATAACTTATCTATTTTATTTTGAGACCAGACAAAGGTATTTTCTGGAAAATATGGTCTGTGTTGCCAAAATGCCCCCTTTACCGTGGAATGACATGTGGAATGAGTTGGTCGCGTACATATGTACTCTGTGGCTTGCGGCATACTGACCAGTCTAACGCACATGCATAGTGTAACCTACCTACCTACGAAAAGCGTGCGAAGTCTGAATTGCGCAGCCTGTACACAGCGCTCATTTCGGACCGCCAGGTGCGAGCCAACCAAGTAATTTCAATGTTACGATCATTTGCAAATGATCTAAATAAATTTCATCTTCGTGGACTATTTTCTGATAAAATTACATTACATCATATTGGGCTGAAACATTTCATTAGATAGCAGGGTTGAAGTCCAGAGCTGATAGAATCACAAGTCCATGACAAGTCCCGCGCAAGTCCGTCACAAGTCCAGTATCAAGAAGCAAAGGATGAACACGCACACACAAAAATGCCTTTGTTGGAGTTCATTTGAATAACTTGTGACTTGAATTAAGACCCTGGGACTTGTGAGGACTTCTGATGGACTCGACTACAACCCTGCTGGATAGTTGCTACCAATTCAATCTTTACTTTGAGGAAGGTTTTTTTCATTTGGATCATTGCAAAAGATAAGTTCGTCAATGCATAGTTCCGACCTGTCAATCAACCGAACCCGCCGACCAATCACAACAGAGTTAGCAGACATCACCCACATAGGTCAAAGTGCATTGTTTGCAACAACATCACGCGATGTTCTGCCATGTACAATTTGTACAGTGTTGTATGCGATGATCCGGGTGAATTTTTGGTTTCAAGGCCGGTCGTTTCGTTGTTCAAAGGTACTAAAGCACATATGTCATGATATGACATCCCTGTATTACTGGCCCTTTACTCAGTGTGTTCTAAGATAACTGTCGACCCTGAAACAAGAATACCTTTGAGTTTTCTCCAATGAATCTGTGCTTTCCGTTGAAAGTCCCATTGGTTTGTGCGTTGTGTCGCCATTTTGACAATAGCGTGTGAGCCATAGCAACAATGTCCAAGGGGGCGGGGCTAACTAGGCAAACTCGGAACTATGCATTGTTCTGTGTACTCGGCGTACCTTTAAGTCTTTTGGTGATAACGTAGTAACCTCTTCCTCCTGCATCTTTTCTTCTTTCTTCACCTCTTGCATGGGCGGAGGCGTTTCAGTGGGTGGGGCCATCATCTTGCTGACATACTCCTTCAGTGACTGATGGTCCCTCCCCATGCCGTAAGTATCAATCTGGTAATGCGTATGTAGTGAAACCACAATAAGTCAAAATCTCAAAAGTGTCGCTATTTTCCTCCCACCATGCAACAACAGAACGACAATGAGCTATGAAAACCAGAGCGTGAAATTAGACCACAAAAGTGGTTGGACAAAATGTCCTAGCAAAAACAACTTTAGATCTGCCATTGTGAGCTTTTGATCTGCCATTTACTGAAGTCAGCATGAATGTCGTTCGTTAATAAAAAATATATACCGTAGTAAAAACCTGGCTATAACTAGGCACACTCGCGCTCCCAACTTTGACAAGTGTTGGGGGAAAATATTGCCAGTAATGCAGCAAACTAACGGCACAATTTCGGCTGTGAGGCACTGAATATACTTTAGAATTTGCATCTGTGCCAACGCGATCCTTTCTATCCTAGTTCTTGGCCATATTCCTGGACGTTTTAATCGTTTTTCCCCCACTTTTTATCCCAGCAATTAGATTAGCATGCATAGCACGACTCCGCACACTTTGGCCGCTAGTGAGCCCAGACTAGAGCACCCTCTATCGACTGAACATACATGTACTTGTCTAGTCCCAGCCCCTTGCTGAAGCACTGCACGATTTGTGCGCGTGCTTCCTACTTACCGGTACCGTGTTTGCAGTGTGCTCACCGTGCAGGCATGGCACGGGATGAGGTTATGAGGGTAAAGTGTGCCTTATACCCCCGTTTACAAGAAATAAAGAGGTTTATTTAGATGATTTCACTTTCCAAAGTGGTTCAGGGATTTTGTCTGAGCACTTCCACAGTTGGTTGGACAAATGCAGTAAGTGGTCGAAAAATGTCCGATGTCCGACCGTAATTTCACGCTCTGAAAACCCTGTTTTGTCGCACTGCGAATGTACCCTGGTATTCCAAGCACATTGCGTTCTTTACGCAGGTCTTGACGACAATGCTGCTTACCACTTCTCCATTTTTGAAGAACTTGAGTGTTGGAAAACCGCTGACTCCGTGTTCAACGCACACTGGCCTGTTGGCTGTGCAGTCAATCTGTGGGTCAAACACACAGTAACAAAACAATGAAAGAGATGAGTTCATTCAGCAGAAAAATCCAATAGCTGGAATCTTCAAACTTTTATTAGGGAGGTTTAGATGCACGTAAAACGCGAACGTAAAATCTGGACAAGCTCCTTTTAAAGATAGTATACATGATTGGTAAACTGTTACAAATAATTTTTCCCCCCTGTGTGATTGAACTTTGAAGATATGCATTATTAAAACCAACCTGAGCAAAAATCAGCTCCGTACTTCATCTAACTTTTAAGTCAAAAAAGGGTTTGCAGTCATTTTGCCCCAAAACCATTTCGCCCTGAACCACGGCCTGTTCACGAAGTGGTTTGGGGCGAAGTAGCATTTGGGCGATGTAGTATTTAGACGAAGTGATTTGGGCAGAAATGGCACTCGGGCGAAGTGGTTTGGGGGCGAAATGGCACTTGGGCGAAATGGTTTTGGGGCGAAATGAATTTTCGTCTCATGAGTTGAAAACTATTTGTTTTACTCATTTCTCAAAGACTATAGCACTTTAGACAAAACCATTTCAGGGGAAGTTTTCTACGGTCATCATGTTTATATTGTGTAAGTTAGGCATAAATCTGTGAACATTACTGATTTTCGAGATACCAATCATGTATACTGCCTTTAAGTGATTATGGTCTTAACTAAAGTGCCAAGACTGGGCTTAGCTAACTGCAATTTGCCCAAATTTTGTAGTATGGCTAGATGAGTATTGTTGGGTTAACACGATTTAGAAAATATCCAACGTTACCTTTGCTATCGTTATAGCCTCATTGTGGGAAAACCCCTCTGCTAGCTGTTCCCATATCGGAGCCAATTTCTTGCAGTGCCCGCACCAGGGGGCGTAAAACTCCACAAAGTGGTTGCCCTTAGCGACATGCTCCTTGAAATTGTCTTCGGTGAGTTCGTACAGCCCGTGTTTAGCCTCTGGTGGTGGTGGGACATCCTGAAAGCAGAAACAACATCTTCTTTTGACTCTCTTATACCGAGCAAAATAAGAAAGGCAAATACTTTCTTCATTTTTGGTTGAAAAATGCAGTCATTTTGAAAGTGGGAATTTTGAGCACACAGAGGTTTTATTTATTTATTTATTCCATTTATTTACCCAGGGTGTGCCAAAACAGTTTACAAGAACTGGTTTCTATTGGGGCCCTGCAAACAAATATAAATTAAACAACTTCACAATCACAAACAAACTGGAATAAGATTCACAAAACATCAACACTCGCACAATTGAACAAAACTAACGGTTACAGAAGAACAACATCACAAGAAATATTATACATGCACGTGACACTGAAATTTACGCTAATTACGGGAAGGGCGAAAAACCCGCAAAAACCCTTTTTAAGAGAAAGAAAATGGGAAAATTCCCCTCCGGCTCCAAAATTAAAGTTTAATTTTATGGCAACCAAGTCATACGACTCCGTAAATTATCATTTCTCCCTTGAAGTTGATCATGTAAATATTATGTATATGTTTGACCAAGTGCCGATTTGAATGAGCTCAAAGATTACGTAGTTCTAAGGTGGAAACTAAGGCTGTTCAAAATTGCGGTGCCAGTCACAGCAAAACTCGAGGCATAAGACTCCTTTCGTGCAAAGGGAATTTTCAGTGTCTTTTCGGCAGATTGACGAGTTTCTCGAGTTTGTACGTATGGTGTAAATAGACTTGCCATAAAGATATACTGCGGGGCCAAGGAATTGATGCTTTTAAAGACAATTCATAAATACCTTGGACAGTTTACGCATCCCTATTGGCTGAAAGCACGTCACATGGGCAGTCTTAAATTAGCGATAAAGAATAGTGATAATGCCCGGCTGGCTATCCCGCGTTTGTGCCGTAGTCAGCGCGTATATGGAAAACGCACATGCACAAAGAAACTGCACGCGCCTGAAAGAAAATTGTGCACTAATACCCATGTCGTGTGCGAGCGCGAGCAACGCGCCTGAGTTACTCGTAAACCAACATCACGCACAGCTCGCAGTTGTACGAACGCCGTGTTGACACTAGACTGTAGGCATTGGCAAGTGAATGCAAAATATGGGAAAACGACGAGCTAATTTTGGTGAATTTTACCGATTTATACGAAAAGGTATTTATGAATGGGATTAAAAGTAGGTTTGGCCAATCTTAAACAACCCGTTTAAAACCAGCTAGGGGTCCTGGGCACTGATAATGCCCTCGCCTGGCGGCTCGGGCATTATCAGTGCCCTGCAGCCGATTTCACGAAAGAGTGCGCAGCTTGCGCAACTTTTGCAAAATGGCCCAAGCCCTATAGCTTGCGTGTAATTTTCACAGGAATGTTGCGCAGCCTACGCAATAAAATGTTGCGCAAGCGGACTTACGCAGTGCGTAAGGATTCGTGAAATCGGCTGCAGGACCCCTAGCTGGCTTTAAACGTGTGTTTAAGATTGGCCAAACCTACTTTTAACCCCTAAACATAGCTTTTACAAATATAGTTTTTATAGGTTTTATGCAGTCATGCATTTAAGGAAACTGTTGAATATTTCGATGTCAACTTACGTAGACCGGGGTCACACGAGAACATTCTCGTAATTACTCGATTGTGATACAATTGTAATATTTCCAACGACGACCGGGGTTACACGCCAAAATTAGGCCAAACGAAATAAATGGTGCGTTTACGGTAACGGCCTAAAAAAAATCCAGGTAGGAAAATAATTGTTGTTTTTTTTACATTTTAGTTTATGCATTTGCGTGTTGTTTTGCAATGTTTAAAACTCACTATTAACCATGTTCATGTACAAGTGCAGATAATGTTATGTTCGTTGGAAATTATTGCAAATAGTGCTCATTTAAAATTATCAACTTGAAAATTGGCAATAAAAAGTTTGAGGTCGGTAATTTGGCCTAAAAAATTCCAGGTAGGTCGGGTTACCGTAAACACACCATTTATTTTGTTTGGCCTTATCATAATCGGATTGTAATCGTATTATAATAAAGTGGGGTCACACGAGCAACACAATCTCGTCATCGTATTGTAATCCATCCCATAGTCCTTTGCAGTGGGCTTTCCCCGTATTGTGTGGACCACCAATCAGGAATGTAGGTACATGTAAGTCGTTTACGAGCCAATATTAGCTCATACGGCCGGTACTCATCCCCAGTTTCCGTGGCATGGAATGACTAGGAGCAATGCTATATGTATTCCTCCTGGATGGGATGTCAGTCCATCGCAAGGCTACCCCCAGCAACTAGTTGGGTTTCCCCAACCGTATCTGCTGGGTACCGTGGCTGAGTGGTTAGGGCCATTGACTCGCAATCATGGGTGAAAACTTGGGGTTGCGGTTCGAATCCGGCTGTGCATGGTACCTGTGCCCTTGGACAAGGCACTCAACCACACTTGCTCCATCCTTCGGAAAGGATGTAAAGCCGTTGGTCCAGTGTGTTAGGTAATGGTAACGCACTCTAAAGATACTAGAGCACTCTTTCGTGAAGAGCAAGGGGATTCCCCGGTTCCTCTGGCCATTTCTAATTATAATTCTTCATGGGTTTCCTCACGCTTACTAGTGACAGTGCAATGAGCACTATTGAGGAATCCTTGGTATGAATACCAGAAAGAAATAATAATAAAATAATAATAATACACCTGGGTGGAGAGACACAACATGGAGTGAAGTGTCTTGTCCAAGGACACAACGCAGTGCAGTGGCCAGGTTTCGAACCATGGACCTCTCGACCGAAAGTCCGACACGCTATCCACTAGACCATCACGTCTCCAATCAAGAGTGTACATGTACTGACCTAATTATCTCAAATGTTTTGGATATGGCATTTATTGCATACTTTGCGATTTCATGTATTTACCGTCTTTTTGTCGAATTTTTCTTTCATGAATTTCTCAATACTTGCAAAGTCCCGCTTGCCAGTGTACTTATCCGGGTGAAATCCAGGGCTGAAAAACTTGAGAGTCGGGTACCCTTTGACGTCATACTGATGGCAGACCTTGGTTTCAGCTGTGCAGTCGACCTTAAAGATAGTATACATGATTGGTAAACTGTTACAAATAGTTTTATCCCCATGTGTGATTAAAACAAACCTGAGCAAAAACCAGCTCCGTACGTCGTCTAACTTTTGAGAAAACAGTTAAAAAAGGGTTTGCAGAAATTTTGGCCCAAAACCACTTCGCCCTGAACCATTTTGCCCTGAACCACAGCCTGTGCACGAAGTGGTTTTGGGGCGAAGTGGCATTTGGGCGATGTAGTGTTTGGACGAAGTAGTTTTTGGCGAAATGGCACTCGGGCAAAGTGGTTTGGGGCGACATGGCACTCGGGCGAAATGGTTTTGGGGCGAATTAAATTTTCGTCTCATGAGACGAAAACTAATTGTTTTACTCATTTCTCAAAGACTATAGCACTTCAGACAAAACTATTTCAGGGGAAGTTATTTACCGTCATCATGTTTATATTGTGTAAGTTAGGCGTAAATCTGTGAACACTTCTGATTTTCAAGATTACCAATGATGTATACTGCCTTTAAATTATAATAGCGTTAAAAGAAATTTCTTCAGCAACTCGATAAACTGCCTTGTAGAAATTTCAGCCACATAGATTCAGTATTACTTTGGTTTATGTGGAAATCAGTTAAAAAGCCGCCGAGTTAACGTTGGCCTCCGCCTCTTTAGGTTGACACACACTTCGCAGGCAATGTTTGTCATCCGATCCCATGAGCCTTTGCAAACGTGCATAACATTTTTCGTTACGTGCCTCAACTTTATTGAATGACCAATGTACATACATGTATGGGTAATTCGGTTTCCATGTTGTTTCAAGAAAACCAGGAATTTTTGTTTACATACTTTTGCAAACGTGACTGACACCAATTTATCGGAATTGTAACGTTCTCCGAGCTCGTCCCACACTGGCATTAGTTTCTTGCAGTGGGCACACCTACATAGAAGATAGAAAAGTATGACCTCAGTATGACCTCAGTATGACCTCAATCTGATAATTAGGTCAAAAAAGGTTTTTTTTTTACTGTTACATAAAAATAGGGTGGGTAGATATATTTTTCCCTTTTTTTTTCCAGCCAATGATGGTTAGGGTTTCCACGTTTTAGTTAATAACGCAGAGGGTTAATATTACATGTGGGTCTTTCCACAGTAAAGGGGGCATTTTGGCAACACAGACTATATTTTCCAAAAAAATACCTTTGTCAGGTCTCAAAATAAGAGAAATAAGGGTTACAAATAGTGTGACAACATGCCTTTCTAAAAACCATGTAAAAAAATTTCCAATATACGCTCGTAACCGGGATGGCCTTAAATGTAACACAAGTGTCTGTCCCGGTTACGAGCGTACAATGTACATGTACATGGAATCGTGATTCTTTTTTGGAATCGGAGTCGACTCCCAAAATGCTGGAGTCACCCACGCCTAGTGGCAACAATTTAACAGGGGTCCTAAAAGTTTTTTTTTTAAATGGTTGTGAGAACATTAACATTTTATGATCAATGTGTATGAGAAATTTGTATTAGAAATAAAATGTGTAGGAAAATGTGATGAGATGGCTTTTTACATAAATTTGCAATTTTTTTGGGGGGCGGGGGGGTTGGTGGGGGAGTTAAATTTTTAAAATATAAATATATGGGGTGTCCCACAGTAATGTACTACATGTAGTTAAATTTGTCATCCCTGAATATTTTGTACCAAATAAGTACGTTTAATGCGTAAAACAGCACTATTCTAATAAAGAACGAGGATTACCGAGCCACACAATAGAAAATATGCAGACTTTTACTTAAAGGGCCCCTTATTTAGGATTTTTATCAATGAAATCTATGCTTTAAAACCACTCTACTCAGTTAAAGTCATCAAAATCCTATTTGGAGCTTGCTTTGGGGGCTAAAACAAAGGTTTTTAGTTTTTATGCTAATGCGAATATGCATATTCATGACCAAGGTCACTATGTCACAAGAGGCAAACACAGGAAAATCACATTCAACTGTGCACAAAAGATACAACTTTTTTCTCAATTTTCCTGAAACTTTTGTAATCCATGGCTGTTTGAGTTTGTTTTACATGTTGCCTGCTGTAAGCCATGACAAAACTGGGGGTAGAAACTGCAGCAATTTGTCACAAGTCCAACTTGAAGTCTTATGTTTTTTCTTAACTTTTCCCTTCCGTCTTCCTTATGTGATGCACTCAAAACAGCGCCCTCTGTCTGTGATTTATTGCAGTGAAATCTTCAAAGTTGAAAAAGGCCACCTTTTATTGATTTTACATCCAAACGAACAATAGTATGTCTTGCTGAACAAGTAATCCGTCATTATGAAGCAAAGCTTAGGCACAAAGTTGTTTAGCATGTCACAGGCCCTTTAAAGGTACTGGTACACACCGGCCTACCGTTAACATGATTTAGTGATTTAGCATGACTGACAATAGTTTTTCGATGGTCGTTGTGACAACAAATAATCAAGATGTCACGTAAGTAAGTAAAAATGTTTAAAATTAACAAATCAACACCCAGGAAATTAACAAATCAACACCCAGAAACCCTTCTAATGAAACCTGCTGGCAGATTGGTCTACAAATTGGAAAATACAGTATGTAAATAGTGTTCGTAGGACATTATTTTCCATCAAGAAGAGAAACCAACCGCGAATGACAAAAATAGCAACTCGCACTTCACGCTGGTTTCTACGGCTGGAAATAAAACTAACTCCAAAACCACGTAATTTTCTGGAACCGAAATCTGGTACCAGAAAATCATGTGACCTTGGTTTCTTTGACAAATGCTCAAACGGCCAAATTTGATGGTTTCTTTTCAGGATCTATTTAGTTTATTTCTGAAAGACTTTTAGAATCTTGTATGGGTCCATTTCGAGCCCAAAATAGCCCAACAAAGCCGGTGTGTCCTTTTAAATGGGAAATATTTTAAACTGGAGTATACCGCATAGAGATCTATTGTTGTGCACTAAAGCAGCCATTTACATTAAATAAACCCAATGAGGAAACACCTGTAGATTTTGGGCACAGTGTCAACCTGGAACATTTTGATTGGATCTTAATTCCAATGTGTTACTTCCTGATTGGCTGTCGGGTCAACTGGCCAATGTAATGTCATCACCTGATTGGTTGAAATTTTTACAATGATCCAAAGGTCGACACCCTATAAATCTCTTCTCAATCTTTATTGCACTTCAGGCCAATGAAATTAGATTACTAGTTTCTCGTCAACCACTTTTCAAATTTTGATGAGGTTTTTTTTTCATTATTCATTATTCATTATTTTCTTATCAATGAAAAATGCAACCCGTTATACATACACTAACTGCTATTTTGAAACTGATTTAGGCTCTAAAAGTACTGTCGCCCAGAAAGTTAGTGCCTAGTATCAGTTCCATGGAGTTATACATTGTAGCTTGTGTTTGAAGGAAGAACTTGAGATGGCAAAAATCATGAGAACGAGTTACCCGTGTTAAGAACAGACCGCCCGAACTCGACCTGCAACGAACGGTTTTCGCAGGTACCCACTGGGTGCAGGGGTAGCGCTGATATGCTGTACGGTTGGTATACTGCATTCTGTGATACATTTCGCGAAGTTAGCTGCACAACACTGACCGCGCAACCGAAACAGAAACTTCGCTTGGGAGTAGTCTGAGTCGGATTTCCCCCGTTTTTTTGCAAAATAATGAAATTTTTGAATAATGAAATTTTTGGTGCGGGTTCAAAATCACATGCGGGCGCTGACGAGAAACTAGTAATCTAATTTCATTGGCCTCATGGCTAATAAATTATTCTGCCACGTTTTTCTTTTAAAATAAATTTCATTCAGAAAACTTAAGTATTGGTTTCGCGTATTCAGCTACTACAATTGTACAGATGTTTTTGTTTTGTTTTTTCCTCTACTCTTTACATACTCTCAAAAATTGATTATGCACATAATAATGTTGCTTTTGTTTGAACATGCATAATATTTTGGCCAGATGCAGAGAGAAAAATATATTAAACTAGTATGTGACTGTGGAGCTTGTATCGATTAGTCAACTTTGATTTATTGATAAACAGAGTTGAGTTAGTCAACAGGTGCACGAGCTAAGGTGTGTAAAGAACAGATTACATGTAGATTCATGATAATGAACAATTTTGGTATGAACTTGGAATTCAGCCATTATTATTTTTCTCTTAAATTGTTTTTAACAACGATCAGTGACATTTTCTACATGGTAAAAAATAAAAGATTTTATGAGGGAAAACTTGGTAAGAATTTACAAGGCGAACCACTATTTTTTCCTTTAAAAATGTCTCATTAATTAACCATTAATAAGCGCATATCTAGAAAAACAAACATTTTGGACCGGAAACAAAATATAAAGATTTTTCAGACGTGTTTCAGCAAAGCATAAAGTGATCGAATATCGAAATAGTGATGACGTGTTTTCCGACTACTAATTGTTTAAAAACAAGACAGCTTTTTAGACCAGCAATTTCTTACTGGTCAAATCAGCAGCATGCAAAATGACCAAAGGTTCATTAAAAATCACCATTCCATCCAAAGGACGTCCAAACTGACGCCACAGAATAGCGTGTATGTCTTACTGGATCCCATAAGATAATCACATTAAATCACGACGCTTCTTCATTTCATGTTTCAAACTCATTTTATTTTTATTGTTTGAGCTATATTGGGTCAGTACCTAAATCGTCATTGATGGTGTGACTTAAAGATAGTATACATGATTGGTAAACTGTTACAAATAGTTTTATCCCCCTGTGTGATTGAAGATATGCATGATTAAAACCAACCTGAGCAAAAACCAGCTCCGTACTTCGTCTAACGTTTGAGAAAATAGTCAAAAAAGGGTTTGCAGTCATTTCGCCCCAAAACCACTTCGCCCTGAACCATTTCGCCCTGAACCACGGCCTGTGCACGAAGTGGTTTTGGGGCGAAGTGGCATTTGGGCGATGTGGTGTTTAGACGAAGTCATTTGGGGCGAAATGGCACTCGGGCGAAGTGGTTTGGGGGCGAAATGGCACTTGGGCGAAATGGTTTTGGGGCGAATTGAATTTTCGTCTCATGAGACGAAAACTAATTGTTTTACTCATTTCTCAAAGACTATAGCATTTCAGACAAAACCATTTATGGGAAAGTTGTCTACGGTCATCATGTTTATATTGTGTAAGTTAGGCGTAAATCTGTGAACATTTCTGATTTTCGAGATTACCAATGATGTATACTGCCTTTAAACAAGACAGTCTGTAGGTTAATAACGATTTTAGCATTTGTTTGATATCGAGTACATTTTTAATTAAGTCTGGTCGACTTCCCCTCGTGGTCGAATTCCCCTCGTGGTAGAATATTCACACACTTTTGTATGCAAGCGGGTGTGACTAAGTAAAACACAATTTTCTTGAAAACGCAACATTTGCGACGGAAATGTCAATGGTAAAAATGGTAAAGGTATTTTAGATTATTCTAAGCTATCGATTCCAATAATTATTTTCTGTATTTTTTTCGTATACATTGAACAAAGATTTTAAGGAAATTACCTCCAGGGCCCAATTTCATAGAGCTGCTTGAGCATGAAAAATTGCTTAAGCATGAAAAACCTTACTTGATAAAATGAGGTTACCAGCAAAAATTTCATGTGATTGTCATGGTAATGAAACATCACATGAGGATTTCACTGGTAACATACTCTACTGAGCAAGAGTTTTTTGTGCTTAAGCAATTTTTTGTGCTTAAACACCTCTATGAAATTGGCCCCTGGAATAAACAGATCATCAAATTCTAGGATATACTTCCCACTTGCACTTCTGTCGCAAATGTTGCATTTCGGAGATAAATAAACGATAAAACTACTGCATAAAGCAATGCACAAAATGACGCGGTGAGCGGTCTGTGCGTAAGCGCGACAACAGAGGGCGCTGCGCGCGTGCGTGAATGGTTATCTTGTGCACTAACTGAAGGCAATTTTTGAAGAAAATGTAATTTTTCTACAGAAAAGCAACATTTGCGACAAAAGTGCAAGTGGGAAGTAGGATATCTTAAAATTACATTATCTTTTGATTCTAGGAGGTAATTTCCTCAAAATCTTTGTTCAATGTATACGAAAAAAATACCTTATTTTCTTTAAAATACCTTCTTTCTTTCTTTTAATTTGGCGTTACTAAATTGTAAAAATATCGAAATTAAGTCAGTCCTACTCCTACTCCTAGTGACCGGAAATTATATGGACTGCACTGCGGCATGAGGCGATGAGCAAAAGTTGGCAAAACTGTTTTCGAAAAGTAACTTACCAAGGAGCGAAAAACATAATAAAATGCGGCGATGTTGAGATGGCATGCGTGAACATGAATTCGTTGTATTCATTCTTGGTTCCCCCGTTGTCACTGAAATCCGCCGAAATGCTGGAAATCAAATTGGCCGCTATAAACAGAAAAATCGACAAGAACTGCGAGAAAGTCACTCTCTCCCCGTGGAACGCCATGATTACACTGCGAAGTTTGTGCAGAAGTTACATCGTGATGGGTGCCTTTCTCGCTGAAATATTATCCTCATTGACTAATAACGTACTTTATACATGGCTGACAGGGAACCAGACTGACAAAAAGCCGGGTTGTAAAACACAAGAGGGCGCTGTTTACTTTTAACGGTGGCCATTGATCTCTGAACACGTGTACTTAGGTTATTTACTACATGTAGGCCTACTTGTCGAAATATTTCTCATAAAATTCTTGTTCGTTATCTCATTCTGTGTATGCCAAGTTTGCTGTGGGGGTTCGCCGCTCCTTTAACCTTCCCAGCGTGCGTGATGCTGGTACCCATTTAATTTTATACACCTGGATGGAGAACGGCAAGTGAGGCAAAGTGTCTTGCCCAAGGGCAGAATACATTGGTTGCAATGGGATTCGAACTCGCAATTTTCAATCACGAGTCAAGTGCTCTATCCATTACACCACACTTAATGGCGGAAATATATACCGAGCAACTAAAGAAAGTTTTAAGAAACGCAAATTTTCAGTTATTAAAAATTTGATAATTTCTTTTCTGCTTCTCTGTGCTGATAATTCCCACTCTCAAATTGAGTATTTGTTATTTTTTTAATATTTTTTTTAAATAAAAAAGTGGAAAAAAAAGTTTGCGTTTCTTTTGTCCAATAGTGTACTTTTGGACGAGTACAATGTGTAACCGTATGTCCGAGAGAATGAAATAGACTGTCTTCAAACAAAAGCTAAGACAGAGTTGGCCACGAGCCAAACCAAATATATAATCTGTCTCCATCATTCGTAACTGGAAAAATAAGACAAGTCAACTTACTTTTAGGAGGCCTTTGTGATGACGTCACAGGCCATAGCCAATCATAACCAAGCGATGGGTATAATACAAGCTTGAGCGCAGGAAAACTTTCACTTTTGCGGTGTTTCACAGCGATAGCCGCACCGTACTAAATTGACGTATAGTCTTGTCGAATGCCTCACAACGTCTTCAGGGACGAAAACTGTACTCGGGGTCAGACGAAAATTGGGAGTTGCGATCTGCTCGGGGCTCTTGCGTCCATTAGTTGCATTCCAGACACGGTCAAACTTCGTCAGGAAAACTTCGGCCGAAAATGGCGGAGCCTATTACAGTAAGTAAAAAATGCTTATATCCTTGTCTCCGGTAGACCATATCAAATAGCTGCCATCTTGCAGGACAACTTGATATTTAAATTGGTCAATGTAAGCACAAAATGTGCAGCCATGCATGTTCGCAAGGAACAAAGAAATGCCCTACAAGATGGCGGCTATTCGATACGGTCTATAGATGTATGATGTTCAGTTCCCCGTAATCGTATATTTAAAAAGAATATGCAGGATTTATATTTACTTTCATTTTGAGAAATAAATGTTCGACCGAATCGCATTTTCTAGAACAGAGGTTTTCTTAATGGTACTGTGACTTTGATATATTATTTAGTGTAATACAAGCGATCATGTGGACCGGGGACCATTTTAGACAAAGCAGTGCTGTTCCTTGAGCAAGATGGCAGACGCATAGGCCCTATTACTTTATTTCTCGTGTACAGTCTAGTGATATAGAGCTCAGTGCATAGGGAACGCAAGCCAATCAAATATCCGACATAGCAAATTATTGCATGTGATCTAATCCAATTTAGCAAAATTGGAAATAGTATTAGAAAGAAAAGTATGTTTGTAACGTTGCTAGCTCGGCTGATCATCGCTGGAAATTGACACAAGAATTCCACCCTTTTCAGAAAATAGACACTTTTACATTGGCGGCCATGATAGGGGACAGTCACATTGTCACTGTGCGTCATGCACGAGTATACACTTTGTGGATCTATTGTCACATCATTTAAAGATAGTATACATGATTGGTAAACTGTTACGAATAGTTTTATCTTCCTGTGTGATTGAAGATATGCATGATTAAAACCAACCTGAGCAAAAACCAGCTCCGTACTTCGTCTAACTTTTGAGAAAACAGTCAAAAAAGGGTTTGCAGTCATTTCGCCCCAAAACCACTTCGCCCTGAACCATTTCGCCCTGAACCACGGCCTGTGCACGAAGTGGTTTAGGGGCGAAGTGGCATTTGGGCGATGTAGTGTTTGGACGAAGTAATTTGGGGCGAAATGGCACTCGGGCGAAGTGGTTTGGGGCGAAATGGCACTCGGGCGAAATGGTTTTGGGGCGAATTAAATTTTCGTCTCATGAGACGAAAACTAATTGTTTTACTCATTTCTCAAAGACTATAGCACTTCAGACAAAACCATTTCAGGGGAAGTTTTCTACAGTCATCATGTTTATATTGTGTAAGTACGGCGTAAATCTGTGAACATTTCTGATTTTCGAGATTACCAATGATGTATACTGCCTTTAAATAATATTTTATATTTTTGGGTTTATCCGGGGAAATCCCGATCAAGGCCCATCTCAGCTCCCTGGGGGATATACAGCCCCGGCTGCCTTAGGCGCCCAACGGCTAATCAAACACATCAACCTTCGCTACCCTCTCAGGTACCCATTTTGCTCCTGGGTGGAGAGAAGCAATGCGTGGCAAAGTACCTTGCCCAAGGGAACACGCACCATGGATGGACCGGACCGGGATTCGAACCTACTACCTTTGGAACTAAACCAGGTTTTGAATACGATCCACTAGACCGCTCCGCCACAATACGCGATTGGCTTGACAACGGTTGCTATCCGCCATTACTGTGTCCATACTGTGGCACGTCAAAGCGAAAAATAATTCAACACTTGTACTTTTTGCATCAACCCTGAAAAATAAGTCTCAACATTTTTAAAAACTTGCAAACAAAAGCACGGTATGCCAGTTCCAAACAATCTATCAACATTTAAAAGTCATGCCAACATTTGCGAAAATATGCGTCAACAATAAATTATCAGTGTTTAATTATTTTCGCTTTGGCGTGCCATAGTATGGACACAGTAATGGCGGATAGTAACCGTTGTCAAGCCAAGTGAAACCCAAGAATAGGGGGCAGTAGGAGCTGGGGAAGTCACTCGCAGCCCATTTCACGAAACATTGCGAAGCTTGCGCAACTTTTGAAAATGGCATAAGCCTCATAGGCTTGCATGTAATTATCACAGGAATGTTGCGCAGTTTATGCAATAAAACGTTGCGCAATCGGGCTTACGCAGTGCGTAAGGATTTGTGAAATCGGCTACGATGGTCTCATAATCGCAGCATATACGCCATTCAGCGTGTGTAGACTCTGCTCAAGTCACCAAATCGCCCAAATTAACGAGGCCTTGTCAACGGGCTATTTTATACGCACACGGTAAACCGTTTGATTGCGTACGCCTACAAGTTCCAAGAATGTTCAGAAACAGGTGCATCGAAGTTACATTGCCACAAAAAGTAGCAAAACGTCTGGGTCAAGCTGTGAAGAAAAGTGCCCTTCCAATTGCGGAGACGTGCTCAAAGTAAAATACTTAAAGAGCTAGAATCCCCCTTGAGGAAAAATCCAGCATTTGCACCTTTTTTGACAGTCGACATATCCCTCCAGCCGACTTACACCACTGTTTATTTCAAATTGTCCGTTTTAAGTGGATAAATCGCAAGCAAAAGTGCGGTTTTCGAAAATGAAATTTCTGAAACGTTTATTAGGTATTAATGATATGCGCGTGACTCCGTGACGCAATTCTGAGAAACAAGAGTATACACGGTCGGCAGTTCCATACGTTTGCACGCAAAAAACTCCGAAAACCGTCGTAGAAAAAAAAAGAGCAGAAAGATTTCTTTTCTATTACCAAGAGAGAGAAAAATTAGTCGCTCGTTCTAACTTGTACCGGCCGATGTTCAAACACGTGGGAACTACGGCCTGCAGGGACCGTTCCCACTGCTGTACACAGACCGCTGTGAATGCCGTTCGTTCCGGGACAAAACCACCCGTCGCAATGCACCAGTATTTACTTCAAAAGAGCTTCATTGTGAGCCACAATTTCACCGTTTTTTCACAAAACAGGTTATAGTAGATTATTGTCATATTACACGAAGTGTTTTTCACGTTTGTATTTTGAATTACAAGGACAAAACAGGCATGATGAACATTCGCTACGTATATTTTCCATTCAATACTGCACAGGCCGTTTTGTGTTCCTCTCAGGATGACGTCAAAACCCTGTTTATCAACAAACCAAGTAACCCCAAGCGTTTCAGAATTTTGGGTGAAGAGGGTCGGAACTGCTTTGCGTTTTAAGCAAAAGCCTGTCGATTTTTTTTTGTGGAAAACAAGTTGTGATGGTGTTGTAGACACATACACCTTCATGATCGATAAACAGGAAATCTTAAAAAATGTGGACGGGGGGATACTATAGCTGTTTAATGCATACGAGCGAATTACAAGTCGTCTTTCACAAAGGTATGGACGGATTTGGTGACAAAGTTGACAATTTGTGCCCAGAAGCCATACCGAGCACCAAAAGAAACGCAAAACGATTCTCCACTTTTTGATTTAAAAAGCAGTAAATCTGAGAGTGGACATTTTTAACATTAGCCACGGATAATGAGGCTGTTATGTGAATATTTCGATGTCAACTTAATTACAAAATAAATTTTCAAATTTTTATTAAACCTCGGTATAAAATAAGCCCAACATAAGATACATGTAGCCCCGTGTAGCCCGCATTTCCCCCTCTCGAATCCGGAAAAATAATCCAAAAGTCGCGGTAATAGGCCTACACGGAAGTGCCAACCTTGCACAACACATAAGCGGCTTGTTTTCGCGACCACAAGCAGAAACATGTTTCTGACAATTATTCATGGTCTAACCAATGAACGGCGCCAGTCGCCGACGACCAAAGCTCTCATTGGTTAAATCCGCAGTTACGTCAAATGTTTCTGGTTGTGGACGCGAAAACGCGCCCCTGACTGTCGACTGCAGACACGTACTTCGTGTGTGTTACAGGTCCTTGCCCTTCTCGCAAATTCAATAAAATTGCATGTTGCGCTGGGGAGCCCAGGGCGAGGAGGTGAATTCGTTTAGGTGTAAACCGATACTTTGCACTTAATATTAACCCCATTCTCCACCCCGGGGTGCCCGTGGTCGCACCTCGGGACGACTACGGTGTGGTTGTGATCCTAAGCCCGACCCTCGGGCGAAAGGCTTATGGCACTGTCTCTGCATAAGCAGACATGTTTGGCGCGTTATCGAGAACATACTTTTTTTATTATCTAAAAAAGAATGCTGGAAAACTAGCCTGCATACATTTTTGTAGAATTCACATCAGATTTTCCAGAAAATGAATTTTGTTTTTTTAACAATCGTATAAGATACTTCCCCAAAATACCACCATGCGAAGAAAACTTGTAATCTTGAAATTTGTAATCTCCGATTTTGATGTGGATTGAAGCAAAATGATTGGTGTAATCATTGCACTGCTTAAAAGCACAGGCTCGTCAGCAATGCGCGCGCGCCAAATTCGTGCAACGAAATACGCAGCTCCATGCCTTTTATATAGAGCTGCGTAATTCGTGGCACGAATTTGGCGCGCGCGCATTGCTGACGAGCCTGTGCCTTTAAATTATGGGACGGATAAATTAGTTTACAAAACATCGGTGGTTTTTTGACGGTATCCTTAATTAATATAAAATATATGGATTGAGAGAGCGAAATTTCAGAATGGTAATGAGAAAAATGTGACAAATGATATGGCATCAAAATCTCAACACCAATGAAAACAAAATTAGGGAGCTCAAAAATGTGATTTGGTCGCACTCCTTTAAAAGGCAATAGAAACAGTTATCGCTCAAGATAACCCTCGACTTATCGGCTCAAAAATAGTTATCGGGGTTTTTTAAGGCGATAACTGAAGGGATGACTTGGCTTTGACGCCATTTTGCACCTCCACTAAAAGCCGTCACTGGTTTGGAGCGACAAATTTTACAGCCAATAACTCCGTTTTTAGGTGACAAAAATTAAACATGTTTTAATAGATATCGGCTTAAACGTATCGGTCCAAATTGAGCCGATAACTTCCCTCATTCCTCCACCTTCCCACAATATTAAAGGAGCGTGTCCAAATCACATTGTTGACCTCTTATTTTTCCATATGGGTGGTGAGATTTTCAGACCATATAATTTGTCATATTTTTCTCATTGCCATTCTGAAATTTCGCGCTCTCGATCCGTATGTTTTGTAAGCTAATTTATCCGGTTACATAAAGCAATGCAGTGATTACACCAACCTTTTTGCTTCCACATTCAACTTGGAGTTTGCAAATGTTCGTTTTCTTCCCATTTATGGTATTTTTGGGAGGTATTTATTATGATTGTTAGGTTTGAAAAATTCAGATCATATGGCTCCACTAAATCACTCCATATACCATCTCAGTTCCCTGGAGCGCGTGTGGTCTAGTGGGTATGAAGCGGAACTCCCAGTCAGAGGTTGGGGGTTCGAGCTCCACTTCGACCAACGTGTCTGTGTCCCATGGGCAAGGCACTTAATCCCAGTTGCCTCGTCAACCCAAGCGATATATGGGAAGCTGTTATGGGGAATGCCACAATCTAACTGCTGATAGGATTGTGCGCCTTGGCCGGGTTGCACACCTAGTTGAAGCGAAATGGTTCTGGTGATTTCCTGATGGCAGCGGTAATAATGGCAACAGCCGCCTCGGAATATGTTTACATAGATAGATGGCGCTTTACAAATGCATGTGTTATTATTATTATTATTATACAGCCCCGGCTGCGCCCAACGGCTAATCAAACACATCAACCTTCGCTACCCTCTGAATAAATACATTTTTAAAAAACCTCCTCAAAGCGATAACAACGCGATAATCTTATCGGCTGTATCAGTGCACTGCAAAAACTGTGGTGTTAAATTAACACCAATGGTGTTGTCTTGTATAGATACCAAGCTTGGTGTTAAATTTTAACACCACAAGTATTAGTTTTAACACCTAGGGCGTCTTCACGTTACAGTAACTTACTAGCCCCATTCTACTGTGTTTCGTGTCATCTGTTAGCGAAAGTAACAAGGTGGCCACAAAAGGTGGAAGGCGATAGGCCCTCTGACACTTGTAGTTGATCTTTTTCTTTGACGGGCGAGTAAAGTTCAGGACAGGATCTGAACTTAGGGCAAAATCACCCCCTTGCTGAATGAGATGTGTGTTATTCTGAAGCCGCCTTTAGGTCGACCTGTTAATCTCTTGCATGGTTGTAGGCGAGTCCATCACAAGTCTATCACAAGTCCAGAGCCGATAAAGGGATTCATTTGGATGCTTGTGACTTGAATTAAGACATATGGACTTGTGAAGGCTTGTGAGGACTTGTGATAGACTTGTTATTGAAGGGGACACACGACGTGAGCTTTTCGTTTCTACGTCTTTTTCATTGTCATTATAATGTCCCTATGGACGGTTATTTTCATATCTTACTTCGAACCCCTTTGTGTCTTCAAATTGGCCAGTTGGTTGAAATTTTTTAATCTACTTTCTGTAAAATTGGAAAAAAACTAATTTTCAAAAAACTTAACTCCATAGTATTGAAGAACAAACGATTCAGCTGGTTTGCACTGTTTTATTAGACAGACATCTAAACGTAGCAAGTCTTTTCATTGGCTGCGACGTACGTTCAAAACCAAGGAACACTATTATCACGTACGTACGTTATAATAATACGTACGTACTTAATATTATCACATACGTACGTATTATTATCACGTACGTACGTATTAAAAATCAAAACAAATATAAAACTTAAATGTCCCCTCTGGGTCTTCGTAGTAATCACTTTGTTTAAACAGGTCCTTCACTGTAGACGGCCGTAGTGAAATCGTCATATTTTGTTTTTAGCCTGTGTCCCTGTGCTTTTGTAAAATCACTTTTTCCGACGGCAATGAGGTTTAGAGCCAATTGCCATGGCAACGACGTCACACTTCGGCTGTCTATAATAATTGGACCGGGAGGAAATCACTGATGCGGAACGATATTGGAAGCGATTCCAAAGTGATTGGTCGATCAGTGCCTTGTTATCCACAAGTTCACTGTATTCAACAAATCACTGCAAACTCCAATGAGAAAAGCTAACCTACATTTAAAAAAACCAAAACGAATTGCACTTGTTTTTCATAAATCGTTTTATTAACATTTTTAAAGACATGTACATACAATGTTGATTTTAGTACTTGATCGCCATAAAATCGTGCGAATTTCCTCTTTTCCCCCAAGGGCGTTTCCGTAATTTGTGTTTTTGTAACTTTATATCTTATTTTCTTATGATTCTTCTTGTTATTTTTATGTCCTTGTGTCCTGTTTCATTAAGTATTATTGTTGGTATGTGTAGATAATAGACTACTAAAGCGTGACGTCAGTTGGCAGTGTAACTGGGTCTTGACATTTGCTTGTATCTGAACGTCCATTGACAACTGGTATAATGTCTGCAGGCAATTTTTTAACATTTCATTCAACACAAAAACCATGTATGGATTTTGTAGGTTTCTGAAGTATTACTGCATCTGTACTTGTGTGGCTGAAATTTCTACAAGGCAGTTTATCAACATTATTCTTTAGTTATGTAATGCTGTTGTTCCTGTTTTTAAAAGTTTTCCAATCATGTAATCTGTCTTTAAAGGGACATGATTAGGATTTATTTTTTATCAATGAAATATGAAACTACTCTACTCATTTACAGTCATCAAAAAAAAATTATTTGGAGCTTGTTTTGGGAGTTAAAACAAAGGTTTTTAGCTTTTATGCTAATGTGAATATGCATATTCATGAACAAGGTTGTGATGTCACAAGAGGCAAACATAGAAAACTCGCATTCAACTATGCACACAAGATTCCACTTTTTCTCAAACTTGCTGAAACTTTCGTAATCCATGGCTGTTTGAGTTTGTTTTAAGCGGGCCTCCAACTGTGCGATTTTTGCAACGAATTAGCTACGATTGGGTACGATTGTGTGTAGAGTCTATAGGCAGTCTCCGATAATCGTACCATTTCGTAGGAATTTCCTGGCAAAAATCGCACAGTGGGAGGCCCGCTTTACATGTTTCCTGTTGTAAGCCATGCATGACAAAACTGGGGGTGGAAACTGCAGCAATTTGCCACAATTCCAGCTTGAAGTCTTATGGTTTGTTTTCCCTTTACTTTTCCCTTGTGTCTTCCCGAAGTGATGCACCCCAAACAGTGCCCTTTTTTGTGATTTACTGCAATGAAATCTTTAAAGCTGAAAAAGGCCACCTTTTATTGATTTTACATCAAAACGAACAATAGTAATGTCTTGCTAAACAAGTCATAAATCATATGCAGCAAAGACTAGGCATAAAGTTGTTAGGCCTAAGTGATAAATATTCCATTGCGGTGACACTATAAGTGGGTTCGAGGGTTTCATAAAGTGGCCGACTAAAAAAAAACTTTGCTCTTACTATGGAGGTAGGAAAAGACAATCTCACGGGTCAGAAATAGAGCTGGTATTTTATTTCATAACCTGATTCATGGACCGTTATGTGACATAGAACACACCGGAGGTATATGAATGTAGACTGGTTCCCGCTCCACATATTCCACATATACAACGAACGAATTATGAGGACCGGCAGCCGACAAGTCGAAAATAGTCGCTCGTATAATCGCAGCCAGTATTAGATTGGTTCCCGATACCTATAGATTGGTTCGCTTATTGCGAAAATATAGGGATCGGTAAAGGGCAGCCATGACGGGCAGAATTCTGCCCATCACGTGGTTATTATTATTTTTATTTTTTTAGTAAGTGCGCAGATTTTGCAGTGACATTAGTAACTTAATTGGCCGCGCGTGTCGAACATATCCAATTATGTAAATAAAGCACATTGCCTAAAGCAAAGGGCTTGGCCAATTTTTAAATATAAAAAACACAATGCGCACGCGCAAAGACGACCAATTACAGATCAAGATGAAGCGCCTTTACCTGTCCTTATATTCTCCTGTGTGGAATATGTGGACGGGAACCAGTCTAAGCCAGTATATAACAATTTCAAAGTTGTTGTATTCCATATCTGGCCAATAACAATTTAACCTTTCACGTATGTACCGGGTATACTGTGTAAAGATTTTATGATAAAAAATAATATATTAGGAGGGAAAAAAATATCAAGACTTCTTATAGAACTTGTTGGGAACACAAATTCAAATTGAATATTAAGCGGTGCGCGGCGTCCATGCCATTTAAATTATCGAAACACTGACGAATCATATCTGACGATCAACGATAACGTCCGGACGCGCATTCGGGTAACTCCGGAAACTTTCGGAAACGGGAGGAATTTTTCCCGTTTCATTATGGCGGACTGACGGCTGCCGGACCTAAAGATGATCTTAGATTAGTCGGAATATTTTGGTCTGGGAACCAGACTAGATAAAACTATTTGTAATGGTTTACCATATAGTTGTATAAGCCGTATATACAACTCTATGCGGTTTACCAATAAACCCTCATAAGTGATAATTTTCTTATTTACGGCATACATAATTGGAAAACGCCTCGCAAAGGGTACACTCCTTTAGCAGTGCTTTGAGCGCGCCACTTTAGTTTGCCCGCTCCAACCACTGCTAAACTTCGCCGCATATCCTGCGAAGCCAATCAGCACACCGCTTACAAAATCGTTAGGATTGTTGCACGGATAGCCAATCACAATCGGGTATCGCGCCGCGCCTCCTGACGTCATGCATATGCATATATACCGCCGGTCCGCAGCGCGAAAAGTGAAATATACGCTTGCAAAAAAAGACGATGAAACACACACCAAAAATCGGCAAATATTTCCCACTGCTAATACTCAAAACAGTCCATGTTTCCCTTCTACACAAAGAATATGTAATATTCTACCCATAAATAATGAAAATTCTACGTACATTTGTCTAGTCCAGTCGGGATTCAACGAAATCTAACGGCATTCCGAAAAAACAAAAATCCAAAATTACCGCCGTGGCGGTAATTTTCCAGATTAGACTGCTTTACGGTCCACCTATTTTGCGTTGGTTAAGTTGTACGCAAAGAGCTTTATTGAATCGCCCCGAATTCAAGTACACATACCTTATTTTTTTAAATCTATATTTCTCTTCTTTGAACAGTATTATTAAGCTCCACTAAATCAAAACCAATAAGCTATTAAAACTCAAAGCATAGCCAATAAGCCAGGCGTGTATTTAATCAAGCTTTTGATAAGTTTTTACTTAAAATCACTAATTAGCAAGGATTTGCAAGTTCAAATTTAAATCTGAAGATTTTACTTTGTTGTACACAAGATTTAAGTAAAGGCCAGCTACTCTATTTCCCAATCTTCTGTTTCCTTGCTCTATGTTTACATCTGCCCAAATAAATTTAAATAAACAGCCAAACTCACTTTGGGAAACATATATATTATGGTCTTGTTTTTGTGACACAGAAACACATCATGACATAAAATGATATATATAGACTGTTAACGGTTTTCTTTATTTATTCACTGTCACACAACTTTACACAGTCACTACACAACTGATAAATAGGACATGGTGGATTTCAAAAACGTAAATATTGCCAAAAATGTAACCCATAATACACTGTACATGCAAAACCATCTGCTGAATAAATAGTCACATCAATTAAAAGGTTTTGCTGTTGCAGAGAGTACATCATGAAGAAATATTAATAATTAAACTCCTTAACAGCACTGTTCAATTCCAACTTTTTGATTAGATACTGAAAATAAAGAATACTTTCTGACGATATTTATTTTTAAAACAATTTTTTTAAATATTTAAATTGGAACACAGCAGAATGTTTGTTTGACGGTGAGATTTCTGGTCCAAACAGGGTAGTTTGTGTTGCGAAACAGACTTGTGAAACCAGCGACAGTTTGGGGAGATTGTTGTCTGTGTTTGTGCAAAATTTCAGTGTAAAAAACATGCCCTTTGTTTGTTTGTTTTAGCACACAAAAATGATTATCAGTTCCTCTTCGTGAGCTTCGTCGAGTGCGTTGTTTTCATTCCAGGCGTAAATGTGTGCTATTACATTGACAACGACGTTGCGTGCCCCCACGTGTGCTACGTACTCCCGCTGCGGTACTTTTTTCGTATACATTGAACAAAGATTTTAAGGAAATTACCTCCTGAAATCAACACATAATGTAATTTTAAGATATACTTCCCACTTGCACTTTTGTCGCAAATGTTGCTTTTCTGTAGAAAAATCACGTTTTCTTCCTCAAAAATTGCCTTCAGTTAGTGCACAAGATAACCATTCACGCGCGCGCGCAGCGCCCTCTGTTGTCGCGCTTACGCACAGACCGCTCGCCACGTCATTTTGTGCATTACTTTATGCAGTAATTTTATCATTTATTTATCTCAGAAATGCAACATTTGCGACGGAAGTGTCAGTGGGAAGTATATCTTAGAATTGAATAAGCTATCGAATCCAACATATAAATTTACCCAAATCCGTGTTCAATGTATATGAAAAAAATACCCATTCGTCATCTCCAGCTCTCCCCTGATCAGTTCACACACATGATTTCGCGGTAAAATAAGAGCTTGAAAATGTGATTTCCCCACCTTTCTATAGGGATGTACAGTGATCACGGTGAAGGATTAGTGATGTCCGTGAAACAAATACTTACTGTGTAAAACCACACTAACAACCAGGACGAAATAATGACAAAAAAGTCGACGCGACAGTGGGCAAAGCAACGTACTGTTGACGTACCTGTACCTGGGCGCAGCCATCTTTACTGTGTCAGATGCAGGTCATGTGACAGAACCAACGTCAGGTGACAGAATCTAGCCAATCATGGCAAGTGTCATCCAGGCTCGGTGTTGGGTGACGTCACACCCACGCGCTTCGCAGGATTTGCGGCGAGGTTTAGCAGTGGTTGGAGCGGGCAAACTAAAGTGGCGCGCGCAAAGCACTGCTAAAGGAGTGTACGCAAAGGGTATCGTTTAATTAATTTTCGACGCCTGAAGGATATTGATATCGAAACGTTTCATAATGACCTCCGCAATGCTCCATGGGAGTATGTTATTAACTGTCAACATGTTGACGAAGCGTGGTTTATCTGGCACTCGATTTTTATGGCTGTTATTAACCACCATGCTCCAATCAAGTCCAAGCGTGCTCGAAGCGGCACTATACCATGGCTTGATGGAGAATTGCTCCAACTAATGCGCCAACGAGATCGTGCACATAATGTAGCTAAAAAGTCGCGCTCATCGAAAAATTCGGATATGTACAAAAAGTTAAGAAATTATGTTACTAACAAAGTTGGTGCCACGACACGACAGAAAATTTGGGCAAATCGTGGGTCATCGGGGGTCGTCACAAGACAGTCCTACGAAATGTTGAGCATCGTGGCATCGACTTGCCGTCGTGAGGCAAAATTGGACATGCACTTTTTTGCTCGACGATTTTGTTTGTGTGGTATCTATGTCTTGTGGCTGTCGTGAGTCTGTCCGACGACATATAGTCGGGAGACGGTCGCGCGAGCGTCTCACGAGTGACCCACGACTGTTGTGTGACAGTCTTGCGACAGTCGCACGACTGTCGCACGCGCATCCCACGAGTGAACCACGACCTGATCACGTGAAAAACAGCCCCCGACAATGCCCGACAACTCACGATGGTCCCACGACTGTCGCACGACTGACTTGCGACACACCCACGACATAACCACGACAAAAAATTTTTTCTGTCTCGTCCCCATCGCCAAACCATCTTTAATGTGTCTAGTAGCCCTTGTGACCACTTGAAATAGATTTCGGGCATGTTGCAAGATCTGGCCACGACAAATATTTTATGGGTCTACCACGACAACATTTCGTACGATCCGTTGTGCCCGGGGCTTTAGTGATAACAATTCTATTGCAGGAACAGTTACTCTATAGGCTACGTGGTTCGAGCGTGAGAACAACTTTGCTCGAAAAAAATGTTAATCTTATTATTAATGTTATCAGTACTTTACTTTGACAACCTCAATCTCACGGGTCAGAAATAGGGCTGATATTATATTTCATAACCTGATTTATGATCACAGAACATTTATGATCACAGAACACACATAAAGTCTAAATGTAAACCTCATCCCCACTCTATTCGAGCTCGTTCCAAAAATCTTTTGGAAAATGTTTACAGATTTTTACCCCCGAACCTTTTTAAGTGTTGTTTTGACTCGGCACGTAGTTCGGGACGTATATGCCCCAAAGAACTTACAAAGTAGTGTCACAGGTACTTTAGATAATTTAAATAGAAAATCTGTCAAAGCCCTGTCTAGGTTCGTTAGTTTTTTTAAAACGGACACTGCTCAAGAATATGGAATCCGGTGGACAATATTTTTGTATGATCCTCTTTCTCTCTTAATACAAATTTATTTAATTGGAACATGTCAATAAAAAGGGGTAGGATTACACATGTTACTGGCACTGAAAACACTATAAACGGGGCTGGTAAAAACTCAGTGCGATATAAAGACTTAAGAAAATACAGTAAAAATTGGATAAGAAGCAGAGAGAAATGTGGTAATTAACATAGCTTTGTGGTGAAATCCGCCGCGTTTCGGTGAACTTGAACTTGCCGCGCTTGGGTGAACTTGGATCTGGTCTGGTAGTATCAGTCACGACGGGCGGTCCACAGTCAGAGAAAGGGGGGATAAGGAGGCGAAGAGTCGAATCGGATCGACTCCCCTAAAAGCGACGACCTGGACAAATAATTGTACTCTCTGTACCAAGAGAGCACGTTGGGAAAACGAGATGGGACTGGTTAACAACAGTTAACGAAAAACGGGATGTTATCCCATCTCAGATGTCAGTCGCTTCTTAACAAAATAATTTAACAATAATCAAACAAATAATTACGCGGACGGGTAATAACGAAGTTGCACTTATTCCCATGCGCTTACAAAATAGACAAAGGATTATCAATACACATGTGGTCCTTCAATAAATAAACTTTGGCCGTAAATGTGCAAGCAGCGACTCACACCAACACAACTTAACCACAAATGCATTTATAATCCCGTCAAGGTCACTTCTCGTGGCAAGATGGTCTCACGCACGACAAGTGGTAACACATGTATAATAGGTGGAATTAATTTAGCAACCATGACATGTATTCTAAAACAAGTAAATTAAGCAACTGGTTTTCAAGGGACAACGTGAAATATATAAAGAGGAGCATATTAAATCAGCGAATTTTAGATGTGCCCGACTAGAACAATTTCATACAATACATTAGTGCAAATGAATCAAAATAACATTAATTTAAAAAGGCGCGTGATAAAAAATAATAAAACACGAGCTTGCGCAATTGCCTTAAATTGGTTACTAAAGCTGAGTATTCGAGGCAAGTGGTGGAACACTTGGAAAACAATTATGAGTCAGAAATCTGTGTGTTTGGCTCAAATACTGCCACCCACCACAGACCTAACACAAATGGGATTAACCCTATCAAGGGCGCCTCGTGGTACCGATTAGCAGGGTACACACGAGCTAACAGCAGAGGTCCATAATTTATGAGCTTATTGACCAAAGCCGCAAAATGCGATTAAGTGAAAGAATGCAGTGAACTACTTAGAGCTAAAAAGCAAAACAATTGATAAAAACTCTTTTAAACGAGCGGCAATGTCATTACGCCGAGTAAAAAATACAAAATACACAGTGCAGGAATTAGTTTGCGACGAGTGCACATGAGAAGCAATTAGGACGCGCAAAAATTACAGTGGTAAATAAAAAAGAGAAACAGAATATATACAAGAGGAAAAATACCGAACCATAAACTAGTGAATTAATCGCGCAGACGGGAGCACCGAAAACGCACCGATTTAAATGACGGTATAGCAAATCGCTAATGCAAAATGTTGTAAACTTAGGATCCGAACTCTATTATAGATCGGCAACAGTTGCATTAAAAAGGTAATGGGCATTGTAATGACACAACAATAATCCTGAACAATAGTTGCAATCATCAGATAAAATACACAAAGTCATTCAAATAATTAATGGCTGATCACACCAAGAAAAGTGCACTTCGAACAAGCAAAACTTCTGTCTGTGATCGTGTACCTCCCAATATATAATCAGTACTTAAATCAGAAAGCTATAGCAAGGTATTGAACGATCACGTCACAGAGTGCGGCACGCATCATGAGCTTTCGACAACATGAGAATGAATCGACTGATACAAACGCCAACAAAATAATGAAAGGAGTAAGGAAAAAACAGACTCATCGTAGCGTGATCAGCAAAGTTACAAATAATGCAATAAACAGGAATATTATCGGAGATTATCCCACGAGAATGCACGGGTCGTATAACAACAAAAATACAGTTTAGAAATCCGTGACCATTAAATATTAAAAGGATAAAACATTAGATGAAATGCAAAGGGATAAAATGGTCACGTCGCAAGTTTTAGCAGGAATAATAAAGTTCCTTTTCCTCAAAAATACTAAGGAGGGATTCATAAGGTTTTACAAGAATTCTCTCTTCAAACAGAAAACAATCCGACCCGTTTCTCGTTGGGATAACCAGCGATTGAATTAAATCAATTACACTTAAAACGAGCAAGAGGAAATTTCTTACCTGTACCAAGAGAGCACGTTGGGAAAACGAGATGGGACTAGTTAACAACAGTTAACGAAAAACGGGATGTTATCCCATCTCAGATGTCAGTCGCTTCTGAGGAAGGCTGGCTAAGGCCTCAAGAACTAACACCAAAACCACGCGCTCACATGGTTGAACAACGGAGCTGATTGGTTTGTTCCCCCAAAAAAACATTACGTAATGTCGGGGCTGACCAATCAAGAAAAAACCAATGAAATGACCTAACACTGTATCTAGGCAGAAACACATGGTCTGGAAAGATGTTCCCACGCTCTCAGCTAAATGTCTGGAGAAACGTGAAACCACAAACAGGGTCGTAAATTTGGGAGATTATGGCAAGACTCCAGGACGGCCCTGGGATGGACAATGGTCACTCTGTGTACTGATGGGGGGTTCTTAATTAAGACATCCTTGGTCGGATCCCATTTCTTACAGGGTCCGACATTCTCCCCTTCTTAAACCATGTCGTCCCCGACAAGGTCCTTGGTGCCTTGCGATGATCTTACTGGATTATGGCACTCAAAAAGCTGTTGGTGACCTCTAAGGCTCTCTGCTGCATCGTCAAGTGCTGCTGGAGGAGCTTCGATGTCGAGGTCTCAAAGCCATAATACTGAGGGCGTCTCCGTTCGCGTACGGGCCTCGTAGCGATGTTTGTTTCTGGCAATTCTGTCAGAGCATCGGTGTCTGGCGCAGAAGTGGCCGTCTGAGGGATACCATCGACCGCGACGTCATCTTCTTCGGCGTGGGCCTCTTGAGGAGAGCTTTCAGTTTCATCGTGGCTTGACGCACTTGGCTCCTCATCGGGTTCTGGTGCCTCCAGTCCGTTGGGGTCTTCCATCGAAGCGTCGGAGGACGAGGCATCACTGTCAAGGATTGCGGGTGCCGTAACATTAGGTGCAGGAGAGTCTGGTGCCTGGAGAGTGTCTGGGACGAAATTGGGTGCCTCCGGGTTGAGAATGCTCTTCCTCGGTGCTGGCACTGGACGAAGGACGTAATAGTTCTCATCAGAGATATCGGAATCAAGGGCATCGGCCATATCGTCGACAGGGGCTATCACTGGCCGTCTCACTGGTCGTCTGCGACGGGGTTTCGGCTTTGGTGGCTGCGATTCAGCATCAGACTCATCGTCGCGTGTTGGAAAGGGGCCAAATGGGAGAAGCAGGTTCCGATGGAGAGTCCTTCTTGGGCCGGCTCCATCTACTGGCTCGACGACGTAAACTGGCATGTCGGGGCTCACTTTCTTGTGGACCCGGTACACCACTTCACTCCAGCGGTCAGCCAGCTTGTGTTTTCCTTTCAGACCAACATTTTTCACAAGCACGTGGTCGCCTTCCTCGAGGGCATTCTCGCGAACGTGCCTGTCGTAACGTGTTTTGCTTCGTTGGGCAGCCTTTTTCATGGCGCTGGACGCCAACTCATGTGCCTGACGCAATCGTTCCTTCAAATCGCAGGCATACTGGGCGTAGTCCTTGTCGCCAGACTGGTGCTCTAGCCCGAAGGAGACATCAATTGGCAGGCGAGGCTCCCTGCCAAACATCAGGAAGTATGGCGACATACCCGTGGAGGAGTGTTTGGTGCAGTTGTAGGCATGCACCAAGGGACCCACGTGTAGCCGCCATTTCTTCTTTTGGTCCACCTCAAGGGTCCCGAGCATGTTCAGCAGCGTCTGGTTAAAACGTTCACATTGCCCGTTCCCTTGAGGATGGTAGGGTGTCGTCCTTGTCTTCTTTATGCCGGAAATGGCGCATAAATCTCTTATGAGTCGGGATTCGAAATCTCGGCCCTGGTCGGAGTGTAAGCGCTCTGGGAAACCGTAATGCACGAAGTAGTTTTCCCAGAGCACTTTGGCTACTGTCCGGGAGGTCTGATTTTTGGTAGGGAAGGCCTGCGCATAGCGAGTGTAGTGGTCTGTCACCACGAGGATATCTTTGGTGTTTGTGTCGTCGGGCTCAAGACTCAGGAAATCGATGCAGACGAGTTCCATGGGTGTCGTGGTCTGAATTGACACGAGTGGTGCTGATTTCATGGCTCGGCGCTTCCGACGAAGACAGCGAGCACACGTCTTGCATCTTTCCTCGACATCAGTAGTCATATTGGGCCAAAAGAACCTGGAGCGAGCGAGGTCTAGAGAGCGCTCATACCCGAGGTGGCCTACATCATTATGGACTCCACGCAGGGCTGCAGATCGATGGCTCCTGGGGACGACAAGCTGAGCTATTTTGTAGCCGCTATTTGAGGTGATGCTTCTGTAGAGCACTCCATCCTTAAGGAATAGCCTGTCCCATTGACGAAGAAGAAGCTGTGTCTCTCTTGGTAAGGTGACTCGCTCTTCGCTGCTTGGCTTCTCTCCGCGTGAAACAAAGGAGATGGCCTGCTCTATGGCTTCGTCGTCAGCTTGGTACCTCCGCCAATCCTCATGGCTCATTCCAGGTAAGGCCGTCACACTCTCGATGTATTCTGGAGGGACAACCTGCTGAGCATCTGTCAGACTTTCCACCAAAGCAGACTGCTCTTCTGGGGACGAGGATGAATCACACGGCAGCTTGATATGGCGAGCCTGGCAAAGAGCCTGAAATGCCTCACTGGAACAGACGTTGTCTTCCTTGTCATCAATCATGCGGTTGCACAAATCGGCTATCTTCCTGTCGGTCTCTACCGACTCTTGGTCTTCTGAAGGAGAGGGCTGTGGCCGTCTGGACAGACCATCGGCATCCGCATTCCTGTTGCCAGGCCTGTACTTGACGGTGAAGTCATAATTCGTCAGGGCAGCAAGCCAACGATGCCCTGTTGCGTCGAGCTTGGCGGTTGTCATCACGTATGTAAGTGGGTTGTTGTCGGTGAGCACCGTGAATGAGTTGCCATATAGGTAGTCGTGAAACTTCTCCGTAACAGCCCACTTTAACGCAAGGAACTCCCACTTATACGCTGGGTAGTTTTGCTCACTCTTGGACAGACCTCGACTGGCATACGCGATGACATGTGGACGGCCATTGTCGTCGTTCTGGTACAGCGCTGCACCGAGCCCAGTTCCGCTCGCATCGGTGTGAAGGATGAACGGCCTGTTGTGGTCCACGTAACCGAGGATCGGGGCCGTCGTCAACTTCTCCTTTATACCGTCAAAGGCTGCTTGGCAGGCTGTCGTCCACGCTAAACCAAAGGGCTCGTTCGGCTTCATTTTCTTGGTCTTCGGTTGATTTCGATGGTGTCGCTTCGTCAGGTCATACCGGCCCACCAGCTCATTCAGGGGCTTGGCAATGCTGGAGTACCCCTCCACAAAGCGACGGTAGTATCCCGTGAATCCTAAAAACGACTTCAACTCTCTCGCCGTGTTGGGGGTCGGCCAAGAAACAACAGCCTCTATCTTTTCTGGGTCAGTGCTGACGCCGTCTGTAGAGATGACATGACCCAGACATTTCACAGACGATTGGAAGAATTTGCACTTGGAGGGGCTCAACTTCAAACCGAATTGACGGAGACGGCCAAGCACCTTCAATAGTCGTTCTTCGTGTTCCTCCGCTGTCTTGGCAAACACGATGATGTCATCTAAGTACACATAGACGCCAATTTGGTGTAGATCCCCTAAACATCGCTCCATCAAACGCTGAAACGTGGCAGGGGCGTTCGTGATCCCCTGGGGCATACGATTGAACTCGTAAAACCCCAGTGGACACCAAAATGCCGTCTTGTGTTTGTCCTCCTCAGCCATCCCGATCTGGTAGTATCCGGACTTGAGGTCTAGGCAGGAGAACCATCGAGCACCATTCATAGCATGTAGGGTATCCTCGATCTTCGGGATGTTGTACTGGTCCCTGATTGTTCGGCCGTTCAGCTTCCGGTAATCTATGCAGAGCCGGAGATCACCATTTTTCTTTCGGACCAACACAATCGGGGATGCAAATGGACTTTCGGACTCTCTAATGATACCCTTGCTCTGGAGGTCACGCAGATGCTGGCGGGCGTCTTCATAGTCCGCTGGTGGGATGCGTCGGCAGTTCTCGCGGAACGGAGTCTCGTCAGTCAGACGTATCTTATGCCGGATTGACGAAGTGCAGCCGATATCGAGATCGTCCTGCGAAAACACGTCGCTGTGACTCTTCAAAAGGGCTGTCAACCGCTGGACTTGATCCGATGAAAGTGGAGAACCCTCAAAATCAAACCTCACTTGTTCATTCTCGTCCGGAAGCGGGGAACAAACACCTTGCGTGGGGACGGGGAGTTTCTCTTCTATCTCCGCAATCGAGGCTAGGCGGCAGTTCCCGGGGACAGTTACACTGTGGCAAGAGAGGTTTACAAGCGTCACCCTCGTGTTGAGCCTCCTCCCACCTGGAGACTGGATCAAACTACTCCTCACCAAAACATCACTCGGGAGCTCAGACGATGTCCCACGCTCGATAAGGAGTTCTCCCGTGGACTTCCGGCGAGCGTAAAACCTCCCAGGAACTCGTACCTCTTCGAAGGGGCGTATCAGAATGGGCCGGCTGGACTTTATAGGCCCAAGACTACCAGACATCGAAGGAGAACTTGCTGCCTTGTAGACTTTCGCCCAGGCCTGATCGACGGAGAGCTTCTTTAGGAACATCTTCCCTCCTCTTTGCTCACAGACCTTCAGCATGCCCCGAACCACGCTGGTGTTGGTGCCTACGAGGAGAGGGAAATCATCCGAATCGGGCCTGTCTGGACACACGAGGGCCAAAGTGGTTACGTCCTGCCGCGTACCGGCGGAACTGGCGGGAAACGTCAGGTCGAGCTCGACGTAGCCCTTGTACGGCACTGCTTGCCCCGCAGCTCCTAGTACGACAAGGCTTGACAGGGGCTTTAATTGTCGATGGGGGAGGTTCTTTGCGTGGAATGACTCCGTCACGCAGGTCACTTGCGATCCGGTATCAAGAAGACATTTCGCAGGGTGGCCATCGATGAAGACAGGGGTTATAGGTTGTTCACCAATAACCCCCTTGGGAACACCACCACTGGCATTTGACGAAGATCCTTGATACCGGGTCGCAATTTTCTTCTGAGGTCCAGGACCCATACGGCGATTACGGGCGGTTGCAGGGTCCCTTACAACTGCCCGCTGCCGTTTAACGTCTGCTGCGTGCTTCCTGAACGTTGGCGAGCCATCATTTTCTGCTGGACGAGCGGGGGGTTCGACGCTGACGTACAGGCATCCATCCTGTGGCCGTCTTCGCCACATTTATAGCAGAATATATGGCCTCGCTGACGGGGGTTGCGCCACGAATCTGAAGGATGCTGGCGCACGGGTTCACGCTGCTTGAAGAGGCCATCTAACCTCTTATGTAAGCGGTCCACAGTTTGACGCAGCTCGTCGACTTCGCTTACTCTCTGGGTTTCGTTGATGGGATCTGGCTTTGCTGCCGCTACCGGGAAAGAAGTAGATTGGGCCAGGGTAGTTGCACGTTTCGATGGAGACTTGGCACCCTTCCGGCGGTCAAGCTTCTCCTCCAGTTGGGTCTCTATGGTACGCACCTCCCGTAGCAATTCCAGCACCTTTGGGGGATCTGCCTTCCGTGTTCGGAGTTGCAGCGTGTTCAGCAGGGGATCGTTGTACAGGCAACCTCGCTGGAACTGGCTGCATAGGGCACGGTTAACTTCGGTGTTGTCGATACTTTCCATCTCCGCCACACGGGTCAGCATGGTGTGTAGTCGAAGTAGATATTCTGAAGCCTTCTCCGTTTCTTGTTGGTACGTACAGTGGAACAACGTTAACAGCTCTTCCCCGTCGGCCGTAGAACCATACACCTGCCGGAGGCAGTCGAGGTATTCCTTAGCAGGGGCATCCACTGGTACCGACCACACCACGTTGAGGGCAGGGGGAACCAAGGCCTCGGTGATGCGGCTTTTCTTTTCACCTTCCGGTACCGATGTGTCTTTGAGAAGTTGATTGGCCAGTCGTCGCCAATTCTCAAAGTCAAGTTCTCCGGTCGGCGTTGGAGTTCGGCCGGAGAACAGCCTGAGACGCCGGTAGGACCTCGTCACCGGTGTATTGGACGAAGACGAAGAAGACTCTGGCTTCGGCTCATCCGGGGACTGTCCTAGGGCACCTTTCAGGTCGTCCAGGGTCTTGCCATGCCCAACTAAAAACTCTTTAAGGGCATCGGGGAATTCCATCGTGCTCAATTGGTACGGGCAAGTGAAATATTATATAACGGGAAAAAACAAGGCCAAAATGCACAATGGCAATATCGACAGAATAAATGGTCGAAGAAAAAATCGCGCATATGATAAAATGCACGTCAATTAAATATCAAAAAAATAAAAAGCAATGCAATTAAAAAAATCAACAAAATGCAAGCAATTCCCAATCGGTGGGCAACAATAAATGCAAATCAAACGAGGGAAATCAACTGGCAAACAACAAAAATTGCAAATTCAGGCGGAATGGGGGGATAAAATAAACAATAGCCCAATCATCAATCAACAAAATTAAAGTGTCAACTGAATTTAACAAGGGGATGCGAGGACAAAAAAGCAATTCGGCTATCGATCAAATGGACATGAAATCAATCAAAAAAATGAAATCAATGCCGGAGTAATGAGAATCAATGAAATATCGTCCGCAATGGATTATGGTTCCCTTTGCAATCAACAAAATAATAAAAAGCCAATGATTCATAAAAATCACATAACAGTCAAAACTCGAAGAGAAAAAATGCAAGCAAAGGGAACAAATTTAGAATAGAGCAGATCCGGGTGGTGCCTCCATTTTTGTCACAGGTACTTTAGATAATTTAAATAGAAAATCTGTCAAAGCCCTGTCTAGGTTCGTTAGTTTTTTTAAAACGGACACTGCTCAAGAATATGGAATCCGGTGGACAATATTTTTGTATGATCCTCTTTCTCTCTTAATACAAATTTATTTAATTGGAACATGTCAATAAAAAGGGGTAGGATTACACATGTTACTGGCACTGAAAACACTATAAACGGGGCTGGTAAAAACTCAGTGCGATATAAAGACTTAAGAAAATACAGTAAAAATTGGATAAGAAGCAGAGAGAAATGTGGTAATTAACATAGCTTTGTGGTGAAATCCGCCGCGTTTCGGTGAACTTGAACTTGCCGCGCTTGGGTGAACTTGGATCTGGTCTGGTAGTATCAGTCACGACGGGCGGTCCACAGTCAGAGAAAGGGGGGATAAGGAGGCGAAGAGTCGAATCGGATCGACTCCCCTAAAAGCGACGACCTGGACAAATAATTGTACTCTCTGTACCAAGAGAGCACGTTGGGAAAACGAGATGGGACTGGTTAACAACAGTTAACGAAAAACGGGATGTTATCCCATCTCAGATGTCAGTCGCTTCTTAACAAAATAATTTAACAATAATCAAACAAATAATTACGCGGACGGGTAATAACGAAGTTGCACTTATTCCCATGCGCTTACAAAATAGACAAAGGATTATCAATACACATGTGGTCCTTCAATAAATAAACTTTGGCCGTAAATGTGCAAGCAGCGACTCACACCAACACAACTTAACCACAAATGCATTTATAATCCCGTCAAGGTCACTTCTCGTGGCAAGATGGTCTCACGCACGACAAGTGGTAACACATGTATAATAGGTGGAATTAATTTAGCAACCATGACATGTATTCTAAAACAAGTAAATTAAGCAACTGGTTTTCAAGGGACAACGTGAAATATATAAAGAGGAGCATATTAAATCAGCGAATTTTAGATGTGCCCGACTAGAACAATTTCATACAATACATTAGTGCAAATGAATCAAAATAACATTAATTTAAAAAGGCGCGTGATAAAAAATAATAAAACACGAGCTTGCGCAATTGCCTTAAATTGGTTACTAAAGCTGAGTATTCGAGGCAAGTGGTGGAACACTTGGAAAACAATTATGAGTCAGAAATCTGTGTGTTTGGCTCAAATACTGCCACCCACCACAGACCTAACACAAATGGGATTAACCCTATCAAGGGCGCCTCGTGGTACCGATTAGCAGGGTACACACGAGCTAACAGCAGAGGTCCATAATTTATGAGCTTATTGACCAAAGCCGCAAAATGCGATTAAGTGAAAGAATGCAGTGAACTACTTAGAGCTAAAAAGCAAAACAATTGATAAAAACTCTTTTAAACGAGCGGCAATGTCATTACGCCGAGTAAAAAATACAAAATACACAGTGCAGGAATTAGTTTGCGACGAGTGCACATGAGAAGCAATTAGGACGCGCAAAAATTACAGTGGTAAATAAAAAAGAGAAACAGAATATATACAAGAGGAAAAATACCGAACCATAAACTAGTGAATTAATCGCGCAGACGGGAGCACCGAAAACGCACCGATTTAAATGACGGTATAGCAAATCGCTAATGCAAAATGTTGTAAACTTAGGATCCGAACTCTATTATAGATCGGCAACAGTTGCATTAAAAAGGTAATGGGCATTGTAATGACACAACAATAATCCTGAACAATAGTTGCAATCATCAGATAAAATACACAAAGTCATTCAAATAATTAATGGCTGATCACACCAAGAAAAGTGCACTTCGAACAAGCAAAACTTCTGTCTGTGATCGTGTACCTCCCAATATATAATCAGTACTTAAATCAGAAAGCTATAGCAAGGTATTGAACGATCACGTCACAGAGTGCGGCACGCATCATGAGCTTTCGACAACATGAGAATGAATCGACTGATACAAACGCCAACAAAATAATGAAAGGAGTAAGGAAAAAACAGACTCATCGTAGCGTGATCAGCAAAGTTACAAATAATGCAATAAACAGGAATATTATCGGAGATTATCCCACGAGAATGCACGGGTCGTATAACAACAAAAATACAGTTTAGAAATCCGTGACCATTAAATATTAAAAGGATAAAACATTAGATGAAATGCAAAGGGATAAAATGGTCACGTCGCAAGTTTTAGCAGGAATAATAAAGTTCCTTTTCCTCAAAAATACTAAGGAGGGATTCATAAGGTTTTACAAGAATTCTCTCTTCAAACAGAAAACAATCCGACCCGTTTCTCGTTGGGATAACCAGCGATTGAATTAAATCAATTACACTTAAAACGAGCAAGAGGAAATTTCTTACCTGTACCAAGAGAGCACGTTGGGAAAACGAGATGGGACTAGTTAACAACAGTTAACGAAAAACGGGATGTTATCCCATCTCAGATGTCAGTCGCTTCTGAGGAAGGCTGGCTAAGGCCTCAAGAACTAACACCAAAACCACGCGCTCACATGGTTGAACAACGGAGCTGATTGGTTTGTTCCCCCAAAAAAACATTACGTAATGTCGGGGCTGACCAATCAAGAAAAAACCAATGAAATGACCTAACACTGTATCTAGGCAGAAACACATGGTCTGGAAAGATGTTCCCACGCTCTCAGCTAAATGTCTGGAGAAACGTGAAACCACAAACAGGGTCGTAAATTTGGGAGATTATGGCAAGACTCCAGGACGGCCCTGGGATGGACAATGGTCACTCTGTGTACTGATGGGGGGTTCTTAATTAAGACATCCTTGGTCGGATCCCATTTCTTACAGGGTCCGACAGTAGGATTTAAAGATACAGGGCGAGTCACGCTCTTTTTGTACTTAAAGATAGTATACATGATTGGTAAACTGTTACAAATAGTTTGATCCCCCTGTGTGATTAAAGATATGCATGATTAAAACCAACCTTAACAAAAAGCAGGTCCGTACTTCGTCTAACTTTTGAGAAAACAGTCAAAAAAGGGTTTGCAGTCATTTCGCCCCAAAACCACTTCGCCCTGAACCATTTCGTCCTGAACCACGGCCGGTGCACGAAGTGGTTTTGGGGCGAAGTGACATTTAGGCGATGTAGTGTTTGGACGAAGTAATTTGGGGCGAAATGGTTTGGGGCGAAATGGCACTTGGGCGAAATGGTTTTGGGGCGAATTGAATTTTCGTCTCATGAGACGAAAACTAATTGTTGTACTCATTTCTCAAAGACTATAGCACTTCAGACAAAACCATTTCAGGGGAAGTTTTCTACGGTCATCATGTTTATATTGTGTAAGTTAGGCGTAAATCTGTGAACATTTCTGATTTTCGAGATTACCAATGATGTATACTGCCTTTAATGTGCATCTCCACAACTTAAAGGCAAGGCTCGTCAGCAATGCGCGCCCGCCAAATGTGTGCCACGCAATACGCAGCTCCATAGCAAAGGCATGGAGCTGCGTGTTTCGAGCACGAATTTGGCGAGCGCGCATTGCTGACGAGCCTGTGCCTTTAACTATAGACCGTATAGACTGCCGAAGTGAATGCGTCATTTTTTGTTGGTTGCCTAGTCAATTGGCTCTAAACTAAAAATCACTGAATGAACCGTGTCCCTCTGTGCTTTGCAATGGTACTTTTTCCGACGGCCATGATAGTTTAGAGCCAATGCATAGTTCCGACCTGTCAATCAAGCCGAACCCGCCGACCGATCACAACAGAGCTAGCAGAGGGCGCCCACAAAGGTCAAAGTGCATTGCATCATACCACAAACAATCACGCGATTTTCTGCCCATACAGTTTGTATGTTGTATGCGCCAGTGACCGGGTGAATTTTGGTTTCAATGTCGGGCGATTCGCTGTTCAAAGGTAGGAAAGCGCATTTTTATGAATATATGTCATCCCTGCATTACTAGCCCTTCGCTCAGTATGTGCTACGATAACTGTCGACCCTAAAACATAAATACCTTTGAGTTTTCTCCAATGTTTCTGTGCTTTCCATGCCGAGTCCCGTTGCTTCGTACGTTGTGTGTCGCCATTTTGTGCGATAGCTTGTGAGCACATAGCAACAGTATCTAAGGGGCGGGGTTAACTGGGCAATCTCGGGACTATGCATTGCCATGGCAACCGCCATTTCGTGGGGCAGTTTCTTTGTTCCTTGAATATATGCATGGTTGCACAAATTGTGCTTCCATTGTTGAACGGTTTAAAGGCACAGGCTCGTCAGCAATGCGCGCCCGCCAAATGTGTGCCACGCAATACGCAGCTCCATAGCAAAGGCATGGAGCTGCGTGTTTCGAGCACGAATTTGGCGGGCGCGCATTGCTGACGAGCCTGTGCCTTTAAGTAACAAAAGGTGCCCCACGAAATGGCGGCTATTCGATACGGTCTATAGACTCATGTTGATATGGTTAGTGTTACTGAGCATGTCTGGTGAATGAATCATATTGTATTGCATAACAAAGATATGGACATATTTCTTCCCTGGATTCGGAAATAACTACATTTTGTGACTCTGTTAAGAAAAGTGACATTGAAAAAAAAAAACCCAGGCTCTTCCGAATATACCCTTTAGGATGAAATCCAGGCACTGGTGAAATCCAGGCACTACGCAGGACACAGACGGTAAGCTGCGCTTGATATGAGGCCAGGTTAAGGCCCAGTGTATCATTTGCAATGACCCCAAAAAGTAATTGACGAGTTTACAGGGGAACAGTTCTGAAAGTAAAGATTAAATTAATAGCAACTACCCAATGAAAGGTTTCCGCTCAAAATGATATAATTTTACCAGAAAATAATCCGTAAAGATGAAATTATTTAGATCGTTTGCAAACGATTTACTTATTTTTGGTTCGCATGTGGCTTGCATGACGCAAGCCACATAGTACCCGATCAACTGAGAACGAATATTTGAAACACCCCGCCAAGACCAGGAAAACGCATATGGATTTTCTAACGTTTTTTAAACGTGGTACATTTGACAAAGCTGAAATTTCTTCGGATGAGTTTGTTGATTTATAATGGTTTTATTCGCAGAATCACTCAAAAACAGATCATCTACAGGGCCTTTAAAGGCACAGGCTCGTCAGCAATGCGCGCGCACCAATTTCGTGCCACGAAACACGCAGCTCCGTAGCAAAGGCACGGAGCTGCGTATTTCGTGGCACGAAATTGGCGTGCGCGCATTGCTGACGAGCCTGTGCCTTTAAACGTCGAGCCGGAAGACAACATCGAGGCAAAACATTGTGTTAGTAGCTATTTCAGAACCCAGAAAAGAATTGTGTCTATTTTTGTTATGCGATATCATAAATCAATGAACCATTCACCAGACATGCTCTGTAACCAATATATCAACATGACTGCATTGTCAAAGCCTAAAAAAACAAGCAAGTTTGGGAGATTTTTTTATGACTCGCCCTGCTGTTTATTTCGAATAATACCAGACTGTACAAGTATGCAAACCAAAAGCCGAAACAATGTAACAAGTATAAGATAACCTCTTAGGCCTATGACCCACAATATCTGGATTGTGAGGCAACGAGCACTCTCCTGCCGCAGCAACCTCGGGGGCGTAAGATCCTAGGTCACCGGGATAAAAATGCCGGCGTGAGAACGCACAGGAGGCACTTTCTTTAACAACCGATTTTTCTAAGTGACAAATTACAAGTTGTAAATCTGTCGAGGTCTATTTCTCCAAAGTCAGAAAGAATGTCTTCTGGGAGTAGGCCTACTGAGCAAAACTGGGCATAGAGTACCCGGATACACATTTTTGTTTACCTCAAAACAAATACGGGGGCGTGCCGACATGCCCATAATGCAAACACGGAAAATGCCTGATATAAAGTAATGTTCGGTGTCACCCAGAATTTCATATTGTATTGTTGTTCTACACATTTCTTAACCATTTTTGTCTGGTTTATGAGCGTTTACTGCCCGTCTAGTTTACGGGCAATTTGCAATGTTGAACATTTTGTTTTGTGTATTTTGATGTAGTAGATTGTATTTTCCTCGACCCCGTATTTGTATGTTATTATTATTATTTTTTTCTTTCTGGTATTCATACCAAGGATTCCTCTAAAGTGCCCACTGCACTGTCACTCGCAAGCGTGAGGAACCCCATGAAGAATTATAAATTAGAGACACCGGGGAATCCCCTTGCTCTTCACGAAAGAATGCTCTGGGATCTTTAAAGTGCGTTACCGTTACCTAACACACTGGACCAACGGCTTTACATCCCTTCCGAAGGATGGAGCAAGTGTGGTTTTCACCTATGACTGCGAGTCAATGACCCAAACCACTCGGCCACAGTTACTTAAAGATACAGTACATAATTTGGTAAAATTTTAAAATGGCGTCATTTCCACTCGTAATTAAACGATATGTCGAGAAAACTGCCTTGTATAAATTTCAGCAACTTGATGCAGTAATACTTCAGAAAACCCATTATAGGCCTAATACTTCAGAAAACTGAATTATTTTGTTGAATGTTTCGATTTTCGTTGTAATTAATTTACCAATGTTCGCAGGGAACGAAATAAAGAAAATGTTGCTGATTAAAATCTGATTTTATTACGCAAATGTAACCGAGTTGATATGCTAAATATGGGTAATTCCCTAAATTAGAGGTCCAAAAGTGTGACATGCTTTTTAAGATTTCCAAGTGTTTTTAATGATTGAAAGTGGTTTCCCAGTAAAACATTATTATTGTTATTTCAACAAATGCCACTTAAATTTAATGTTTGTGTGTAGATATGGCACCAAGGTTAATGAAAACTCATTCTACAGCCAATTTTCATTGGCGTAGGTAACCTAGGACACCAAACTCCTATTCAATACCATGGGGATGAATTATAAGCCTTTATGGTCTTTTGTTTTGAATATTATTCAGGAATCAGAGAACAAAATATTGAAGAAAATTATGCTGTCCCCTATAATCACAGGCCACAGTCCATTACTGAGAATTTGTGATCATGAGAGGTGATTTTTGAAGCAGAGAGTGTCGTACGTATAACTGGGACACCAAAAATGTTGGACCTCTAATTTTGGGAACTACCCATATAGGAAACGGGCAGTGCCCAAAGTGACGCACAAACTCTGCACGACTTTGTGGAACTTTATTTTACTAAAAATTAGTTCCAGTACAGTGTTTTAAAATGTCATGGTTTTCATATAAACACAGTCGAAATGTATTAAAAGACTAAAATGACAGTCAAGCAAACCCATGGTAGATTCAGTTGCCATCTTGAAAGATGCAAGGCAGCACTACGGCTCATGCACATGCCAACCGGCAACCTGTGTGCACCACCAGTGGTCAGAACAGAAGAACTAACTAAAGGTTGTTGTTGTTGTGGTTGATTCTTGGCATCTTCGGCAACTAAGGCCCTTTATGCCATCAACTATACGGTTTTAGCTTTAACTATACTTTATTATCAACTTGAGATGACGAAGAAGGAGTTGCAGTTTTAGAAGTGGGAGGAAAACCCACGCGGTCAAGTAGGGACTGCAAAGCCTAACCAAAGTTGTTGTTGTTGTTGTTGTTGTATATTTTATGGCATCTTCGGCAACTAAGGCCCTTTATGCCATCAACTATACGGTTTTAGCTTTAACTATACTTTATTATCAACTTGATATGACGAAGAAGGAGTTGCAGTTTTAGAAGTGGGAGGAAAACCCCCAGAGAAATGTCCCAGGGGAAAACCCTCGCGGTCAAGTAGGGACTGCAAACACAAACCAAAGGTTGTTGTTGTTGTTTATTTTATGGCATCTTCGGCAACTAACACTATGAGCAAAAACATGTACATGTTCATTGTAACCCCATTGTTAGTAACAATGGTGTGTGCCCAATTTCCATTGTTAGATGTTCATAGTGTAAGGCCCTAATTTATGCCATCAACTATACGGTTTTAGCTTTAGCTATACTTTATTATCAACTTGAGATGACGAAGAAGGAGTTGCAGTTTTAGAAGTGGGAGGAAAACCCCCAGAGAAATGCCCCAGGGGAAAACCCACGCGGTCAAGTAGGGACTGCAAACCCAAACCAAAGGTTGTTGTTGTTGTTTATTTTATGGCATCTTCGGCAACTAATAAGGCCCTAATTTATGCCATCAACTATACGGTTTTAGCTTTAACTATACTTTATTATCAACTTGATATGACGAAGAAGGAGTTGCAGTTTTAGAAGTGGGAGGAAAACCCCCAGAGAAATGCCCCAGGGGAAAACCCACGCGGTCAAGTAGGGACTGCAAACCCAAACCAAAGGTTGTTGTTGTTGTTGTTCATTTAGGGCATCTTCGGCAACTAAGACCCTTTAAGCCATGAACTATATGGGTTTAGCTTTAAACTTTATTATCAACTTGAGATGACGAAAAAGGAGTTGCAGTTTTAAAAGTGGGAGGAAAACCCACGCGGTCAAGTAGGGACTGCAAAGCCTAACCAAAGCTCAGTGGCCGCCACTCCATTATACAAGGAGACTGCCAGCCAAAGGAATTCCAAGCTCGCCAAAGCACAAAACATTCCAGTAATACCATCTGCAGCTAGGGCACCACCTTGATTACAATTGTTCCTTACAATATACACAAATGTCAAGGAACAAGTGTAAACAGTCAAGCACTCCCAACCTGCAGATAACAAAATATTTAAACAATGCGGCAAGTACGTGACAGGACAATACTGGCGTGGTCACACAAAGGTGAAATACATATGTTCAAGCGGATGTCTATTATTAAGGATCGAGTACTACAACACCAAAACTCGAGTGCTACACCACTAGACCCCTATTCGAATCCGAGGCGTGTATATGTGGATTGGGTTTGCAGTCCCTACCTGACCACGTGGGTTTTCCCCTGGGGATTTCTCTGGGGGTTTTCCTCCCACTTCTAGAACTGCAACTCCTTCTTCGTCATCTCAAGTTGATAATATAGTATAGTTAAAGCTAAAACCGTATAGTTGATGGCATAAAGGGCCTTAGTTGCCGAAGATGCGATAAAATATACAACAGCAACAACACCAAAACTCGAGTGCTACACCACCCCTATTCGAATCCAGGGCGTGTATGTGGATTGGGTTTGCAGTCCCTACTTGACCGCGTGGGTTTTCCCCTGGGGCATTTCTCTGGGGGTTTTCCTCCCACTTCTAAAACTGCAACTCCTTCTTCGTCATCTCAACTTGAGTATAGTTAAAGCTAAAACCGTATAGTTGATGGCATAGAGGGCCTTAGTTGCCGAAGATGCCATAAAATATACAACAACAACAACACCAAAACTCCAGTGCTACACCACTAGACCCCGAATGCTACTCGGTTGTTGCAACTCTGGGACTCGAATTAATGCTCTAACTTTAAATTAGAAGTGATACAGCACTAGGAATAACATGCTGAAACACAAACTGCAACACAAGGACCCGAGTGCTACTGAACAACGCTCATCTCGAGTGAATACTGGTACTCCAGTGCTACACACTAGGACTGGAGTGATGCAATATACTAGGACAACACTATGACTCAAGTAGTACAGCACGAGAACTCGAGTGCTACAACTGTAGGACGCGGGTGATAGAACTAGAGTGATACAATACTAGGACTCGAGTGCTACAACACTATAGGACCTTTCTCGAGTGCTACAAAACTAGGACCTTTCTTGAGTGCTCCAACACTAGGACCTTTCTCGAGTGCTCCAACACTAGGACCTTTCTCGAGTGCTACAACACTAGGACTTAAGTCAAACACCACTAGGACTCGAGTAATACAGCACAAGGACTCGAATGATACAACACTGGAACTCGAGTGATACAACACTAGAACTCCAATGCTACAACACTAGGTCTCGAGTGCTACAACACTAGATCTCGAGTGCTACAACACTGATGACTCGAGTGATACAACACCGATGACTCGAGTGATACAACACTGAAGACTCGAGTGCTACAACACTAGGTCTCGAGTGCTACAACATTGAGGTCTCGAGTGCTACAACATTGAGGACTCGAGTGCTACAACATTGAGGACTCGAGTGCTACAACATTGAGGACTCGAGTGCTACAACATTGATGACTCGAGTGCTACAACTTTGAGGTCTCGAGTGCTACAACTTTGAGGTCTCGAGTGCTACAACTTTGAGGACTCGAGTGCTACAACATTGAGGACTCGAGTGCTACAACATTGAAGTCTCGAGTGCTACAACATTGAGGTCTCGAGTGCTACAACATTGAGGTCTCGAGTGCTACAACTTTGAGGTCGAGTGCTACAACATTGAGGTCTCGAGTGCTACAACATTGAGGTCTCGAGTGCTACAACATTGAGGTCTCGAGTGCTACAACATTGAGGTCTCGAGTGCTACAACTTTGAGGTCTCGAGTGCTACAACATTGAGGACTCGAGTGCTACAACTTTGAGGACTTGAGTGATACAACACTGAGTTTTTATTCCTCAATCGGAATATATGCATTATTTTAACACCCTAGGTGTTAAAACTAATACTTCAGTTAAAACTTAACACTAGGATTGGTATATATATAAGACAACACCACTGGTGTTAATTTAACACCACAGTTTTTGCAGTGTAGGACTCTAATGATACAACACTAGGATTCTAGTGATACAACACTAGTACTTAAGTGCTACATTACCAGGACTCGAGTAAAACAACACTAAGACCTAAGTAATACAACATTTGGCGTAATAGATTCTTTTTCGTTGCGTGCTGCAGCCGAAATTTCATCGTATCTGCATATTGCGTGTTTAATTGTAAAATATGACAATAATTTTGCCTCCTTTTTTCGGGAACAAAACTGTACAAAGAGCCCTTAAGCTGAGGACCAACAATTTAAATACTGTTTGTATTTTTTTATAGTTTCTTTCCTTGTATTAACTCATTTATCTATCAGGACACGTTTTCTGTGCCCAGCCAAGAATAACATATTTATACACTTTTGGGGTTAAAATAATTCATTGTTTTTAGTTACAAGTTGATTTTATCGTCTTTTCCGTGTCTGGTGATGTTGTACATACTGCAATGCCGGCCATAGCCAGACGCAAGACACAAAATAGGGTGTGATTTGGGGGTGTGGGTTTGATTTTTGGGTGTGGGGTGTGATTTGGGGTGGAGGGGGGAGAGGGGGTTGTGGGGTGGCCTGGGGGTGTGGGGTGTGGGGATTTGGTGGTCGGGGGCCGGTGGTGTTTGGTGGTGTGCATGGGATGGGGGAGGTATACTAGCGGTATTACTTCTCTTCCACCTCAGTGGACCGGGTTCAAATCCGGTCCAAGTCACTTCCATGGACTGGGATTTCAGTCTCTACTTAATACCGTGGGGGTTCCTCCACATACTTCTGTGTGGTTTTCCTCCCATCTTTAAAATTGAATATTTCTTCCTAATATCTCAAATACCAATCATTATTTTGTGTCGATGATGCCGTCGATTTGGTGAAAAACAATTGTATCTGCTCAGGACCAGATTTAAGTATAAAATATACATAATTGTTAGTTTCCGAAACTTTCAAATATGATATTAGCCCACCCCCTGCCCCCCACCCCATATTTACCAATGCCCTTACGAATGCTCACGATTCAAAATCGTTAAAGCTGGGTGGAAATCTCCCTTCACTTTCACGGTTTTTCAACACTATTCCTTTCTCTATATAGTCATTTATGTACTAAGAACATATTATTCAGAATTTCATCCTGGAAAAGTCAGAAAATTACGGTCTTTTTCCGAGACTCCTTTCACGCGAAACTGAAAACGAAAGGTCACGTCAATAAATTCGAGATATATGTGTGATGTCATAGCGAGGAGACACACAGAGCTGCTTCATGTGTACCAAGCTCCTCGCAACAAAAACGTACACGTTGTATGCACGCACTGAACCGCAGATTTTCCACATAGTTGCAAGTGTTACCACCACCAAGGCATGAAGCTGGCATTTTATTGATATCAAAAATGAATTCAGTGTAACAACCACTGAGAAAATACACCGAAAACTTTGAAACTTTTACAGAAAAATAACGACTGGTGGTTTATGCTAAGCGGAAAGCATGTATCCTCGCTATGTATCCTCGCTAGACGTAGCGGGGGTCAATGCATATCATTATGACGTCATCGTATCCAAAATCGTCTAAGTGTGAAAGGGCTTAACAAAGCAAATAAATGTTGTCGCACTTATAACAATTTCTTATGTTAAACAGCTTTTAGTAATTGACACAATGTAGAACATTTCAACAATTTCCAAATTACAGTGCAATTTCTGTAAGTCCGCCCTAAAAGGAAATTAAAAACAAGACGTTTTGGATACGGAACTGGGAAATATTAAATAACAGCTGTGTCCGGGCTGAAATTTGTGGTGCTAAAGATGTACTTCCGCAAAATAACAGTGTTTCCCATAAAATACTTATTTTTTCAAAGGCGGTTATAAAAACAATTGTATATGGGCGTGCCGGCTATAACTGTATCTACACTTGTATTTAATTTCAAACCGAAGAAAAAATATAAAATTATCAAGCAGACATATTTCTTAAAGACACAATACATCATTTGCAGTGACCCAAAATTTTACTTCACGAGTTGACAAGAAAAACCAGACTAAAAGTGTTGATAGTAGACTATAATGGTAACAAACGCCATATGATTTGTTTCCCTTGTAAAATGGTACCTTTGTGGGAGAAGATGCTTTTTAATAAAACAATCGTTCGCGATTTTTTTTACCATTTATTAAATACAAAAAACATGCCTGTATTTTTTAAGGTTTTCTGAAGTATTACTGCATCTATGTGGCTAAAATTGTCTACAATAGACTACTAAAGTGTGACGTCAGTTGCCATGCTAATTGGGTCTAAACATTCGCTGGTAATCTGAAACGTCTATTGGTATAGCTCAGGGAAACAGTTCACTGGTTTTAGTGTAGACCCAAAAACCATGGCAACACACAAAGGGTGACGTTTTTACTTTAGTAGTCTATAGGCAGTTTCTCAACATTATACTCTTTAGTTATGTAATGCTGTTTTTTATAGTTTTTCAAACATGTAATCTGTCTTTAACTCGCATTCTGTAATTTTTTCCCCCAGTTAACAACGTTTAGTCCGCCAACTACCTTCAAGGACGCTGATACCGATGCAACGGGGAAAATAATCGATACTGAGATTGTCAATTTAGACGGAGAATCAAAAAGCAGTACAGCCGCCAGCCAGCCGAAAACCGACTCGGATTGGAGTGGTTTGGTGAGCGTGGATTCACATTCGCTCGTATCCAGCGCCTTTACAGGGCGAGGGGACAGGCTAATGCACCTATAAATTGTTCCCCCCCCCCCCCCCCCCCCCCCCCCCCCGCCCCCCCCCCCCCCCCCCCCCCCCCCCCCCCCCCCCCCCCCCACCCGTTTTTGTTCTAACGGTAATATAAAATACCTCCAAAATATTATGGGAAGAAAACAGGAAATTTGCAATCTCCAATTTGGATGTGGAAGCAAAAAAGTGATCACTGCACCGCTTCATAGAACTGGATAAATTAGTTTACAAAACGATATCCTTGAAAATATACCGATTGAGAGCGTGAAATTTCAGAATGGTAATGATAATGATTAAAATCTCAACACCAATGGCAAAAAAACGGGGCTAAAAATGTGATCTGGACGCACTCCTTTAAAGATTAACAGCATTGGAAAGTATTATGTTACAAACAGCATTTATCTCCACGTGTGACTGAGAATGTGTATGATAAAAACCAACCTGTGTGTAAAGCCGGCCGTATAAACCTTGCTTTTCGACTCCGTTGCTATTGACAGACATGCCAAATTTCGAAATTCTGCGGTTGCGTTGCGACAGACTAGTACACAAAATCATGACCACACCGCCATCGGAACGCATCGCAAAATCCGTACACCTTGTGATGCGACTGCACAATATGCGCTATCGTGATCGGATCGGATCAGGGACGAAACGCAAGGTGTACGGCCGGCTTAAGTCAGCACAGTACCTCATCTACGTTCCAAGAAAACAATGGAGAAACTGAGTTCATGCTTTCAAGAAACTGTGCAGAGCCATATTTAGGTTGGTTCCCTAGCTGTACTGTACGGAAAACTGCGCCATAATACCACGGTAGACAGGGGCCTAGTTTCGTGAGGGCGCCCTTGTGAAAATGCACGTTCACACGCATCTATTGTCACTTGTCGGTTTCTTATTTTTTTTAAATATCTCAGGCGGAATCATTGCATTGGACAGTTGGAACAACCTCTATCTTCTAATGGACCTAAAACACAATGACGTCGCGGTTTGTTTACATATACGTACTTTCCTATAGTCGCCTGTTTACACTTGATCCCGAGCTCGGGGTCCAACACCGAGCTCAGGATTAGCTCCAAATCAAACTGAGTGTAAACGCTATCGAGACTAAACTGGCCCCGGGTCAGACCCCGAGATTTTGGTCCCGCGTTGGCGGAGGGGTCGAACCCTTGCTCGGGATCAGTTTGCGGTTAGATAAGCCACTAGTCTTACCGCTTCCGCTCCATAACCGTCGCAGGGGGAAAGCCCGCGAAATTCAAGTGGCCTTGCACACTGTACATGTACACCGAGTTCTGTACATGCATGCACACATAGAGCATGACCTTTGACTGCAACTTCTGGCGCCGAGCTCGAGATTCATTACAGAATGTAAACGCGGCACTCCGAATTATTGCGGTTAACACTGACGCATATTCTTATAGGGGGATCAATCTTGATCCCGAACTCGGGACCAGTGTAAACACGGGCTATGTCGTCTGGTACTCTGATAGAATTGCGCGCATGTAAACAAACCGTGACGTCATTATGTTTCAGGTCCATTGAGAAAAATGTTTTTCTCTGTCAATAACGGTTGGTAATGTTTTTGACATTGCAAATGTTGTTTTCTGTGTTTCTGTTATTTCAGTTTCAAACCAACACCAACGACACGGGTACCGAGACAACAGAGAAAATAATCGATACTAAAGTCATCAAGTTAGACGAAGATCTACAATTAAATAACAACATAGGCGCAAGTCAGCCACAACCTGATGCAAAGGAAATAACAATATGCAATAGTTTACCACGTGAAACAGCCGCCGATACACCAAAAGTAAGTGTTACGTAATTGGTGCCTTTGGTTGAATTCAGAAACCGGTTGCATTTTTGTATGCGGACATGTTCCAACAATCTTGTTTCCGATTGGTCTAACCACATGCATATTGCATACTGATGTGTTCTGTCAATAACTTAACACACCCTCCGACATGCACTGCACAAAACATTACACGGAGACTCAAAGGGGAGACTCCGGAAGGCAGAACCCACAAAAAGTAAAGGCCACCAGCTATTTCTCTGTCAGGCCATTGGTTGCAAACAGCCGTTTGCTTTGTTGTCACTGGGCCTATAGGATGATTGATAGCATGCAATGTGGCAAGAGGGCTATACTCAAAGGCTTAACATGAAGGTTTAATCACAAAGGAACGGGGCTTGGCCAGAGGCACATACTTCCCAGGATTGGCCGGACTGGCGAAAGGACTCAACATTTAAACTGACTGTAGATACACCAGAAATGACATAGCGTTTGATTCGCTTGAATGATTTTAATGCAATAAAGACTATTTTTCATGCAAGAAGATTATATTCCCTTTCAGGATCCGAGGAAACGGGTTCTGATGTTGCCTGGTTTGATCTTGACATCTTTGGGACACCCCGTATAAGACTCAAGCATCATCATTTTTATTATCTTCACAGCTGTCAACTTTTGGTCATCCTACATCATCAACAACCGGATTGACCGCCGAACTGTCTGCCCCGGCAACCACGGATGAGGCACCGAAGGCGGACAACGGCGAGCAAACCACAAGTCTTTCAGACGTCACGACTACGAAGCTCGGTCGAGACCAACCATTGAAATCAGACGAAGTGACCGCTAAATACGATGACACTGAAAAAGAACAAGGAAACAGACAGAATGACGAAATTAATCTCGAAGTACACCCGGACGTCGTTGTCCTACGTGACGAGTCCGTCCGTTCTAACAGTCTGCCCACCGCTGTGAATCTGCGATCGTACAGCACGGATTTGGGCGCTATGTTCGTGGATCCTAAAGAACGAAACACCAACCGAATAAAGCGGAATGTTCTTTGTGCTATGGCCATCGCCACGGCCTCTCTGATCCTGGTAGCCGTGGGTCTGGTGCTGCTGTCACGGATCCTTGGTTTGAAACTTTTCTCTTTTTTTGTTTTTCTACCAAAAGTTTTGGTCGTGGTCACCGTCGTACGGTAGCGGTAGTAGTGGCTCTGGTTCTGATCCTGAGCGAGGTCCTGTTTTGGAGCTGTTTTCGGTATTTGGAGCTGTTTTTTTCATTTCGGAACCAGTTCCAGTTGTGGTTCTCGTTCCAGACCCAGTTCTGGTTCCAGTTCCGGACCCAGTTCAAGTTCTTGGACCTAGTCTCAGTCCCAGCTGTTCCAGTTCCTGCATGCTTAGTTCCAGTTCCTATTAGTTCCACATCTTGGACCTAGCTGTTCCAGTTCTAGAGCCATTTCCAGTTCCAGGTCCGATTCCTGGCCCACTTTTAAACACAGTTCCATTTTTATGCCCAATATTTCTATACACCACACGAAAATGTCTATACTTATGACCTATGAAGATCTCAACAAATTTTGAATTCTTGTTAGATCGTGTTGAGATCGTGCTCTGTGTGACTGGGCCTTTAGCGATTGTAAGCCGGGTATATGATAAAAAAATAGTTTGACAATTTTGCTAGTAGACATTATTTCGAAATTTTAAGCACGATTTTGATCGTTTTACAGGATCTCGGGCTGGTGGAACTACAAAAACAAATGGTAAGTTATTATAACCAAATGATTACTGAACAAAATAAGACAAAGGGTTCTCTTTACCACAAATGTGTTCCAATTGACGACTTGCGTATTATCTTATTTCAATCGTGTGTACGTTTTTCCTCTAATCTAGCAAGAATCATTGGCAAGGTCAAAATAGACAAGCTGGAGTTTTCGGACCAGTACAACGATAGCTCATCGGAAACGTACAAGTCGTTGGAGAGGGATTTTGTGAAAATGGTAAAAATATGTTAAAATGTTATAGCAACAATTGACTTGCTACTGTTGCCAAAATGAAGCTGTTTTATGATATCAAAATAATTTATGTGCACAGTTGTTCTGTTGTTAATAATGCATAGTTCCGACCTGTCAATCAAGCCGAACCCGCCGACCAATCACAACAGAGCTAGCAGACGGCGCCCACAGAGGTCAAAGTAATGCAATCACGCGATTTTCTGCCCATACAGTTTGTATGCTGTATGCGCCAGTGACGGTTTTCAATTTCGGTTTCAATGTCGGGCGCTTCGCTGTTCAAAGGTAGGAAAGCGCATTTTTATGAATATATGTCATCCCTGCATTACTAGCCCTTCGCTTAGTGTGTGCTACGGTAACTGTCGACCCTAAAACATAAATACCATTGAGTTTTCTCCAATGAATCTGTGCTTTCTATGCCGAGTCCCGTTGCTTTGTACGTTGTGTCGCCATTTTTTGCGATGGCTTGTGAGCACATAGCAACAGTATCTAAGGGGCGGGGTTAACTGGGCAATCTCGGAACTATGCATTGCCCATGAACAAAATTTGAAACTGAACGCGAGTCATATCTTAAAAAGTGCAATAGACCGATATTTGCATGATTTGTTTATAGCCGGCCACATAAAATACCGTGCCCGAAAGTGTGACGTCATTATGACGTCATCAAATCTTACCACGAAATGTGCACTATAGTCAAAGGTTTTTCGGTGCATGCAACGTCTTGGTTTCTTAAACGTATGTTGCGTGTGATTAGTATACTAATCACACGTATACTAATCATTAGTATACTAATCACTACATGTATATATAGTATGACATCATGATGACGTCATCATTTAGTCCGATCAAAGACAAAAGCCATCCGTTTCGTTTTTGTTTTCCAGGTGAATGGTTTCTTCAAAGAAAGTAACTACATCAATATCTACAACAGTACAAGAGTATTTCGACTTAGGTAGGCAACTTCTGACGTTCATTTAAAATTCGTGATTCCCAAAATTAGCTTAGTTTAACGCTATCGAGAAAAGTGTACAAATTTTGCTCAAATTTATTTTTCATGGTTTGCACAGATCCCACTGTAAACAAAAATGTGTATTTTGTGTGTTGCCAAGGTTACTGGGTTTGCACTAAAACCAGTGAACTGTTTCTCTGTGCGACAATTTTTTCATGGGTAATTACTAATCCTGTATATTACCTTCAAAGGAAAAACAATTGGAAAATTAATTTCATAAAATTATTCTGGACATTTTGCTGTAGAAACGACATTTGTTTTACATCATTTCAGGGGTTTACACTAAGTTTGCAGCAAATATAAATTAAGAATCCCCAGTTAATAAATAACAAATGGGCAAAAAAAGTGCAAAAGCTCACTTGTGATGATATGTAGAATTACAGTAACAAACATCGGGTAAAATTACTGCGCCAAATATGCTGTTATTTTTCAGAATATAATGTAAGATTCCCTACCATTTTTGTTACCTTTAATTTATAGCGCAGGCAGTGTGGTCGTGGATTTCGTGGTGTCGCTTAAACCGCTTGCCAAGCTAAAATCTGCAAAGGGTGAAAATGACTACGAAAGCGCTCAAACATACCTGGAAAGGTCCTTCGAGTCAATCACAGTTAACTCAACTCAATACAACATCCGTGTTATAGAGCTCCGTCTCTATCTTGGTAAGGATATTTAATCACTTTTAAAAATTATTTTACGATGGAAAAATTATTGATGGATAATACAGGGTGTCCATAAAAAAAACGGAAACCCATCTTTATATGCAAATTATCAGAAATCTATGCAATACTTTTTTTAAAAGTGTGTATGTAGGAAAAGTCCAGACTGTCCTCTGTCCAATGGTACCAGGGTCATTATGTAACTGTCATGCATGACTGAGCAAACATGGTCACTATGAAAGGTGGTGAAATCATCACTGTGACAAGTTAGCACTTCACTTGAAAGTGGGATAAGCGCAATGAAGTCATGAAAGAACACAACATTTCTTTTTAAACCTTACCTTACAGATAAATTCAGGGGTGTGTTGCCCGTACGTCACGCGCCATTTAAGTAAGCAAACTAGACGTGCCTCGTGTCTGTAACTGTTCGACACAACACATATTGCACCATTAGAGGCATGTTGAAGGCACAGGCATGTTGAAGGCACAGGCTCGTCAGCAATGCGCGCGCGCCAAATTCGTGCCACGAAATACGCAGCTCCATAGCAAAGGCATATGGAGCTGCGTATTTCGTGGCACGAATTTGGCGCGCGCACATTGCTGACGAGTCCGTGCCTTTAAACAAACACGAGGCGCGTCTATAGTTTGCTTACTAAAACGGCGCCATGACGTACTACACTTGTATACGTGATTTCGCGTGATCCGAACCAGGGCCACAGGGGTATCTGATTCCCGCAAACTGTCTCGGAGACTTATGAGTGTGCAAACAAATTTTAATCTAGGATCCTTATAAAGACAGCAGTTAGGATATTAAAGCATTCTCCTTCTGGCGTTTTCACAGGATCCACCATAATAGTGAAACAACCTTCTGACGGCCCCGATTCTACGTCCACAACCCGAAGACAAGTGACAACAACTGAACATTCAACAAGCCAAACATCTCAACTCCAGATCACTCAACCAACAACAACTATGACTTCAGTTATATATACCAACACTCCGAGCACCACTCGACCTCCAACAAACCAGTCATACACGATCAAAGCCGACACATCCCAAAATGTTCGCCAATCTACCGCAGGAGACATGGGCACTCAACCGACAACAGTTACGCAACCCATTGTGCCTAGCACAAGCGACAACGGGACAGAGGCAATGACAACCCATGAGCTTCTCACAAATCAACCATCCACAACCATTATCTATACACCCTCAGAATCCCCTACGGCTGATGATAGCCGCAAAAAACGCTCCACAGGTAGTCGTTCGACAACAAGCCAGACATTTATGACTGCAGGCAGTCAGTTTGTTGACAAAAAGACAAGCCCGGCAACACGGCTTTCCACAAACCCACTATTCACAGCACTTCTCAATACATCCACAACATCTCGACACTCCACAAAAATGTCCACAGGCAGTCAACCAACAACTGATCAAATATCCGTGACCTCAAGCAGCCAATCTGCAGTCAACATGACGCTGACAACATCCCAACATCACCCAACTCAACAATTAACAACAACAAACCAACCCGTTGACAAGAAGACACCAATTACAACTGGGGTTTCCACAAACCAAACATCTACATTTGTTACTCGAACATCTACTACAAGTCACCTGTCCACTAACCCTTCTCCAAACAATAAACCAACATTCCGTCAGTCCACTACGCACTCAACAGGTCAAGTTGTTGACAATTCACAAACAGGAACAGTTTTCACAAACCAGCCGCCCACAACCACTACACTTCGTTCCACCGGACACTCAACCGGCGAAACTGACAACAATTTGGCAACAAACACAAACAAACAATCCCCAACCACATCTCTAAACATAGCCTTTACAAGTCCACTCAACCCAGACAAACAAGACCAAACAAGCATGTCTCAAGCGACCCTACAAGTCAGCGGTTCAACCACCGAACAGAAACTAAGTACCCTGGTGATTTCAGATGGTCCTTCCATATCGAAGCTGTACACTCTGCAACCAGCAGCTGAGACTCCGATACTTACAGATGAGGTCCTGAAGGGTTGTTTTCCGAATCCGCTGGAAATCTGCGTGTCCAGAAGTTACTCGCGGAACACCACAAGGACGCCTAATGTGTTTGGGTTTGGAAACAACACTTCCCAGATTTTGCGTCTGTTTGCAGAAGTGACCCGGGACTTCTCCGCGGAACCACTCCGGGTCGACTCCACTCTAAGGGTCATCTGCAGCCTTCTGACACCGCCGTGTAAAGGCAGCAAACTCGGGAGCTCTCTGCCGTGTCGGTCGGCGTGCTTGGAAGCGGTACGTTCCTTGGAGGACAGTGCTGAGATACGGAAGCTGGATGCTGTGTGTAATGAATCGCTTCCGGAGTCGGAGTCAGAAGACATTTGCTTTAGGTCATCCAGTGCAAACAACGATTATGGTGAGTGGACATTGTACCCTTTTGACTCTGTGCCGCCTGAATATGTTCTGACTCACAACTATTTCCAATGTCACTTTCGCGAAATACGTCTAAAAACTATTTGTATTCCGACTAGCAGTGTAGTTCGATTCACGACTAGAGTTAACCACCGGTCAAACGTCATATATCTAAAGCAACACACGTGCGCACTAACGTTCAAGTGCGAACGCCTTTGGTTAGTCAACTGGTTCCGCGCAAAACACTGCATCAATTCAATACCTGATGGGTACCAGTGACCATCGCAACCGTGCCCCGTGGGCTAGGCTGGTTACAAATGGTCGACGCGTCTAACAATCGTTGACTATATAGACTGCGTTTGGTTGGAAATAGTTAATTATAGTCGTCAATTAAAATTGCCCCACGCGGTGCACGCCTTGCAAGCAAGTCAGATTTTCATTAGAATTTGAGAATTTGTCCGATCTTTTTCACAGGGTTGTGTTTATTGCAGCAACTTTCTTCTCTCTTTCCCCCAGACGATTCGCTCAGTGCTAGCCTGTGCCATTCCGCATTTTGCCAAAACGGCGGTTCCTGTTTTGTCTTGTACAACCGCGCTTTCTGCCGATGTCTAACGAGTTTCGGCGGCGCTCAGTGCCAGATAAGTGCGTGTATACATTTTGGTCTGTGGTGTGTATTTAACTACATTGTATTTTACCAAGAAAATACTCTTATAGCTACGCAAGTATACAATTGTATTGGTTTCCAACTTTACTAAATGTGCGTGGAATGAGCTGATCACAACATCCGCACAAGTCTGTGAAACATCCCAGAAGTGCAGACGGTGCTTCAGGCAGAGTGGCGCACCAGGCAGAGTGGCGCACACTGCCTCGGCGGCTCTTACAGAGGCTGGTGCAGTCGCAGCCTGGTCACAAGACGTTTTTATACGCATTACCGACCGATAATGTTACATCTCTCAGCCTTCTTGATCTGCCGGTCACAGTGTGACTTCTTAACGCTTATAATTTTGAGGTATGCATTTGATTAATGCAAGTCCGTTTTTCTGTAGATCCGTGTTCGCCCAGCCCTTGTCAAAACGGAGCTACGTGCATGGGTCATGCCTATTTTATCGTCTCCTATGCATGCGGCTGTCCCGAGGGTTTCTACGGAGTACATTGTGAGCTGAGTAAGTTAGCACTTCAAGATATAATGGACGCTTGGATAGAACCTATAGACACTCTTCACACGTTTGAACGGTTAAATCATGTCCCTGAATCAGTTCTATTCTTGGGTTTCACTTTCTTGACAACCGGTTGCTATCCGCCATTACTGTGTCCATACTATGACTTTTAAATGTTGATAGACTGTTTTTACAAATGTTGAGACTTGTTTTTCAGAGTTGATGGCAGAATTATCATTGTTGAATTATTCCGCTTTGGCGTGCCATACGCGTGACGTCAACAACTATCATATCCGCCATTACTGCATCCTCTTGCAACATTGCCCCTTTAACGCACTCCCCAACTTGTATCGTCGCTTAGCAGAGTTGAAATTCCCTGAGATCTCAGGATGCCATTACTGTGTCCATACTATGGCACGCCAAAGCGGAAATAATTCAACACTGATAATTTTGCCATCAACCCTGAAAAACAGGTCTCTTTTTCTTTTTTTTTAAATTGCCAACAAAATCACGGTATGCCAGTTCCAAACAGTCTATCAACATTTAAAAGTCATACCAACCTTTTTTTTTGCGCATTTGCGAAAGTATGCTTCAACATTAAATTATCAGTGTTGAATTATTTTTCGTTTTGGCGTGCCATAGTATGGACACAGTAATGGCAGATAGCAACCGGTTGTCAAGAAAGTGAAACCCAAGAATAGAGTGCAAACTGCTGAATGGAAAGGTACCAGTTACTTATGCGTTCCAAACCTCGATCTGAAGACGAGGCTTGGAACGCATCTTGCACCTTTCCAATCATCACTATGCATTCCAATCATCACTATGCATTCCAATCACCACTATGCATTCCAATCATCACTATGCATTCCAATCATCACTATGCATTCCAATCATCACTATGCATTCAATCTTTTATGGATGAGCACATCTTTTATGATGACAGTTTTATACTTTTGCTTATTCCAACACTATGAATAATTTTTAAAAATAGAAATAAAAAAATAATCGAAGTGATGATAGGCCCGACTAAACCGTTCGAACGCGTGAATAGAGTCTATAGGGTTTATGGCTTATAAACTATGTAAGCCTGAAAAAGGCACCGTGCACTGTCGGGGAGGAAAAGGGCTGGATTTTTGTTCGATGTACTGGGGTCGGTTATGCGTTGTTTTTTTAAAAATCACTAATTTGTTGTATTTTATTTTCAGGCTCGGAGGATCCGGGAGATCCGGTTGTTCCGGTTGTTCCGGTAACTCAAAGTAAGTAAAATAATGTACAATCATGGTTACGTCCTTACATCTTGCCGTTGCTCCCATACCGAGTTGTCCACAACGAGCCCTAGCTTGCTGACACGAGTAGAGCTAGTCTGTATTAGACTGTTCGACCAATGAGAGATACTGAACACTTTTGACCCGGCAGCATTGACCTTTTAATGAAGCCGTTTGGACCAATCATCTCGCGCGTTGCAGCAAGGCTCGTTTTTCAGCAAGGCTAAAATTCCCACAATTCTTAAGGGGGACATTATTTTATCGTGCACTTATGTACGCAGTATAGATGCGTGTTCGTGACTTAAAGAAGACTTACTATATTTCGCTAAAAGCTAAACGCAGTTCATCTGAATAAAGATACGTATTTCATTGGACACCTCCCTCCCCATCCCCCGGTAAAAACTGACGCTGTCACTACACGGAGTGAGGCGCGTGTGAATTACTGTGATTGGCTCTTGCTATGGTAACAGCGTCCCTAGCAGTGATGCAATTTTGAATCGTGAATACAGCCTAGCTCAACTCGTTTCAGCAAGGCTCGTTGTGGACAACTCGGTGTGGGAGCAACGGTCTTGCGACAGGAAGATATATGCGTCCTTATATACCATGTGCTCCTTGTTTACATTTAAGTGCCCTCTAGTGAAACATTTGTCGTCTTTATGCGCACGCATCCTGTTTTGCATAAATTTGGTTTGCTAATGATGCCAAAGGTCATAAAATTCAAAGACGATTTGACATCCGACCTTATTGCCAAATTTATGCAAAACACGATGCGTGACGTCAGAGGGCACATTATCTATAGGTCATAACAAATGGAAAAATTTCAGGAAATTGGCAGTTTTCGTTCACATGAGCTAGGGTGCCCTTGTGCACACACACTTATATAAATGCATCTTCAATTACCGTTTTCTTATTTAAAACAAAATTATCTCGGTCGGAATCATTGCATTGGATAGTTGGAACCACTGCTATATTCCATTTGAGTAAGGTATATCTGGTGAAACGGTTGAATGACATTTTTGGACATTGCAAAGTCTAAATCAGATTTTTGTAATATTCAATTATGCACTTAGGCCCCCTGCGACTGACTCCGATCGACATAAGGCAATGTAGAGACATCCTCCCATACAACACGTCTATCGCAGACACCGACAGGGTACTAAACTGGCGTTTGGTGGAGCCTTTGGCCTCCTGCAGCGACAACGCCAATCTCCTATTCTGCGCCGTGGTCCACCGGGAATTCCAGCCGCCGGATGAGGGCGCCTTACACCATCGGATGAGGACGCCCTGTCGATCGCTCTGCGAGGTGGTATTCTCAGAATGTCGCCCGTTGTTTGCTATCTTGGGGCGATACACCCCGGGCATTTGCCAGAGCCTTAGAATTGAGCCAACAGACGTCGATCATTTTTGCACCTGAGCTTGGTTCAGTGGCTAAATACACCCAACAAAACTGAGACCTAACTAAATATGAAAATGTCCAGGACATGGAAAAACAACTTTGTTTGCATGTGCGCATTTCTATCGGAGCCCCATGGCACAAAACAGTTTTAAAGGCATAGGAAAACGCACATGTAAAGAAACCATCAAGACAAATCACCAAGGTATATATTATTGCATAGACATGTATGTCCACGAGGCAAATTCACCGTGTTACAAGTTCGTTTGACAAAATGCATCTGTTAATACACAGAACGGTGAAAATAAACTCAAAAGCGGCAACAATGGAAAGCAGCTTAGCGGAAAAATCAAGCACAAATTTCCACGGGGCTTTAGATTTTTTTTCAACAAGTGCCCTGTACCACGTGACCCAGTAACACGTTACATCACACCGCCATTTTAGCTAACAACAAATTCGTTTATTCATTTAGGTTCCTTGTACGGTTACATTCAACATAAGGCTTTGCATGCACGAAACGTAATGCACCTATCAATTGTTCCCCCCCCCCCCCCCCCCCCCCCCCCCCCCCCCCCCGCGCTACCCCACCCCCTAGGTGGGGGTTTTGTCACATTTGTCATGCCCCAGGGTGGGGCATTTTGCCCATTATCTGTGCATTTTTGCGCATGTTTTGCACCCGAGGGTGGGGATTTTTGTCACCTAAATGTTGCCCCAGGGGTGGGGATTTTGTCACGCAAAAAGTGACAATCCCCACCTCTTAGGTGGGGTAGCCCGGGGGAGGGGTGGGGGAAACAATTGATAGGCGCATAACATTTTGTAATGGGTAAAAACTCACGCCGTCCGACGTTTGGTCTTTTAGTACTGTTGTTTTTACGTGCAAGGAGTGTACCATTTCTTAGCCTAAACCTACATGTACAAACGTCTGTTGCCAGCTTTTTTAATATCAAGGACACGGCTTTCTACGCCTATACAGACGAGGCATTTCGCTATACTGGCCTAATATAGTTGTTATTGCTCAAATGCCATGGAAACCATTACGCCCGAATTCTGAATTAGCGAAGGGTTTTATTAAATATTTATACACAGCACGATGTGGCAGAGTGAACCGCCCCCTACGCCTTCATAGACTACTAGTACTACTCACAATAAGTTAGGGATATTGTGGGGGGTGTACGCAGATATTTTATTAAGGGGTATGCATTCCGCTTGAATGATTTTGTATATGATTAGACAAGTTTTGTCACAGGAATAGGTGAAAACAGTCATTCGAAAAAAATCCGAAATTTACCAACATACCAAGATCCCTAAAAGGCCCGTTTCAAACGTCACGCTTGTGCCGTATCATATTAAAATTATATTTAGCGTGACGGTAGCACGGCGTAAGCACGACAGGTGTTTCAATCGTCGAACTTAATTGCAAACCCCCAGTCGAATTTAAATACATCCAACATGGCGGATGACTCTTGTGCACGTCAAGGACGTTGTCCACGTGCGCTTTCCATTCTGTCCATTGTACGTCGCCATTTTATTATTTTTATGCACTTGTTTGTTGGTTGTTTCTTTGCTCGCATACGCGCTGCGAGCATGCGCATTCCTAATTGTAAACACAATTGCGGCCCAACTTCGAACTGGAATTAAATTCGACACGGCAGAAGCAATTTAAGAAAAATTTAGCTCGACAGGGTCTGCCGTGCTTACTTAATTTAGTGCGGCACAAGCACGGCTCGGCTTCAAACGTCGTGCTCCTGCGCTGCTGCCGTGTCGAATTTAATTCCAGTTCGAAGTTGGTCCGCAATTTTGTTCACAACTAGGAATGCGCATGCTCGCAGCGCGTATGTGAGTAAAGAAATAACCAACAAACAAATGCATCAAAATAATAAAATGGCGACGTACAATTGACAGATTGGAAAACGCACGTGTACAATACTCATCCGCCATGTTGGATGTATTTAAGCTCGACTGGGAGTTTGCAATTAAGTTCGACTTTTGAAGCTACTGCCGTGCTAACGTCGTGCCAACGTCGAGCCAAGTTGAATTTAATTCAACACGGCATAAGCGCGACATTTGAAGCGGGCCTAAGTGGAATTAGTCTCGTACCCAGACCAGGGGCCAATTTCATGGCGCTGCTAAGCACAAAAATTTGCTTGCTAGCACAAGATTTATTTGCTTTATAAAATGGATTACAAGCCAAAATTATACGCCAACTTTTGTTCTTCGCAAGAGTAGGAGAATACCTTTTAATACACATCACTTACGATCTTGGCTGGCAATCCATTTTTGCAAAACAAAGCAAACAAATCCTGTACTAAGCAAATTGTTGTGCTTAGCAGCGCCATGAAATTGGCTCCTGCTGTGGATATTGGCACATCAGGTCTGAGGAATCACGGTGAAAGCTCATTGGTACAGTGCTGCAAATACTATGCGGTTCCTGTTGTGATTGAATTTGGAAGGAAATTCTTCGTGTTTGACGAGGACAACGTCATAAAGAAGTGCCAGCTGTAATGTGGGCGAAGAAGGTACGTGTCATGTTTCTTGTAAAGACCATTTGTGGTGTGTTAAGGTACTGATTTGTTGCAGTATTCTGAGCTTTACCCGCGGTGCTTATGATCATTGCTAAAAGCTTCGCAGGGGTCCCGCAAAGAAATTTAGTGCGGGCCCCAACCAATCAGTGATGAGCTCTCATCGTGATTCCGCAGACCTGATGTGCGAGCATCCACAGCAGGGCTGCGTTCCAAACACGCGAACGTTGCCAACGTTCGCCACTGGTTACAGTGCTTTTGTGCACTCGTCCATGAAAATCCGGGTACCAGTTCTTGGCGAACGATGAAAACGTTTGCAATGTTCGCGTGTTTGGAACGCAGCCCAGGTCTGAGTACGAGACTAAAGTGGAATGACCAAAAGAGCGCCCTCATAAACACGAGTGCATATGTCTTGGTATGTTCAAAGGATCGATGCAATTTGTATATTTTTAATGCTTATAATATTTGTATTTTAAAAAATCTTTGTTTTATTGTAAAGTTTATTCAATTTTTACATGTAGAGGAGTTCTAGAGGTTACAATAAATTGCGGAACACGTTTCGTTTTATAACATAAATTTAACATTAATTAACATTCATAAATATCTTAGACAGTTTACGCATCCGTATTGGCTGAGAGCACGTCACGTGGGCAGTCTTAAACTAGCGATAATGACCAGTGATAATGCCCGGCCGGCTGGCCCGCGTTTGTGCCCTAGTCAGCGCGTATACACGGAACACGCATATGCACACAGAAACTGCACGCGCCCGAAAGCAAATTGTGCACGAAACACGCCTGCATTACGCGTATTGCGCGCGATCGAACAAAAACAACTTTACGCACAGCTAGCAGTTGTACGAACGCGGTGTTGACACTGTAGGAAAGTGAATGCAAAACATGGCAAAACGACGAGCTAATTTTGTTGAGTTTTACCGATTTACACGAAAAGGGTATTTATGAATGGGATTAAAAGTAGGTTTTGCCAATCTTAAACAATCCGTTTAAAACCAGCTAGGGGTCCTGGGCCTGCCGGCTCGGGCATTATCAGCGCCCAGGACCCCTATATATAGCTGGTTTTAAACGTATGTTTAAGATTGGCCAAATCTACTTTTAATCCCTAAGTAATTGTAGTTTTTTAGTGTTTTGCATGGAATTAATTCCCCTTATGTAACTTTTTGAACAAAACAAATAACCATAAACCCAGAATATGCTTGCATTTGCAAAACAGATACTTTGTATTTTTATATTTAACAATTATTAAATAATTATTGGCAATGTTATCGTAAGTTTTACTCAGACTAAACAAAAATTGTACATGTGTAATATGTAACTCTACAGTCTCTACTTTTATCGATATTGATGAAAAACAGTAAAAATTTAACATACTCAGTGCATTAATTTTTGTACTAAAGTTTCTACAAGAGGAATAAAACAAGAATTAATTTTCATTGCTTAGAACTTGGCAGCTCAATTTTGGTTTTCGGACCTCATATCCATATACGAGTGTGTGTACGATTCGCTCGTACCCACCGCCTTACAGTGAACTGGGACCATCGATGAGGTATGCAATATTAGCAGTTGGCTATACGATACGCCGGCCGCGTAATTTTTTTTCCCCAGGATGGTAAAGGCCATTGAGAATATTCTCTGCTTTTGATTGGTGCATTGTAAATGAATATTCATATTTTCTATATAGCGCCCTCAAGAGTTATTAAATAAAAGGGATATAAGAAAGAAAATTTAAGGGTTTGTCGAGTCGTTTGGTAGTCTAGTGGTTAAGACGTGGGACTATTAATCGAGAGATTGCGGGTTCGAATCTCCTCTCTCGTAGTTTTTTTCTTCATTAATTGAGGAAAGACCTACATGTAGGCACGGTCTAACTCTCGAACCCACGCAGTTGTGTTAAGTGACAGCTATCAACAAAACACTTCAGTATGCAATATATGCATGTGGTTAGGCCAATCAGGAGCAATCTTCCCTTAACCATCCTGGGGAAAAAAATTACGCGCGCCGGCCGCCATTGTACTCCCCAAACAATGCTTTGTCTAGACTGCTCCCCGGTCCATGCGATCGCTTACATTCCATTTGACACATGTAGACTAGTAAATACAGTATGACCAGTCTAGGCATGCAAGGCATTGTATTTGGAGTACTAAGATGGCGGACGGTGGCCTCAAATGTATATGTTGTTGCCGCATCCAGTGATTATATATCGATGAATGGGACGTACGGGCTCATCCGTTTTGCGCTCTCATTGGCCAAAATGTTATACAACATTTCTTGTAAAACGGGACGTAAAAACAATTTTCCAGCAGACAGGCCAAGTCTCGCACACAGTGCTCTCATTTTATTCGTAAATTGGATATCTGCACTGGATATAAGCGCTAACGTACTATTTATTTTTTCGTCTGGCAGCAAGCAAGCCACAAAAGTGACAATGCTCCGCGCGTATCTGTTGCTGTGACCTTTGCGTCACGTGTTTCCTTCACAGAAATCTGTAAAGGCACATCAGCCCGTCCCGGTCCCGGCCCAGCGTCTTGTAAAGCCCGGTTCATACTTCACGCGAAAGCAAACGCGAACGCGAATCTCACGTCAATGTGACGTCAAACATTTCGCGGCGAACATTCGCGCAAGTTGAAACTAGTTCAACTTTTTGCGAATTCGCTGCGCGAAACAATCGTTGTGACGTCAAATTCGCATTCGCGTTCGCGTTCGCATGAAGTATGAACCGGGCTTAAGGCGGTGAGTACGAGCGAAGTGTGTTGATTATGAGGTCCGTGAACCAGTCTACCAAACTTGTAAACTCTTGAGGGCGCGGGACAAAATCATCGACGCATAAATAGCTAGCTGACGAAAATCTGCGCATTTGCAGTGTTCTCCAAGTTGTGTAAACAAACGCACGTGCTCAGAACTCGCGTATTTCGATCAGAATGCCAAATAACAAGGACGATTGGATAAGCAATGGACCGTGTTTTGTGTCAAATTTGCGGATTCTGTTGCCTGTTTTTTGGACTTTGTTGAACATGATGCTCGTTATTTGCTCACGCCATGGCGCGCCAAAGACAACAACTTAACAAGTTGGCACGATCGATTTTTCTTGCATTCGTGCACCATCATGGTCCGGTCATGTTCGTCAACGACGTTGCGCTCCTACCCGGTACTCCCAACTCTCTCCAAGGTAAAGTCGGCGCCTGTGCACTTTCGCAGCTGAGTGGCTATAGTCAGGTATGTTGATGTACGTCATGCCTCATGGTTGTAAGAATTTAGTACTCGGACATCACTATTTTTCCTTAAAATTTCGTACAAGTTAATAAGTGCAAATCTAATGAAAAAGAACAGAAAAATGGAGGGGGAAATATGAATATTTTACAAGGAAAAACTTAGGTTTAGTGCATTTTTTTAGAAAGCAGTAGTGATGTCCAACTTGTACATTTGGAACAGAATTACCCAGATTGCCCATCTAGTTCACCTCATGTATTAAAGTTATTTGATTTTAAACACGATTAAAGTTAGAACACATCATTGGTAATCTCGAAATTTAGAAAGGTTTACAGATTTACACATAACTTACACATTATAACATGTTTTTGTCTAAAGTGCTATAGTTTTTGAGAAATGAGTAAATCAATGATTTTTCGTCTCATGAGACGAAAATTCACTTTCGCTCTGCAACACTTCGCCCTGAAACACTATGCCCTGAAACACTTCGCCCTAAACACTTCACCTAAAAAGCCACCGTGCCCCCAAACCACTTCATCCTTACACCACTTTGTCCGAATGCCACTTCGCCCCAAAATACTTCGTGCACAAGCCGTGGTTCAGGACGAAGTAGTTTGGGGCGAAATGGGTTTGGGCGAACTGACAGTAAAGCTCTTTTTGACTGTTTTCTCAAAAGTTAGACGAAGTACAGAGCTGGTTTTTGCTCAGGTTGGTTTTAATCATGCATATCTTCAATCACACAGGAAGATAAAACCAGTGTTGATGAAAAACAAAACAAACTGACAAATTGTTCCATAAAATAACAGTTATCTGTTTCTTTATTTGACAGGTAAAATGAACCTCCAGGATTTGGGCCATGCATGACCAAGACAAAGAAGGGACCGAGTATAGCGCTGACAGCTAGGAGGGAGGTATGGGTAACAGGAAAAAACTATACACGTTTTCCCAGTTGAGACATCATGTACTAAGTCAATGGAGCATAAAAATAAAGTGTTTTCAAAGAAAAACTTGATATTTTCTCATTGCTAAAATCTTGACCAAATTTACACTTTCTGTGTCATTATAATAATAATAATATTGGATTCTTATATAGCGCTCATGTCCACCCTGCTGGGTGCTCCTGGCGCTGTTGCCATTATTACCGCTGCCATCAGGAATTCACCAGAACCATTTCGCTTCAACTAGGTGGCTGCTGGCCAGGCGCTCAACCCTATCAGCAGTTAGATTGTGGCATTCCCCTTAACAGCTTCCCAAATATCGCTTGGGTTGACGAGGCAACTGGGATTGGGTGCCTTGCCCAGGGACACGGACACATTGGTCGAAGTGGGGCTTGAACCCACAACCTCTGATTGGGAGTCCCGCTTCATACCCACTAGACCACACGCGCTCCCATATCATGTCATATTATTAGGAAGAATTAGTGGCGAACGTGTACGGTATATCAGGCAACAGTTTTAGGGAAGACACACAAATCTAACCGCCGGTACCGACTGGCGGATTTTAGCGGTACTGCCTGCACGAAGTTAGCTGTTCTCGAGCAGTACCGCTGTCTGTACCAGCGGTTAGATTTGTGTGTCAAAAAGTAGCCTGAGGTGTCTAAAGTAAACCACTGGGTGTCAAAAGGTAGACCAGGGGTGTTTAAAGTAAACCACTGGGTGTCGAAAGTAAACTACTGGGTGTCTAAAAGTAGCCATGGGGTGTCTAAAGTAAACTACTGGGTGTCTAAAGTAAACCACTGGGTGTCAAAAAGTAGACCAGGGGTGTTTAAAGTAAACCACTGGGTGTCGAAAGTAAACTACTGGGTGTCTAACAGTAGCCACGGGGTGTTTAAAGTAAACCACTGGGTGTCAAAAAGTAGCCTGAGGTGTCTAAAGTAAACTACCGGGTGTCTAAAAGTAGCCATGGGGTGTTTAAAGTGAACCACTGGGTGTCAAAAGGTAGCCCAGGGGTGTCTAAAGTAAACCATTGGGTGTCAAAAAGTAGACCAGGGGTGTTTAAAGTAAACCACTGGGTGTCGAAAGTAAACTACTGGGTGTCTAACAGTAGCCACGGGGTGTTTAAAGTAAACCACTGGGTGTCAAAAAGTAGCCTGAGGTGTCTAAAGTAAACTACTGGGTGTCTAACAGTAGCCATGGGGTGTTTAAAGTGAACCACTGGGTGTCAAAAGGTAGCCCAGGGGTGTCTAAAGTAAACCATTGGGTGTCAAAAAGTAGCCCAGGGGTGTCTAAAGTAAACCACTGGGTGTCAAAAGGTAGACTAGGGGTGTATAAAGTAAACCACTGGGTGTCGAAAGTAAACTACTGGGTGTCTAAAAGTAGCCATGGGGTGTTTAAAGTAAACCACTGGGTGTCAAAAAGTAGCCTGAGGTGTCTAAAGTAAACTACTGGGTGTCTAAAAGTAGCCATGGGGTGTTTAAAGTGAACCACTGGGTGTCAACAAGTAGCCCAGGGGTGTCTAAAGTAAACCACTGGGTGTCAAAAGGTAGACCAGGGGTGTTTAAAGTAAACCACTGGGTGTCGAAAAGTAGCCATGGGGTGTCTAAAGTAAACTACTGGGTGTCTAAAGTAAACCACTGGGTGTCAAAAAGTAGCCCAGGGGTGTCTAAAGTAAACCACTGGGTGTCAAAAAGTACCCCAGGGGTGTCTAAAGTAAACCACTGGGTGTCAAAAGGTAGACGAGGGGTGTTTAAAGTAAACCACTGGGTGTCGAAAAGTAGCCATGGGGTGTCTAAAGTAAACCACTGGGTGTCTAAAGTAAACTATTGGGTGTCTAAAAGTAGCCATGGGGTGTCTAAAGTAAACTACTGGGTGTCTAAAGTAAACTACTGGGTGTCTAAAGTAAACTACTGGGTGTCTAAAGTAAACTACTGGGTGTCTAAAGTAAACTACTGGGTGTCTAAAGTAAACTACTGGGTGTCTAAAGTAAACCACTGGGTGTCAAAAAGTACAGCACGGGTATCTAAAGTAAACCATTGGGTGTCAAAAAGTAGCCTGGGGTGTCTAAAGTAAACCACTGGGTGTCAAAAAGTACCACAGGGGTGTCTAAAGTAAACCACTGGGTGTCAAAAGGTAGACGAGGGGTGTTTAAAGTAAACTATTGGGTGTCTAAAAGTAGCCATGGGGTGTTTAAAGTGAACCACTGGGTGTCAACAAGTAGCCCAGGGGTGTCTAAAGTAAACCATTGGGTGTCAAAAAGTAGCCCAGGGGTGTCTAAAGTAAACCACTGGGTGTCAAAAGGTAGACCAGGGGTGTTTAAAGTAAACCACTGGGTGTCGAAAAGTAGCCATGGGGTGTCTAAAGTAAACTACTGGGTGTCTAAAGTAAACCACTGGGTGTCAAAAAGTAGCCCAGGGGTGTCTAAAGTAAACCACTGGGTGTCAAAAAGTACCCCAGGGGTGTCTAAAGTAAACCACTGGGTGTCAAAAGGTAGACGAGGGGTGTTTAAAGTAAACCACTGGGTGTCGAAAAGTAGCCATGGGGTGTCTAAAGTAAACCACTGGGTGTCTAAAGTAAACTATTGGGTGTCTAAAAGTAGCCATGGGGTGTCTAAAGTAAACTACTGGGTGTCTAAAGTAAACTACTGGGTGTCTAAAGTAAACTACTGGGTGTCTAAAGTAAACTACTGGGTGTCTAAAGTAAACTACTGGGTGTCTAAAGTAAACTACTGGGTGTCTAAAGTAAACCACTGGGTGTCAAAAGGTAGACGAGGGGTGTTTAAAGTAAACCACTGGGTGTCTAAAGTAAACTATTGGGTGTCTAAAAGTAGCCATGGGGTGTCTAAAGTAAACTACTGGGTGTCTAAAGTAAACCACTGGGTGTCAAAAAGTACCCCAGGGGTGTCTAAAGTAAACCATTGGGTGTCAAACAGTAGCCTGGGGTGTCTAAAGTAAACCACTGGGTGTCTAAAAGTAGCCCAGGGGTGTCTAAAGTAAACCACTGGGTGTCAAAAGGTAGACCAGGGGTGTTTAAAGTAAACCACTGGGTGTCGAAAAGTAGCCATGGGGTGTCTAAAGTAAACTACTGGGTGTCTAAAGTAAACCACTGGGTGTCAAAAAGTAGCCCAGGGGTGTCTAAAGTAAACCACTGGGTGTCAAAAAGTAGCCCAGGGGTGTCTAAAGTAAACCACTGGGTGTCAAAAGGTAGACGAGGGGTGTTTAAAGTAAACCACTGGGTGTCGAAAAGTAGCCATGGGGTGTCTAAAGTAAACCACTGGGTGTCTAAAGTAAACTATTGGGTGTCTAAAAGTAGCCATGGGGTGTCTAAAGTAAACTACTGGGTGTCTAAAGTAAACTACTGGGTGTCTAAAGTAAAGTACTGGGTGTCTAAAGTAAACTACTGGGTGTCTAAAGTAAACTACTGGGTGTCTAAAGTAAACCACTGGGTGTCAACAAGTACAGCACGGGTATCTAAAGTAAACCATTGGGTGTCAAAAAGTAGCCTGGGGTGTCTAAAGTAAACCACTGGGTGTCAAAAAGTACCACAGGGGTGTCTAAAGTAAACCACTGGGTGTCAAAATGTAGACGAGGGGTGTTTAAAGTAAACCACTGGGTGTCTAAAGTAAACTATTGGGTGTCTAAAAGTAGCCATGGGGTGTTTAAAGTGAACCACTGGGTGTCAACAAGTAGCCCAGGGGTGTCTAAAGTAAACCATTGGGTGTCAAAAAGTAGCCCAGGGGTGTCTAAAGTAAACCACTGGGTGTCAAAAGGTAGACCAGGGGTGTTTAAAGTAAACCACTGGGTGTCGAAAAGTAGCCATGGGGTGTCTAAAGTAAACTACTGGGTGTCTAAAGTAAACCACTGGGTGTCAAAAAGTAGCCCAGGGGTGTCTAAAGTAAACCACTGGGTGTCAAAAAGTACCCCAGGGGTGTCTAAAGTAAACAACTGGGTGTCAAAAGGTAGACGAGGGGTGTTTAAAGTAAACCACTGGGTGTCGAAAAGTAGCCATGGGGTGTCTAAAGTAAACCACTGGGTGTCTAAAGTAAACTATTGGGTGTCTAAAAGTAGCCATGGGGTGTCTAAAGTAAACTACTGGGTGTCTAAAGTAAACTACTGGGTGTCTAAAGTAAACTACTGGGTGTCTAAAGTAAACTACTGGGTGTCTAAAGTAAACTACTGGGTGTCTAAAGTAAACTACTGGGTGTCTAAAGTAAACCACTGGGTGTCAAAAGGTAGACGAGGGGTGTTTAAAGTAAACCACTGGGTGTCTAAAGTAAACTATTGGGTGTCTAAAAGTAGCCATGGGGTGTCTAAAGTAAACTACTGGGTGTCTAAAGTAAACCACTGGGTGTCAAAAAGTACCCCAGGGGTGTCTAAAGTAAACCATTGGGTGTCAAACAGTAGCCTGGGGTGTCTAAAGTAAACCACTGGGTGTCTAAAAGTAGCCATGGGGTGTCTAAAGTAAACCACTGGGTGTCTAAAGTAAACTACTGGGTGTCTAAAGTAAACTACTGGGTGTCTAGAGTAAACTACTGGGTGTGTAGAGTAAACTACTGGGTGTCTAAAGTAAACTACTGGGTGTCTAAAGTAAACCACTGGGTGTCAAAAGGTACCCCAGGGGTGTGTAAAGTAAACCATTGGGTGTCAAAAAGTAACCTGGGGTGTCTAAAGTAAACCACTGGGTGTCAAAGGGTAGACAAGGGGTGTTTAAAGTAAACCACTGGGTGTCGAAAAGTAGCCATGGGGTGTCTAAAGTAAACCACTGGGTGTCTAAAGTAAACTATTGGGTGTCTAAAAGTAGCCATGGGGTGTCTAAAGTAAACTACTGGGTGTCTAAAGTAAACTACTGGGTGTCTAAAGTAAACTACTGGGTGTCTAAAGTAAACTACTGGGTGTCTAAAGTAAACTACTGGGTGTCTAAAGTAAACCACTGGGTGTCAAAAGGTAGCCATGGGGTGTCTAAAGTAAACCACTGGGTGTCTAAAGTAAACCACTGGGTGTCTAAAGTAAACTATTGGGTGTCTAAAAGTAGCCATGGGGTGTCTAAAGTAAACCACTGGGTGTCTAAAGTAAACTACTGGGTGTCTAAAGTAAACTACTGGGTGTCTAAAGTAAACTACTGGGTGTCTAAAGTAAACTACTGGGTGTCTAAAGTAAACTACTGGGTGTCTAAAGTAAACCACTGGGTGTCAACAAGTAGCCTGGGGTGTCTAAAGTAAACCACTGGGTGTCAACAAGTAGCCTGGGGTGTCTAAAGTAAACCACTGGGTGTCAAAAAGTACCCCAGGGGTGTCTAAAGTAAACTACTGGGTGTCTAAAGTAAACCACTGGGTGTCAACAAGTAGCCTGGGGTGTCTAAAGTAAACCACTGGGTGTGAACAAGTAGCCTGGGGTGTCTAAAGTAAACCACTGGGTGTCAAAAGGTAGCCCAGTGGTATCTAAAGTAAACTACTGGGTGTCAAAAAGTAGCCTGGGATGTCCACAGTAGCCCAGGGGATGTCTAAAGTTGGCCAGGGGATGTCCACAGTAGCCAAAGGGGGTTTCAATAGTAGCTCAGGCATACCCAAAGTAGCCCAATGGGTGTGCACAGTAGACATTGGGATGTCGCAAGTAGCCCAGGGGGTGTCTATTAAAGTAGCCAAGGAATGTTTCAAGTACTAAGAAGCAGCCTATGGGTGTCCCAATAAGTAAGTGCCAAAAAGTAGCTAAGGGGGTTTCTAAATGTACTTCAGTTGATGTGCAAAAACACCCCAAAAGGTTTCGTAACTTAGCACAGAGGCATCTATAATATCCAAACACACAACTGGCTAAAACTTTTGGCTGTAGTTGCCCGGTGTAGTTGTAACATTAATGTTAAGTACCGGGTAGTTACAGGGCATAGTTACAAGTTTGCTTGTTTATTTGTTTTTTACTTGTTACTTTCAAAGAGAATTAATTTAATGTGAAACTACACTGACAGTCAATGAAAACACATCACCCTTAAAATATTTTAATAGATCTTGTGAACAAATGAGAAACACAAAATAATTGAAGCATAAAATTCACTGGTCTGAGTACTCAGACTATTGTGTCTAGACTAAATGAACACAGCTGAATGCATTATACGTCACAAATTGCCGAGGCATGTTTATTGCAAAACAGATAAGGGTGATGCATTTTCATTGACTGTCAGTGTACATGTTTGTATATTATGCATAAAAAGCACATAAAAGGTTGTTGACCTGCCAGTGGAAAGTTGTTATAACGAACATCATGTGATCCACAACAAGTGATGCAGCTCACCCCACACAGGTCATTCAAGTTGATGACCAAACAAACTTGGCTTTTTGAGAGCCCTCTCGATCAAAATCAGAAAATTACACATTTGTTTCGATATTCCTGTGGAAATCACTTTGTACAAACAGCTCCTTGGATCAGGAGGAAATCACAAAAGCGAAACAGTCTTGAAAGCCATTCAAAAGTGATCAGTCGAGCAATGCCCTGTTAATGTTTCCCACAAGTTATCTTTATTCAACAGACCTGTTTTGATTTATTTTGGCTGAGTCAAAAGTCATGAGTGATATTCACCTTTAGCAGAAAGTTTCTTATCGTAGTGTTCATTATGGCAATTTTCCACTGTAATGTGTCAGGAAAAAAGTTTAATTTTATAAAACAAAATGGGTTTTAAAAGTTCACATACTAAGTGTTCCATCACAAATTTCGAAGACATGTCAGTTTTTCGACAATGTTCAACATTATACCTACATGTGGGGTTTCTTATCATTAGTATCACAAGTTTTAGTCGGATTTTTCTTAGGGTAACTGCAAATGTTGTATTGGGCTTTAATGTATATTTTCATTTTCTTTTATTGTGCAGGTCTATGTCTTACTGAATGTGCCTGGGCAGAAGATTCCACACTTGACATCATCCACTGGTACCCCTGCTGAGGATATTTTTTTAAAGTATGTCTTTGTCATATTTCGCCATGTCGGCTCATTTTATTGTGTTTCCATAAGTCATGTTGTCATGTTTTTACCCAATCAACCCATTTTATTTTATTCTATTTCAGTTACTTTTGGCCCATTATTTCAGGTTCCCATTGTAATTTTGTCATTTTCAGCCAATTTATTGTAATATTGTTCATTTTTAGACTTTTTAGACCATTTATTGTAATTTTGTCATTTTGGCGTCCCATCATTTATTTTCAATTTTTAGCCTTTTCATGCCATATATTGTAATTTTGTCATTTTGGCGCCCCATCATTTATTGTAATTTTGTCATTTTGGCGCCCCATAATTGTAATTTTGTCATTTTGGCGCCCCATAATTGTAATTTTGTCATTTTTTTTCTTTTTTCGAAGATTATTTGTAATTTTGTATTTTTGGCGCTCCATCATTTATTGTACTTAATGTAATTGAGTTTATGGTGCAGGTTGACCGTAACTTAGTCTACATGCACACAAAAAAAAAAAAAGTATGGTGCATAAAAAAACAAATCTGCACCCCCACAAAAAAATTCGTCCTCCCCCTTCTTTCTCCCTCCCACCTCTGACTCCTCCCCTGGCTGCCTCCTCTCCGTGTTGTCCCCTCTGTGTCGTCTCCTCCGCTGTCTTTATTCATGGGGTTAGTTGTTAGTACATTATTATACACATCAATCATGCGGTTAGTATATCAATCATGTTTGTAATACGTGCTCGCCGCGGGTGTTGAACCTGGAGTCCTCTGATCTCGAGTCCTCTGCTCTCTCCACTAGACCACCGCGCTGACCACACCAGGTTAACAATTTTGGACCTGATGAATATTAGAATGAATCGACTGCATTAACTACACCATGTAAAAGCAACAATGAAGGGCGCCCTCTAGTGACGTAAAGGGCGCCCTCTCGTGACGTAAATAGCGCCCTCATCAAGTAATTTTTAAAAACACATATATGGTCTTTAAAATCAGGAAGTACCACACTAAGGAATAAGCGCTAATGTACAGTCGAAAACGGTTGACCCAGAATAAACTTTTTTAGAAAACAAAACAAATAGTAACTGAAAATATATTTAAAATTAAATTTGCATAAATTTACATAAACTATAATAAAACAAAAGACAAAGTGAGAACATTACTTTTTATCAATGTTTATTTGAAACAATTTGCAATAATGTAACAGTACAATCTGAATATTTTTTATTTAAAAAAGCACTAGTGTGTTTTACATAAATATGCATATGAAAGGCCAAACTAATATTTAACATTGTCAACTTTTGTCTTATAAAACAATTGAAAATTCAACAAAATTATTATCACACAAAGTTAACAATTCACATTAATATTCCAGAGAATTTACCAACATTTCTTGCATATACCAAAACAGCTTATTTTGTAATGCAAACAGAAACAATATATGCTAATGTTAAATCCATCGCAATGAAACTTACTCAGAACACAGCTACATTATCAAAAATAACATCTTTAATTTGTACATATAGAATAAAGACATAAGATTGTTTTATTTTTAAAACGCAGTACATTTCAGCATAGTTGGCAATGTGGCTGATTGTGCTAAATTTCAACGTTTTATAAAAACGTATACAATGTGTGTTTGTAAAGTGCTACATTACAAACGCTAAACTACCATTTTGTGAGTGATCGAGAGCATTGCACATAAGTCATTACAACTATTTACTGGCCCCTGTTTTGTGGCAAAATCATATTGTAATAATCGAACTTAAAAAGAAATAATTTAAAACACAAATGATCAACTGCGAAATTGGCTCAATAAAGAAAAAGTTTGCTCAATGAATGATTGGCTCATAGAGATTATTTGAAACACCCACCCTCGCCCCCACCCACTCCCCCATTTTTTGTGTAATGATGGTCACAATCGAGTATACATGTACATGTACTAAACAAATATCCTCACAAGGGGTACCAGTGGATGATGTCAAGTGTGGAATCAACTGCCCAGGCACATTCAAAATAAGACATAGACCTGCGCAATAAAAGAAAATGAAAATAAAGTCTAAAAATGAACAATATTACAATAAATTGGCTGAAAATGACAAAATTACAATGGAAACCTGAAAAAATGGGCCAACGGTAACTGAAATAGCATAAAATAAATTGGGTTGATTGGGTAAAACATGACAAAATGACTTATGGAAACACAATAAAATGAGCCGACATGGCGAAATATGACAAAGACATACTGAAAAAAATATCCTCAGCAGGGGTACCAGTGGATGATGTCAAGTGTGGAATCATCTGCCTAGGCACATTCAAAGTAAGACATAGACCTGCACAATAAAATAAAATGAAAATATACATTAAAGCCATAATACAACATTTGCAGTTACCCAAAGAAAAATCAGACTAAACGATAAGAAACATCACATGTAAGTACAATGTACACTGAACAAAATTATAAACGCCCCATGTGACACTTTGAAACTTTTACTAGCCTTAGCGGTTGCAAAATATATTAAATCATACAAAATTCAGTTTTGTTGTTCAATATGCTACAGATTACTGTCCGTTAGAATATCAATTTGTACAATTATAAGACAATATCAGCTCATTTAGGGTCGCCCATTTCATGTTACATAAATAATTTACATGGGGCGTTTATTTTTTTGCTCAGTGTATGTACATAATTGTCAAAAAATTGACATGTCTTCGAAATTTTTGATGGAATACTTGGTCCGTGAACTTTTTAAAGCTTCCCACCCATTTTGTTTTCCTTCGTGTTTTTTTTTTTTTTATCGAATTCAGTTTATCCAAACCACACTAGGAATAAAAATGTTCAATCAGTTTTAAAGTTGTTTGGAGTGTTTTTCTCGCACGTGTTTTGCAGGAATTTTTTTCTTCAAAACTTTCAGCAGTCTTCTTTGTTGCCGAATCAGCCACCCAAAAACATGCTAATTTGCTTCTAACCACATCACGAGTCAAGTACAAGTTACAACATTGAAGCTATGGTTTCAGCTGGGATTACTTTATTTACAAAAAAACCTGAATGGATGGAGCCATTAGGCAAATTAAACTTGATGTCTATAGTTGGCGAGGTACACTTTTTGCATAAATTAATGTTAGCTCCGCCCTGCACAAACTATAGGGGCGTTCGAGATGCTTACACATGGTAACTTCAACTTGCACCGTAGCGTTCTTTTAGCCATCACGCGATACACGAGTCTGCCCCGGTGGCAGCTACCACTACCCGAGCTCGCGGCTGGGTCTGTGGTGTAAAGCAAGGTGTAATGACGTCACCTAGTAACCGCGAGTAGTAAAACATGGCGGACAGTTTGGAATCGCGACGTGAGTACGAAGAAAAACACTTATTTATGACACAAAATAGGAGGGAATCAGTAGATGTCTGTGGGCATTGACGAAGTTTATTTCGGTACTTTAGGGCTACTGTTTTTGCGTGGCGCCGGCTTCATTTTTCATTCTGAGTCAAACATTAACGGCGTTTATAAAACCCCACCCGGCAACAACCTTTGACCACGTGTTCCCAGAATTCAAAGCGAGACCATGTGTCGTTCGTTTTGCATCTTCTGGGTGCTCCCCCGGTGTAAACCCCCCGTTACCCGGTGTAAGCGTCTCGGACGCCCCTTATAAGTCTCACATTGTAAATTGTACAATTGGACTCGTGGTTGGACACAAAATGTGACTTCAAAGATGACTGTTATGCAACCATGGAGAAAGGAAAACAAAAACGGTATCCATCAATCGGAAGAACTTCCAGACAGAATGCTTGTTTTGGTCTGGAGAAAGGATCACACTGCTCGGTGGGGTGCTATTTTGATGTTCTTAAGAAACGTATTTAAGTAAGAAATTGATTTGTTTTAATACCTTTAACTGTGGACGGAAAGTTTTTCACCTCTATTGTAGACTGGACAAGGGTAGCAGTTGAATGTGGTTGACTTGGGAGAACCTGGGAGGGGCATTAAGGAATATATTTGCATACATTTAGTTAGTTTACAAATGGTTTGTTTCATCTTGTAAATTCCCCACTCTTAATATTTGTTTTTTAATTTTTGTTTTCTTGTAAAATAAAATAAATTCAGAATTTGGGGATTCGTTTTATCCAACTACATGTATGCATGTGCACCATTCAATCTCTCAACTAACTTAGTCCATTACTGCCAACAAGGGTACCAACCATACTTGTCTTGTGTTTAATGTTGAATGTAGTTGGGTTAAGGGCCTGGGTCAAGGCATTTGCATAAATTTAAATAAAAAGAATGAATAAAAAAATAACTTACAATTTCATGAATAGTGCATTGTTTCTTGTAAAAATAGCTCTAAAGCATAATATTATCTTATATTAGAATTTGTAAAATGAAATAATTTGAATTTTAAGCTTCAGTTAACCCACACTTGCATGTTCACCGTTCTGAATTTCAAAGTGGGACAAACCATATCTGTCACGTATACATTGATGAATTGGGTTCAGTTGAAGCAACGTGGAAAGATTACTGTGGACTTTATGTTTAGTAAATATGAAAGCTAATCGAAAGAATTCAAGCATTAAAAAACTCACAGAGCTCCGATTTTGTTAAAAAGAATATGAAATCAGCCTATCTCAAAAATCTTAATTTCAGTGTTTTTATAAGATAAAAAAAATACAGTTGCTCCTTGTACATAATATGCTGTAAATGATAAGATGATCTAGACAAAAAGTGTGACATGCTTTTAAAGATTTTCAAGTGTGTTTGGTGATCGGGAGTGGTTTTCCATATTTAGTTTTATTTCCATTAAATTCCACTTAAATTTAACATTTGTGTGTGGATATGGCATTCAACAGCTAATTTTCATTGGCGTAGGTAACCCGGTACACCAAATTCCTATTCAATATAATTGAACAAATTATGAGCCTTTATGATATTTTGTTTTAAATCACAGAACATTTTTTTATTATTATTATTATTATTATTAATTTATTTATTTATTTATTATTTATTTATTTATTTATTTAAAGAATTTGTAAAATGTTGGGATTCATTTTATCCAACTATGCAGGTGCACCATTCAATCTCTCAACACTTAAAGTTGCACCGCCTGTGTTTGGGCCGATTTGGGCGTACCATTTTTTTTTAAAAGTTAAATAGGTATTTTTCTAGAATAGAAAAAGTTATCAGCTTTCATTTGGTACCAAGAACGCAAAAATCCGTCAAAGATTAATGCCAGTCGATTAAAAACAAGAAATTATTAAATGGCTGGCAGGTCAATTAATCGACAGGGTTATGACGTAAATGTACATGTGCGCGTACATGTGTACAGTGTACACACACTATGTACATATGAGCGTACGCGCACATGTACAACATGTGAAGCACGTTTCAAGAAAAAGGCTTGTATCTCCAATTCCCGACGTCGGAAATTTAAGTTTTTGATATTTTTCGTTACAGAGACACGTAAGCTTTCTAAATTCGTTCGCTTGTGTAAATTATTTTTTTTAATCCTTTCACCGAAACACGGGCAATGCAACTTTAATACATCACTGCCAACCGATAACTGTCGAAAATCTGTGGTTACGGTATTGCGTGAAGCAGAGCGTGGTTAGAGTCGCGAGTCATGGGACTCACTACCCATGACTGGCGACGCAATGCACGCTCGGTTTCACGCAACCGGATTGATAGGTCATGCATTACAAAACAATTTATAGATCAATGTTTAAGAAAAAATAGTAGTGACATAGACTTCTTGCATCAGATTTTCCAAGTAAGGTTCAAATTTGAAACGAAACACTTACTTGCATAATTCAGAATATCTTGCTTGTGATTGGCTTAGCATAGATGGGTTCCGTCCAATGAAAAATAAACATGCAGATGAGGCTGATAATAAAAACTCTGGTCCAGAACATGCCGTCAGTTATCTGAGAATAAAAAAAAATAAGGGGAAAAAATAAGTGTGTGCAATAGAGGGTTTCATTGGAAATGGGTATCCTGTAGCTGTCGAGTTTTCGGGTACCCGTAAAGCTACATACAACATAGCCTTGTCCAAGGCCATCTCCAGGTTATTTTGCTGTACGAGAGAATATTGGGTCTAGCGCATGCAAATTGCACACGGCATCAAAACGAGCCACACTGGCTGCGTACATACTGCGTACGGCCTGGCCTAGCTCGAAAGACAGCCTTGTCGAGTCTGCACTTCCGGGTTTAATGTTTTTCTTTATTTTTTCGGCCGAAAATGGGCGGGCTTTGAGTATGCGGGTATGCAAGGTATGAATATTTAACATTTGTCTTGAGCCAATCAAGAGCTTCATGAGTAGCACGTAATGACGCGATGCATGCATGTAATGGCGCCCTCGTGTTACGAGAACCGTGGCATGATCGATGGACGAAAACAACAAATATTCTCGGGTTCGTAGCATTTATTGTGCTTGTCTGTTTACGTATTTGATTACACTTCTGGGGGACAACGGTTGTAATATGACAGCTTTCCTGAATGATTTGTGGGAGCTCTTAATACTGCCTCGGATGAACAAACTGGGGATCGCAGATCATAGCGTTTTTCAAACATAACCTTCCGTGCGTCGACCAATGAAATTTCAGCTCACGCTGGGGTGGTTTCGCAATTACTGTAAAGAGTTTCGCTGGCTGAATGCAGAACCATCAAGGCGTGCATGTGTGCATAGTCTTAGCGCGGCGCGGTGTGAGCCAATAACCGCAACAGATTCCGTAGCTTGTAAGCGCTTTGTTCAGTTTTATCTTCAGCGGGCCGTCTATAGAAGACAAGCCCAACGCCTTGATCAAGGCTACATACAAGAAAATCTCAGATTTCCAAACCTGGAAGTGAGAAAGTGTCCTTTAATCGTGTTTTCTTTTTACATTGTAAAGAAGTTAAATGATAATGGGATCTAGTATTGTATTATGCAGGGTGCAAACAAATGAATACATATAAATGCATGACGTAACGCTTAGTGCTATTTTAAACACGACGGTAGCCGGTCCTCATATTTAGTCGTTGTGTGTGGAGCGGGAACCAATCTATGTGGGCAACACCCTTTTACCCACTGTGCACCCAAAATGGCGGCGTCCATATCAGCACATCTTGTATTAGGAGTGCGCACTCTAGTTTTCTATATCTAACTCAATGGCCTATTTGGTATTTATGAATGCGATTAAAAGTGGGTTTGGCCGGTCTTAAACAATCCGTTTAAAACCGGGGCCTAGACGCCGATAATGGCCCGCGCCTTAGGCCTAATAATCAAAGTGGCAGACTAGACTCAAAAGGAATAAGAATTGCCGAAATAGTACTTTATCTGTTGTTTCTACTACGATCAAAATGAAACAATTTTCCCAAAATGTATTTCCAATCAAATTTATAATCAAGTATAATTATCCACACACAAAAAATCCACTGAAAAATTAATTTTCACGAGTCAAGGTAGGTTGAGCCTTCCTGTATTATATCGCCAAAATTGGTAGCAATTACACGTAACCATGGCAACGAAATAGCCAGGCCGTGTCTGTTTTGTTGAGTTTCCTGATCTTATATGCATAACGACCTTGTAGTCGGGGCAACGGTATAACAATATATAAAGCCACGGCCACCGGGGAGCGTTTTAAAGACAGATTACATGATTGGAAACCTTTTAAAAACAGCATTACATAAACTAAAGAATAATGTTGATAAACTGTCTTGTAGAAATTTTAGCCACGTAGATGCAGTAATACTTCAGAAAACCTGAAAAAAAAACATGCATGGTTTGTGTGTTGAATGAATGGTACAAAATTGTCTGCAGACAATTTTTTTAAAGCACCTTCAGTTGGAAATCTTTACCGCAAAGGTACCATTTTATACGAAAATAAAATCATGTGTCACCATTGCTGTCAACACTTTTAGTCGGGTTTTTCCTGTCAAATCATGAAGTAAAATTTTGGGTCGCTGCAAATGATGTACTGTGGCTTTAAGATACCTGCTCATCGGGTGAAGCAACAAGTTATTGATGAGAATTTCATATCAGTACGGCCAGACGACAACACACTCGGGGGGAGATAACTTCACGAAACACGGCGCCGTTTGGTTTTTTTTTAAATTTCCCTCATTGGTTCATGAATTGTCTTGCATTAGTTGCAGTAATTGCCATCATACTACGCTTGGAAACTGACTATACGCAACTCTGACGATTATTGGAAACGACTGTTAAACATTATGATGATGCTGCAGTGTATGTAATGTTTCGCCCGATACGGTTATCTTCATTCGATTGTCAACGTTGAACAAAAAGGCTTTCGTGTCAAAGACTTACAACTGAAATATTGTACCTACTACAGTTTTCTGTGACATCAAGTTGAAGGTATATTGTCTCTGCTCGGGGCCAATTTTAGCTCGAAATATCAATTGTATTACCAAAATATTTGTACGAATAGGTGATTTTTTTTCCCAGGGACAGCCTGCCTAATAACTTCGACAGAAAATGTGGGCAACTGTCTATGAGTTGGGGAAATCTGGATGCAGTGAAAAACGACTTGGCTCCACCGGTATTCAGACCTTCTGCTTAACGTGGAGATGTCCTACCAATTGAGCTATGAAGCCAACTGGTGGTCTCGAAACACGAAATTGGGACTGGCTACACGTGAGCTTAACAAGGCATGGAAAACCCTTCAAAAATATAGTTGTCGCGATTTGTCTTAAGTTTCAATTTTTTGAATAAGTAATCGAAAGAATAAAAATATCCATAGATGCATTGCAATTTTTCAAATTTTGATGCGCCACTGGTTTAAAATAGACCGTACCGAAAAGCTGCCATCTTGTAGGGCAACTATGTAAGTACAAAATGTGCAACCATGCATGTCCTCACGGAACAAAGAAACTGCCCTACAAGATGGCAGCTATTCGATACGGTCTAAAATGTACTTTTTGTTTTAACAAAATTGAATATTTTTTGGTGGATTTTTCGACCGATTTCTCATCTCATTCAAAGGCTGACGACTTTAGCAAACCTAAGACATTACCCTCTTTTATTCATATTGATTTTTCTATGTGAAACAAGCCCTGAGCACAGACAATATACTTTTTAAAACAAAGGTATAGCTTTGACAGCGCAAAGTGTATAATCCTCGCTCTCACGTGCTGGTAGAATGGTTCAACGGAAGTATACAGATATCTTCAGTACACCGAATCACTGAGGCTATTGCCGTTTGGTGGAACTTTGCTCGACGGTTGTGGATGCGGTACAGCTTCTCGCAATGGACAGCAAAAACGTGGTAAGCTCTTTACTTTTCTCGACGAGAACACATTTCAGGGGAAGATTTCCTAAACTATCTCTAAAATTGACTTTAAAATATTCTTACGTCCGTTTATCCTGAATATATCGGTCCATAGGCATAACATGAAGATGTCCGAATTTCACATCAACGCAGTTCAAACAAGTGTTTCAAAATCAACTGTGCGTCATACTCATAAGTGTCCACTATTTTAGAACAGTCTGAAACACGTTCCACCCAAAAAGTAGCAGAAACGATAATTTAAAAGACATCTTCTCTCAAGGTTCTGAATTTTTTGATAACTCTGAGATTTTACAAATTTAAAGGTGGAACATGTGATTGGTTAACTGTTAAAGGGGTGTTATTTCCACTTGTGATTAGAAGCCCATGTTGATAAAACTGCCCTGTAGAAATTTCAGCCACATAGGTGCAGTAATTCTTATGACAATATATAATACGCTGACACTTCCTCATTTGCAATATGGTGTTTTATCCTGGGGTAATACATATTAGTCTTACCTAAACAAGTTATTAATCATACAGAAGAAATCACTTAGAGTAATAAATAACTGTAATGATGTAAACAGCAGTGAGATGTTTTAAAAATGTAATTGTCTAAAACTGCCTGATGTCTATAAATATCACCTTGGAGTCTTAATGTTTCAGTATGAAAGAAATCTCTTACCTCAAACTCTTCAAAACATGTTTACTTTAAATTGTGCAGTTCATACACATAATACAAGACGGTCAACCAAACTCCATATATCAAGTTAGAACTAATCTTTTAAAATCCACCGTGAGGTATCAAGGTCCGCTTCTTTGGAATAATTTGAAACATTTTCCATATATGTGTTATATTTATCAATTTAAACGCTATTTTAAACGGCAACTTCTTTCAAGGTACATATATTGAACATAAATTGGGTACTGCAATGTAAACTTTTGTTTGCGAGTGACATTATACAGTTTTTATCATTGTTGGATCTGTCATACTGTATAATTAATGCTATTATGACGTCATTCTAATTATACTCATTTTATAAGAAACCACGGGTGCCAGATCTCGTATAAGCCTCGGCTTTTTATTTGGCATCCTATACGTCTTCAGTTAGTGTATTTACTCTTGAACATAACACATGTATTCTGTAACACATGAAAAATTGTTATGTTAAACTAAGAAAAATGTAATTTGAAGATGTATGAATCAATAATCTAAACTAAACTAATACTTCAGAAAACTTGAAAAATCCATGCATGGTTTTTGTGTCGAGTTGAATGGTGAGCGTGATCCAAAACTGGTAAACACTGGATGAACATCTTAATTTCCTAAATTAATCAAAATACAGTAATACATGTACCTCGAACAGTAAATAAATTTCCATATTTTACAATCATATTACATAAAACTGCATAAAACTGTAAGTGAATTACAACAAGATAAACTGGGTGTGTGTATTAACATCAGTAGCAGGTAAACATACAGCTTCACTTTAGTTTTCATTTGTTGTATTGATTAAGGAAAGGCTTGTCTCCTGATTTCCGTCCCTCACGTGAAGGACGGAATTGGATCACGCTCTGGTAAAAAAAATCATTTGCAAAAGACTTTTCTAGAAAACCACCTTCAATTGTTAATTTCTCACACAAAATACCACTTTGGACTGAAATAAAATCATGTGGTGTTTGGTACCATTGTTATTCGTGACAATTTTTTTATAATCACTGTAAATGATTACCTTTGAACAACACTAGAATTAAAGCCAGTTTCTTGTTATGCATAGTACTTATATTTAAAGATGGATCATGAAATTGTTAGGAAAACTTTTAAAAACAGGAACAACAGCATTACATAACTCAAAGAAAAATTATGATAAACTGCCTTGTAGAAATTTCAATCACACAGATGCAGTAATACTTCAGAAAACCTTAAAAATCCATTCATGCATGGTTTTCGTGTTGAATGAGTGGTTAAAAAAATCGTTTGCAAAATATGTATTACTCCAAATCTATTTATTTCTGAAAATAACAGGAAAATCATACCCCTTTAAAAAGAGGTTCTTATGGGACTCTCGATTACCTTGTTATAACTAAAACCTCGTATTATCAGGAATGAACAAAATTACGACCAAGGAGTCGGACTATAAACAGAATATTGCTGTTGCAGGTATAATAGTACAGGGTGTTTTAAAAAAAAAAGGAAACCGAGATTAATTTGTTAATTTCGTGGAGATGGCTAAATATTTTTGGAAATTGGCAACCGCCATCTATTAGCTAATGATGTCCTCTTTTTTATGCTGCTCTGTGGCGAATATGCTAGCGAATGTGCTTACGCATAGAAATATTTGACAATCGCTTAAACTTCGCAACATTCGCCGTGTCTTCGTAAGCGTTGGTAACAAATTCGGAACGTTCACAAGTCATTATCCACCCCCTTACGAAGATCGGTCAATTTAGGAAGCGCTTCCTAAATTTCAGCGAATGTTGTGAAGACGGTCATTCGCCGTCGATTTTCGTAAGCATTGGTAAGCCATTTGTAACTTTGGTAAAGCGTGCGTAAGCGTTGGCAACGTTCGTAAAGGCATTTGTAAGGCGTTTGTAACTTTCGCCGGGTCCCCACGAACAATGAGCCAGAGGCAGATTCGCTCCGCTATTTATACCAATCGCGGCCGCGTCATCAAATATTCGTAATATTCGTAAGAAAATGGCAAGGCATTGGCAACGTTGGTAAGACATTCGTAACATTCGTAAGTGCATTCGTAACGTTTGTAAGCCCATTCGTAAGCATTCGCAAGCATTCGCAAGCATTCGCAACGTTAGCTATTCGTAAGGCATTCGCAAGCATTGGCAAGCGTTGGTAAGCATTCGTAATATATTCGTAAGATATTGGTAAGGAGAGGTCGAGGGACGACCGAGGACGACTGAGGGGTGACCGAGATGAAAATATTAACTATCCAATCGCAATTTTTGGGCGAATTCACCGCGAAATTCAAATATTCATATTCGCAAGAATATTCGCCACAGTGTGAGAGCAGCATTATGACACCAATAAATCAAATTTACGGTCACACATGACTGAGCACGGAGCAGTGTAATCAGCCATGTCAGAACTGGTCTTGCACCAGATTCACCGCAGCCTTTTAAGGAGTGTGCAATGAAATAACAGGCTGAGGATTGCATAATTTGGAAGCCCAACAAAAGCCCTGCACTGGGCAGACATGGTCATTATGAAAACATCTTTTTGGTGCAAGACCAGTTCTGACATGGTTGATTACACTGCTCCGTGCTCAGTCATGTGTGACCGTAAATTGGATTTCGTGGTCTCATAAGAAAGAGGACATCATTAGCTAATAGATGGTGGTTGCCAATTTCCAAAATATTCAGCCATCTCCACGAAATTAACAAATTAATCTCGGTTTCCTTGTTTTTTTAAACACCCTGTATACTTGTTTGGCAAGCTAAAACAGCATGATTTCCAAAGGTAATTGAAAGCATAGGGTGAGAAAACTACCTTGTAGAAATTTCAGCCACATATAAAGAGGCAGTAATACTTTAGAAAACGTGAACAATCCAAGTACGGCTTTTGTGCATGAATGAATGGCTCCAATGTAGGCAATCTTTGGAGATTCAAATAATTTTTCATTTGTCTCATTATATACTCTCCAACAAAAGAAACTGTGCATGATAAAAATTGCTGTATTTGTTTAGCCATGGCAGATAACTCGCTGGAATAAACTGTTAATGAAAGTCCATGAAATCTTTCAAATGGTTAACCGAACTTGAAATGTACAAAATGTGTTCTTCGTGTTCTCAGAGGTTGCTGAAAACTGACTTGCCAATATTGAAGTCACAAAGTCAGTATCGAGTGTGTCCCCCTTGTGCATTAATCACTGCTGTGCATCTTCGCCTCATGGAGCCAATGACACGCGCATGAAAGAGAATATTGACTTTTGGGTAGTCCTTTTATACAGCTTGCTAACAAGACCTGAACTTTATGGAATTCTGTTACATAACAACCTGTAGGACCCCTATTGTGAAATCAACACCCAGGCATGCCTAAGTCCTGCACTATGCCATGAGCAGGTTTTGAGTGCATAACCTTTTTCTAACAATGTCAGAGAATATTGTCTGTGAATTTGGTGTTTATTTTCCACCTTCTTGAAAAAATACAGCAATTTTTACCATGCACAGTTTCTTTTGTTGGAGAGTATATAATAACAAGTAAGCTTTTAGATAATAATTCGCAAATACAGTGAAACTTGTATATAGTGGCCACCCAAGGGACCGACAAAATGTGGCCAGAATATGCAGGTGGCCCTCCTATATAGAGGTTTAGCGTACACATGCAGGAATATCCAAACATCCAAAACATACCACAGTGCATGTCTACAGTTAAAAACAGCGAAAAGTGAAGTGTATGAATGGTTTCCTCATTATAAAGTTGAAATTTTTTATGTTTTTAACAATTTTGTAAAGCTCCTCATAAAATTTCCCACAGTAGCTTGATTCATTAAGGCAATTTACTGTGTTTGGCCAGATTATCCAGGTTCAACCGCCATAGGATTGTGCATACAGAAATCGTAGTTCCCTGTCTACTGGCCGCTTTAGAGAGGGGCCCTAATATCAAGGTTACACCTCCATATGTTTATGTACAAACTGGTTTGGGACCGAACAAATGTGGCCACTTTAGACAGGTGGCCTCTTTATAGAGGTGGCCTTAAGAGCAGGTTTCACTGTTATTACCAAACGAGTAGACTATCTTTAACAGTATTCTTATCGAGGTTTTACTATTACCTTTAACAGTAGGCCTATGGGATTATTTTCTTTATATACATGTATCAGTATAGTTTCCGTATTTTATAAAAAGCTAAGAGGCCTTTTCTGAAGAGTAAAGCTTGTTTAAAATAATGTTAAAATAATTATCAACAATGATCCTTCTCCAAGCCACGAAACAATGGCCTTTTGCGTGTAACCTAAATTGAACAATGTCTGGTGCCACAAATTCTTCACTTTCAAATGAAGGCGCAGTTTCGAAAGTCAACATACTATGCTGTTGTTGCTACGTGGTGCACGCCAATGCCTAGCAACCAACAGTCTTGATGCTTTATATAATAATAATAATAATAATAGCAATCTTATATAGCGCCAAATGCCAGGGCCTCTAAGCGCTTTATAGTATAAACCAAAGCGATAACATACATATACATGTACATAGATAAAAACAAATATTAAACGTTAAAACCAAAGAGCATCATCAAGAGCATCAAGTCTGGTAATACTGAACAAAAAGATGTGTCTTAAAGGGTCTATGACATCCTAAACAACTTTGTGCCTACGCTTTGCTTCATAATGACGGATTACTTGTTCAGCAAGACATACTATTGTTCGTTTGGATGTAAAATCAATAAAAGGTGGCATTTTTTAACTTTGAAGATTTCATTGCAATAAATCACAGACAGAGGGCGCTGTTTTGAGTGCATCACATAAGGAAGACAGAAGGGAAAAGTTAAGAAAAAACATAAGACTTCAAGTTGGACTTGTGGCAAATTGCTGCAGTTTCTACCCCCAGTTTTGTCATTGCTTACAGCAGGCAACATGTAAAACAAACTCAAACAGCCATGGATTACAAAAGTTTCAGGAAAATTGAGAAAAAAAGTGGAATCTTTTGTGCACAGTTCAATGTGATTTTCCTGTGTTTGCCTCTTGTGACGTCGTGACCTTGGTCATGAATATGCATATTTGCATTAGCATAAAAACTAAAAACCTTTGTTTTAACCCCCAAAGCAAGCTCCCAATATTTTATGACTTTAACTGAGTAAAGTGGTTTTAAAGCATAGATTTCATTGATAAAAATCCTAAATAAGCTGGGACTTGAAATTACTGATGGAATGAATTTATGCCATTCTCTCTTACCGAAAACACGATATTGATTCTGTACTTTACACCTGCCGCGTGCACCCAGTCGCATTACAGCAACAATTTAGTCTGGTCCTCTTAATACTAAGTGTGCATGTGGAAGGAAGTACGTCAGTACACCAGACGCTATGCATGTGAAACACACAAAATATTAATTATAAATGCGACACTGGTAATTGTTTTAATTTGTTTACAATTACCCATCTTCCTTTCGCAACGGTCTTTCATGCACACGTACCTAGTTTGCCAAGAACCCTTGCTGAAACGACTAAGAGCTGGGCTGTATTTCAGGCCTCGGGCTGTTCGACCAATGAGAGACAAGATATCTTTTGACCTGCATCTTTTGACCTTTTAATGAAGCCGTTTCGAACAATCATCTCGCGTGTTGTTTATCTCGCGACATCGTAGCCGCAATTACCACAATTTGTGTGGGGGAGATCTTTTTATGTACATGTATATCATTTTATCTTGCACGCAGTATAAATGTTCGTAACTGAAGGAATACTAACTATATTTCGCTAAAAGCTAAACGCAGTTCATCTGAATAAAAATAGGCCTATTAAAAAACGCCCTGATACAGTAACTGTTCATTTAAACATTAGACCCCACCCCCACTAAACAGAGCGAGGCGCGTGATTGGCTCTTGCTGTTGGCAACAGCGTCCGTAGCTATGATGCATTTTGAATGTCGTGCTACGTGCTACGTCCACGCGCGCTTTAGTATAATCAGCACTGCATGCGATGACCGAGAAACATGCGCGGCGCGTGATTGGTCAGTTGCGATCACCGTCACTGGCTAATCAATATTCATATATATTCCTGAAATACAGCCCAGCTCAAGTCGTTTCAGCAAGGGTTCTTGGCAAACTAGGTACGTGTGCATGCAGGAAAGACCGTTGCGAAAGGAAGATGCAATTACCCTAAAACGCGGTCTCAACTTCCCTGGCATATGTGCGCGTTTTTCGTTACCATGACAACGCATCAAGTGCTCCACGGTCGCTATTAATTTGATTCCTAAGGGATCGATATTATTTATATCCAGCCGTTATTATCGCCAACCCCTTCTAAAACCTGTTCAAGGCAATTTTACCGCGAGTAATTTGACTGGTTCGCTTAAGCGTTTGACATTTTGAAGACCACAATAATAGACATTTGAAGACCACCACACAACACTGGTTTTAGCTGCAATTGTTTTTAAATTAGATGAATTTTGGGTTATAACAATCAAACACTGGGGGAGCAGGAATACAATGGAATTCATGGGGTTGGACCCCCTGAAATCCATTGTATTCCTGTATTTTAATGACGCTGGATCCGCCACTGGGGAGGTCACAATTCTGTGTGTGTGTTACCTGTTAGTGTTACAGATCTGTTAAAAGATATGTTATCTTAATTGGAATTGTGACCTCAGAACAAATACCGTGCATTAAAGGAGCGTGACCAGAGTTTCTGGAAAATAGTTTTCGATGTAACTTACCAATATTATCAAGTAACTCCCATACACACCTCCCATGTCCCAAAAACCCGAAAACATTCCCAATTTCCAGTAAAAAATTGAACAAAACTATCGAGTATGCTTTCAGCGGATAAACGTTGATACTGGAAAATTAGTTTACAAATAATCGGTGGATTTTCGACGATATCCTCGGAAATATGCGGCCTAGAAGCGCGGGAGTTTCAGTTTCGTAATCAGAAAAATATAACGGATGTTATGATATAAAAATCTCATGACCCATAAGGTACGTCCCGGGGAGTTATGGGTAAAAAAAAGTGATCTGGTCACACTCCTTTAAACAGGACGTGTTAGTGTTTAGAGTCGTGCGCAGAACCACAAATTGCAGTAAATGGGGTCGCAATTCTGTGTTACGTGTTAGTGTTAGTGTAACAGATCAGGGGCAAATTTCATAAAGCTGTTTAGCAAAAAAATTGCTTAATCCAAATATTTGCTTTTTAAAAATGGGTTTGCAGTCAAAATCTTATATGATGAGTATTACAATTGACTGGCATGACTGTTCTCGCTAAGAACACAAGTTGACATAGGCCTACACTTTGAACTATTAACCTATTTTTATAAAGCAAACACATTTTGGATTAAGCAAATTTGTCTGCTAAACAGTTTTATGAAATTGGCCCCTGTTAACAGATCTGGGGCAAATTTCATTGCGCTTTTTAACAGCCGATTTTGTGCTAACGGAGGCTCATGGAGACCGTAACCTTAAGCACTGGACAAAGTTTGCTAGCTTCAGAGGCAAAATTTGATAAACACTAGTGACGCAACAATGCCCGTTTCCAAGCACGCGCATGCATGCTTAAGCACGCCGTGGCCGTGAAATAGCCTCAAGGCCCGTCTACACGATCCAACATTTCTGCTACTAAGCGTTTTCAGCTAGCGCTTAAGCAGCGCCATGAAATTGGCCCTTGTTGACTCGACGTCTTGGGAAATATCAAGGCAGTATAGGGTTGTGCACGACTTTCGACGCTAACACTAATAGTAGAATTGTGACCTCCGGTCCATGCATGGACCATGTTACACGAGGTTAACCACCTAAGTGATTGAAATTTTCAAAATCGTCACGGAGCCAACAAAATATTTCTAAATTGTGGGTAGAATGCAAGACCGAACACATCTATAAATTATGCTGAAAACTGAACCTTAATTTATTGAGAATTACTAAAGTTCTAAAATAATCAAAATGAACACCACCCACTTCGTTTAGATTAACTTAACAGATATGTTACACTAACACGATCTGTAACAGGAGCTGTGGAACTAACATGAGATGTAACACTAACACGTCCTAAACACCATGTTAACATCGAATTAACACGGGGTTTGTTCCGAGATCACAATTCTGATTAAGTTAACAGATCTGTTACACTAACACGTAATACAGAATTGTGACTTCGCCCTATGTACAGTGTAGAGAATTAACACGGTGTTAACAGCACAGACCAAATGAGACTTGGACAAGTCGACAAGGCGCAAAAACGGTCGTACAAAACGGCGTTTTTCAAAGGGTTGCCGATGTCTGAAGTTCAAAGTTTGATGTTTTCTCGTTAAAATAAAGTAAATGCTTTAACAATTCGACTGTATACCTTTAAAGGGTTGCAAGCTATACGGATAGACGACAAAATTGGACAAACGAATTTGGGTAAATCGAGGTATACAGAATAAATAAGGGGGAAATAATATGTTTTATTTTTCATTTCATCGGGAAATTACAGGTGAACGATTCCATTACTTTAGAGGAGATACCACGCGCTGCTTCACCCCAAAGTGCGCCCTCACCGTCGGTTGAAGGCCAGTCAGCAGTTACAGAAGATGGGGACCTCGAAAACGATATACTGTCCGATGAGGACCTAAGAGGGCACCCTAACGACGCAGACGACGGAGGAAGTTCGCACGAGGACCGTGATGCTGACAGCGATCACCCGGGGGAAAGCGACCCGGAGCCCCGTCCACATTCGAAGATAATCACGGTGGCGCCGAGGCGCGATGTGACGTCTCCAGACAGCGGGGTCAAAATCGAGGAAAATGACCGCACCGCGACCCCGGTGAAGCCGTCCCCCGTGGCGTCACGGGCATCGTCAGCGGTGAGCTCCCGGAGCTGTAGCCCCGAGCCCGGTCCGGGCAAAGCCCCGCCGACCAAGGGAGGGTCGAGCCAGCCGCCCCGGTTCAGGAACGACGTGGAGCCGATGGAGTACCAGAGGCCAGCGGTCGGGTACAACCGGGCCGTCCACTCGGTGCAGTGTAAGGCCATGTTGGTTATCATGGCCGCGTCATTTTTTGCCGTTATTCTGGTGATTGCGTACATCATTATAAATGGTGAGTGAAAACTGTTTCGTCTTGCAATGCTAAACAAACTATGAGAACATTTTAAAGGCGTTCAAATTATCGCGCCCTATGCCACTGGTTTCCATGGGAGCTTATTTTCCGCTTGTGGACGGCCTATCGCGACGCACAGCGCGATGCACCGAAAGTTCAAAATTCTGAAAGTTCAAGTATCAGCAGTAAAAACAGCCGATAATGCTTTTCAATGCATAGTTCCGAGATTGCCCAGTTAACCCCACCCCTTAGATATTGTTGCTATGTGCTCACAAGCCATCGCAAAAAAATGGCGACACAACGTACAAAGCAACGGGACTCGGCATGGAAAGCACAGATTCATTGGAAAAAAACTCAAAGGTATTTATGTTTTAGGGTCGACAGTTACCGTAGCACACACTGAGCGAAGGGCTAGTAATGCAGGGATGACATATAGGCTATTCATAAAAATGCGCTTTCCTACCTTTGAACAGCGAATCGCCCGACATTGAAACCAAAATTGTTGTGATTGGACGGCGTGTTCGGCTTGATTGACAGGTCGGAACTATGCATTGCTGTGCATAACACGCAAAATACTGGCATTTTGTCTTCAGTAGAAAACAGACAAGAAAACGGTTAAAGGCGTTGCGCACCGCATCGGCATAAAACCGTTTCATGATTATGCCCGCAGTATAGAAACGCACTTGCAGTTTTAACTACATGCACATACGAAACGAAAGGTCTCACCGAAACCGTTCAAGACATTTCGTTTGAAACGGTTGAATAGAGCTTCTGCACCGGCGGCCATGACAGGGGGCAGGTTTTCGTATTTAAATGATGTGACAATGGAACCACAAAGCACCTACTCATGCATGACACACGGTGACAATGTGACTGCTCCCTGTCATGGCCGTCGTGCAAAGGCTCTATAGTTGCTTTAAATCGTCACGAAGCGAAAGCTTGAAATACAGTTACAAATATGATATACACTACTCGCAATAAGTTAGGGATATCGATGTCTGCGTACACCCCATATCCCTAACTTTTTATTGTGAAAATAGTGTAATATCACTTATTTGATTTCTTTCGAAAGATATTGACATAACTCTCCTTTTTGGCATTTAATTTCGGAAATGCATTTGATGCCGAAATATTTGTATGTATTTATTTTACTTTTAGGTGGAAAAGAAGACGACATTGTGGCGACCAGCCCAGGTAAGATTGTACTTTTTTACTATTCGAAAATAAACTCCTAAAAAAAAGTTCGGAAAGTCAAGTTTGACTGACGATTTCTCTTTTGTTGCAAAAACATTTTCCGTGAATTTTATATCCTTGGAAAGCCCTGTTATTCCTCTTTACGATAATGTGTCATTTGTTATGATTAAGCAATTGGGGGATGTGCAGCACAGCTGAATACGGGGGCAGGTGTAAAGTGAAATGTCACAAAATGCATTGCTATTGTCAAAAAGTGTATTGACACATTCCCATCCTCCAAGCAAAAGTGGAATGCACTGCATGACAATAGCAGTGAAATTTGTGACATTTCACTTTCCACCCACCCCTGTATTCCGCTATACCGCACATCCCCCAATTGATTAATCATGACAAATGACACATCACTGTAAAGAGGAATAACAGTGCTTTCCAATGATACCAAATTCAAGGGAAATGATTTTGTAACAAGAGAGAAATCGTCAGTCAGACTTGACTAACTTTTTTTGAGGAGTTTTTGTTGAAGCATGTTTGATCAAAGACTGACTTGGTCGCAGCTTTTGTGTACATGTATATGACGGTTCCGTGAATGAAAAGCAAATTACCTTGACCCTTTTCCCAGCTATACTGGACGGCAGTTTCTACATCACTAACAGGCTGTACAAGGAAACATATGGCAATGTAACATCACGTGACTACCGCACCATTGCTACCGAGTTCGTCCGCGCGGTAAGTTATTTTAAAATACGGTATTCGCCAAACATGACCAGTAGACCTGAAACCTGCATTGAACTGAATTGTTATGCGCCTCGATGCGCCCCACTAAATCCGACCCCATTTGAACCAATGTTCAAGGCAGTATACATGATTGGCATCTCGAAAATCAGAAATGTTGACAGATTTCCGCCTAACTTACACAATATAAACACGATGACCGTATAAAACTTCCCCTGAAATGGTTTTGTCTAAAGTGCTATAGTCTTTGAGAAATGAGTAAAACAATTAGTTTTCGTCTCATGAGACAAATTCAATTCACCCCAAAACCATTTCGCCCAAGTGCCATTTCGCCCCTACTCACTTCGTCCAAACACTACATTGCCCAAATGCTACTTCGCCCCAAACCACTTCGTGCACAGGGCGAAATGGTTCAGGGCGAAGTGGTTTTGGGGCGAAATGACTGCAAACCCTTTTTTGATTGTTTTCTCAAAAGTTAGACGAAGTACAGAGCTGGTTTTTGCTCAGGTTGGTTTTAATCATGCATATCTTCCATCACACAAAAGGGGACTAAAACTGCTTTTTAAATGCCTGATATTCAAAAGAAAAAAAGAGAAGAAAAAAACCACTCCCCTTAAAGGTATAGAACACAAACTGGTAAAAAGAGCATTATTTCCAATCGTGATTAGAAGCCCATGTTGATAAAACTGCACTGCAGAAATTTCAGCCACATAGGTGCAGTAATACTTCAGAAAACTTGAACAATTCATGCATGGTTTTTGTGTAAAGTTGAATTGTAAAAAAGTCTTTTGCAAAAGAAAACCACCTTCAGTTGTCAATTTCTCACACAAAATACCATTTTGGACTGAAATAAAATCATGTGGTGTTTGGTACCATTGTTATTAACACTTTTAGTAAGGTTTTTCTTGTCAACTCGTGAAAAAAATTGGGGTCACTGCAAATAATGTAGTGTATCTTAAAGTGTATACACTGTAAACAAACAAATTCTGTATTTTTTACAGTAATTTGACAGTAATTTTCTGTAAATTCTACAGTAGTAAATTACAGTAGATTACAGTGAAACCTGCTATTAAGGCCACCTCTATAAAGAGGCCACCTGTCTAAAGTGGCCAAATTTGTTCGGTCCCAAACAAGTTTGTACACAAACATATGGTGGTGGAACCTTGATATTAGGGCTCCTCTCTAACGCGGCTAGTGCACTTGGATTTCTGTGTGTACAATCCTATGGCAGTTGAACCTGGATAATCTGGCCACACACAATAAATTGCCTCAATAAATCAAGCCACTCTGGGAAATTTTATGAGGAGCTTTAAAACATTATTGAGGAAACCTTTCATACACTTCACTTTTAGCCGTTTTTCAACTATAGACATGCACTGTGGTATGTTTTTTTCATATTTTAATATTCATGCATGTGTACGCTAAACCTCTATATAAGGGCCACCTGCTTATTCTGGCCACATTTTGTGGGTCCCTTGGGTGGCCACTATAGACAAGTTTCACTGTACTAGCAACTCAGCTGCCAGTAATTTACTGTAAAATTTACAGATAGTATAGCCAATTCCTGCAGAACCACATAAACTCCTCAAAAAAAGTTCGGAAAGTCAAGTTTGACTGACGATTTCTCTCTTGTTGCAAAATAATTTTCCTTGAATTTTACATTATTGGAAAGCCCTGTTATTCCTCTTTACGATGATGTGTCATTTGTTATGATTAAGCAATTGGGGATGTGCAGTATAGCGGAATACGGGGGCGGGTGTAAAGTGAAATGTCACAAAATGCATTGCTATTGTCAAAAAGTGCATTGACACATTCCCATCCTCCAGGGAATGCACTTCATGACAATAGCAGTGAATTGTGTGACATTTTTTAATATTTGTATGTAATTACCAAACAGCGAGAGTAGTAAGCTTTTTCGCTATGCTTCAGTACCGATAGATAGACTTGCAAATGCCTGTTTCAAACTACCTATGTGCAATAGTACGTTTGAATTATGAATTGCATTAAGATTCGATAAAGGTAGTCTAGGTAGAAGTACAACATAGCGTTTACGGTCTGTGCAAATGTTGAATCGAAATAAACTAAATTTATTGCCATCTGCTCACAATAAACGAACACAGGAACTTTTTTTGTGCTATAGTCTACAAATTAAACAGCCACAATCAACACCATAATTACAAAAACTTGCATAATTACAAAATCGCAATTAGTCCAACGTTACATCATTTCGAATGATTTTGTATATGTAAATGAGGCGTGGACTTTACAGTAATGTACTGTAAAACATATGTGCAGTAAATTACTGTAAGGGTTACAGTAAGGTACTGTAAACAGTTCAATATTTGTTACATGTACCCTTGTTTGTGATTTTACAGTAATGTACTGTAAAAAACATATGTACAGTAAATTACTGTAAGAGTTACAGTTAGGTACTGTAAAAATTACAATATTTGTTACATGCCCTTGTTTGTGATTTTACAGTAATGTACTGTAAAAAAACATATGTACAGTAAATTACTGTAAGGGTTACAGTAATGTACTGTAAAAAACATATGTACAGTAAATTACTGTAAGAGTTACAGTAAGGTATTGTAAAAATTACAATATTTGTTACATACCCTTGTTTGTGATTTTACAGTAATGTACTGTAAAAAACATATGTACAGTAAATTACTGTAAGGGTTTATACAGTAAGGTACTGTAAAAATTACAATATTTGTTACACGTACCCTCGTTTGTGATTTTACAGTAATGTACTGTAAAAAACATATGTACAGTAAATTTTACTGTGAGAGATTAGAGTAAGATACTGTAAAAACTACAGCTATTTTTTACTCAATTCTGTTTAATTTTATAAGGGGAGTCCATCACTTTTATTCACTAATTTCCGCTTGAAAGAAAACCATCTCTGCAAGAGTGAAAAATGCCAAAACAGACCAGCGTCCATTTTTTTTATCTAAAAAGTACTTATATAATATTGGATGGCTTTGAGGGTGATATGATAATATACCGCACGTTTTTGTGTCGAGTTAAATTGTAAAAAAGTCTTTTGCAAAAGACTTAGAAAACCACCTTCAGTTGTCAATTTCTCACACAAAATACCATTTTGGACTGAAATGAAATCATGTGGCGTTTGGTAGGGCTACCATTGTTATTAAAACTTTTAGTAAGGTTTTTCTTGTCAACTCGTGAAAAAAATTGGGGTCACTGCAAATGATGTTCTGTAGCTTTAAAATCCGATTTTCTCAATTCTGTTTAATTTTATAGCGGGAGTCTATTACTTGTATTCACTAATTTCCATTCAAAATAATACCACCTCTGCAAGAGCGAAAATTGTCAAAACAGACCAGCGTCCATTTTTGGATAACAAAAAAAGTCTCATATACTACTGGGCAAAATAGGGCCACTTAAAATACCCCACAACACGATGATGGGCAATTTCTACACCTTAAAACACTCGTTAAGCTCTCAACTCTCTCTAATTATAGAATAAGGTTGAGGGCATAGAAAATATTGATGACTGCCTACCGATCGCTGCCTAGTAATTAATGGGGTGCACGCCTATAATTCGCCGCCAATGACATACTCGATATAATTTGTATTCTTTTCCACTATAGGTGAACTCTACTTTTCAGAGCAGTGAGCTTTACCACACATTTTATGAGAACACCACAGTTGACAGTATTGGGTAAGTTAACTATTTTTATTTTTAATTTATTTACTTTCTTGTTCAAATTTTTCAATGATATCACGAACACTCAAGTGAGGCAAAAACTTCGTAAAAAAATGCGAATTAGTAATTTTGGGTTTGGGAATTTTCCTGCGCGTATGCGCACGCATTTGTACACAACTCATTAATAGGGTTATTCCCAAAAATACAGGGGTCCAAAACAGTTGGTGTCCCAGTTATGTACGACACCCGGGCCTATGCTTCAAAAATCACCACCCATGATCACAAATTCTCAGTAATAGACTGTGGTCTGTGATTACAGGGAACAGCACCAATTTCTTGAATATTTTGTTGTGATTACTGAAACAAAAGACCATAAAGGCTCATGATTTGTTCCATTATATTGAATAGGAATTTGGTGTCCCGGGTTACCTACGCCAATGAAAATTGGCTGTAGAATGAGTTTGCATTAACCTCGGTGCCTTATCCACACACAAACGTTAAATTTAAGTGGCATTTATAGAAATAAAAATAAATATTTTCTACTGGGAATACCACTTTCAATCACTAAACACACTTAAAAATCTTTAAAAGCATGTCACACTTTTGGACCTCTAGATTTGGGGAATTTTGGTTTTCACAAATTGACAATTAAGTAAACTCCTCAAAAAAAGTTCGGAAAGTCAAGTTTGACCGACGATTTCTCTCTCTTGTTACTAAATCATTTCCCTTGAATTTGGTATCATTGGAAATTGTTATTCCTCTTTACAGTGATGTGTCATTTGTTATGATTAATCAATTCGGGGATGTGCAGTATAGGGAAAGTGAAATGTCACAAAATTCACTGCTATTGTCATGCAGTGCATTCACCTTTTGCTTGGAGGATGGGAATGTGTCAATGCACTTTTTGACACTAGCAATGCATTTTGTGACATTTCACTTTACACCTGCCCCCAATTGATTAATCATAACAAATGACACATCATCGTAAAGAGGAATAACAGGGCTTTCTAATGATATAAAATTCAAGGAAAATTATTTTGCAACAAGAGAGAAATCGTCAGTCAAACTTGACTTTCCGAACCTTTTTTGAGGAGTTTATGTACTGCATACCATTTGGAAAAATGCTCCGAAATGACCGACACGAATTTACTCCATGGGATGGAGCAAAAATTGAAGTCCTGTATATCACAACATGTTAATAAATTAACCAACTGACCGGAAAGAAATCTTACTCAAACGGAAGATAGAAGTGGTTCCAACTGTCCAATGCAATGATTCCGCCCAAGAAATCCTTTTATGAGAAAACAATAACTGAAGTAAAATTATATAAATGTGTGTGCACATCCTTTTTTTTTACAAGGGCGCCCTCATGTGAATAAAACTAGGACCCTGACAACCGTGATATTATGGCTCCCTAATCCGTGCAGTATAGCCAGGGCACCAGCCTAAATAGGACGGTGGTTTTTCACAATTTCTTGAAACCATAGACACAGGTTTTCATTGTTTTCTCAGAATGTAGATGAGGTACTGAGCCGACTTATACACAGGTTGGTTTTTATCATACACATCCTCAATCACACATGGATATAATGCAGTTCGTAACAGTTTTTAAATCCCGTAACCTATCTTTACAAATAATTTCCGACAGGGCATGGCAAAGGTCTTTCGCCAACATTTCAAGACCGCTGATTGAATTCACAATAGGCCTTCAGATACCAGATGACTCGGCAAAGACAGCGCCCTCACACACGCAGTCGCCCAATGTCACAGAAGCACCGCAAATAATTGAAGACATCATTGGCTATGTCATCAATGTTACAATGAGTGGGAATTTTGGTAATTTTACTGGGGATATGAGGCTTGTAGCCATAGAATGAACACATTTTTATAAAGCAAAATTGTTAACAAAGAAGCTAAAACTGTCGAAAGTAAAAACCAAGCATGTTTCTAAAACAAATTAGCCTATAAAGTCCTCGCTAGGATTCAAACCAGAGATCTCTGACACACTGGGCAGATGCTCTACCAGCTGAGCTATGATGCACAGTGTTACACTCCTCAGGTTTCTTTCTTCCCCCCCCCCCCCCCCCCCCCCCCCCCAAGACCTCTGACACACCGGGAAGTTGCTGTACCAGCTGAGATATGATGCACAGTGGTATATCTCTCAGGTTTTCCCTGGGACCTCTGACAGATGCTCTACTAGCTGAGCTATGAGACACAGTGGTATAAAATCCCTCAGGTTTTCCCCAAGACCTCGGATACAGCCGAGCTATGAGGCACAGTAGTACATTCCCTCAAGTTTTCCCCAAGACCTCTGACACACCAGGCAGATGCTCTACCAGCTTAGCTATGAGGCACAGTGGTAAACTCCCTCAGGTTTTCCCCAAGACCTCTGACACACCAGGCAGATGCTCTACCAGCTGAGCTATGAGGCACAGTGGTATACTCCCTCAGGTTTTCCCCAAGACCTGACACACCGGGGCAGATGCTCTACCAGCTGAGCTATGAGGCACAGTGGTATACTCCCTCAGGTTTCCCCCCCCCCCCCCCCCCCCCAAGACTTTTTGGTAGAGTATGCGAAAAACCTTTTGAACTCGCTTATTTTAAATAGCACCTTATTTATCTTGTATGCAATTATTTTTACCAAAAAACGTGTACATGTACTTGTATGTAGCATTGTAAAAATATGATATTGAATACACCATGTATATATGCATTTAATGGAGATGCGTAGACGAGATACTGCTTTAGTTTGTACAGCAAACAGGTTTATTAAAATTGTTAGACACGTTTACACTCGGTTTTTTAATCCACTCTTTGTAAAGCGGGTCTCCCACTATGCGATTTTCGCCACAAATTTCAAACGATTAGCTACGATTGTGTATCGAGTCTATAGACAGTCTCTGGTAATCTCACCAAATCGTAATTAATCGTTGAACATTCGTGGCAAAAATCACATAGTGGAAGGCTCGCTTTAAAGCCGACCTCGTACTGTACGATTTTTGCCACGACTTTCTAACGATTAGGTACGAATTGGTGAGATTACCAGAGACTATCTATAGACTCTATACACAATCATACCAAATCGTACCAAATCATTAGAAATTCGTGGCAGAAATCGCACAGTGGGAGGCCGGCTTTAGGGAACAACTACACTGTCACCATACGTAATACATGAGTATGTGCTTTGTCGATCTAACGCCGAAAATCCATGTACCTGTCATGCGCTGTGTGTAGTGCGCTGTGTGTTAACACGTACGGATGCGTGATGCGTATTTTAAAAATCCATGTGTACGCATTTCTGTATAACTATTGCAAGCCGTGCACAGGATGTGACAAGCACCAGATTAAAATTCAAGTTGTCATCAAAGTTGGGTTGACTGTGGTAAGTTGGTGGGAATACTAACATTGTCTACCCTGTCATTTCTCTTACCTCTTACAAACTGACAAAGTAGGATTTGTCTAACTAGCCTCTAACTCGTCGTGTAAGGGCAAAACAAACCCCAATTAATATTCAGTCTCCCTGACGCAAGCTAAATCAATTACTGATTAATTGCGATCCCCATTGCGAAGAGATTCAAACTGGCCATTCAACACCGGCTAGCTCGGTGGTCGAGTGGTTAAGACATCTGCCTTGTTTGCAGGAGGTCGTGGGTTCGAGTCCCACCCGAGCACGCTATGAAGTTTTTCATAGTGTCTCGGGAAAGCACCGAGTATACAGTGTTAGTAATTTCGTCGGGTAAGGGCAAAACAAACCCTAATTAACATTCAGTCTCACTGATGCAAGCTAAATCAATTTCTATTAAAATCTTGGAAACTGTTTGAAGGAGCGTATTTCAGGCCATTTTCCAGTGAATTTCACACACAAACCTATGCGTAGTGTGCGCGCCATCCGATTCAACTACTACCGAAACACTGATAGTGCAGTGCCAGTTCAGACACATGGACATATCTGTGACCATTGCTTTTTGAACAACTGATGTTTACACCTCACGCACGACGCATGATGCATACATGGATTTCTGGCCTAGTAATGTAACGTCATTTATGTAAGAAAAGTGCTCCCTAACATGGCCGCCGATGTAAAGGGTCTATACAGGTATTAATGGGTACAAATCAAAACTCATTAAACTAAAATGTTAATTGCACTGCTTGAAGCATAGGGCTAGAGAAAAATAATGTGGTCCCAGGGCCAATTTCATGGCACTATTGTTCCCCCATTGTGTCTCAAACATCCTGGGAATTTCAAAGGAATTCCTTTCAGTCCCTTGATCCCATATCGTGATGGGTATAACGGTACTTCCAAATTCTGAAAGGCACCCAGGCCTGTTTTTTGCTGATATATGCTTCTGCTTGGCGGCATGGGTGACTTTCAAGATCAGCACTTTCTTTTCCCCATCAAAATCGTTGCTCAAAATGGAATCTTTAGGCAAGTCTTTTTACAGGAAATTGCAATTTTTTTGTAAAATCTCCACACGTTCTACATACCTCCCTGGCCGTAATACTCTTAAAACTTGCGTACACATCTTCATTTTTCTCAAATTCACAACCATGCAGAACCATGTCATACATGGCCGCCGGCTGCCGCATTGAATTATGGGATGACACCATCCCATAATTGATTTTCATTGTCCGTCCATAGCAACAGCCATAGCAACAGCCATAGCAACAGCCAAAGCCACTAATTCGGATCGAGCCATGGTGTCATCCCATAATTCAATGCAGCAGCCGGCGGCCATGTATGACATGGTTCTGCACGCACGTGAGGTGAGTTTGAGAAAAATGAAGCTGTGCACGCAAGTTTTAAGAGTATTACGGCCAGGGAGGTATGTAGAACGTGTAGAGATTTTGATTTTACAAAAAAATGGCAATTTCCTGTAAAAAGACTTGCCTAAAGATTCCATTTTGAGCAACGATTTTGATGGGGAAAAAAGTGCTGATCTTGAAAGTCACCCATGCCGCCAAGCAGAAGCATATATCAGCAAAAAACAGGCCTGGTTGCCTTTCAGTATTTGGAAGTAGGTATAACGGTATCGAAACAAGGTTCACTGAGGTCAAAGGAGGCAAAGAACGTCATTTCTTTTAACCCACCCAACAATTTCGATAAATTGTTTTAACATAAAAGAGGTTTCGCACCGTCACGAATACCAATACGGATACGTCATGACTATGCGCTTCATGTGACGCGTAACCGTAGTACACATGTTACACACGCGGTGACTACGGTTATCGGCCTTCATACGCGTAGCATAAAAACGGATACCGGTTATGCAGATTTTTCGCTTTATCTGTGATGGATTAATAAGTTGTATGCATTTTGTTTCTTTTTGATGTATAATCCACGAGTATAGATCAAATTTAATGTGTGATGCCCACGTGAAAGCGAGGAAAATCTGTTCAAAACAAAGCCAAGCGCAGAGCAGATTTAGCAGATATGTACACGTACATTCACACAGTGCGAAACCCAGTTCAGTGTGCGCATCGACGTGAAGGTTACCGTTATCATATCCGTATTCGTAACCGTGTTCGTCACCTTGCGAAACCTCCATATTGACTATTTTGAATGACCCCTTACTTGAACGAGTATTGCCTGTAATTACATACATGTACCAAACAAAATAAATACATTAAAATGTCCATTTTATAAAGCACATACATGTTTCATGTTTTTATTGTGTTAACCACTTTGCGATGACTAGGTATTTTCCAATAGACCGATCCAGTAAGCTCCGCCCATTTTGGAATTGACCAATCACAGCCTCAGGTTCAAGTAACCAAAAAGCGGATCTCCATTTTGGTTACCCGAGTCCTCAAAATTTTGAGCACAGAGCTACGGCAAATGCAGCACGAGTGATGCAAAAACACCATAAACATCATTTTTCTCAGCGCAGAGGAGGCTAGCGGGTTTAAAACGGATTATATAAGACTATCCTAACCTACTTTTAATCCCTTCATAAATGTGTTTTTGTGTAAACGTGAAAAACTTACCAAAATTAGCTTGTCGTTTTGCTACGTTTTGCATTCACTTCGTTCTAGATGTGTGTCGAGATGTTTTTGTTTGATGGCGCGCGTTACGCGTATTGCAGGCGTGTTGTACGTGCACGCACACGACCGGATACTTAAGTGCACATTTTGCTTTCAAGCGTGCAGTTTCTGTGTGCGTGTTTCAATACGCGCTGACCAGGTCGTGGACGCTGACGCACGGCACGGCCATTGCGACTCTACTGCACACGTACATGGCACGTGTGGCATGTTGCTAGGCAATTTCTAAATGGGCCTAGCTTACTAGATCGGTCTATTCATTCTCCTGAAGCAGGAGACTGCACAAGCAGTTTTGGTTATGCAGTATACATGTATGCCTCTGGGGCTGGAGACTTGATGACTAGTTTTTATTTCAAGTCGTAAATCAATCTTATTTCCAAAGTCCAGTCACAAGTCATTTTCTCCAAAGTCAAGTCACGGGTCAAAAACCAACTTGACTCCAAGCCAACAAGATAAGAGACCAGCTCTGCCCTGGTCTAATTCATGGGCTAATTCTGTATAACCGCCCCCAAGACACTCACATTTAGAACTACATATGCAGTTCCCCATCACGAAGTGGTTTTAAGGTCCATCGATATATCAACATCAATTTCATTTTGATATTAATATCGCCGATGTCACTTTTCTAATCATATTGTGAATTATGTATGACCAATCATGTATGTCTCGTTTGCCTAATGTGCACGTTTGTGGTTGCATGATCCGAAAATGCGGCCAAATGCCTGTCACTCACGGCAGGCCCGTAACCAGCGAGTTTTGCGGGGGGATTGAATAGTGCCGTCAGGCACACGTTTTGAAACAGTAAAATGCCGACTATACATAACATTGCATACATAACGAAGAATGCATGGATAAGTAGATGACCCCCTTTCAGATATGATCACTGTGTGATATACAACAACATAATACAATAACAACTGGCTATATTGTGCTACGAAAAATTGAATTATTCAAATTATTGAATTTTTATTTTGTAGAGCGGAACTCCATGTTCCGCGGGAGGGATCGTCCGATCCACCAGATCCCCCCCCCCCCCCCCCCCACCCCCCCATCCCCCCCCCCCCCCCCCCCCCCACCCCCCCCCCCCACCCCCCCCCCCCCCCCCCACCCCCCCCCCCCCCCCCCACCCCCCTGGTTACGGGCCTGCACGGGGTTAAAAGGGTTTGGACCAATAGACCATAAGCCGAGACCCAAAATTTATGGGTAAAGGTACCACTCAGAGTGATTAATTAATTTCCGAGAAAATGCGATAGCTCTTCTGAAACGGTAGCTAAAGGTGTTTTCCCAGACTTTTTCCAACTATAGAATTAAATATTCTCGGTCCTTACTTTGCCAAAAACGACGACGGCTGTTTACGATTTATATTAAAAAAACACTGCATCCGATTAAATGTATTTTTTATGTGAGCAACACTTAGTCATGTACACGGGAAACAGTTGTAAAATGTTTACAAGCTGGACGATCACTACGTGTTTGAGAGAAGTCTCTATAGGCAGACAGAACTATAGGCAAAGATCGTTGCACAGAGCTCATCAAAGAGAGAGTTGAGAGCTGAACGAGTGTGATCCAATGGAGAAATTGCCCGTCATTGTGATGCGGGGCTGTTTTTTTGTTTTTTTTTCAAACGAAGGATTTTGGACTATCTAGGTCGTGACAGTAGCCCTATTGTGTACAGTAGCATTTTCCAAAATGAACGCCCATCTGTTCGGCAGTTTTTACTCTCGTATAGGGGTGAAAATTCAGGGGTGCATTTTCGAATAATTTACTATTCGAAATATTTGTTTCAATTTCGATCGAATATTCAATATTCGATGCGTGAATTTTATTCCCTATGATTTTGACAAAAGTTTGCCGTGAAATTAGTTGATTTTTGCACATTCGAACTCACAGCTCAAAAGAATACAGCAGCCTTTTTATTGCCGAATTTGCCACCTAAAAAAATAATCTGTGCTCAAATTATAGACTTCATGTTGTAACTTGCATAGCAATCTCTCGCCCGAAGAGGGTTTTGCAGAAATTATCGTCCGCCCTTGTACATTGGACTTGTGGTTGGAGGCAAATATGACATCAAAGCAGCCGTTTCAGCAAAGAAAAAAGGTTTTTTACTTCTTTCTAGCTGAAAGACATGTTTGGTTTGGAGTGGAAAAAGCACATACCGAATATTTGATGCGGTAAAATGCTATTCGAATATTCGATGGACGACTGAATATTCGATGGACGACTGAATATTCGATTCATTAGGCACAGCCTTAAAGGCAGTATACATGATTGGTATCTTGAAAATCAGAAATGTTCACAGATTTACGCCTAACTTACACAATATAAACATGGTGACCGTAGAAAACTTCCCCTGAAATGGTTTTGTCTAAAGTGCTATAGTCTTTGAGAAAAGACTAAAAAAATTAGTTTTTGTATCATGAGACGAAAATTCAATTCGCCCCAAAACCACTTCGCCCAAGTGCCATTTCGCCCAAAATCACTTCGTCCAAACACTACATCGCCCAAATGCTACTTCGCCCCAAAACCACTTCGTGCACAGGCCGTGGTTCAGGGCGAAATGGTTCAGGGCGAAGTGGTTTTGGGGCGAAATGACTGCAAACCCCGTTTTGACTGTTTTCTCAAAAGTTAGACGACGTACGGAGCTGGTTTTTGCTCAGGTTGGTTTTAATCATGCATATCTTCAATCACACAGGGGGATAAAACTATTTGTAACAGTTTACCAATCATGTATACTATCTTTAAAGAAAATTAATCACTCCGAGTGGTACCTTTTCTTCTTATGGACTATAATTTTATACAAAAAACCACTCACTCTCTCATACACCAACTTTGTCGAGTTCTGGAAAATCAAGTTCCTCTTCTACGGTTCTGGCCTTTGGTATCGGAGATGTTTTGTTGGGGACGACGCCTTTAAAAGGCAGCCACTTGATTCGTCCGACTTGGAGCAACTGCGCCGAGTCTAACGTTTCCAAGTACTGGATCTGCAATGGGAACAAATACAAAACAGAGTTTTCACACATCTTAAAGTCAGATTACATGATCGGAAAACAGGAACAACAGCATTACATAACTAAAGAATAATGTTGATAAACTGCCTTGTAGAAATTTTAGCCACATAGATGCAGTAATACTTTAGAAAACCTGAAAAATCCATGCATGGTTTTTGTGTTGAATAAATGGTAAAAAAAACACCTTTAGTTGGCAATTTCTCCCACACGGAGAAAAAAATAATGTGGTGTTTGTTACTTTAAGTAATTTGTTTTTGTCAACTCGTGAAGTAAACTTTTGGGTAACTGCAAATGATGTATTGGGGCTTAAAGGGCCCCTTATTTAGGATTTTTATCAATGAAATATATGCTTTAAAACCACTTTACTCAGTTAAAGTCATAAAAATCCTATTTGGAGCTTGCTTTGGGGGTTAAAACAAAGGTTTTTAGTTGTTATGCTAATGAAAATATGCATATTCATGACCAAGGTCACGATGTCACAAGAGGCAAACACAGGAAAATCAAATTGAACTGTGCAAAAAAAATTCCACTTTTTTCTCAATTTTCCTGAAACTTTTGTAATCCATGGCTGTTTGAGTTTGTTTTACATGTTGCCTGCTGTAAGCCATGACAAAACTGGGGGTAGAAACTGCAGCAATTTGCCACAAGTCCAACTTGAAGTCTTATGTTTTTTCTTAACTTTTCCCTTCTGTCTTCCTTATGTGATGCACTCAAAACAGCGCCCTCTGTCTGTGATTTATTGCAATGAAATCTTCAAAGTTGAAAAATGCCACCTTTTATTGATTTTACATCCAAACGAACAATAGTATGTCTTGCTGAACAAGTAATCCGTCATTATAAAGCAAAGCTTAGGCACAAAGTTATTTAGGATGTCACAGGCCCTTTAAGCCGGCTGTACACCTTGCGTTTCGTCTGTGATCCGTTCACATCACGATAGCGCATGTTGTGCAGTCGCATCACAAGGTGTACGGGTTTTGCGATGCGTTCTGTTGGTGATGTGGTCATGATTTTGTGTACGTGTCCGTCGCAACGCAATTGCAGAATTTCGATCTCATGCTCGAAATTTGGCGTGTGTGTGCAATGCATAGTTCTGACTTTGCCCAGTTAACCCCGCCCCTTTGGATATTGTTGCTACGGCTCACACGCTATCATCAAAATGGCGACACACAACGCACAAAGCAATGGGACTTTCAACAAAAAGCACAGATTCATTGAAAAAATTCATGTTTCAGGGTCAACAGTTATCTTAGAACACACTGAGTGAAGGGCCAGTAATACAGGGATGTCATATCATCATGAAATACATGCTTTCGTACCTTTGAACAACGAAACGACCGGCCTTGAAACCAAAAATTCACCCGGATCATCGCATACAACACTGTACAAATTGTATGGGGCCGGCAAAACATATCGCGTGATCATGTTGTTGTGAGACAGTGCACTTTGACCTATGTGGATGACATCTGCTAGCTCTGTTGTGATTGGTTGGCGGGTTCGGTTGATTGACAGGTCGGAACTATGCATTGCAATGGAGTCGGAACGCAAGGTGTATGGCCGGCTTTAAACATCGCAAACCTTACCTGTTGTCTGACGTATTCTACCATATCGGCCATTTGTTCTGGCTCCACCAGTCGCTTGGCGAAAAGGTTACGCCACAGCGCTCCCGCTAAAACACGGTCATTCGACAGCAGGCCCTGTGAGGGTAACAGGAAACAAAACTAAATATCGACACTTGTGTATTCTAACATGAATCCCCACCTCTAAAACTGACCATTTCTTCTCTTATGCTGGACAAAGGGAAATAGCCAAACTAGGTTAGCATTCTCTTTGAACAGGAGCCAATTTCGTCAAGCTGTTTAGCAGAATTGTACAAAACAAAAGTACAAAAGCGTCTCAAACTAACCTCATCGTAACCAAAGAGGGCAGCATTGAACTGTTCCACCATCTTGACGAGAGCCTCTTTCATTTTGATTGATGGAACCTGCAAAATACACACCAAAAAGCAATCCCCATTATGTTGTAGTCTAGACAGATTGATTCTGTCCCTACGGGATTTCCCGTAGGGACAGAAGGAACCCCTTTCATCAAGTGGATTGTTGGCATTTTGCCTCGAAATTAGAATCACACCAAAAAATGTCCTCATAGTTGTGTCCTACAGTGGTTTGAGATGTCTATGATTGGAAAATGATTCAAAAAAAAGACTTACAGAACCGTTTTTGAAGCCAAAATTTCCTCTTGCGTGGAATCCGGTAAATTCTGGACACTAGAAGGGCCTGTTACGAACTAGTGGCTTTGGCTATGGCTTTGCTGTTGCCATGGGCAGACAATAAAGGTCCTTAGAAACAGCATAGAAACAGCATAGTAACAGCATGGCCAAAGCCAAAGTCACTAATTCAGAATTTAGAGTTACGAAGAAAATCCTGGTCCGGATTCCACGCAAGAGGAAATTTTGGCTTCAAAAACGGTTCTGTAAGTCTTTTTTTTGAATCATTTTCCAATCATGGACATCTCAAACCACTGTAGGACACAACTAGGAGGAAATTTTTGGGTGTGATTCTAATTTCGAGGCAAAATGACAACAATCCACTGTATGAAAGGAAAGCTCACTGACTAGTTGTAGTCCAAATGCATATGACACAGGGTGACACACTCTGTTGTAACAACTCTGACTCGAGACTTGGGACTTGAAACGACTCAAGTCCCGATTTTCACCGACTTGACTTGACTTTCAAACCTCAAATCATAATGACTCGACTTGAGTCACTGTTGCAAATGACTTGGACTTGAGTCATTGACACAAATTCCTTGACTTGACTCGGAATTGAAAATTTTTTGACTCGAGTCTCCCAAAAATAAAATTGAACTAAACTTTTATGCAATTTTTATTTTTTGCCATTTTGAGAACCAAATTGTATTTCAGCACTACAGAAACCTTAGACTAAGCTTTGTTTAAACAGCGAGCATTCTTAGCCAGAACAACAAAAATACCCGACAAGAATGCAACATTTAGACTCGTTTTGAAATTAGCTTTAACAAATTTACTGTCGTCAATACTTGACAACATGCCTGAATTGACTTGACTTGTAATATAATACAACAGCACGGTGAGGCACACAGCAACACACCCCTATACTCACCCCCATTATTTTTCCCCTCTCCTGGATATCATGCCACATTGACATGACCAGATAGTGCACCATGTATTTCCCTTCTTGTCCCTCCTGTTTCAGACGAACTAGGCACATCCTAGGAAAACAACAAAATTAATTCTTTACCATTTTAATCCACGCAACTTAAATTGCACACAAAATGGAGTGGAAAAATCTGCCAAAATTTATTTGTCTATGGTTAGTCCATACCTGCCAACTAGTCCGATTTTATCGTATTTGTTCCAATTTTTAAGTGTTAAAAGTGTTGAAAATCGGAACAATTGGAACGGTCGACTTGACCTGACTCTCCGAGCGCGCCCCATGTGTTGTGTGCATGAAAACGGGAGCCGACTCGGTCAACTTGACCGTTGTACCAACTCGACCGTTGCAAGTTCCACTACAGTCCGTTTTTTTTTACTCGGCAATATTGGCAGGTATGTTACTCGCGTCAATAACATTAAAAATACATGTATTTTGTCACAGGAGTATAGGTTTTAATGGCCATGTCACTATCCACAAAAAAAATATAGATTTTAAAATAATGTTCTTACCATACGTGAAGCTCGGTAACTAGAAACCACGAAAATAGTGTGTCCGGCATTCCGCAAGCTGAAAAAAAGCAAAATGGGCATCATAGCATTATTTATTAACCGTGTTATGTGCAAATTATTTAAGTTGGCCAACAGCAGGGTTGTACATGTAGTCGAGTCCATCACAAGCCTTCACAAGTCCACCACAAGTCCCTGGGTCTTTATTTTGCGTTTTCCCAAGTGGCTCTATTGTTCTCTCCTGATCGGAAGACAAGCACCCGTGACCGTTTGACCCCCGTGAAAGCACCCTATTGCTTAAATCTTTGGAAACAGTAACATTTGTGCATAGTTTCACATTCTAAATTCAACTTTTAAACTCGGATGAACTCACCTCTGAAAAATGTTGGACAGTCAACATTGTCAACGCAGGATGTGTACAAATTGAGGCCCGCAACTCTTATTCTCTGAATTTACAGGATTGAGAAAAAAGAAAGAAAAATAGTTTTTAAAAGAGCTTGTCCAGATTTTTCCAGAAAATGAATTTCACTCTAACCTAACAATCATATAAAATACATGTACCTCCCCAAAAATACTTTTCACGGGAAGAAAACAGGAAATCTGCAATCTCCAATTTGGATGTGGAAGCAAAAGGATTGGTGTAATCACTGCACTGCTTTATGCAACGGATAAATTAGTTTACAAAAGATCGGTGGTGTTTTGACAATATTCTTGAAATTATACGGATTGAGAGGGCAAAATTTCAGATTGGGATTGAGAAAAATATGACACGTGATATGGTATCAAAATCTCAACACCCATGGGAAAATTGGGGTGGGGGTCAAACATGTCATTTGGACACACTCCTTTAAATGAAGTTACGAAAATGTAATGTATGTCTCAAATTTTGAAAAATTTAAATTTAAGGGGGCAAGGGGAAAGTGTTGAGCACAAACAAGCATCGACTGTTCATGAGGGTGATGTGCAAACTATTGTCCCGAGGTGATCTTGAGATGGTAGGCCTGCTATTTCCCTTGAGGTTGCAGGCTGAGGGAAAATAGCAGGCCTACCGTCTCAAGATCACTGAGGGGCAGTAGTTTGCACCACTACCTGAATAAGAAGTTAGTAAAAAAAATTCAGCATACATTTTTTCAGTGTTTTAATTTGTTTACTTACAAATCTGTTGTACCGCATCTGGCCTGGAATTCCAGCTTGGGCCAGGAGTCGTTTGATGGGGCCAGGTTTTCGCTCGGGAAGAGCTGCACTCCGTCGGACCAGGGCCTGTGCCCAGAGAAAAAAGAAAATAATTAAGAATTGTGACCTGCTGAAGAACGTCCCAAAACATCAGAATTAGAGAGGTTTTGCACCGTCACGAATACCGATACGGATACGTCATGACTTTATGCGCTTTGTGTGACGCGTAACCGAAGTACACATGTTTTCATACGCGTTGACTACGGTTATCGGCCTTTATACGCATAGCATAAAAACAGATATCGGTTATGCGACAAAAGTGCAAGTGGGAAGTATATCTTCAAATTACATTATCTGTTGATTCTAGGAGGTAATTTCCTTTAAATCTTTGTTCAATGTATACGGAAAAAATACCCAAAAAACAAATCTGATAACTTCTCAACTCTTAAGCGACGTTCACATTATCATGGGAAAAATGGCTTTGCGCGTGCCTGTGCCACTTGTTTCTACAGCAGTCGATTTTCTGCTTGTGCACGGCCTCTCATGACAGGCAAAATGTTTTGAGCTAGGTCAGAGTTCAAACTCATTGAACTTTGACCGCAGTGCACTGACCTTTCCAACGCGCAGCCAATGAGGTATCAGAGCTCTGATTCCCCGGATGTGGAAGTTTCTACTTTGGGAAGATCGGTGATAGACCGATCCTGTAAGCCGCTCATTTAGCAATTGCCTAGCAACATGCCACACATGTAAGGCACGTGTGCAGTAGAGTCGCGTGGCCGCGCCGTGCGTCAGCGTCCGTGCCATGGTCAGCGCAAATTGAAACACACATGCACACAGAACCTGCGCGCTCGAAAGCAAAATGTGCACTTATCCGGTCGTGTGCGTGCACGTACAACACGCCTGCATTACGCATAACGCACACGATCGAACAAAAACAACTCGACACACATCTAGAAAGCAGTGAATGCACAACATAGCAAAACGACAAGCTAATTTTTGTGAGTTTTACCGATTTACACAAAAACACATTTATGAAGGGATTAAAAGTAGGTTTGGATAGTCTTATACAATCCGTTTTAAACTGGCGAGGGTCCTCTACGCTGATAAAAATTGTGTTTTTGCGTCACTCGTGCTGCATTTCGCCGTAGCTCTGTGCACAAAATGTTGAGGACTCAGGTATCCAAAATGGCGATCCACTTCTTGGTTACCTCAACCTGAGGTTGTGATTGGTCAATTCCAAAATGGGCGGAGCTTACTGGATCGGTCGATTGGGAGCTCATGCAATGCGGTAAGCACAGTATACATGTACAAGACTGGTTTTACCGCGATAATGTGAATGCGGCTTTTAACCTCATGGCAGTGCATCCCTAGCCTAAACCCGCAACAACCAATCAATTTCATGGCCGACAGCTCGAAGGATTGGGGGTAAAGAGCACAGGTTAGGGCTCCGCTATTACCATTGTTGACTGGGATGTACTGATGTGTCGGCTGACATTCTGCTGGCAGTTCAATCCCTTTCTCAAGTAAACCCATCGGGAGTACGTCAAAGCAGGGGTAATGGTAGGGGCTGAGGGAATCTGCAGGCGGTTCCCCGAGAGTACATGTAGGCAGCACAAACTGCGGCAGCACGTCTGGAGAAATTAATAATTCAATATATTGTGATTTTTGCAGAATGATGGTCACAACAAAAATAATTGATTAGGTTTGATTATGGCTTCAGATTGAGTATAAAACATATGAGACAGCCTAAAAAAAAAAAGTTTCCACACAAACTCTTAAAAATGTTTTACTCTTAAATTTGGGGTTTTCCATCAAAGCTGCACTTAAGCACCTGTCAATTGTAATCCCGGCCCTGGGGGACCCGGGACTAGGGGGGACTGGGCCGGGGATGTCCATGTGGCCCAGCGTGTACTCCCGCAATGTCCCCGCTACGTGCCCCTCCGTGCGGGGCACTTGATTTTGTACATCTCCGGCTATACCGCGGGGCATTATTGTACAGCCCCCGCACGATCCCGGCCTCGACATGCGGGGCATTTAGTACAACCCCCGCACAATCCCGGCCCCAACATGTGGGGCCGGTAGGGCGGGGCAGCAAATTTGTACAATCCCGGCTATTCATGTCCCCGCTATTGTCCCGGTAGAGCGGGGCAACACAATTGTTCAACCCGGCTATGTCCCTGCTAATGTCCCGGCAGAGCGGCAGCAGCAACACAATTGTACAACCCCGGCCGGCTATGTCCCCGCTATTGTCCCGGTATAGCGGGGCAACAAATTGTTCAACCCGGGCCAAGTCCCCGGCTAGCAGGGCACGTTTTTTTGGGACATCCCCGCTACTTTCTCCAAAGTCGTGGGTCCCCCTGGGCTACCCCTAGAACTATGGGGGATATAGTATCCCCCATAGGTAATGTTGTTTTTTTCCAATATGGCGGCGCCTGAACTTTAAGATCGGACCGAAACGTTTCAACTAGCGCAATAATCCGCTCCCCAATCGCCACCAAACTCCGTCTGATAGTTCTTGAGACACTCACCTTGCGTGTGTCTACGGAATTTCGGTACCATTTGTCCACTAAATTCTCCGAAAATAATGTTGGGAAATGAACGGGAACATGTGCGATGCATCCACATGCATGATCGAGGCATTCGGTAAAAGCCGGATTTTCCGGAACTCCCGGAGTTGCCGGAACTGCTGGGACAAAAATCCCAGCAGTTCCGGCAACTCCGGTTTTACCAAGAACTATCAGACGGAGTTTGGTGGCGATTGGGGAGCGGATTATTGCGCTAGTTGAAAACGTTTCGGTCCGATCTTAAAGTTCAGGCGCTGCCATATTGGAAAAAAACAACATTACCTATGGGGGATACTATATCCCCCATAGTTCTAGGGGTACCCCTGGGCCAGGATTACAATTGACAGGTGCATTACCGATGCTTGATGATGAGTCATTTAAGAGGAACGTTCAGATTGAATACGGATTTTGGTAAATTTATATCATAGGCTATTGGAATCAATAGCTTATTCAATTCTAAGATATACTTCCCACTTGCACTTCTGTCAGAAATGTTGCATTTCTGAGATATATAAATGAAAAAATTACTGCATAAAGTAATGCACAAAATTAAAGCGCGAGGGTCCGTGCGTAAGCGCGACAACAGAGGGCGCTACTTGCACGCGTGAATGGTTATCAATGCAATTTTTGAAGAAGAAAATGTGATTTTTCTACAGAAAAGCGGGAAACTTATCTTAGAATTGAATATAAAGCTATCGATCATTCCAATATAATTTTATTCCGTGTTCAATCTGAACAACAAAAATTGTTAAGATGAAACTTTAAAAGATAATTTAGCTTTTCACTTTTGCTAGTTTTATCTGAATTGATAACTTCACCTGTCGACCAACTTATAACCCTCCCATCCCTTACTCCCTCGCCCCGCCCACAATATGGTTTCTTGCCGTTCATCATGCATTTTTTGCGTAACCAGTTTTTGCGTAACACGTGCAATGTTTAAGCCAACCTGCATTCCTCGAGAAGCAATTTGCGCAGACGATCCTACACCAATCGCCATTGGGGCAGTCCGACGAATCGTGTACATCTTCTCCAACAATTGAGCTGAAAAATATAGATGAAAATGCCTATGAAAACCACACAGGAAAGCAAAATTATGCAAGAAAGTTTGGCAACACCGTCTTTGAAGTGTTCAACACGCGCCGGCAAATCCTCTGCGATTTCACACTGGTATCCTTTTTGTACACGTTAAAATGTAATAGAGAACTGACCCTGGTTGAGCACCTGACTATTTAGGTTGCTGCGTGTGTCATTTTGTTTATTTCCTCCGACCTTTCGTGCCTTTTGTTTAAAATTACGCAACAAATCCAGGCACCTATGAACTCTAAACTTCACATTCACAAAGCCGAACCACGCTCAGCTACATCAAGATAATTGAGACATTAATCCTATGACTGTCTAGTCTGTGAGCTTGAACAATCATGGAGGTAGGAAAAATACACGGAAAATGTTTCCAGTTTTGTAACACCATATCATGTCATGGAGGTACTAGGTAGGAAAAGACCAGATCCAGCCAGATTTGTGCACAAAAGCTCTAGGATGTCATAACCAAAACAACAATTCTATTTTGGTAAGAATGAAAGGCGGTTGGTCATGAATATTTTCTTTAAAATAACTTCTCAAGTGTCAGTACCTACAGTAGTGCAGATATGATAGAAAAACCCAAATTTAGGAGCAGGAAAAGGTTAAAGATTTTCTTAGAAAACTTAAGCCTTGAGAGTTGAGTCATGGAGTCAACTACTTGAGCCAGTGTTTAATACACAAATGTGTTAAGCAACATTTGCGACAAAAGTGCAAGTTGGAATATGTCTTAAAATTACATTATCTGTTGATTCCAGGAGGTAATTTTCTTAAAATCTCTGTTCAATGTATACGAAGAAAATACCATTTATTCTGTCGATTGCCGCAGCGTCATTTTCGGTAGGGCTGGAGTGAAAACAACGGTGTGGCCATGGTGACAAGCAAAGGAACAAAGCCGTTGTCTAAGCATAAACAAAGTTGTTTTCACTCGTATACAAAAGCATATGACACCGGGTCACAAAAGTGCCAGGATGTGCGACCGACAGATCTAGGCTAGTGATCCAAATTTTTCAAGTTCAATTGGAGGTCCACCATTATTGCAGTTTAAAAAGTCACGTACTACATTGTTGTTACTGTGTTAGGTGGTTCACGCCATTGCTGTGTGCTCCACATAGCAACAAAAATTTAGTCTGGTCAAGTGGATATACTAAATGTGCATATTAAACGAAGTACGTTACTACACCAGACGCTGTTCATGCGAAACACGCAAAAGGCTAAATAATTCTTTCCGTCCTGGGGCCTAGCTACATGTAGTAGTATAGACCGTATCAAATAGCCGCCATCTTGTGGGCCAGTTTCTTTGTTCCTTGAGGACATGCATGGTTACACATATTGTCCTTATATTGTTAAACCGGTTAAAGTAACATAAGGTGGCAGCTATTCGATATGGTCTATTGAAGGTTGATCTTATCTTTTATATGATATGCTATTTCTAGATGTTCTGCAGATACTTGTAGATGTCGATAGAAAAACTAAACTTTCTACCACTCCGAAAAAAATCCATCTGTTTGACTGTTGCCATGCCGACCAAATCTGCCAACATAGACGAACCCGTTTGCCAGCCGACGTGTGTTAATGTCGGTGGCATACCAACTCGCATTATGAAGGTTGAAAGTACTGCCTCCAAACACAAGGAAGAACTCGACATTTTGTTTTTAATTATTCCAGGTATGTATGTACATGTATAGACCTATTTCAGTTGTATAAACTTTGAAAGATACGATTCTGCACATTCATTTATAGCAAAGTTGTGATGTCACATTAGGCAAACACGTACAGAAAAATAACACTGTGCACAAAAGATTTCACTATTTTCTCAGACTTGGTGATCTTTTGTAACCCTTGGTTGTATGTTTTTTTTTTTACGTATTGCCCGTTGTTAGCAATGAAAAATCTGGGGGTGGAAACTTCAGCAGTTTGTCACATTTCCAGTTTTTACGTTTCTCCTGTGTTCCAAAAGTGGCATGCTATAAGGCACCGCACAGTGGTGTACTCCCTCAGGTTTCCCCCAAGACCTCCGACACAACAGGCAGATGCTCTACCAGCTGAGCTATATGAGGCACAGTGGTATATGCCCTCAGGTTTCCCCCAAGACCTCTGACACACCAGGCAGATGCTCTACCAGCTGTGCTAAGAGACACAGCGGTATACACACTCACGTTTTCCCCCAAGACCTCTGACACACCAGGCAGATGCTCTACCAGCTGAGCTATGAGGCATAGTGGTATACTCTCTCAGGTTTTCCCCAAGACCTCTGACACACCAGGCAGATGTTCTACCATCTGAGCTATGAGGCACAGTGGTATATACATGTACTCACTCACATTTTCCCCAAGAGACTTCTGGTATACCAGACAGATGCTCTACCAGCTGAGCTATGAGGCACAGTGGTATACTCCCTCTGGTTTTCCCCTAGCCCTCTGACATTTTGGGCAGATGCTCTACCAGCTGAGCTATGAGGCACAGTGGTATACTCCCTCAGATTTTCCCCATGACCTCTCACACTGGGCAGGTGCTCTACCAGCTGAGCTATAAGGCGGGGTGGTATACTCCCCAGGTTTTTCCTACGAACCCAATTTTTCTCTCGGTGTTGCATGGGTGTACAACCGAGCAAAAACAGAAAAATCATAAATGGTCCTCATCGAGATTCGAACCCGAGACCTCCGACACTCTGGGTTCATCATGCCCAGAGTATCAGAGGTCTCAGGTTCGAATCCCGATGAGTACCATATTCGGTTGCACTTTCTTTATGCAGAAGAAGTTATCGCATTTTGTATTCTCAGGTAATCCAGGAATTATCGACTTCTATGAGGTCTTTATGGTGACTCTGTACAAGGCTAGTGCATATAGGGCTTCGGTGTGGGGCGTATCGCACGCAGGGCATGCATCTGTACCAAAGGACCACACTGACAATATAGGTATAATTCCATTTGATTTTGGTAGTGAGATTCACGCAAAATTTTCAAGTGTCTAAAGCCTAGCGTACATCGACATTGCAACTGGAAGCCTTGCATTATTGGGGGTCCGAAATAATTCAAAATATTGACAGTAATTGTTCGATGACTAAATGTTGGTCAATTATTTTTGTTGAAGTCTCATTTTAAAGCAAATAAATGTTATGTTTCTGGAAAAATATAATTTTAAATAATTTTATGTTTCGAGGTGCCACCCCCAAAATGCACAGACTGTTTATCTTTAAGTACCTCTAAAACAACACCTTTACTTAGAGTAATTCAGTTATTTGGTTGATTTTATCTTTAACACCAAACACGTCTCTGGTACCATTTGTCTCTCAAGGAACTATACAGGATGCAGACGTACTACATTATGCCCTATTCTACGAGTGGGATGACATTTATCTTCAAGCAAACCTGACATACACATGTGCAGGCTGGGAAGAGCGTGCAAAGAATCACGCATATTAAATGCACTTAAAGATGCAGGCTCGTCATTGCGCGCGCGAGGAACAAATTCGTGCTAAGAAATTCACCACTCCATAGCAATGGAGCGGTAGCAATGAAGCGGTGAATTTCGTGGCAAGAATTTGTTCGTCGTGCGCGCAATGACGAGCCGCGTCTTTAAGGCAAAATATTCCCCCAAATTGTCAAAGTGGAAATAACCTCTGTGGATCCATTTTCATTTGAAGGTACTTACAGTTTGGACGAGCAGATTGCTCACAAAGTGACGTTCATCAAAGATTTTGTCCCAGCTAGCAAACGAATTGTACTTATTGGCCATTCGATTGGTAGGTAGACATTTAATTTAAGCACAAATCGATTCTTTACGTTGGCGATGAATTTAAGTTTAAAGGCAGTATACATGATTGGTATCTCGAAAATCAGAAATGTTCACAGATTTACGCCCAACTTACACAATATAAACATGATGACCGTAGAAAACTTCCCCTGAAGTGCTATAGTCTTTGAGAAATGAGTAAAACAATTAGTTTTCGTCTCATGAGACGAAAATTCAATTCGCCACAAAACCATTTCGCCCAAGTGCCATTTCGCCCCAAATTACTTCGTCCAAACACTACATCGCCCAAATACCACTTCGTGCACAGGCCGTGGTTCAGGGCGAAGTGGTTTTGGGGCGAAATGACTGCAAACCCTTTTTTTACTGTTTTCTCAAAAGTTAGACGAAGTACGGAGCTGGTTTTTGCTCAGGTTGGTTTTAATCATGCATATCTTCAATCACACAGGGGGATAAAACTATTTGTAACAGTTTACCAATCATGTATACTATCTTTAAGAAAGCTTCAACCCGCAGCCACCCCAACCCCATAGAGAGTGCTGAAGTGAAAATGTCACCCTTTGTGTGTTGCCAAGGTTACTGGGTCTACACAAAAAGCAGTTAAGTTTTTCCTTGTGCTTTACAGCAATGGATGTTTTGGATTACCAGTGAATGTTTAGACCCGGTAACCCTGGTAACTCTGATGTCACACTTTTGTAGTCTATAACCACCCTCAAGCCTACAACCACCCTAATCCCAGTTGAGTTTAATATAATCCAAAAAGCGACGTGGCTTTTTTTGTAGGCCGAATTGCATGAAGCTTACAAGTGTCTTCCACCTAAATATCGAGATACATTGGGAAAAAAAGTTGGGTACCATGGCCGAGTGGTTTAGGTCGTTGACTCCCGACAGGGGTGAAAACTTGATGTTGCAGGTTTCAAAACTCTGCCGTGGTACCTGTGCCCTTGAGCAAGGCACTCAAGCACAATTGCTCTATCCTTCGGAAGGGATGTAAAGCCGTTGGTACAGCGTGTTGTGTAACGCACTGAAAAGATCCCAGAGCACTCTTTCGTGAAGAGTAAGGGGATTTCCTGGTGTCTCTGGCCGTCGGCTGGCACCTCCTGCCTCGTGCCTATGTATCTTGATGTTTAGGCGGGAAATAATGGATTTAAAGCGCTGTGATACCTCGTGTAAGAGCTCTATATAAATGCAAAATAATTAAAAGTTAAAGGCCCAGTGTATCAATGACCCCAAAAAGTAATCGACGAGTTTACAGGGGAAAAGTTCTGAAAATAAAGATTGAATTAATAGCAACTACCCAATGAAAGGTTTCCGCTCAAAATGATCTAATTTTACCAGAAAATAATCCGTAAAAAGATGAAATTATTTAGATCTTTTGCAAATGATTTACTTATTTTTGGTTCGCATCTACGCTGTCCAAAACGCATGGGCACTGTGTACTGCGTGTTCCAAAGCGATGCATTTTTATGGATCGCGCGCACACGCAGTATATGATGTGCGCCACAGAGTGCATGACGCAAGCCACATAGTACCCGATCAACAGAGAACGAATATTTGAAACACCCCGCCAAGACCAAGAAAACGCATATGGATTTTCATAGTTTTTTTAAACTTGGTACATTTGACAAAGCTGAAATTTCTTTGGATGAGTTTGTTGATGTCTTTCTTTTGATTTATAATGGTTTTATTCGCACAATCGCTCAAAAACAGATCATCTACAGGGCCTTTAAAGGCAAACACATATCAAGTTAATTCCTATCCAACCCCATCTCCTAGGGTGCTACATGATCCTTCACATCCTAAAGCAACAGCCTTCCCTACCAATCCTGAAAGCCCTCCTTTTGTTCCCCACTATTGAGCGAATGTGGTCATCCCCTAACGGCACTGTCCTTGCGCCGTTACTATGCTATGCCCGCTGGCTGGCAGTAGTTGCCGCGTACCTGGGTTCCTACCTGTCCGACTGGGTCAAATGGCGCATTCTGAAGTGGTTTTTTGTCAGCAGAAAGGCAAGTTTTTGTTTGGTTTTAATTTGCTGTTTCTTTTGCTCTGTGCTCTTTTTGATTTTATTCTCTCGTCTGTACTTAACATCTGCTGCATGCACCTGGTCACATAGCAACAAAAATTTAGTCTGGTCAAGTGGATACTCGGTGTACATGTGAAAGGAAGTGCGTCAATACACCAGACGCTATATCTGTGAAACACGCAAGAGGATCTATTCATCTTAACCACTTGATCGAATCCAGGGGACATGTAAACACGTTCTGGTAATGTTTATCACAGGGCTGGGGGCAATTGACGAGTTAAAACATCGGCTCTGCCGCTGTCTTCCACGGTTGACGTGTAAACATGTCCATTATCCACCATTCATTTGTACATAATGTGTTTTGAACTTGACGACTGTGGACGCCCCGTCAGTGTACAAAATCTCGCTCCGTGGCTGCCGCCTCGGAGTGTTGCAAAGTTTTGGGTGAGAAGATTCATACAATGAATGTAGAAACGACTCTCAAGAGTCAGCACATGTATTTGTGGTGCTTCACCTGGACCCAATTTCATAGAGCTGTTTAACAGCCCATTTTCCGTTAACCCAGCGTCAGGCTATTTCATAGACATCGTTAACGGTAAGCAACTGAAAACCTGCCTTAACCGCAGAGCCAAATTTTGCTTAAGATAGTGACGCAACAATGGCGGTTTCCAAGCGCGCTCGCATGCTCAAGCACGCCGCGGCCGTGAAATAGCCATAACGTTAGCACAACTTTTCTGCTACAGTAAGCACACGTTTTCAGCTAGCGCTTAAGCAGCTCTATTAAATTGGGCCTTGGTCTTAACTTTGGATCAATCAAATTTGCCTTTTTAAACAATTGGTATTTTTTTGCCAAAAATAATCCCAGCGTCAACTGGTTAAATATTCAGGTCCCCGAGTGCACCTTCCAAGCCGCCGTCAACCTTTTCAACCCAGACCGACTCGCCAACGTACTGTACCTGGCCGCGCTAGAGATGCGAGAAGTCGTGGAACCAGACCTGGACATCATCCAACAACACTTGCCCAAGCTTATTTTCTACTATGGTGCCTCGGACGGCTGGTGCCCTGTCGACTACCATGACGACATGAGGGCGCTGTTTCCAGAGGGGGATATCCGGCTGTGCAAGCGGGGAATCGCGCATGCCTTCTGTCTGGAGTCGAGCGGGCTGATGGCCGATTTGGTTTGGAATTGGGTGCAGCCGTGTATTAGTACAGTGGTAGGTGAAAGCTAAAAGATTTTATTTGTTTTAATTGTTTGAACGACGGCCGCACACCTGGTGATATTGATGTTTGGCGGCTTAAAAATACGACAAACAGCGCCATTTCAAGTAAAAATTAATGCATCAGGACAACCTGGGCGTTGAAAAGTACACCACTGTCAAAATTACTAAAGAATTATAAGGGATGGCAAAGATTGAATAAGATATGCAAAACCCAGCGACAAAATTTGAAAAGGTTAGCCTAACTTTTTCAAGTTTTGCTGCGCATGCGCAAACCGTGACAGAGCCCCTTTAAATACTGCACTACTATGAGCAGGCAAAACATGTACACTTGCTGTTATCGAAATTAACTTGTTATATATACTTATGACGGCATTGCCTTTATAAACACTATCTGGAAAATGTACTGCCTTAAAATTTGTTTATTCACCATATTAATGAGATTTATATTGCGTAAAACCTTGCAAGGGACAATTTCTGTGGCAATTTTGAGTTTGATTGTTATCTCGAGTTTATTGTTATGAGTTTCCATTTTGTGACCATATCTGTTAGTTGCTAGATAATAAGTTGATTTTTTTTTTAATTAGAGCTCAGTTTGAAACGGTACTATATTTAAATTGTGCTTTCAAATTTTAGTTTAAAATAATTGGTTTATTTTTTCAGATATTTTTCCAAAATTTTCACAAATATGCTGCCTGCTTTTGTAATGCACCTAACAATGGTTTCCTCCACCCCGCCATGCCCCACCCCCAGGTGGGGGTTTTGTCACGTTGTTCGTGCCCAGGGGGGAGGGGATTTGACCCATTGATAGATTTCTGTGCATCTGTATACAAGACGCACATGTATTGCGCTCGTGACGTGGGTGGGATTTTTTTCACCTAAATTTTTGCCCCAGGGGTGGGGATTGTGTCATGCAAAAAGTTACCATCCCCGCCTCTTAGGTGAGGTAGCCTGGGGGGTGGGGTAGCCTGGGGGGTGGGGGGTGGGGGAGTGGTTGATAGTTGATAGGTGCATAAACTATACAACTGTGTGTTCACTTGTGCTGCCTAAAACTACAGTGCCTTTACTTCAGAAGTGCCTTATCTTCATATTTAAATTTTCAATTTTGCAAATTGTTAATTTGGTACTAACGAGGAAAAATCTCAGGCTTAAAATGTTTAAATACAGTGTATTTTATATGCAACTGCTATTGTAAAGTATTTAGTATAATTTACTTATTTTCTACAGCAAATTTATATTATATTCACGTTAAAATTATATGGTATTGCATGACAAGTCATAGAGCTCAGTTTATAGTAAACAACATTTTATATATGACATTTCTAAGCAAAAGAAATATAACAGTGTTTGAAGGCACAGGCTCGTCAGCAATGCGCGCGCGCCAAATTCGTGTCACGAAATACGCAGCTCCTTAGCAAAGGCATGGAGCTGCGTATTTCATGGCACGAATTTGACGTGCGCGCATTGCTGACGAGCCTGTGCCTTTAACTTCGCTGACAACTTTAAGGACAGATTACATGATTGGAAAACATTTAAAAACAGGGACAGCATTACTAAAGAATACCAATTGAGCTATGAAGCCAACTGCATGGTCTCGAATCACGTTAGTGCAGTTGTTTCTCACTGATTGGGATTGGCTATCACGTGAGCTTAGCAAGCCCTACAGAGAAATAACCACCCCTCCCAGAGATCACTTAAAATCCGTTGGAAAATGACAAAGTTATTTAAAATCAGAAGTACGACATGTTTTTGTTTTTACATGTAGTACAAAGGTACCATTTTACCCAGGAAAAATCATGTGGTGTTTGTTACCATTGCTATCAACACTTTTAGTCATGTTTTTCTTGTCGACTCGAAGTGAAACTTTCGATAACTGCAAATGACGTACTGGGGCTAATTCAAACGAGACGCTCTCCGAAAATGGAGAAATAAATAGGGACGATCAGAAACAAATGAGACAATCGTATGTTCATTGTTCTTGTGCTGGAGGTTAAAATCTCAAAACATTTTAATAACAGTTTTGAATACGCCTAGGCTAAAGTTGTTTCAAGTGCCTTAAGGGCAGTATACATGATTGGTATCTCGAAAATCAGAAATGTTTACAGATTTACGCCTAACTTACACAATTAAATGTACACATGATGACTGTAGAAAACTTCCCCCGAAATGGTTTTATCTGAAGTGCTATAGTCTTTGAGAAATGAGTAAAACAATTAGTTTTCGTCTCATGAGACGAAAATTAAATTCCGCCCACGTGCCATTTCGCCCCAAATCACTTCGTCCAAACACTACATCGCCCAAATGCTACTTCGCCCCAAAACCACTTCGTGCACAGGCTGTGATCCAGGGCGAAGTGGTTTTGGGGCGAAATGACTGCAAACACTTTTTGACTGTTTTCTCAAAAGTTAGACGAAGTACGGAGCTGGTTTTTGCTCAGGTTGGTTTTAATCGTGCATATCTTCAATCACACAGGGGGATAACACAGTTTACCTATCATGTATACTGTCTTTAAACCTCATTTTAATATTTCTATCCAAAACGACATTAGTTCTTGTCTAAGAAATGGGAAGAAAAAACAAAAATAAAACTGCTATAATTATTTTATTTCATGTTGTAAACATTTCTAATTTTAGAAATGTTCAGTGAGATATTTTTGTTGTAATGTTTATTAGTTATAGCAATAAAGAATATATATATATTTTAATTGGGTCATATTTCTCTTGTACATGTTTCTATAGTTTCATTGCAAGGCGTGCACTTATCATTTCACCGTTTTACGTTCAGATTCTTATGGTAAAACAGTCCGGGTATCGATTTCATGGCACTGCTAAGCACACAAATTTGCTTAGCACAGAATTTACTTGTTTTATATTGCAAAAATTGGTTGCCAGCCAAAATCGTATGTAGTGTGTATATGGGTCTTTAGTAAAGGGGTATTTTGGCAACACAGACCATATTTGCGCCATGAGCATCTTTTTTGATGGATACCGGCGCATTATAAATTTTCATTATTATTATTATTATTATTTTCCAAAATTGTCTCAAAATAAAATAAAAAATAAGTTTCAGATGTTCTGAAGAGATAACTTAGGCCCAAAAAGGGTTACGAATAGTGTGACAACATGCCTTTCTAAAAACCTTGTGTACAAATTTCCAATAATACGCTCGTAACCGAGACGGACACTTGTGTTAAATTTTTGGCCACAAAAATCAACATATAGATTTTCAAGGTTTCCTGAAGCATTGATGCATCTAAGTAGCTAAAATTTCTTCAGGCTAGTATACCAACATTCTTTCTTAGATATGTTACACTCTTATTCCACGAATCTGTAAAGGGTTTTATCTTGCAAATGATACATAGGGCCTTTAAAGGCAGTAGGCCTATACATGATAGGTATCTCGAAAATCAGAAATGTTCACAGATTTATGCCTAACTTACACAATATAAACATGATGACCGTAGAAAACTTCCCCTAAAATCTTTCAGAAATGGGTAAAACAATTAGTTTTCGTCTCATGAGACGAAAATTCAATTCGCCCCAAAACCATTTCGCCCAAGTGCCATTTCGCTCCCATGCAAACCATTTCGCTTGAGCGCCATTTCGCCCCAAATCACTTTGTCCAAATGCTACTTTGCCCCTTCGTGGACAGGCCGTGGTTCAGGGTGAAATGGTTCAGGGCGAAGTGGTTTTGGGGCGAAATGACTGCAAACCCTTTTTTGACCATTTTCTCAAAAGTTAGACGAAGTACGGAGCTGGTTTTTGCTCAGGTTGGTTTTAATCGTGCATATCTTCAATCACGCAGGGGGATAAAACTATTTGTAACAGTTTACTAATCATGTATACTATCTTTAAGTGTAAATGAAGGCTTTTGAATCCGGCCGAATGAGGCCGAATTTACTTGGCTCTGTTTGAACGTGTTAATGATTTTTATCAACTTTGGACTTGACTGACCACGAGTCCATTTACCCTTTGGACTAGGCCAACAATCCTGGCCAAAATTCGCTGGGAACCCCGGTTCCCGTTCAACGTCGTTTCTCTTTGCGCGGCTGTGCTCCAGCGTGTGATAGCAACATTGATCGGGGGAGCGGGGGAAGTGTCCCAACCATATTGGCCAGGATTGTATGTCTGGAATACTGTGCTGGTACCGGTAACATTATTTATTTCTTTGCGGGTTTTTATTTAAACTGCTGGTATGTTTAATGGGGCACCGTTTTTGTACCTTAAAGGCCCTGTAGATGATCTGTTTTTGAGCGATTCTGCGAATAAAACCATTATAAATTAAAAGAAAGACATCAACAAACTCATCCGAAGAAATTTCAGCTTTGTCAAATGTACCACGTTTAAAAAAAACATGAAAATCCATATGCGTTTTCCTGGTCTTGGCGGGGTGTTTCAAATATTCGTTCTCAGTTGATCAGGTACTATGTGGCTTGCGTCATGCACTCTGTGGCGCACATCATATACTGCGTGTGCGCGCGATCCATAAAAATGCATTGCATTGGAACACGCACACGAAGTACACAGCGCCCATGCATTTTGGACCGCGTAGATGCGAACCAAAAATAAGTAAATCGTTTGCAAACGATCTAAATAATTTTATCTTTACGGATTATTTTCTGGTAAAATTATATCATTTTGAGCGGAAACCTTTCATTGGGTAGTTGCTATTAATTCAATCTTTACTTTCAGAACTTTTCCCCTGTAAACTCGTCGATTTCTTTTTGGGGTCATTGCAAATGATCCACTGGCCTTTAAATAATATTTTTGAGTTCGTAAGATGATTTGCGTCAAGAAGAATTAAAGAATAAAAACTCAATCAATAGACCGTATCGAATAGCCGCCATTTCATGGGGCACCTTTTGTTACTTAAACCGTTCGAAGCACAATATGTGTAACCATGCATTGTCCTCAATAAACAAAAAAACTGCCCCACGAAATGGCGGGTACTCGATACGGTCTATAGGACGTATATAGGACTCGGCGTCTTGGGAAATGTCAAGGCGGTAGGGTTCTGCACGAATTTGAACACTAACATAGAATTGTTACCTCCGGTTCGTGTTACACGAGCTTAACCACTAAGTGATTGAAATTTGCAGAATCTTCACGGAGTTAACATGGTGTCTGTTCTGAGGTCACAATTCTGATTAAGTTAACCTAGGTTTTAAATACAATCCACTAGACCGCTCCGCCACAACATCCCACTAAAAGATAAACACTAACACTATTACACGCAACACAGAATTGTGACTTCGCCCTGTGTACAGTGTAGATAGTTAACATGGTGTTAACACCGTGTTAACAGATCTGTTAACACGGTGTTAACCTGGACATCCATTTCAAGAGTCGGGATTAATGCCGTGTTAACAGATCTGTTTACATGTCACGCAGCATTTGGAGTTTTGTTGACCTCACCCACTGTATAGTAAGATGGCACACAGTAGCTTCAACCAGGAATGGCTTATCTGTTCATGTATTTTCACCGCCCTAATCTCGGACAGAATTGATCTTCAAAGGGCCCCTTATTTGTGATTTTTATCAATGAAATCTATGCTATAAAACCAATATACTCAGTTACATTCATAAAAATCCTATTTGGAGCTTGTTTTGGGGGTTAAAACAAAGGTTTTTATGTTAATGCGAATATGCATATTCATGACCAAGGTCATGATGTCACAAGAGGCAAACACAGGAAAATCACATTCAACTGTGCACAAATGATTCCACTTTTTTCTCAATTTTCCTGAAACTTTTGTAATCCATGGCTGTTTGAGTTTGAGTTTGTAAGCCATGACAAAACTGGGAGAGAAAACTGCAGCAATTTACCATAAGTCCAACTTGAAGTCTTATGTTTTTTTCTTAACTTTTCCCTTCTGTCCTCCTTACGTGATGCACTCCAAACAGTGCCCTCTGTCTGTGGTTTATTGCAATGAAATCTTCAAAGTTGAAAAAGGTTATCTTTTATTGATTTTACATCCAAACGAACAATAGTATGTCTTGCTGAACAAGTAATCCGTCATTATGAAGCAAAGCTTAGGCACAAAGTTGTTTAGCATGTCACAGGCCCTTTAAGGTACCTGAGCTCTTTAACGACCGTGCCCAGAGTAAATAAATATGCAATTGGACCCGAGCGCATAGGAACTCAAATACCATGGTCAGCACTCAACAGTCAATACTCACGCCCCTACCCGTATCTTAGCACTGGAAATCTGCCAAAAGAACAATGTTCATAAAATTTTATCCCGCGGATTTACAAGCGTGTGCAGCCAAAATGTGCTGGTTACAGGATTGTATACTCATTCTGTGATGGGGCCTCGTCGGATATAGAACGGACTTTGTACAATGTAAGTGTATGTTTCATTTATCTGTGATATTTTTTTACTGCTATATTTTCCACATATTTGCCTTTCGTAGTTGTTCGGTATATATTTTCTGAAATTTCATATTGACGTTTTGACAGTCACATATTTTATGATTCACGGTTGTTCCAAAAAAACAATTTACAATTTCTGTCGTCGGATTCTTAACGAGCTTTGGGCATGTTTTCGTGACCACAACTAGAATACGTTTCTGACGTAACTGCGGATTCAAACAATGAATGGCTTTGGTAGTAGGCAACCAAAGTCGTTCATTGGTTAAAGCGGTAATTACATTAGGAACATGCTTGTGGTTATTGGACGCGAAAACAAGCCCTATATGGTCATACGTTTTTATAACTTTCCGAATTAGTCAGGTGGCCAGACCTGCTGGGGATGCTCTTCCATCAGCGAGCATTCCCAGCAGGTTGGGGTACCAGACTATTCCCGAAAATCCTTGTAAAGAAAATGGCGACATCATTCTACAATTTTGAACGGCGTACAAATATTTTATCTGCTCGTAAAAATTATCACCAAATACACATTATTATCACAAAATGTACATTAATTGTGTTTATGCACTGGACTATTCGTATATACATGTGTACTTAATTACAAAGTCCACGAGTGATAAACATGATTCATATAAATTGTTTTTCAGGCAACAGCAGTAGACTTTGACCCATCTTTATGTGGTTGTCGCCATGGCACGAATGGATAGGAGATCGCGCAAGCGGATAGGGTTGGTTGTCACTGCGGCTGTTACATGTTTCCTTCTTGTTCAGTTTTACTCATACTACTGCAAAGAAAGCATCAAAGGCAAGTGGAACAATTGTACACTACATATCACTACTTACTCGGGGTTAATTAACTTAATTTCTTATGTCATAACGAGAGTTTAATATCACTGTATAACTTTGAAAAAGCAGTCCTTTTTGTCCACGCAATTATTAATCTTGTCAAGGCCCCAATACATCATTTGCAGTTACCCAAAATGCTACTTCATGAGTTGACAAGAAAAACCCGATTAAAAGTGTTGATAGCAATGGTAACAAACACCACATGATTTTTCCAGTTTAAAATGGTATACCTTTGTGAGAGAAATTGCCTACCAAAGGCGCTATTTTGTTTCTCAAAAATTTCGTTTGCAAACGGTTTGTAGGCCTATACCATTTATTCAACACAAAACCACATAATACGGATTTTTAAGGTTTTCTGAAAAGTAGTTTATCAACATTATTCTTGTGTTATGTGATGCTGTTCTTGCTTTTAGAAGATTTCCAATCATGTAATCTGTCTTTAAATTTATACCGATTTTAGGCCTATTTTGCGATGATAATTTTACAAGTTCAAGAAATGAAATGGCACAAAAATTCGAGAGGTTTTTGTGCAAATTTTATATTATCTTTAAGCTGCAATCGTGACCAAGAATAATTTCTTATCTTTACGGTTTGTTTTCAAATTCATTAAAAGTTCGTTCCTCTGTTTTGATTATTTCTGTATTTCTAACCCATTTGATAAATAGTACTTAATTATGTTTGTTTTCTCAGGAAAAGAACCTCTAAGTGATAGGGGCGGTAATAAACGGAAGGTCAGACCGATAAATCGACTACAGTATCAACACAAAACGGTATGAGATATTGATAGATTTATCATTGTGTGGGGGACGAAATGTGTGAGTGCATGGCCGATTTTAAAGGCAGTATATACATCATTGGTAATCTCGAAAATCAGAAATGTTCCCAGATTTACGCCTAACTTACACAATATAAAAATGATGACCGTAGAAAACCTCCCCTGAAATGGTTTTGTCTGAAGTGCTATAGTCTTCGAGAAATGAGTAAAACAATTAGTTTTCGTCTCATACGAGACGAAAATTGAATTCGCCCCAAAACCATTTCGCCCAAGTGCCATTTCGCCCCAAACCACTTCGACCGAGTGCCATTTCGCCCCAAATCACTTCGTCCAAATACTACATATCGCCCAAATGCCACTTCGCCCCAAAACCACTTCGTGCACAGGCCGTGGTTCAGGGCGAAATGATTCAGGGCGAAGTGGTTTTGGGGCGAAATGACTGCAAACTCTTTTTTGACTGTTTTCTCAAAAGTTAGACGAAGTACGGAGCTGGTTTTTGCTCAGGTTGGTTTTAATCATGCATATCTTCAATCACACAGGGGGATAAAACTATTTGTAACAGTTTACCAATCATGTAGGCTAGGCCTATACTATTTTTAAACAGTACGTTTAAAACTGGACAAGGGCATGGACGGAAGTGAACAATGCCCGAGACGAAGCCGACGTCCTTTGTGACGCAATTAGCATTTGGCGTGTTTTGCATGAGTAGCGTCTGGTGTACCAACGTACTTCCTTTAACATGCGCAGTATTAGTATCCACTTGACCAGACTAATTTTGGTTGTTATGTGGTGCACGCAGGTGTGAAGTACAGGATCCATACCGTATTTAATGTAGGGGAGAATAGCATAAACAATCAGACTGTTTTGTAGCTAGGCAATGGCGTGCACCACGTGGTACCAACAGCATAGTGTGTGGACTTGGATGGTTTGACTCCAGACTATAACGTCCAACAAGTTGAGCCATGTAGCTATCGCCCAACTTTGTTGGACCTTGTTGGGTGAAGCGGACTAATAGCAGAGTAGAACGCCTGTCACGTGAAGGCAACAGCCAACCGCAGTCGAGATATTTAGGATCATGTTGGTCGAGCGCATCCATACAACGCCGCGCCCAACAATTTTCAATTTCATGTTGGTCCTTGGACAAAATATTGGCTCGTGTATACACAAGTCTTAATGTTGAAATTACTTCGTTTTTGTTGTGAATTTCAGCCCAAAACTCCTCAGCAGATGGAGTCGTTGAAATCATCACGTCTTGACTTTGTAAAGGCTCAGACTGCCGTCCAGGCCAAGCGGAAAGCCCTTCTACGAAAGGTCTGCGAGCGACGAGAAGTAAGATCCTCAGCCGTCCCTTCGCTATACACGCGGCGCCACATCTACGTCGTCGACAAGTACAAAGTCATGTACTGTTTCATTCCCAAAGTGGGATGCAGTAACTGGAAACGCATCCTGATGGTTCTAAACGGAGACAAAGACTCCGTTGAAGGTTTGACGTCTGAGGAAATCCACTTAAAAGCGGAGCTACGGTTTCTGAGCTCGTACACGCCGGGACAACAGGACTACCGCTTGATGCAATACCAAAAGTTTTTCTTTGTTCGGGAACCGTTCAAGCGCGCTCTCTCCGTCTACCGCAACAAATTCGAGGATTTGACCTACTACCGCGGCAACAAATACTTCCACAAGTTCGGGAAGCAAATCGTCAGCAAGTTCAAGAAGAAAGCACCTTCCTCGGTTCTTCAGACCGGCGAAAACGCAACTTGGAGTGAGTTCGCGGACTACCTGACACATCCTACCGAAAGAGCGGAGGTAGAGACGGACGTCCACTTCAGTGATCACTGGGCGGAAATGCACAGAATCTGCTCGCCTTGTACAATAGACTATGACGTCATCGGTCACTTAGAGACAGTTGAGGATGATGCCAAATTCGTGCTAGACTTGCTTCAAGCTCCGAGTAAGGTTCGGTACCTTTCGTCTGTCAACAGCAGGCCGACAAACAGTTCGGACAGCCGGACATACGATAGGTATTTCTCCCAGCTTACTCCGCTGCAGTTAATTAAACTGTGGGATCTTTATAAGCTCGATTATGAGTTGTTTGGTTATCCAAAGCCAAAAATTGTTCCTGGCTAGCAAAATAATGGGTGTCCTAGAAAAAAAACGAATTAAAATGCTAATTACTAAAGAAATTTGGAAAAGGACAACCACTGTCCGTTTCACCACAGTGTTCTCTTTCTTATGACACCAAGAATAATCAGATAACGGTTTTATATTGTCTAAAAAACTTCCAAATTATGAGATCAAAATCAAAATCATGTCAAAATCAATGAATTTTATATCTGCTACTTGTATGATGTTTTAACCGAATCAATGATGTGCAATACGTTGGAGTTAAGTTTATGTCGATTGTATTCTCTCACAGTATAGGCCTATAGGCCTACATGTTTTTTTTTTATATTCCGTGTTTACAGCTAGGCTGATCTCTAGGTAACAGATAGCCTTTTGACAAGGCCTTATGGCTTTGGGGTTTGGGCGTCTTGAGCGGAGTATACGAAGGCTGTGCAAACGCTATGCCTTCTGTTTTGCCATAAGGCCTTTTTCGAACTGGCAACTGCTACATTATTCATTACATGCAAGCAGTTGACCCGAATGTGCAACGTCACAACATTACCCACGCCCCACTCTGCACGTAAAGATTTTGAAAACAGAAATCGAAAACAAACATTCAACTGAGCCAATGGGCGCTAGGAGCTTGTTTTGCACGCGCGCGTGTGATGCAAGTCACGTACAGTTCCCGCAGGACAAATTGACCAATCACATGGCTTGCGGCGTTATGGCCTCGTTCATTACCAACGTAGGTACGGCACTTATATTTACTTCGACACAAAACCATCGAGCTTCATGAAAATACGTTTATATTTGACATAAATTGTTTATTACATCAACATTTTATACGGAACTAATATAATTCCCATTTGATTTAATTTATTTGCCGTTTAATGTACCCAGTAAATTCAAAAGCGTAAGCCTACCTCCCTTGTTTGTAGGAGCTCCCTGCGTAATTTGCATGGAGTGACCTGCACGTGACTGGCTGATTTCTGCTACCACTTTTGGTAGCAAAAATAAAGAAAAACATAAGAATTGCCTGTCAGTTCGAAAAAGGCCAAGTTAGTAATTCACTCTGCGCGTATAGACTCTACTCAAGTCACCAAATCGCCCAAATTCACGAGGCCTTGACAAAAGGCTAGGTAACAGACTGACTGCCATTTTTAAAAAGTCATTTTTAACAGAAAAGTTCTGGAAAAAAAATCCAGAACCCTTGTCCATAACTGTACGGAATTATTCCGTTTAATCGGTTGTTTCCCCGTATACGGACACTCCGTCATTGTATGTATACTATTATAAACTCCTCAAAAAAAGTTCGGAAAGTCAAGTTTGACTGACGATTTCTCTCTTGTTACTAAATCATTTTCCTTGTATTTGGTATCATTGGAAAGCCCCGTTATTCCTCTTTACAGTAACGTGTCATTTGTTATGATTAATCAATTGGGGGATGTGCAGTATAGCGGAATACAGGGGTGGGTGGAAAGTGAAATGTCACAAAATTCACAGCTATTTGTCATGCAGTGCATTCCCCTTTTGCTAGGAATGTGTCAATGTACTTTTTGACAATACCAATGCATTTTGTGACATTTAACTTTACACCCGCCCCCGTATTCAGCTGTGCTGCACATCCCCCAATTGCTTAATCATAACAGATGACACATCATCGTAAAGAGGAATAACAGGGCTTTCCAATGATATAAAATTCAAGGAAAATTATTTTGCAACAAGAGAGAAATCGTCAGTCAAACCCGACTTTCCAAACTTTTTGAGGAGTTTAGATATCTATTTGACATTACGAAGATTCTAGTCTTTCTGATTATAAAAATTAGTCATACTGACTGATTTTCAGTTGCACCCAGCTGACCCTATATTGTCTAGTTATTTTTGACTAAAGTGTTTTTATAGACTAATTTTAAGTTTACCTCAGTAAATCCGTAATTTTACAGATTTCAACGGTTTATCCATTATGTTTGTGCGATTATAAACAAAATTCCGTAAAAGTACGGAATTCAGTAATTCAATATAAGTTTACGGGACATTCCGCAAACGCTGTCCGTAAAAATACAATTTTCTTTTAAATGTCAATTGTCAACATTTTGATCTTTCGGGTTTTAAATGATTATTGTGCAATCGTTAATACTTTGCTACAAGAGTAAAGTCTTCATGTAAATTAATGTTTCATTGTACTTTGTTATTTTATTCCATGTATTGTTACTGTAATTACAAAAGACTTTGCTCTTTGCACTGACTGTCGTGACAGAGACAGGTTTTCATAATTAAAACAATAATTTGACAATAGATTCACAAAGTGCGTATTCGTGCAGGACGCGCGGTGATATACCCAGCACGATATGTGACAAAGGGACTCCCCTACACCTCAACACGCTTTTCCCTATTGTTAACACACCAACCTCCCCCTAAAACCTAAAAGGAATTCATTTGATGTTTGAGACAATGGGGGAACAATGGAAGGTGGAGTTGTACCCTTGATCTCTTACATGTCATGTTGCATATGACGTCATAGTCAGTGAGCTTTCCTTTCATAAAGTAGATTGTTGTCATTTTGCCTCGAAATTAGAATCACACCCAAAAATTTCCTCCTAGTTGTGTCCTACAGTGGTTTGAGATGTCCATAATTGGAAAATGATTTTAAAAAAAGACTTACAGAACCGTTTTTGAAGCCAAAATTTCCTCTTGCGTGAAATCCGGACGAGGATTTTCTTCGTAACTGTAAATTCTGGATTAGTGGCTTTGGCTGTGGCTATGCTGTTACTATGCTTTTTCTAAGGACCTTTCTTGTCTGCCCATGGCAACAGCATAGTCACAGCCAAAGCCACTAATTTGTAACAGCGCCCTCTAGCGTCCAGAATTTACAGTTACGAAGAAAATCATCGTCCGGATTCAACGCAAGAGGAAATTTTGGCTTCAAAAACGGTTCTGTAAGTCTTTTTTTTTTAAATTATTTTCCAATCATGGACATCTCAAACCACTGTAGGACACAACTAGGATGAAATTTTTGGGTGTGATTCTAATTTTGAGGCAAAATGACAAGAATCCACTTTATGAAAGGGGTTCCTTCTGTCCCTACAGGAAATCCCGTAGGGACAGAATCATTCTGTCTAATGACGTCAGTGCATATGACGTCAGTGCATCGGAAACACGCAAAAGGCCAACCATAGTGCATCTCCATTTGAAGGTGTAGAATTCGGGGCGCCAGACACTATGCAATTTAATGTTACACGCAAAAAAACTAGTTCTCATAAATCTCAATAATAAATCAAAAGTCACTTACATAGATTTTGGCTTTATCCGGGTTGTTCCGAAACGGTGCCGAAAGCTGGCCTCAGTCTCCCACACGCGGACACAAATCCAGAGGTATACCTGGGGGCACACCGAAAAACGGCCGGCTCTCGGTGGTCCCGAACGCAGCACACTCCGCTGGCGAACCACCCTCCACGGCTAACAAAATCCTTCGGTTCCGCAAAGCAAACGCAACGCACTATGTTGTTATTTCACGGCATCTTCGGCAACTGGCTCTTTATGCCATCAACTACACGGTATTAGCTTGAACTTTTACTTTATTATCAACTCAAAACGATGAAGAAGGAGATGCGGTTTTAGAAGTGGGGAAAATTCCCAGAGAAATCTCCTGGAGAAAATCCACGCGGTCAAGTAGGAACTGCAAACCCAATCCACATACACGCCCCGGAATCGAAACTACGACGCCAGAGATGAAAGGCGGTGAAAAAACCACGCATTAACACCATTCCCCTCTAAAACCTGAAAGAAATTCCTTTGAAATTCCTTGGATGTTTGAGACACAATATGGGGGAACAATGGAGGGGGTGGGGCGGTCGGCGTAATTTTTTTTCCCAGGATGGTTAAGGGAAGATTGCTCCTGATTGGCCTAACCACATGCATATATTGCATACTGATGTGTTTTGTTGATAGCTGTCACTTAACACAACTGCGTGGGTTCGTCGAGAGTTAGACCTTTCCTCAATTAATGAAGAAAAAACTGTGAGAGAGGAGATTCGAACCTGCAATCTCTCGATTGATAGCCCCACGTCTTAACTACTAGACTACCAAACGGCTCGACAAACCCTTAAATTTTCTTTCTTATATCCCTTTTATTTAATAACTCTTGAGGGCGCTATATAGAAAATATGAATATTCATTTACAATGCACCAATCAAAAGCAGAGAATATTCTGAATGGCCTTTACCATCCTGGGAAAAAAAATTACGCGGGCGGTCGGGGTATTACCTCTGCCACATATCGTGCTGTACATGTACAGGTCCAACTCCATTGTAAATAATGCATGTACATGTGCTGCACGTGACACAGGGCACGATATTTGGCAACTCGCCCATTTATGCAGCACGATATGTGGCAGAGGGTATGCCCCTACCATTGTTAATGTTCCCCCGTTGTGTCTCAAACATCCAAGGAATTTCCAAGGAATTCCTTTCAGTTTTTAGGGGAGTTGGCGCGTTAACAAAAGGGAAGAGTGTGTCGAGGTATATAGGGGCGTTAGGGGGAGACCCTTTGCCCATATCGTGCTGGGTATAATACCCCAACATACTCTTCCCGTTTGTTAGCGCACCAACGCCCTCCCCAACCCCCTTCCCTATACCCAGCACGATATGTGGCAAAGGGAATCCCCTCTAACGCCCCTATACCTCAACACACTCTTCATTTTCTTAACGCACCCACACCCCCACCCCTCCCCCTACCCCCTAAAAACTGAAAGGAATTCCTTGGAAATTCCTTGGATGTTTGAGACACAACGGGGGAACAATGGTCGGGGCGATACCCTCTGCCACATATCGTGCTGCATATTCCCTCCCAACCACCTCCCCAACCCTTAAAAACTGAACGAAAAATTTAGGAAATCCTTTGAAATTCATTGGAAGTTTGAGACACAATAGGGGAACAATGGAAGGGGGATACCCTCTGCTATATATCGAGCTGCATATTATGGTCTCGTAAAGATATGCAAATGCACTTCAAAGGAATCATTTGAACACTACTTGTGACATGGCACATTCTTGGGTTTCTGGTTTCTGGGGAGAATCAACTTTTATTTAATAAATATTCTGTGATATTATAAGTGTATTACACAACACATACGGCTTTACATCCCATCCAAAGCATAGAGCAATTGGAGTTAAGCGCCTTGCTCAAGGACGAAAGTACCTCGACTGGTTTTGAACTCATAGTGTGTTTCTAAAATGCACTTTGCGAGTCAGTGACCTAAACCGTTTGGCCACAGTACTAAAAAAAAATACCAAAAGAAAGAAAAAAAGATTCACAAAAAAACTAGAGTGTTCTACAAAATACTAGGCTTGGGATATCCGAAAAGTTCAAAGTCTAACCGGTAGATTTCCCAGAGTTTTTGAATCGTAGCTTTAGTGATCTGGCTGAAGAAAATATTGTACGTTTTTGAACTGTTCGTAGGATGGCTGTTCGTTTTAGCCGGGTACGCCACCTTGTCTTGAAGACCGAGTGACGTCAGCATGTATCTGGCGTCGTCTGCTATTGTTTCTAGTTTGCCCAGGTAGTCATACTTGACTTTACAAGGCGAGCACATCTTGTAGATTTCCTGCCAGTGGTCATCGAAGCCCGTCCTTTCTCGTGGGTTGGTTAGGTAGGTTGTCCACTCGTGCCACGTGATGTTTTCGCCGGTTTGGAGTTCGCGCGGTGTGGCGTCTGGGCGGTAACGCTTCATAATTCGCTTGGCTTTGCTCTGAAAACGGGGAACAGAGTTAGGGTCAATAAAAAATACTCTGAGCAAAAGATCAAGAAGGCTGAGATGTACAGTAAAATTGTATCGGTCAGTGACGTGCATGACTACCTCTTGTGACAAGGCTGGCTAAACCAGCCTCCGTAAGAGCCGTTGAGGCATAGTGCGCCACTCTGCCTGAAGTGCATGCCTCTATGAGCATCTGTACTTCTAGGGCTTGGGATCACTTTGGTTTGAACAGGAGATGCAATGTTCGAAAACCGTGATTAACCTTTTGCATATTTAAATGGAAGACGTCAATTAAATATGAATTTATATAACTGCATGTGCACACACATCTTTTACAAGGGCGCCCTCATGTGAACGAAACTTAGCCCCGGACTATCGTGGTATTACGGGTCCGTATTCCGTGCAGTTCAGCCAGGGAACCTGCCTAAATAGGACGGTGGCTTTGCACATTTTCTTGGAAGCACGTTCGTTCACAAATTTTCATTGTTTTCTCTGATGAACATAGATGGGGTACTGAGCTGACTTATATACATGTTGGTTTTTATCATAGATATCTTCAATCACACAAGGAGATAACGCCGTTTGTAAGAGTTTTTAAATTAGGTCTTAGATTCAATCCATAATGCCGCTTGGTTAATCCGAACCTGAAAGTACGGCTCCTCACGATAGACCTTGACGTCGGCGAATTTGTTCCGGTAAGCGGACAGGATTCGTAGGAACGGCTGCCGGGCGAACATGAACTTGGTGTAGGTGCCCAGGCGGAGTTTCTGCTCGGACGGAGAGAGGGCGCTCAGTCGCTTCATGCCGTTCCTGAAATGAGCTTCACTGGAAGAGATCCCGGATGTCTGTTTGCGAAGGCCGCTCAGGACCATCAACACCCTCTTCCAGTTACTACATCCGACCTGAAAATTCAACCCCTTAAAAAAGTGAACGTGGGAATGGTCCCACTAAATCACTTATTCTGATCCTCTGATCTCGTAGTAAACGGCAGGTGGCCAAGAATCCTGCAAGACTTAGGTTGGGCCTAGTTAGGCACTATTTTCAGAGGGAGACTGATATGAGGAACTCGGTCACCGGCGGGTCCCTTTGGCCGTCTCACAATTGGTGTCTCGTTCGAGAATTTGTCAAGAATTTGTTCTGTTTTACGTGGTTCCCGGTTTATTTTCTATTATTGTGATGGTGGAGGGAGTCAGTTTATGGTAAGAGATCTAGCCCAGTCTTGAAATTGTCAACATTATATTCAGTTGAAAAATACAAAAGATCGGGGACGGGGGAGGCTGAGAAATGTAATGTTTTATCGGTCAGTAACGTTTATGAACGCCATTTGTGTCCTCGGGTGCACCAGCCTCCGCAAGAGCCGCTGAGGCAGGGTGCGCCACTCTGCCTGAAGTACCTCCCTGAGCTCCTGCACAAGTTGGGAGACTCTCGGTTCAAGAGGTCACCCCGTCCCACACTGGTTAAAATAAGATTGAAACCCAACAGAATAGATTTTATGAGAACCCTTAACTACAAGATTTTCCCAGAAACATGAAATGGTCACATTTTATATTCCTTTGTTCAAAGAGGTCAACTTCGATGTTACTGAAGTGGAACAGTCTTGAAAGCGATCCCAAAGAGACTGGTCCATAGCCTTGCTATCCACAAGTTCACTCCAGTATCGACAAACTTCTGTTTTGACCAAGAACTGATATTTACGAAAATTACATCTGTTTTGGGGAGAGTCTTGGAGTGGTTCTTCAGAGCCGGTTTCCTCAAATTACAAGGCTAGGTTATAGACCCATACGCCGACATTATACATTATCGGTAAGCTTTTTCCACACCGTAAAATGTGGTCTGTTGTTTAATAAAGGATCACCGGGCATGCTACACACCTTCGGAACGAAGCAGTATAAAATCTTATGCCGTTCATGAACATAGATGTGGCGGAGGGTATCTTTGCTGAGGCTACCTTGTGAGAGCTTCGGGTGTCTGCTACAGGCTTCCTTGAGATGTGTTTGACGCTCGCTTTGAATACGCGTCTGTTGCTTCATAGAAACGGCCAAGTAGACTTCCTTGTGAACAAAAAGTCCAGGAAAGCCATAATTAAAGGTATATCCCCCTCCCCACCCCGCTCCCCCCCCCCCCCCCCCCCCCAGCCAAAAAAAAATTAAATAATAAAACAAAATTTAAAAAGGTGAAATTAGTGGAACTTATGAAGCAAATCGTTGGATAGAATGGTTTATTTGTACAACTTCGAAGTGAGCACACTTTTACACGGGGACTCGAAGGGGAGACTCCGGAGGCACATACCCGTACCCTGGGGCTATTTCTTTGTCAGGCCATTGGAATTTGGACTGAAATGACGCACTGAAAAATCATGGAATCACAAAAACACTTTCAGCCCAAGTTGATTATGTGGTTTTCAGTGCGTCATTTCACTCAAACTGTCATCCACACTGCTTCCCCCCCCCCCCCCCCCCACTACCCCTAAAATCGACGCCCGTCATATTTACGCGCGAAAAGGCCCAGTGTAAATCCACCATTGTCAAGGGTGACTATATTGCTTTAATGTGTAAAGTACCTCTGAAATGTCGTAACCATGTTGTGCCTTCTCGGCACCCGTTTGAGCTGCGTTGTGAGCCAATACAGGGTCGGACAGCACGCGTGCTGAAGGCAAACGTATCTCCAAATGCTTGTCATCAACCCACGGTACAAGTTCTTCATGTTGTCGTAAACTCTTGGGCCGGTTCAAGTTCACTGGAACTGGAGTATAGACCATATCAGATAGCTGCCATCTTGTAGGACAGTTTCTTTCTTGAGGACATGAATGGTTGTATATTTTGTGCTTACACTAAACGTTGCCCTATAAGATACACTAAATAGCCTAGCTGCCATCTGTTTTAGCTAGGGTCTTCAAACGACATCACTTGGTCTTTGTCAGGCCACAAGCTATGAACCCTCCGATATGCACCGCACATTTTATAACATGGTGACTTAACGGGGAGACTCCGGAAGGCAAGTACTCTTCCCATTAAAGGCCCCGAGCCCGCTGTACCCTGGGGCTATTTCTCTGTCGGGCCATTGGTTTCAAACAGATGTTGTCTACATTGTGTCACTGGGCCAGAAGTATAGGATAATTCGATACAAATTTGAACGAATGTCCATATGAGTTTGGGAAATCTGGATGCAGTGAAAAGCAACTTGGTTCCATCAGGATTCGAACCGTGAACCTTCTGCTTAACGTGCAGACGCTCTACCAATTGAGCTATGAAGCCAACTGTGATCTCGAACCACGGTAGTGCAGTTGTTCCTCACTGATTGGGATTGGATAATTGACAGGTTTTATTAGGCAGGGAGGCACGATGGTTACATACTCAAGGGCTTGCTTGGGGCTTGGCCAGAGGCTCAGATTTCCCAGGATCGGCCTGGCCAATGAGTGAACTCGACATTAAAGGTGACTATACAAGCACCAACGGGGGTTGGAGGGGGAGGGGACGGGGACGGGGAGGGTAGGGGAGGGTTGCGGGTAGGTTGGGGTTGGGGGGGGGGGGGGGGTTTGGCGTGATTAAGGATTACGTGAAGTTTGAGCAGAATTGGTATAAATATGTTATAGTAATTAAGGAAAATGCGCCTTTCCGTATTCCGGAGGCTTATACAATGCTCGTTACGATATTGCGACGTATGAATATTTTAGGCAGATTTCTTATTTGGTTTTTTTATTTTTATTTTTTTTATTTTTTAACTGGGCTGTATTACCGCCGCGTAATCTCAAGCACGCATGTACAGTTGAACCTTCATAATAAGAGCACTGTTAATACAACATTCTGCTATATCAAGGAAAATTGTATAGGCCCAAATATATTGTTCTTCATTCCTGATAATACAAGGTTTTTGTTTTCGATTTACCTTCGAATTCGATTTGTATAACGACGTAAAAAGCCATCTGAAAAAGGCAGGCCAGCAGAAATATCCGAAGAAACCACTGTCTAAAGGTATGCCATGTTCGTCTTCGAGAAAACGTTTTCGATAATGACATTTTCTAAAGTCAAAATATTGTACATACATGTAATTAATACATTGATCAGCACACAAAAAACAAAATGATTATGTTTCAGATCTCAGTTAAAATTTAATGTGACGTTGTATAATACGCATGGAATAAGGCACAAGCGATGTTTACAATTTTGGCAGATCGTAGGTCTACTTTCAAACCACATACAACATGCTCTCCTCTAAATAACTTCGAAACATCGTGGGAAAAGGGCAGAGTTTAGGAGAAAAACCATTCAACAAATTAGTTCGATAACTTACCGATTACGATGTTGAAATACTGAAGTACATGTACCTACACTTTCATTAGGCAAAACTACATGTAGATTTCACCTGTTACGACAAGATGACAGCGTTTTAAAACGAAATGCTTCATAAATTATTTGTTAATTCGTCATACCATTGTGTATGCACCTACGTACGTGTCACCGCATTTAGACAATCCTAGCACGAAGCAATCCCCACATTATACACATATTTTTGCAAGGATACTGGTAAATAGTCTGAATAATCCACCTTTTTGATATGGTAATTTTACAAACCCGTTGCCCGGCGTTTCTTGAAGTACTAAGGGCCATGTTGCGTTTGTTGCTTGTGAATTTTGTTGTAAGTCGGGATCTTAAAGTTGCACTGCCCGTGTTTGGGCCGATTTGGGCGTACAATTGTTTTTTAAAAGTTAAATAGGTATTTTTCTAGAATAAAAAAAAGTTATCAGCTTTCATTTGGTACCAAGAACGTAAAAATCCGTCAAGGATTAATGCCAGTCGATTAAAAACAAGAAATAATTAAATGGCTGGTTGGTCAATTAATCGACAGGGTTATGACGTAAATGTGCGCGTACATGTGTACATTGTACACATACTATGTACATATGAGCGTACGCGCACATGTACAACATGTGAAGCACGTTTCAAGAAAAAGGCTTGTATCTCCAATTCCCGTTGTCGGAAATTTAAGTTTTGGATATTTTTCGTTACAGAGACACGTTAGCTTTCTAAATTCGTTTGCTTGTGTAAATTAATTGTTTTAATCCTTTCACCGAAACACGGGCAATGCAACTTTAACTAAGTTCTATTGAAAGGTCTACGCAAAATACAGACAAATGTACACAATTTCTTAAAATACATTTAATAAATACGTAATCACTGTACTTCTACTATAAATGTACAACCACATTTAAGACTTTTTTAACTTTTAAATACCGTTTCCTGCTTCTCAAACTAGTAGCAGTCTTTCCAAGTATGTCATGCATGACAGATTATTTAAAATACACAGAATTGAAATACAATGTATGCCCACTATATGTTAGATTTTAACACTTTAAAGGCACAGGCTCGTCAGCAATGCGCGCGCGCCAAATTCGTGCCACGAAATACGCAGCTCCATGCCTTTGCTATGGAGCTGCGTATTTCGTGGCACGACTTTGGCGCGCGCATTGCTGACGAGCCCCTGCCTTTAAAGGGCCCCTGAAATGCTCAATAACTTTATGCACAGTTTTTGCTGCATATGAAGGATTACTTGCGTAGAAAGACAATACTACTGTTCATTTTGATGCCCCATAAATAAAATGTGTCATTTTTCAACTTTATGTGAATGAAAATTTCTTCACATAAACTCACAGACAGAGGGCGCTGTTTGGGGCATGTCACTTTAGAAGCACACAGCAAAAAAGCAAAGAAAAAACATAAGACTTCAAACTGGTATTGTGGAAAAATGCTGCAGTTTCCAGGCTTAGTTTTCTCATGGTTTACAACAGGCAACATGTAAAACAAACCTAAACCGTCATGGGTTACAAAAGTTTTAGCAAGTTTGAGAAAATTGTGGAAATTTTTGTGCACAGTTGAATGAGATTTGCCTGTGTTTTCCTAAAGTGACATCATCACTTTGCTCATGCATATGTAAATTTTCATTAGCATAAAAATCATGGAATCAAGAAAACAGGAGTGTGTATCACGTTTTTGAACCCCCTTTTTCCCCATGGGTGTTGAGGTTTTCTCATTGCCATTCTGAAATTTCGCGCTCTCAATCCGTATATGTTTTCAAGGATATCGTAAAAAAAAAATCAATGTTTTGTAAACTAATGTATCCGGTTCCATAAAGCATGCAGAGATCATTACCAACCTTGTCGCTTCCACATCCAAATTGGCGATTGCAAATTTCCTGTTTTCTTCTCATGGATAGTATTTTAGGGAGGTATTTTATAGGATTATTGCCGGTTACAACGAAATCCAATTTCTGGGAGAACCCGAACAAGCTCCTTTAAGGGATCACTTGTGCCTTATAAATTTTTAGGGGGGAAAGTCCGATCTTTAAATTTGGTTGAGTATAATGTACATCCAAAAACACTGAGTTAAAACGCCGTCTCAAAATAAACTTATTCTTACAAATGATATACCAAAGTAATGCGCCTATCAATTGTTTCCCCCATCCCCCCCCCCCCCCCCCCCCCCCCCGGGATACCCCACCTAAGAGGTGGGGATTGTCACGTTTTGCGTGACAAAATCCCCACCCCTGAGGCAACATTTAGGTGACAAAAATCCCCACCCTCGGGTGCAAAACATGCGCAAAAATGCACAGATAATAGGCCAAATGCCCCACCCTGGGGCATGAAAAATGTGACCAAACCCCCACCTAGGGGGTGGGGTAGCGCGGGGGGGGGGGGGGGGGGGGGGGGGGGGGGAACAATTGATAGGTGCATAATAGTCATATAATTACTGTCAACACATGTACATGTACATGTACATGTACATGTACATAAAAAATACGTTACATTTATCAAGACGAGATTACCATGCACGGAAGCCTATATTGTCCAGATTGTTCAAATATACCATTAGGTATAATGTACATTGTATATACTAGTCATAATACACAGACAATTATATTTAAATGTTGCCATCTGCAATCCTGCAGTGTCTGCATGTTAACAGGGGAACTTTGTGCTCCACAAAAAGGTGACCGACACTTTTGTGAAATAAAATTTGTTCTCGTACTCACGAAAAAAATATTTCCCTGTTATCGTACTCATGAAAATGTACTCGTACTACTCGTACTCACAAAAGTGTACTCGTAGTCGTACTCACAAAAATGTACTCGACTACAACACTGGAGTCATCTTCTTCCGCACAGTCATCTCGAGAATTGGCAATGCGACAGTCCGGGCATAGAGGCTCCTGTTGTTTGTTCTTGTTCTCTTTCACATAGAACACGTGCCCCTCGGGACACCTCATCCATTTTCCAACAGCAAAGGAGAACGTCTCCGAGCTCTCCTGAAGAAACCCTACGAAGCGGACTCTTCTCGAGCTCACCAATGCTTTTTTACATTTCCTCTTGGCAGCATCCACAGATGACTTGATCATCTTCAGAAGGTCTTCGTAACGAGGACAGTGAAGTATGGGCTCCTTACATTTCGGGCACAAGACGGACCGAACCTCTACGCAACCACTCTCTAACGTGGCCCGAAACTTTGACATTATTGTATCCAAGAACCGCGTCTCGCAGAGATGTCCACAGTCCACTAAATATATGAAAGTGTCCTTAGGACGTATGTACATCGTGGAAAATTTTTCCGAAACTATCTGTTTATCGCAAACCCTGCAGAATGGAGGGCATGGTTCACCACAGACTCCCACGCATGGATGTTCGCAAAGACGCTTTTTCCTGCAAGGGATGATGCAAGCGTAAGACTTGAGTTGGTGGTTACAAATATTGTGTTTGCACGGGTCGGGTTTATCCGGTTTTGCCGGTAGGCTCTTGTGATACTTGCAAACTCTGCATCTTAAGGAGCATAATGAGCCGCACATCTCGAGGCAGTCGTGTCCACAAAGAAGCTGCTTCATGCATCTTACCATGCACTCCATGTGCTGGGTGCCATTTTTACAGCTGAAACATCTGCCTCTGCAGCCATGACCGCAATCAAGGATTCCTGTGCATGTTTTGTAGCATCTGATGTCGGAATTTGCCCGGAAACAAGACACGGACTGTATGTGACCGCAACTCAGGTCTTTCTGGACCTCTTTACTGCATTCCGTTTGAAAAATAGCCAAACTTAAAAGCCTTTTAGCTTTAGGTGTCGGTTTTATTCCTGGACAAGGGTTGCCACATTTGTTTGGACACGGGTGACCGCA